>JAQPPZ010016381.1:12580000-13780000 GCA_028583015.1 Wollemia nobilis | reverse complement strand
CCACAGGAATTGATTCCTACTTGTTTCAGGCACACTAAGGACAGAATTGACTTCTATGGCTACCAATTGGTTTTCTACGTTTATAGTAATTGCTGACCTTTTCTTAGGAGCTACCATCTAAACATGATTTCAAAGTTAAAGGATTTAAAATGCATCTATGTTTTAGTTCTATATATATATATTTTTTTTTTTTGTTTTGTTTTCAAAAGGTTATGATGCATTCACGTTGGGTTCACCAAAATGTATCGCTCCAAATTTTTTGCATCCTTACCTTCAGGCTATTGGATCTTTTCCCGGAAGGAGGATGGGAAAAGGATGTCGTGGTACCTCGGACTGAGAGGACTTTGCAAAGGTCCCGCCTCTCAAGGGAGGTGTATTTTGATGATTTTTCGACGGATGGTGGGTTCACCAGGAAACATTTAAGGGCAGTTTCCACGCCTAGGTTTGGAATGTGTTTTAATGTGTTCGTTTTTAACTTTAAGCATTCATATCCTAGGTTTGGCCAAATGAATCTAGATTAATCTACATGAAAATACAAATTCAATGAGTACAGAAAACATATTTAAAGACATAAAATAGAGAATTTACAGAATACAAATGAGGAATACCTAATCCGAATGTCTGGTAATGATTTTGATGTTTGAAGTACTCAGGATCATCTGGAATTCGACAGATTCATTTGGGATCTGACAAAATCGTCTGAGATCTGACGAATTCGTCAGAAAAATTCGTCAGAGACCTGCAAGTAGAAAAATAGATACAAAATACAACGAATACTACTGTGCTAACAGAGGGAAACAACATCAAATGAATGTATGAATATTGAATAATAGTTATGAATATAAATTCAAGCAAATTACGATATTCTAATGACAAATCATGATCTTAGTATGCAATCTAAGCTAAATGGGTGAACTCCAAATGCAAAATAACATAAACACTGAATAAACTATCTAATTTGCAGAATAAAATAGTAGAGAAAAGGTTGAAAAGTGCAAACTTCAGGCACTGATTGCCTCAATATGGACTGCAGTCGAGATCATCTCGCATCAGTACGAAATCACCTCGAATTCGACAGGTTCACCTCCGATCTGAACAAGTTCGTCGATGACGATGTGTGCTGGCTTCGACTGAAAAACAATGATGTACCTGCAACAAAATTGGTATGGGACCAGTGCAAATGAAAAAATTGGGATGGTTCGACGTAGATGGAGTTAAATTGCAAAGAATTTCAGCCAGGGGGTGCTAAGGGGATAGCTTAGGATTAAATAGGCTTAGAGGAGTAGTTAGGAGGTTGAAGATCATCCCAATTTGGGAGATCTCCAACGGGGGAGGGTCCTTAATGGCATAGACATGCTTCTGCCCGGATTGGAGACCCGTTGGAACAAAAGCTAACTTTGCAAAATTAGTTTTGCGACAAGATCATCTAGACGTCCTAGTCTAGACGAAATCGTCAAATCTGGGGCGATATCGTCTGATCGGCGACGATATCGTCAAACGGTCAAAACAACCTCTAAAATTGGCATGAAAAAGGGGGAAACGGATTACCCGACGGTTAACGGGCGGTTTGGGAGGTTAAATTTGAATTTTAAATTATTTACTAAGGTGAATGTAATTATTACAATTTCACTGCGCCAATTTTAGGGTGCTACACTTTCTACAAAATAATAAAGTTTACATTGTATAAAATTCAAAATGCAATCATTATCTCAACAAAAAATAATCATATAATCACAATACAAGTCACATGTCATGATATCAATCATCAAATACTAGGTCATCGTTGTCACTTGTCATATCAATTTAGTCATATACATAATTAAATTATCATAATTAATTTTATTAAAAATTAGGTTGTGACACTATAGTTACTTTTTTTCTAGAGCTTTGTGGGTGTCTAGATTACTTAACAAAGAAGCTAAAAATAGTACTAATCTAGTTGTTTGATGACAAGAAAAATAAAATTAAAGCATTCTAAAATTACTAAAGAAAGCATATGACCAACAAGATCAACAATATTTTATGGCATAACAATGCATCTTTCATCCTATGTGACATGCATATTTAGTCATGTTGACTTAATAATATTTATATTCTTAGCAAAAGTAAAAACATTTCCCCTCTAACAATATGTAGCAAGGTACCAAATGCCTTATAAAAGTGGTCTTCAATTTACCATATTTGTATATATTTTCATAAAAGGATTTAGGTTTATACATAAAATATTGTAGCAGGTTGAATAAGGATAATTTCATCTGTATGAGATGGGTAGAGTATATAAGATCTATATGTTATACTGCCATGTTAAGTATGTTCCATAATAGATAAAAAAATTAAATTAAATGAGTTTTTGTTATTGAAGTGCTTAGTATTAGAAATTGTGATATTGAATGAGACAAAAATAGAATATAACAAGAATGAGATAAAAAATTAGAACAAGAGAAAATTGGTATTGTAAGTAAAATTTACACACACACACACACACATATATATATATATATATATATATATATATTTATATTCTCAACCATATTTGGAGAGAAGTAGAACACCAAGAATATATTAAGACAAGCACGAGATATCCTCTATATTTTTTTTTATATATATCTATATATATATATATATATATATATATATATATATATATAGTGTATTGTGTTGGAGTATAATGTATAAATTTAAATATTGATGAACTTATATTTGGAGGATTTTTGTGCAATTTTATTTTTTCTTCATTTCCTCCTTTCTATATTGTTAACATTTATTTTAGAGTACCATAACATATCACATACTAGTATCAGAGCTTGGAAATTGGATATTGGAGAAGTGGAGAGTTTGAGGATTTGATTATGTTTAACAAGAGAATTTAGATTTCATGTTTGTGGAGGAAAATTTCATCCATTATTATTGTAGCTTCATGGATCATGGTAATGCTTCATTGCCTATACAAAAAATTAAAGGAGAAAATTATGATTATTTATGCATAAATATGAGGAGTTTGCTAATTTCCAAAGAATTATGGAGTGTTGCAGAAAATGGATACAAGAAAATTATAGATTGGAGTATTATATCAACCACAAGAAAAAATATAAAGTATAAAAAAGATGCCTTGCCTTGAAAATAAATAGAAAATTGGGACCCATAGGTAACACTTAGCATTGATGAGTTGAAATTATTGTGGATATCCATGGAGAAGAGGCCATGGTCTAGGGTCCATAGCTAAAGCAAATGATGTAATTGTACTAATAGAAATAGATGCAATATTCTAGATTGCAAAGGATACAAAAATATATTAGTATGAAATGAAGCAAGAAAAAATGAAAATGGACATGGAAGAGTAACGATACTATTAAAAGAGTCTTGGGGTAGATTCATACCGGTTGAGAAAGAATATCTAAATAGACAATATATATGGATTAGAATCATAGATAATGAAAAATTTATTAGCATTGCATGTTGTTATTTTGCTCCGTAGCAATGAAAGTTTTATAAGAAACAAGTCTTACATTATGAGGATCCATATATGGCATTGGAAAATGATGTCATAAAATATACAATCTTGGATATGTGTTTTTAGTGGGTAACTTTAATGCGATCAATGAAGGCATAAATGATAATTTGGTATGGTTGGAAGAAGAGGTGGATCATCGTTGGTTAGGGTCCTCAAATGATATTCAAGGATCCATCATACATTATGAATAAGAACTTAATACACTATGTAGCATAGAGGTATTGATCATCTCCGATGGTATAAACATGTGATAAAAATCTAGAAAATATACTAGTCAAACACATAATGGACACAATTTAGTTGATTATGCTAATCGGTCACCAAACTTCATTTCAAGAATAAAAGATCTAGAAACTAAAGCAGATCCCATGGAGCTAAAATCTGATCACAATCAAATACACATAAAAATCTAAATGCAATAAAGTCGAAAATAAGAACATCTTCAAGTAACTAAAGGAAAGACAACAAGAAACATCTCTATGACAAAGAAAAATAAAAAAACTTTTAAAATGTCACTCAAGTAGATTATGCAAAGAGAGGAAAGAAAGAGGACAAATATTTTTCAAACTTATACTTTTATTAGCAATAAATTGGTGGATATAATTAGAGAAGCCTTAGAATGTAATTTTTTTTAAAACTTAGGAAAATAAAATATGAAAGCTTCCCTATAAATCCATGGTATGACAAAGAATGCAAAGTAGTTGTAGAGGGGGAAAATTGCCCTGTCATGTAAGATTCTTGGTTGGATCCACTGGGAGCCAAGGTGACCGTGGGGGTGTGTTATATTCTCTACACTCGAGGGTTTAGAGATAGAAGGGTTCATCAAGAATGGTTTAAGTACTCACTCCAAGTTTAGGGGTGGAAATTTTTTATGTGTATTTTAAGCAAACACCTATGCTTGGTTTTTCTAAAATCCAAGCTATGAAAAGTGGAAGAACAATGCAAGACAAACAAAATGCAAGAAGACAAGAAACTAACCCTAGGATGATTCTTGATTTTCAATGATGACTAGACCTTAGCTTGCAATAAAATAAATATTTTTTCTTTTCAGCAAGGGTTTAAGAAAATTCACAAACATAATTAACCCTAGAATGAAAACTATATGTTTTTTCTCTTTTAAATGCCTAGATATGAGAACAAAATATTTTCTTTTACTTATGATCTAGGTTTTTTAATAGAAATAGACAAAAAGCAAGAAAAAAATAACCTAAGAAGTTTATTTAGGGTACTTATCTGATCCAATAGTTGATCCTAGCTTTTACTTGCATCTATAATATCCATACAGTTTCAAACCTACAAAATAGTTTCATAAAACCCTAGAAAATTGGATGAACATTTGGGGGTCTACTTAGACCATTGTGTGACTAAGTTTGGAGGTGTAGTAGTCAAGTCCCCTTGGTCCTTTTAATTGACCATGATATAATCAAATGATCTTTGACCTTCGAAATAAACACAATGAGATATAATAATATAAAGTAATGAATCAAATGCAAATAAAATGAACACAATGCTAACCTAGTATGTAGCTAGAGATCTAGGGTTTGGGGACAAGTGGCTACCCCCAACCTAGTATGATTCAGATGTAAGTGAAATAGAATGGCAAAAATTGCAATAAAATAAAAATAGAATGGAAACAACGTAAAACTGAGATGCAGATCGAAACCCTAGTATTTGGGGATAAATAGTTTCCCCCAAGACTATCTTGACTAGATCTGCATCCTGTAAATTATGAAGTACAAATTTGATAACCAAACTAAAACAAACAATAGAAATGGAGGATGGGTGAAAATAAGGTTTTCACCAAATTTGTACCCTGTAGCATATGAGGCACGAATTTACACCAGGAGACTTAAGACAAAGAATCAAGGTGCAAAATGTAGTGCTAACATAAAACAAAATGATTTAAAAGCTAATGAATGCAAAGAAATAATATGATGAGCTTGTAGATAAAGCAAGAGCAAAGGTATACGACCTCTCCTTCGAGAAGACATGTTCATCATCAAGGCTCCTCCACTTGAAAATCACAAGAAGCATAGTAAATATAGAGCACCAGAGCACCAAGAACACCAGCAAAAATAAATATTACATAAGAGTTCACTTAGATCACTTAGGAACACCTGGCAGTGATTAAATCTATGCCCTATGTCGTAGAAGGCACGGATTCGTGAATCCATGCCCTATAGGATACGAGGCACATATTTGAAAGAAGAAAATATAGACAAGAAAAGAGAGGGAGAGAAAGAATAGAAAAATAAGAAGAAGAACTTAATGTTTAGGTTGCTCTTTAGTTTATTTATATGATTTTAATTTTATTTTTTGAAATTGATGAGATTTTATGGATTGTGTTTATTGCAACATGATGTGCTTTAGATCAGTGAGTGATTATCAAGCACCCTATAGGAAGCATTATGATAGCTCACACCAATGGATAGAGATACACTATGAGCAGTGAGCCTAATATACTTGGTAGAGATATCCCAAGTGGAGGCTAATAGAGTGCTACTAACGATGATAGCAAAGAGGTGGTACTCAAAATCATCCATATTTTGATTACCAACAAGAGAGATGAACATCACATTGGAGTACATGTGGCACATATTGAGGATCCCCATCAAGGGGAGGATAGTTTATAGAGCATAGGTGCCTTAGATGATAATGCGGAAATTGATAGTGGACCCGTCACATGATATTTGTAAGAGCAGGTTTCATATCGATGATATATCGTAACAACATAGTATTGGAGCACTGATGACCATTCTCTATGGATTGATGGGGTGATTACTAGTGTACCATACCAGTCAACAAAATCTACCATAGGTATTGGTAGGAGTAGTAGCAAAAATGTGATACCATCAGATGAGGTTCATATGGGGGTCGTACGTGTGGACCCATTTGTACAAGATGTTGTATAATGTCATGTATAAATGACACACAAGATTAGTGTGCATGATGTTGCTCCAGGTGTGGTTTTGGAGCACATAGCCATTAGGAGGCTAGATGCACTACCAAGTCCACTACCTGACCTAGAGTGAAAAATAGGATACAAGTGGTTCCAAGACTATGAGCGTACATAAAGGGTATACATAGGTATTATGCCATTGATAATATGAGTGGTAGATGAGCTTCGAGATCACCAAATAATATGGAAACCATGGTACCTACACCTTGGATAGGCTAAGGATGCATAGGATCTTACTCGAGTTAGGAGGGTTTGATGCATCACCACGAAGAAGGGTGAGCTGGAGCTTTACTAGTTTGATCGAGTGTGATGGTAGTTTAGGATTATCTAGGAGATATCAAACCTTAGGGACTACTGATTCAGGAGGGTGAGGAGGAATCCATCAGGAGTTAGAGGAGACCTTGATGTGTCTAGGTTTTTTAGGAGTATTTTGATGATCCTCTCTATGTCGATCTTGGAGTGGATGATGTTGGAGTAGCCCTTGGATATAGGATATGGTACAAGGGTATTACACCATCGAGGATATCCCCATAGGTTCTAGTGTAAATATGCCGAGTCATGGGTTGATGGGTGCAGTTGGCACTCCGAGAGGCTAATTCATGCACTACAGAGTGATAACATGTTACACACCAAACCTAGTCGTCGGCTAGGTATTCCAAGAGTATAATAATTCATATATATTGTAGTTAGATTATTCCAAATGTTATCATCGCTTTTATTAATTAATCTCTGCATTTCGGCATTGCCTTCACGGCGGGATCTGCCCTCCTAGTGGCAATATAATTTTTATTGTTTTTCGTTTATTCGCAATCTCTGTGTTCGATCGGTTTATTGTTCTATTTGCATGGTTGAATATTAAATATTAATTCGTTTAAGAAATCCTGAAGGTGTAGCTTTCCATGTGGTATCAGTAAACAGGCAACGGTTTTTTTTTTTGGCACTGTGGAAATAAGGTAGCTGCAAGAAATTTGTCTCGGATCCGATCACAAAAATATTCGTTCGCCTCTAGGAAGGTTCGAAGAAATTATCCAGCTAATGGCTTTAAAAATCCCAACAGCAGAAGTCTTCAGGCAGTTTTTTTTTTAAAATGCATTATCAACATCAATTCACGTCACATAAAATCCCAGTCTAATTAAACTCTGGTGCGTGAAGGATTATGCACAACCGATAAACCAAATCACACCACGCGCAAACAACAAATCATCCAGACACCAGTCGATAGCACTCGCCAAGCTCCAGGGTGACCTGCATTCAAAGAACTCCAGCATTACCCGTCCAAAATTCTAAGCACTCAAAACAGGCGAGAAATCTCCGCACTGCACAGGCCGGATAATCAAACGCTTCGTCATCCAATCAAAAAACACGAAAAATAAAATAAAAATCACGTCGCAACTAAGGTACGCGAGAAATAAATTTTGATTTTTTAAAATTCGTCGATTGTTTTATCCCACATAGGCAGTGTTGGAAGTGTGGGGGTGTTTATAAGAGACTACACGCAAGTAGTCATTCGTGACCTTGGTCACACGTCTCTCTCCTTGGAGCTTGTGTAACCATCTACCTGTCGTGTTCTGTCTAGCGGTTTTTTCTCTGTCTTAGCAGTCGCTTTCTTGTCATGTTTTTGTCACGTTTCGTCTGTCGCGTTTAGTTCCGCCCGTCTGTCGCATTTCGTCCCGCCCTCACGCCCATCCCGATTGGCTCACTTTGGGTCTTCTCTGCCCAGTTGTCCGTCCCGCTGTCATGTCCTCACACGTCCCACGTGTCATTTGGTGTTCCTATCTTGTCAGTTTGTGTCAGTCGTAGTGTGGTGTTTTCCGTTTCGCGTGTCTATTGGGTGTCTATTGGTCTAGCCTTCGGGTGCTCGTCCTATCAGTTCAGTTTCGCATCCAGTCCCTTAGTCCAGTTCGTGTGTCAAGTGTCCAGAAAGTGGTCAAGAAAATTGCTAAACATTGTCACTAAAAGTTGTCAAAAGCTGTCACTAAAAGTTGTCCGAAGTTGTCACTAAAAGCTGTCAAAAAGTTGTTGTCAAGGAGGAGCCCAAATTCAAATCCGCGTCACAGTTGAAGCGAGAGTTGAATTGAAACACAAATTTTTTTTCCTTGCCAAATTGTCACAGAAATTGAAGTTCAAGGATTACAAAGCAGGAAATTTGGAACAGTGCATGAGTAGAAGTTGGATCAAAGGACCTGACAATCGACTATCCAGTTTAGAAATTCCTAATACAAATGCAAGACGACCTAATCGTAGTCCAGGTACAAAAAATTCTCTTTCTCCTTTCAAAATTGGTAGTTATAATCCACATCATCCACTGGTAGATCCTATGGCTACTAATCCTCCCCCAACTCACGAAAACATCACACAAGGAAACTCCAGTAACTCAGCCGTTTCCAATGATGATTCTCTTCGACTCCTACTAGAGGGTATGAATGAAATTAGTCTCACCCTAAAATCCCTAGTGCGAGCACAGAACCCGCTTAATCCCAATACTAATCCCCAATATCACTCCCATGCCCAAAGGAATGAAGACAATGTTGAACAAAATGACGATTGGGAACAGCAAATAGGCACTTCGGATAATTCCAGGGATCGCTATCATAGACAGCGGTATAACCAAGATCAAGAAAGGGATACGGGTTATCACCAGCCGAGAGGCCCTATAATTTTCCACGCATTGATATGCCCACTTTTGAGGGTCATGATCCTCATGGTTGGATAGCCAAAATGGAAGGCATTCTCGACTTATATCAAATTAAGGAAATTGATAAAGTCCCTTTCACGGCATCAAAATTAGGCACTGAGTCCTACCAATGGTTCGTATGGCTTAAACGAGAGAAAGGAGCTACTATTAACTGGAGAAAATTCACTACCTCTTTTTAGAAAGATTTGACGAAGGATCTACAGCATCATACACAGTAATATTGTTATCTCTTAAACAAGAAGGATCGGTTAGCGAATTCATTTCGGAGTTTACCAGTCTACTACCATACACTTTAGACCTCAGTCCCGACACAGTGGTAGGAGCTTTTTGCAATGGATTGAAAGAAAATATTCGAGTGGAGGTCGACATGCACAATCCAACCTTGCTGAACAATTGTATAAGAATAGCCAAGCTGGTCGAGAAGAGACATCAGTTATCTGCACGGCGTGAAACTTATAGTCGTCCTTTGTATCGCAACAATTCCTTTCGTAGAAATGATCAACCATCAAGATATTTTTGCTATAAATGTCGCACTCATCACCCCAAGGAACAAGCATGTTCCCAAAAACAAAACTTTCATATTGAAGGTGATCAATGTGAAGGAGAAGAGGAAGAACCTTACCAACCAGAAGAACCTATGCCAGAAGACCTACCATGTACTATAGAAGAAAAAGAAGAGGATACAATGGCGATCTTCGTGCATGCTCTCATGGGTTTAACCGCCCACCATACCATCAAGGTACCAGGATTTCTCTACCAGAAAAAGGTGAATGTGCTAATTGATTCTGGTAGTACCCACAATTTTATCGACATCAAAATGACAAAAGCTTTGAATTTATTCATTAACTCTTCCAAGAAAGACAAATTCCAGGTTCTAGTGGCCAACGGGGTGAATGCACAATGTGTTGGTCGCACATCTCAAGTTTCCATAAAAATGGGAACTTATACTTGGTTTGGATCCCTTTTCGTCATGAATTTGGGGAACTCGGATGTCATTTTGGGAGTTGAATGGTTGGAAACATTAGACACGGTTAGCTTCAACTTCAAAAAATTATTTGTGGAATGGAAGGAAAACGGACGAGTCATTCGCTTACAAGGCATTACTACTCCTCCATCACAAATGGTGAGCTCTCATAGTATGGAGAAGATGTTAAAAAAGGGTGGATATGGGTTTATAGCTCAAATTAATTGTTTGGAAAAACAATCTCCAGCAACTTCGGATATTATTGCTCCAGAGTTACAAGACATCATAACACATTACGAAGAGGTTTTCCAAGAACCTCAAGGATTACCACCTAAACGATCCCATGACCATGCCATCCATTTGATTCCAGGGAGTGTTCCACCTAAAAATCGTCCTTATCGCTATCCTCAACCACAAAAGATAGAAATCGAACAGATCGTTTAGGATTTGTTGGATCATGGAGTCATTCGTCACAGCACTAGTCCTTATTCCTCACCTGTAGTCCTGGCTAGACGAAAATATAACTCTTGGCGTATGTGTCTTGACTTTAATTCTCTCAATAAACTCACTATCAAGGACAAATTTCCTATCCCTGTCATAGATGACCTATTAGATGAGTTGCATGGTGCAAAATTTTTTACAAAATTAGACCTTCGCTCCGGATTTCACCAAATCCGTGTTAGAGAAGAAGATATTCCCAAAACTACTTTTCGTACTCATGAAGGTCATTACGAATTTTTGGTCATGCCTTTTGGTCTCACTAATGCACCATCCACATTCCAAAGTCTCATGAACCAAGTGTTTCGTCCACTCCTCCGTAAGTTTGTGTTAGTTTTTTTTTATGATATTCTCATATACAGTAAAACATGGACGGACCATTTACATCATGTGGATAAAGCCCTTCACATTTTACACAGAGAAAAGCTATTTGTCAAACGTTCCAAATGTTCCTTTGGTGTCCAAGAAGTGGAATATTTGGGTCATATAGTTTCACACGAGGGTGTCAAATTCGATCCCAATAAGATTAAGGCAATTCAAGAGTGGCCCTTACCTAAAACCATCAAGAAACTTCGTGGTTTTTTGGGTCTCATGGGCTACTATTGCAAGTTTGTACGAAATTATGGTACGATTGCAGCACCTCTCACCGCACTCACAAAGAAGGATGCTTTTCGTTGGTCGAAAGAGGCCACTCAAGCCTTTGAAGCTCTTAAGAAAGCCATGTGTACAACTCCAGTATTAGCAACTCCCAATTTTCACAAACCATTTATTATCGAATGTGATGCATCAGGAACAGGAATTGGGGCTATATTAATGCAAGAAGGTCATCCGTTGGCATTTGAAAGTAAACAACTTTTCGGGAAAAATTTGGGAAGATCAACATACGAAAAGGAAATGTTGGCTATTCTTCATGCAATAGAAAAATGGAGACACTACCTAATCAGTAGTTGTTTCATTATAAAAACATATCATAGTAGCCTTAAACATTTTCTTGAGCAAAGGTTTTCATATCCGGAACAAAATAAGTGGTTAACCAAATTGTTGGGCTATGATTTTGTTATCGAATACAAGAAAGGGAAGGAAAATATAGCCGTCAATGCGCTGTCCAGGAAATATGAAGATGAAGTAGTCATTAACGCTATTTCAGGTCCTTGCTCCCAATGGGTGAATCAATTACAAGATGAATGGTTGTCCAATAGCGAAACTGCTCAGATACTTCAAGAATTATCTATAGGGTCCTCTAAACACCCTTTGTTCTCTTATGAAGATAAAATCCTCCAGAAGAAGAACCGCATTTACATTCCACACAATTCGGAACTCAAATCGAAGATCCTCGACGAATCACACGCTTCTCCATCAGCAGGACATTCGGGATTTTTGAAAACATATTTAAGGGTCAAACAATCATTTTGTTGGAAAGGATTAAAAGCAGAAGTCAAACAATGGGTAGCAGAATGTGAAGTTTGCCAGTGCAATAAAGGAGAAACAGTCAAATCACTAGGATTGTTACAACCATTACCCATCCCTGAACGGCAGTGGGAACATATATCCATGGATTTTATTGAAGGTCTTCCAAATTCAGAAGGCAGGACAGTAATATTCGTCGTCGTAGACCGGTTATCCAAATACGCTCACTTTCAGGCTTTACAACATCCATTTTCCACAAGCAAGGTGGCAAAGGTATTTATGGATTCAATTTTCAAAATACATGGTATGCCAAAAAATATTGTAAGTGATAGAGACCCCATCTTCACTAGTAACTTTTGGCGGGAATTATTTCGACTTAGTGGTACCAAATTGAACATGTCTTCACCTACCATCCACAGACAGGATGGTCAAACGAAGTAGTTAATAAATATTTGGGTACGTACTTAAGATGTTTCGCTCAAGATAAACAATACCAATGGAGCCATTGGTTAGCATTGGCAGAATGGTGGTACAACACTTCTTACCATTACTCAATTAAGATGTCTCCATTTGAAGCATTGTATGGCACCAAACCTCCAACAGTCATAGATTACGTACATGGATCATCCAAAGTAGCCAAAGTGGATGATTGGTTTCAACAAAGGCAGTCTACACTCACCATCCTCAAAGAAAATTTAGTCCAAGCACAAAATCGTATGAAACAACAACAAGACTTACACCGATCAGAGAGAACTTTTAATATAGGTGATTGGGTTTTCCTAAAGTTGCAACCTTACAAACAATCATCGTTAAGGATAAATTCTAGCCAAAATTTGGCTCCATGATTCTATGGTCCCTACAAAATTGTGCACCGCATTGGAGAAGTAGCCTATCAATTAGAGCTACCTACATCATCACGAATACACCCGGTATTTCATGTTTCATGTCTCAAAAAAGTAATTGGTCAGAAAGTACAAAGTCAATTAGAATTACCAGTGCTCGATGAGGAAGGACGCATACATCTCCAACCTAAAGATATACTACAACATAGAATCCGAAGACTGAGATCACATCAAATTCAATAATTTCTCATTAAATGGCAAGATTTACCAGAGGAGGATGCCACATGGGAACCTGAAAGTATCTTCCAGACATTTCCAGCTTTGAGGACAAAGCTTTCCGAGGAGGGGAGTCATGTTACACACCAAACCTAGCCGTCGGCTAGGTATTCCAAGAGTATAATAATTCATATATATTGTAGTTAGATTATTCCAAATGTTATCATCGCTTTTATTAATTAATCTCTGCATTTTGGCATTGCCTTCACGGCGGGATCTGCCCTCCTAGTGGCAATATAATTTTTATTGTTATCCGTCTATTCGCAATCTCTGTGTTCGATCGGTTTATTGTTCTATTTGCATGGTTGAATATTAAATATTAATTCGTTTAAGAAATCCTGAAGGCGTAGCTTTCCATAACAAATGGGGCTAGAGCCTCCTAAGCAAGTTAGGGTGTAGGTTAGGATAGAGATGGTTATAACCACAAGGATGACCATCACTCTCTTTATCTTAGGGGTAGGGGGATAGTAGGAGGTACCCCCATGACTACATAGGTAGGACATAGCGGGACCATAGGTCAGGGGGACCCAATAAGGGAGGTGGAGGGGATGCCAGGTAGGATAGCTGCTATACAAGGGGATATAGATACCCTTCGTGCACAGCTAGACTAGATCATAACATAGTGAGACACAATGAGGGTTGAGGCTAACCAGAGGCTAACCACCTTAGGGGGAAGATGGGCTAGTTGGATCAGGAGCAACAACAAGCCTACGTAGAGAGGTTGGTTGTTGTTACCAAAAACCAACCAGATGAGGGGATTCACCTTCTATAAGAGTAGTTGCAAAGGTAAGAGGAGATGTTGGAGATGTCAGTATAGAGGGATACCTACCAAACCCTATACTTTTAGGTGGTGCTAATGGATAAAAGGGTGCAATTACCATCCTCCCTTCATACAAGGTCGATCATGGTCAATATCACAAATTGCTATGCAGTCTATGAACATACCCCCATAAGGACCACATTTGGTAGGCGGAGAAAAGGAGATAGGTTCATAGAGCTAGGGCTAGAATTAGGGTGACATGCCAATTTTATATTATGGTATGCATCCTTGGGGAGGGTCAAGTGCATAGGGCTTGGACTATGGTGCACTAACCCAACTGATGTGTACTCTCTGCTATCAATAAATATCATGTTGTTGTTTATTATTTATGGTGTGAAAATATGTGTGCATTATGTGTATGTTTTTTAATTTTTTTTCTATGCATGATGATCACAAACATAATGAATGCAATGCATAATGATCTTAACTAAATGAATGCAAAATGAGCTTAACTAATGAAATGCATGAAACTACCTAAAATGAATGCAAACGAGATGAATGGAAGAGCGGACAAAAGGAAGAAAGGGTAAAAATAAGATAGACGGGAAGAAGGAAACAAACAATGATAGGAGAAAAAAATATGGAAGAAGAAGAAAGTAGAGCTCCAAAAGGTCAAAGGGGTAAACAAAAGAAAAAGAAAATAGAGTGGAACCCTGTAAGGATGTATGCTTGTAAATGGATGAATGGAGGTTGCCCCCTGCTCGTGGCCATGAAGCTATCCTACAAGGGTGCTATGCTTACAAATATGGTCAAATGTGGAGTGATATCCACTATGGGTGTGGTGCTTGCTAATGGCCAAAGAGAAATAAATACCTTCTAGGATGTATGCTTACAAATGGTCAAGATGGATGCTGCCCCTCACGTGTGGTCATGAATCTTATCCTATATGGGCTGAAATATAGGGATTGATTTGCCATAGTAAGTACTACCCAATAGGGGTGTGGTGTGTGCAAAATATTAGTGAGCAAAGCGAGGCATAGAATGTGTGTGTTCACATGTTAGAAAATAGAGAGAAGAAATAGAGATGAAAGAATAAGAAAGGTGTGTGTGTGTGTCCTTAAAATTTTAAGAATTAAGAGATATGTGTAAGATAGTCAATGGTCAAATGAATACCATAAATGATACGGTATCTATCCTATCTCATGAGGATCCCTTAATAATCAAAATATCAAGAAAGAAAAAAGTGTGAGCAAAGCAAGATTCATAGATAGAAGAAATAATGTATATCCTTTATCTTGACAAAAAGGAGAAAGAAAACATGCAAAGGATAAGGATATACCATAAATGATACGGTATCTACCCTATCTCATGAGGATCCCTTAATAATCAAAATATCAAGAAAGAAAAAAGTGTGAGCAAAGCAAGATTCACAGATAGAAGAAAGAATGTATATCCTTTGTCTTGATGAAAAGGAGAAATAAAACATGTAAAGGACAAGGATATTTAAAAGAAGAACTATGACTTGAAGAAAATTTGATGATCATTTTATACTTTCAAGGTCAAGGAATATAAGAGAAGATAAAAATAATAGAAGACATGAGCAAGTGCAATGATAAAAATACATGGATATGGGTCCTAGGTTGAGGATTTGCTAGGCATCAAAGCCTTAGTATGAGTGCAATGTGTGTGAGATAAGACCTAACTAGGTTTCATCACTTGCCGTCCTCACGAAGTTCTCAAAATCTATATGATCAAGCAGTCATGCAAGTATGATCAAGAAATAATGCAAAAATATAACAAACAAAAGTATAACTATAACAGAATGTCAAGCTATACCATGCAAAATATGATAGGCAATCACGTAGTATGGACAAGCAAACCAAATGCAATATGAAAATTAAGCTAAAATATGTGAAGATAAAAATGCAAAATCATGCAAGTATATTTTTAGATGCATTATGTTCATTGGTTATTTAATTTATTTACCATATAAATAAGATAAACAATAGGCACCTGAGCCAAACTTGGTTGTTATGACAAAGGATCCTAACCAATTGGGCTAAAACTTGCCTTTCAAATAAAATTGAGAATTAGTGTTCTTTTGGTTTTATTTGAGGATAAGGTCGCCAACCTCAAAAGAATGATTGCAAACTCTCTTGGAATAAGATAGCTTGAGCCTATTCTAATAGGCTCACAAATGCTTTAAGGCATGAATATGATTTTCATCCTACAGCTCCAATTGGTGCAAACGATCGAAATGATAGTTGAAACAAATTTTTATTGTACCTCCTATCTTAACGATAAGGATGAAAATACAAGGGACTGACCCATAAAATAAAAAGCTATTATGGAGGATATCTTCATGACCCATATCACAAAGAGGATCATCCACAATATATTCTCTGGGAGTCACTACATAAAAGTCATTATAATTTTTTATTGTGCCATACTTCTTGATGAAAGGGGAGAAGACTCCTAATTGATCATGGTGTATAAGAGATATAGGAATAGGATCCTCTTGAGAACTAGAAGACTCAATATGCACAACACAAGGGATTGACCTATCAAAGAAGAGACTATTTCTAAGGATATCCTCATGATCCTTGTCACAAAGTGTATCCCCTTCAACATACTCCCCTGGGGTTGCAACTAACTCATGACGCACCATAGTTACCACATTACAAAATAAAATATCAGTGGTATAAGGTGATCCCTCATCCTCATCACTCCACTCCAAATATTTATGATCTAAATATTTGACATAAGTAATAAGGTGATCATTATTATAAAATGGCAAAGGTTGGTTTTTATTAGGTATGAATCCTATGCCACATCTCCCAGACCATAACTCAACTTACAAAGGCTCTTGAATACCTTTTTGTTGTGGCCCCAAATCTTTACCTATATATCCCATACTAGATAGGATTTTCTTGGGAAGTGGGTAATCATTAGATAGATAACAATGGGTAAAAGGATTATATACGAGAAGAGGATTGCTACCATGGATATTTTCTTCGAGGGCTACACCTGCAAAGGTAAAGGTATATGTGCCAATGTGTACGAATTCATATTTCTTATGGGGTAAACCCATAGTATTTAGTGAAGGTGGTAGCTTAGCTAAATCTAGAAGAGGCTCTTGAAGAAAAGGATTGACTTGATCTTGTGATGAAATATTGATCAGCGATTACTCACTCACCTTTAGATTTACAAGTCGCTTGGTAGATTGAGATGAAATTAATGGACATAAATTGATACTGGATTGAGCTTGCTCAACCATTGAATAATATTAAAATGGATGAGGGTCACCTAGAGTGGTGACCAGTTGAAATTTGAATTTGAACTTCAAATATTGATGAAGAGTAGAAGGGACAACCCTCATCGCATGAATCCAAGGGTATCCAAGAAGAATATTAAAAGATGCAAGGCAAGGTACCACATAGAACAAGGTATCTAATATATTAGGTCCAACTTTGAGGGAGAGGTATATAATGTCACAGGTCTCTTGTGACTCATTATTGAAAGTTTTGATGATGACATCGGATTTAATTAAATCTTCCTCTTTTAATCCAAAATTTTGGAAAAAATGATAAGTGCATAGATTGAGGGAGGAACCATTATCCATCAAGATTCACTTGATAAATTTTTTTCTAATAAACGCAATGATGTAGAGGTAAGAATCCCCTCGTAATTCGGAGGAAGGAATATCATCATCCAAAAATGTGATATGATGTATTCCAAGGGAACCTACCACATCAGCTATAGCGCTAGGGGAAATGTATTGAGGAACAAGATTGTTGTCTTATAAGCTTCAACGAGGCTTGCCTATGAATATAAGAGGTTTGCAAAAGCTCTAAGAGGGAAATCTTATTTGGGATACTAGCTAACTATTATTGAATTTTGAAGGAGACTTTAGGTTGTGGCTTCAACACTAAAGTGTATTTTCTATTCTTGTGCTCCTTTTATGGATATTCTTCAAAACTAAGGGTGATTTTGAAGGTTGGTTAAATTTAGAATTTTTCTCCAATTGATATCGTTGAGTCAATTGAGCCTGAGCTTGTCTTGTGGTGATCACTATCATACCAATCATATTATTGTAGGAAGGTACATTACGATATGACACTTGGTTAGTTGTATATTGCCCATGATTAGGTAGGATATCTTGGAAGAGCCCCATATTTTGATTAGTTGTGGGTGCTTTTTGAGTAGGAGGTTTATTTTTTGTTGGAGGATTAGGTTGAGGACCCTCTATAACAAGGTGACCCACATCAATTAAGTCTTGAACCACGTTTCAATATCTTACATTAATTTTTCATGTGTTCCTCCACTATGATATTCATAATGTTGACCAGGCTTTATACCAATCAATCATGGTATCAGGTTGTTGCACAAGAGGTAACTCAATCATATTAGCTTCCAAAAGCTTATTTAGGACCACTTCCATAGGTGTGTTAAGTCTTGTGAAATTTCTTGGTGGGGGTTTTTGAGTTTGGCTAAGCACCATATTTTGTAAGGTGTTAGCAACACTGTTAATAGGTCTACTATCCGTTACACCATCACCAACTACATGTTTATTCTTAAACTAAGATTTTGTGGTCCTATATTCCTATTTTGACTTAATTTGACATCTTCGAATAAGGTCTTTCTCTACCCTTATTGCTAGATCTATTTCTTGGTCAAAAGAGGTAATAGTTATTTCCAATTCATATATTTGCTCTTGTAAATTTCCAATAAATATGTCTAGCATATCTCGAGGAGGTAAAGTATATCTCAATTTTCCAACTAAACTTCTCCAATGAGACAAGAATTTTGAATTATTTTTAGATTTACCTTTCTTCAACATATAAACATATTTCATAGTCATATTTTTTCAACATAAGCTTTGAATTATTGAACAAAAAATTTTGATGTCTTCAAAATTCCTCAAAGAATGATGATGCAATTGATAATACCATTCCAATGCCATAACACCAAGGATCTTAGGGAACATCTTCAGTAACAACCTATCATCATATATAATATCATGGCACATTGTCCTAAACATCCTTAAATATTCAATTGGGTCCTTTGTTCACTTATAAATAGGTAAAAATGGTATTAGAAATACTTAGGATAGGGTCTAGAAGTGATAGTAGGGTCCAAGGGATGATTGCATATTTCTTTATAACTGTAGGTGAAACTCAGAGGTTGAATTATATCCACTCTTGAAACCAATTGTTTCACCACATCTGTCAAGCTTTGCATATTAGGATTGTTACTATGCAATATCCCTAGGTTCCCTAAGGGAGGGTTATAGGTAGGTTGTTGAAAAGGAACTTGGCCAATGTTGGAGGCATTAACACTGTTATGGTATGGGTTATGATATGTGGAATCTTGTTGTGGAGGATAACTAATATTTGATGGAATAGAAGCATGAATGTTGAGATGAGAAGAATGAGGAGGGAATTGAGCATGATCTTGATATGCACTACTAGTTGGAGTAACTTGTGGAATTCTCTCAACATTGGTGGTTACAATAGTGGCATATGTTGGTTTATGAAATAGATTAAAATGATGTGAAAATTTAAATAATGGATTGGTGTGAGTTTTTTGAGGAGAAATGGTTTGATGATGAGAAGTCCCAACTTCCTTGAGTTGGGCTTCTTCATCCATAGTCTTATTCAAGGCATCCTTGTAAATCTTGAAGAAATTTCATATATGATCAAATGATTTAAAGGTGAGGTTTCCATTAGACCCCTCAGTAGAATCAAGGTCATTAATAGGTTCTTCATGTTCTTTCTCCTATAGATTAGGATTCTTCCTATCAATTTGGTCATCTTCTTGAAGAATATCACTATATTCTAAAAGCCTTTGCTTACTCCTAAGGTTGGGAGCCATAAGAAAAAGAGAAAGGATAAAGAAGAAAAGAAGGATCTAAAAACTAGAAAAAGGTACACAAAAGATTTTAAAGATTTTTTTAATATTTTTTTATTCTAAGAAAAAAATTAGTGGTCTTGTATAAAATTTTTAGAAGGAAAGACAAAAGGAAGAGGCTTCCTAATTTTTCCACTAAGACGTGTTTTCACCTCACCAAATATGTAGAGGAGGAAAACTACCCTACCGCATACGATTCTTGGTTGGATCCACTGGAAATCGAGGTGACCATGGGGGTGTGTTATATTCTCTACACTCAGGGGCTTGGGGATCGAATGGTTTACTAGAAATGGTTTAAGGACTCACTCCAAGTCCGAGGTGGAAATGTTTGATGTGTATTTTAATCAAACACCTATGTTTAGATTTTCTATATCTAAGCTATGAAAAGTGGAAGAACAATGCAAGACAAACAAAATGCAAGAATATAAGAAACTAACTCTAATATGATACTTGATTTTCAATGATGACTAGATCCTAGCTTGCAATAAAATAAATATTTTTTCTTTTCAACAAGGGTTTAAGATAATGCAAAAACAAAATTAACCCTAAAATGCAAACTATATATTTTTTATCTTTTAAATTCCTAGATATGAGAACATAATATTTTCTTTTATTTATGATATGGATTTTTGAATAGAAATGGATAGAACGCAAGCAAAAAACAACCTAATAAGTTTATTTAGGGCACTTACCTGATCTGGCGGTTGATCCTAGCTTTACTTACATCCAAAATATCCAAACAACTTCAAACCTACAAAACAAATTCACAAAACCCTAGAAAATTTTATCAACATTTGGGGCCTACTTAGGCTACTATGTGACTAAGCTTGGAGGTATAGTAGTCAAGCCCTTGTGGTCCTTTTAGTTTCCTGTTCTAAAATGAAATGATCTTTGATCTTTGGAACAAACATAATGATATATGACAATATGAAGCAATGAATTGGATGCAAATAAAATGAACATAATGCTAACCTAGTATGCAACTAGAGATCTAGAGTTTGGGGACAAGTGGTTGCCCCCAAGCTAGTATGATTCATATGTAAGTGAAATAGAATGACATAAATTAGAACATAATAGAAATAGAATGGAAACAATGCAAAACATATATACAGACCGAAACCATAGGGTTTAGGGATAAATAGTTGCCCCCAAGCCTATATTGATCGAATCTACACTCTATAAATTATGGAGTGTAAATTTGATAACCAAAATAAAACAAACAATAGAAATATAGGATGAGAAAAAATAAGGTTTTCACTGAATCTATGCCCTATAGTAGACAGGGCACGAATTTGCACCAGGGGACTTAAGATAAAGAATCCAGGTATAAAATGTAGGGCTAACACAAAATAAAATGATTTAAAATCTAATGAATGCAAAGAAATAACTTGATGAGCTTGTAGAAGATAATCTTGTTGTCAAGGCTCCTCCACTTACAAATCACAAGAATCACACAAAATATAGAGCACCAGAGCACCAAGTAAACCAACAGAAATAAATATTGCATAAGAGGTCACTTAGATCACTTAGGAACACTTCATGCATCAAGATTACCAAAATAAAACTTGTCTCTCAAAAAGGGATCCAACCCCCTTTATTTATAGAGGGTTTGGAGGGCTAAATAAGTGGGAAAACAAAAATTAACCTTGGCCAAGCCGATTCCACAAAAGATCGGCTCAAAATTTTAAACTTTTTGAGAAAAAAACCTAAATTTGTTGAATTTGTGCCTCGTAATTTATCAGGTGTGGATTTTATCAAGGTTAAGAAAAACAAAGCAAAACACAAGGAAAGAGGATACACATTTATACTTAGAAATTTTGAGATCCTCCTAAGGGATTCAAAGGAAAAAATGACTCATATGGGTGGGTCAATTTTCCACATCTGCAGTAGCAAGGAGAACCTTGAAAGAACCAGACAAGAAGAAAACAAATAAAAAGATATATAAATAGCTAGTGAAAACAAAAAATAAAGAATATATAAGAGCAAGGAAAAAGAGTTGATATATCTTATAAATTATAGCCCAAGTCAATTTTATAAAGAGCTACAATAGAGAAAAATGCACACAAAAACAATATCACAAGCGAATAATGGTTGCAGTATGCTAAACAATTATATGAGAGAAACCAAGAAAAATACACCTCTCCTATAATTGATACTATTGAGTAACTTTTTCCCTTGAAATATGTGAAGGAGGACATTAAGAAAATAACAATAGGTAAATATTAGGATATAGATGGTTTGCAAGCTAAACATCTCAAGTGTGGGGTTGACATCTTAGCACCACACATCTAAAATAATTTTAATGGCATCATTAAAGGAGGCTTTAACTGAAATGGATAACCAACCTAGTCATACCATTGCATAAAAATGGAGATACCAACAATCCTTCAAATTACCACACCATCATGATTAATACTCAACTTACCAAATTATTTTGCAACATAGTAGAAATACAAATCAATTGATGGGTAGAAAATCAAGGAAAGAAGACAATAGGGCAACTCGGCTTTAGACCAAAGTTATCAACAATAGATCATTGCATTACTTTAAGGCACCTAATAGAGAGGATATGGAATGAAAAATGAGAATTTAATTGTTTTGTGGACTTTTAAAAGGCTTTTGACTTAGTACCTAGATATAAATTATATAAAAGAATAAAAGAAATTTATGTACCAATTAACTACGGAGCAGTTGTACACAAATTTATGAGCAGGTGGTGGCAAAAATTAGAACTCCAAAAGGACTATCAAAGTGTTTTGGGAGTGATATCAGGGTGAAATAGGGTTGCCCATTGTCACCTAATTTATTTTTTCTTTACATTGATAAATTGGAGGTATTGGTAGAAAGACTAGGAGGAGAGGTAATCTAATTGGCTAATTATGTAGTGAAACTTCTTATCTATGTTGATGACCTCGTATTGATTGACAAGACACTTAAAAGTTTAAAAGAAAATCTAAAGGATTTAGAATTTTTTTTTAAAAGTCTTCTCTACTCCAAGAGAGCAAAAATAACCATATATTTTATTTAAGGGAAATCCTTTAGAGGTAGTAACAAAATACAAATACCTTGGGTTAGATTTTCAAAGCAAACTCAATTGTGGAATATACATGATGAAACGAGTACAAGAAATATTGAGGGCACTCTACTCATTGCTAAATAGGGGCAAAAAAGTAGATCTATAGGATTGGAAAACTATTAGGGTCCTTTTTGGTTATTAGCTATTATAGTGGTTTTATATGAGTGTCAAGTGTGGGCTAGTGATACATTAAATGTTAAATGAATATAAATAGAAAGAATTAAAAAATGACTAATTACAAAGAATTTTAGAATTAAAGCATTAGTACCATATGATATTTTAATTGCTAAAATAGGGACTTTTCCACTAGAAGTAGAAGCTATGATAAGGCTATTGGGGTACCTAAAGAAAATACAAATAATGGAAGATAGTAGGTTACCAAAATAGGTAATCAAAGAAACATTGAATAGAATAAAAGAAACATGGATGAAACAAAACAACAAATGGATGGATAAATGAAGCATTAATTTCATGAGGTCCCAAACTCTAACAAAGAAATTAAATAGTATGTGAATAAAATTTTGGACTTGTCATGTGGATTGAAAATTTAGGAAGGAAAAAATAGTTAAATATCAATGAGTTCAACCAAAATTGTAAACACAACCAAAATAAGTACATGAATGCAAAGATCAAATGGAAGGAAAAAATACTTATAGCCCAAATAAGTCTAGTTCGCACCATCTCAAATGCAAAACTAGGAGATGGACAATTCCTTAGGAGGTATGGTCATAACAAATATGTTGCTTTTGCATAGAAGGAGTAGTGGAGACCGAAAAGTATTTTGTTATGGAATGTGATGTTGGGAATGGGAAAAATATGAGATATTATTGATACAATATGGATTACAATATATAGGCATAAACCTATATGAAAACATGACAAGTGTCAAACTAAAAGTAGGCATAGTGCACATTACAATATTCTAACATTCCTCCTTAATGTGCACTATCCTAACTAAAATGTTGATTTCTCTAAAAGAACCTAAACATCCTCCTTTATTACATGATTTGGTCTAGGCTCGTGCTCTTTGCTCTTGGCTCTCCAACTATGAATAATGCTAGATCAATGGTGTATACATCTCGGTCTGTTGCCTTAGGTTCAGCCACTTCCTTGGATCTATTACCTCTAGGTCAGTCGTCTAAGTTCCTCAGGGTCATCCTGGGTGCCTCAAGGTCAGCCACTTCTAGGTTTGTTGCCTCTGTAGGTCATACTCTAGGTATGTTGCCTCTCATAGGTCACTGACTATATTCACCATGAATATCATCGCCCCTCATGGTGAAATCAATCTAGAAGGTGTCAGTCTTGCCAAAAATACACCTTAATATAAAAGAAAACAAGCCATATGAGAGTGTCGATCTCTGTCGAAAATACACTCAATATAATAAAATGAGCCATAGAAGCCAAATATGGAGGAGAAGAAGAAAGAAGAGAATAGAATATTTTGAAGTATCTTCATATGTAGTCTTTAGAATTTGATCCAAAAATATCTTTCGATAGAGTCTAGGGTGTCTATGACTGTAGTCCCTATAGTAAGTGTCCTTATGGTGATCACCTCATCTTACCAAAATGCATGGGTAACCAGTCACTGCATCCATTAAGTATGATGGAGAAGAATACTAGATACTAGGTTCACTTACAAATGTCTTGGGAGTGTCAGGTTCAGTCAAGAGTGCACTCCATGATACAACAATATTTAAGCCTAAAAATATATTAGAAAATAGTCTCAGAACTAAAAATGGACCCCACCATTGGTCTGACTCGAAAAAATATTTTTAACAACTATATATAAGGCTATAGTTGGATCTAAATGGGTCCTCCATAGGTGAGAAAAGTAACAACATCACACTCAGGCGGTATTGCTCTCCAGCAGAAATAAAAATCAAACTTCAATTTTCCCTCACAGAGAAATTACAAGCATAGACCATATGGTCCTTCGAGTTTCCACTTCCCATATGGAAATAAAAAAAATTGAGTGCCCCCTTTCTTTCTTTTTTCATTCACAAATGAAACATATTTAAAATGAATGCAAGCATTAAAGACATTTTTATCCCTTTCGATGAGGGTAACCCTTCTTCACATGGTACATATAATATAGTCGTACTAAATCATATTAATAGTACCAACCACCAATACGTCGCACGTCAAGGTGAGCTTACCCAAGAAGCCCCTTGACCATCTCCTTGAGGTCAAACAAAACACGGGACCTACACCCATTGAAGGCATTTAATAAAGGGTCATCCCATAGCCATAAAACAAAATATGCCCCCATTAATAAAATGGGCCCCTATGATATCATCATTTTAATTAAAAAAACATTTAAAGAATGAAAGGACCATAAACAACAATAAAAAAAATTGGAGCATTCCCATTTGTCCACGACTTATTACAGCTAACTTGATTTCTGCCATGACCGCCTGTAATGGCAGACCAAAATTATGCCTACATATTTTCTTTCAAATCTACTGCACACATCAACAGATCAAAAAAAATAAAAAAATATATAAAAAATTGTATCCCATTTTTCGTTTCTCTATGGAGAAACTACTTCTTCGGACATATACATAGGTAAAAAATAATAGCAGCCATGGATTTTTCCATCAAATGTCTGGTTTCTGATCCATCAAAATATGGAGAGCATACTCCTTGATTTGAAAAGAAAAAAATAGGGAAAAATGAAGGAAAAAAATGGGGGAGGGGGGATTTCCATGAGGGAAATCCCCCTTTAAACTAATAGGGTAGGGAAATCCTACTCTGATACCAAATATTGGGAATGGGAAAAATATGAGATATTATTAATATAATATGGATTACACTATATAGGCATAAGCCTATATGAAAATATGACAAGTGTCAAATGGAAAGTAGACATAGTGCACATTACAATATTATAACATGTGAAGCATACAGGACATAAAACTGCATATGAGGACACTCTAAAAGTAAACTCACTAATAAGTTTTTTGAAGAATTGAAAATAGAAAAAACAAGGAAACTTCTCATTAAAATCAATAATAGAAGAAACACACTTCAAAAGATGATGAGGATGTTGAGCTTTTTGACTTTGTTGAACAATTTTGTTTCTTGTATGTTGTTAAACTTTGAAATTCTCAATAGAGGGTCCAAAGGTTTGAATTCAAAAGGGAGTAGGGTTGTACACCATACCCCATCTTGTATTAAATCTCTTGATCCCATAGACTATTTTTATCTCGTGGAAGAAAGTAAAATCATTTCATGTCATTTCACAATCATCTCTTGAAGTCGTTTTTAAAGGGTTTTTGTGCAATTTTATATTTTTTTATTTTCTCCTTTCTATACTAAGTTAAAATTTATTTTTTAGTACTATCACATCTCACATACTAGTATAAAAGCTTGGAGTTCAGAGATTGGAGAAGTGGAGAATATTAACTAGAGAATTTAGAATTCAAGTTTGTGGAGGAAATTTTCATTCATTATTATTGTATCTTTCATGGTTCATGGTAATGCTTCACTAACCATCCCAAAATTTAAAGAAGAAAATTATGATTATTCATACATAAAGACGAGGACTTTACTAATTGCCAAAGAAGTGTGGAGTGTTGTAGAAAATGAATACAAGGAACTTGTAGATTTGAGTATTTATTAGCCATAGAAAAAATATATGGAGGAAGTATAAAGAAAATATGCCTTCATTTTGTATCACATACAAGTAGCTCTTGAAGTCATTTTTGGACGGTTTTTGTGCAATTTTATTTTCTCCTTTCTATTCTATGTTAATATTTTTTCTAGAGGACCATCTCATCTCACTTACTTGTATCAAATCTTATAGTATGGAGATTAGAGAAATGGAGAGCTTGAGGATTTGATTCTCTTTAACCATAGAATTTAGAGTTCAAGTTTGTAGAGGAAAACTTCATACGTTATTGTTGTAGCTTTCATGGATCATGGTAATGCTTCACTGTCCATTCCAAAATTTAAAGGATAAAATTATAATTATTTATGTGTAAAGAAGAGGTCTTTGCTAATTACCAAAAATGTGTGGAGTTTTGTAGAAAATGGATACAAGGAACTTGCAGAAAGGAGTATTTTATCAAACAAATATGAAGTACAAGTGTCAAGACTGCCAAAGGAGCTTGGGACACCTTGAATACAACCTATCAAGGGTCTGCTCAATTGAAATTAGTGAAGTTATAGATATTGAAGAGATAACATAAAAATATGCAAATGAAGGACAATGAGAATGTGAGAGATCATTATGTAAGGGTGTACGACATTGTGCACCAAATAGGTATCTATGGTGAAGAACCAACATAAGGACATGTTAAAAAGATCTTGAAAACATTGACACCAAAGTGGAACAATTGTGCAATGATTATTGAATTTGGAGTTTCATGAATTGGTGGGATCACTTATATCCCATGAAGAAAGAATTAGAAATAATAAAGAAGAAAACTTGAAGCAAGATTTTGCTACCACAACAAGAGTGTTAAAAAATAATGTGACTAGCTCAAGCTCCAATTTCCAAGGACAAAGAGGGTGGCAACAAACTCAAAATTGTACAAGAGGAATAGACCATGGTAGAAGAGGAGGATAAATTAGAAGAGGCATATTTATGGATAAGATGAATGCTTAATATAATTATTACAAAAGCTATGACCATTATGAAAGAGTGTAGAATACAGACAAACAATGAAGGAGGAAAAAAGGTAATTTTTCACATAAAGAAGACGAGACCACAAAATATGTTCTTTTCATGTAATGTGGCATAATTTTCAACTAAAGAGTCTTGGTAATTAGATTTTGATTGTTCAAATCATGTTTAAGAATTTATGTACAAATTTGGATAACTCATACAAGAGCAAGGTGAAATTTAGAGAAAACAAAGCATTGAGGTTGAAGGAAAAAGAACCTTACAAATTGACACAAAATATGGAAAGAAAATATTTAATTACTTCACATTAGGCTTGAAGCATTATTTTCTAAGTGTGGGTAAGCTTCTATAGAAAACTACAAATTGGTGTTTGGTAATAAGGAGTGCATCATCTATGACAAAGCAAATGAGAACCAAGTAGTGGTTGTTGTACCTATGATAAGAAACAAATCTCACCTTTAAACCTTGGTGGATAAGACAACAATTTGTATCATATAGCCATTGAGGATAACCACTAGATATGACACCAAATTTATGGTCACCTGAATTTTTGAAGCTTATAATTGTTGAATGATAAAGGAATAGTCCATGGACTACCTTGTGTAGAAGTAAGAAGTAAAGTATGTGGAATTTATATAATTAAAATACATTATAGAGAGATATTTCCAAAAGGGAGAGCATGGAGAGCATAATTTTTGGAGGTATTACATCATTTGGTACCTTGGAACATTATTTGGGTCGTGTAAATATTTAGTCATGTAAATATTCTAGAGTGTGTGTCTATAGTAGGTGTCATTTTATTAAGTGTGAGTATGTGTCATGTAAATAAGTGTGGAATTATGTGTGTGAGGTGTCATGTTAGTAAGTGTGAGTTATATGAGTGAAGTATCATGTTTAGAAGTGAGGAGTTATGAGGAATCGTGAGCAACTTTATCTTTATGTAAATATACAGGATTTATTATTATGTAAGAGAGAAATGTGAAGAGTTAGATCTCCTGTGAGTATGAGGAGATGAAGATTTTATGTAAGTGCAAAGTTCAAGAGTCATGTGCATATGAAGAGTCTCATGTATGTATATATTGAAGACAGAATTTTCATATGTATCCAAATATGCATTGCTTTAGTAGACATTTTCAATAATATTTTGTAAGATTTGTTCATTGTTGTGGATTCATACATTGTTATTATTGAAAAAATATTTGATCTTGGTGATTAATTATTTTGTGAGAATAGTAGTGATTTGCTAATAGTGGTATCAGGTCTACATTGGATGGACTTCATGAAATCCATGGTGAGCATTTGGTGAGAGAGATTGTAACATTTGAAAGAGATGACAATGAGAAGAGCTTGTTGGAAAGATCCACCTTGATTGTGCTTAGTGAGAGCTAAGTCTAAGTTTGAGAAGAGTTATTCTACAGGAAGTTTGGATAAGAAGAGATACACTAAAGATGAGAGAGTAGAGGGAAAGAGAAGCATCTAAAGGAAAAATGAGATTTCATAAAGCCGCCATAAGTCTAAGAGGAGTTGAAGTGCAATGTTGACTACATCAGTCAAGAGAGTTAGATGTGTAGATAGCAAAGACCAATCGAAATGTGAGATAAACATGAAAATAAATCAAAGCATGAGCTAAAAAAATTAGAACATGAGCTGGACAAATGTGCAGATAAATCTAAGAGTGAGATGGATTTACCACAACATAGGTAAACCAAGAGAAGACTATGCATTTGAAAGAGGTCTTTGAGACATTTGAGGCTGAATATTGAAAGTTTTGAACAATAGGCCAGTCAATGCCAAAGGAAGGAGGAGCACAAAAGAACATGCAAGTAACACCTATGTAGAAGTCGCAATGTTGAGAGATAAAGAGGCTTGAGTAATTTTTAGAAACGCAAAATTCACGCTAACATATCATAGCCTATAAATTTAAACGATAGGCACCATATAGGGTATTTCATAAACCTGCATCATAACATTATAAGGTGAAGGTTTTTTAATTTATCAAAAGAGGCATTAATTAAATATTGAATAAGCTATAAGAAGACTAATTTTATTTTTGAAGGAAGTAAATTATTTAAGGGGATATAAGAAGATAAATAATTATAAGTGAAGAATAAAATAAATTGAAGATGAATGAAATGAAGGGAGTTATAAGACAGAATTGAATAAAAAAATTAAATTGAAAAAGAAGAATATTGAAAAAATGATGAAAATAAAATTATTGAAGAAAAAATAAAGAAGAATTGAATTGAAAATTGAAGAAGAGAAAGAAAATATTAATTTTGGAGATAAAAGGATTTCTACAAAGAATTGTTAAAATTGAAGAAGAATGATAAATTGAAGATTGAAGAACATTGATTGATTTGAATTTTGAAAGAAGAAATTGAGAAATTGAAAGAATAATTCTTTAATTTAGGAGTAAGAAGGGATTCCACAACAAAGGAAAGTAATTTGAAGAAATTTGTAGAACAAAATGAGTGCATCAAAGAGGTATTTTTCAAAGTCACATATGTTCAAAGAAGCAAATATCATGAAGAAATATTTTCAAAGACAAATAAGATATTGTCACAAACATGTTCTACGATACAATAAAACACCAAAGCTTCAAACAGAACCAAAAATTGAATATGAAGATAATTCTTGGTACATTGATTCAGGAGCTAGCCATCATATGACTAGCAACTTATATTGGTTTGATTCCATTCAAGTAAAACCAAGTATACCAATTAAGATAGTGAATGATAAAATCTATCAAGTACAAGGATCAAGGAATGTCACACTTAGTCTACCATATTCAGAATGTACACTAGAAAATATGCTTTATGTTCCAAGTATAACAAATAATCTAATTTTAGTATCACAATTGCTAGATAAAGGAAGAACAATAGAATTCAAAACCATCAATGGCAATAAGAGATGTCTTATTAAAATACTAAACAAAATTGAAGCCTTTGGATCCTACAAAAGTGGCATATTTGCTTTGGATGTAATAGAACTTGCACAAAAACATTTGGATCAACTTTTGCCAAGAGAACGATATTAGAAGAGGTATTTTATTGAACATAAAACTCTTATGGTAAAGGAACATGATAAGACATCAACAAGTTAGAAAATATTTTCTTTGGTGACTTCTTTAAAAGCATATGTGACAACATAAGGGACAAATTCATAACCTAAACCAGAATCAGTTTCAACATCAAAACAAGCCAGAATGCATCAAGAGGTTTGAAGGCAATAGGTATTCATACCATATAATGTAATAGGAAGGGGCATTGGAGGTATTACATTATTTGATACCTTGGAACTTATTTGGGTAATGTAAATATTTAGCCATGTAAGTATTCTAGAGTGTGTGAGTCTATGGTAGGTGTCATGTAAACAAGTGTGGAGTTATGTGTATGAGGTGTCATGTTAGTAAGTGTGAATTATATGAGTGAAGTGTCATATTTATAAGTGAGGAGTTATGAGCAATCATGAGAGACTTTATCTTTATGTAAATATGTGAGATTTATTATTATGTAAGAGAGAAATGTGAAGAGTTAGATCTCCTTTGAGTATGAGGAGATGAAGAGTTTATACAAGTGCAAAGGTCAAGAGTCATGCATATAAAGAGTCACATGTATGTATATAATAAAGATAAAACCTTGTAATATGTATTCAAGTAAGCATTGCATTTATACATTGCTTTAGTAGATATTTTCAATAATATTTTGTGAAATTTATGTTCATTTTTGTGGATTGATACATTGTTATTCTTGAGAAATTATTTGATCCTAGTGATAAATTATTTTGTGAGAATAGTGGTGATTTGCTAATAATATCCATTACAACCGATTCATTTATATATTTGTGGTCTACTACACACACCAAGTGTTGGTTAATCCTTATATTTTATCATTTTCATTGATGATCATACTAGAAAAACTTGGGTATGATTTTTGTAATAGGAGTGATGTTTTTGAAGTATTCAAGAGCTTCAACTACATAGTAGAGAATGAAAGAGGATATAGAATCAAAATATTAAAGACTAATCATGGTGGTAAGTATAGTTCCAAGAAATTCAATCAATTTTTTTATGGACATGGAATAAGAATACAATTAACAATAACCTATGCACCTTACCAAAATGGAGTGGTAGAGGGGAAGAATAGGATAATCATGGACATGGCAAGAAACATGCTACTAAGAAAAGGTTTGGACACTCATTTGTGGGATGAAGACAAAATATTACTAGACACTGCCATGAGCAATCATTACACAAACATCCCAAGACATAATCATTAAACAAAGATCAAGGAGCGGGACGAAAGTTATCTTCCTCGTTGACACACTGCCAACCACCATCCGAAGAGACTAGGGCAGTCCATCCTTCTACATTACCACCAACCAGAGTCCGTTGAGGAGGACCCTAGTTGACTCAGCTTGGAATGCTTGGTAGAATACATGTTGCTCAGGCCTCTTCTGCCTATGTGACAGCTCCTCCTTTCCCATACAAATGCTTGGTAGAATACATATTATGTGTAAGTTGCAACCTCTGCTACCTTTGATAGTCAAACCTGAACAAAATCTATGCTTCAAGCATTGGGTTTTGGTCAGTTTTTCATCAACACAATTCGCATGAGGACTTGTCAGGATTCATAATATCCATGACATCCTCTGAATCACCTAGACCCCGAAGTGAACTAAAGGAATTAGCGCCTCCACTGAAATTACCCTCACCCAAGGATATTTGGAGAACAAACTCATCACATTGGCGACGCTTGTCAAAGCTCAGGCCCAAGCTATCCCTCGAGGGGCTTCGAGAACGATGAACTTTAAAAGCTTGTTCCTTAGCAGTCATGGAGTATGTGGGCGTCGTTGATGAAAAAGTTGGCATGGTAGTGGGACGAGCCTTCGCAACAATCGAGGTCCAAAGAGAAGCTAAAAAATGTGGTGGTTGAGTAACTACAGGGGCGATCGAAGTAGCATTTGGGACCCCTACAACTTGCATGGCGGGCTGCATGTTAACGACAACCGACGTGATGGCTTCAGAAGACTGCATAGAGCTAGTGGGGGCTTGCATAACCTGGGTATCAACAATCCTGGTATGAGTAGGCTGCATAGAGGGATTGGCCTGCTTAGAATGCTTAGAAACATGATTTTTTTGGGTAGTAACCATTTGCCAGTCGCCTTGGCATTCTTGGGCCCAGTTAGACTAAGCTACCGAGGCAGTCGAAGGGGGTTGGATCTGTTTGAACTTCCACTCCATCAGTGGGCAATCTCGAATCTTGTGAGCAACAGACTGGCAACGATAACAAGTATTTGGTAAATTGATATAGGCGACAGGTTGCCTAATGGAGGTATCACCAATCTGGATATCTATGAAATCCAACAGGTCTTTGGTGAGGTTGACTTTGACACAAGCCCGCTTGGTAGGGCGAGCTGAGAAAAACCATTCAGGCTCAAGACATACAAACTTGTCAAGGGAAGAGGCGAGCATTTGCAAAAAATCCCAAGAGGACAGGTAAACCCAAGAACTCAATCCACACAGGAACTTCCAGCTCAGCTTGGTCACTGGTTGTGAAGTCACGAGTGTAAGATTGCAAAATTAACAAGGAATTTCTCACTGTCTAGGGACCTTTGGCTAACACTTTTTGAGCTTGAGCAGGATCAGGGAAGCGAAAAAGGAAATAACCCTTGGTGAGATTCTGAACATTCTCAACTATCACACCATGTGGACCCCAAACTTGTTGCACCCAGGACCTAATGAGGGTATCATTGGGAATTCTACCCAGGAAATACCCGACAAGGGTATGTGACTCAAACCAGTTGCAAGCATTATGAAACTCATGCAAGGGAATGGAAACAACAAGGATAGTACTCTTACCTTGTGAAACACTTTCGAGATAAACTTTCTTGGGTGCTTCCCTGATGCCATTGCTCTCCCCAACCGGCTCAGTAGTAATTGAACTAGCCATTTGAACATGACGAGATTTAAACATATTTGAAGCATCATTTTACTAAAGACTTAGTTCAAGAGAAGGAAGTTAAATTGAAACAATGCAATTCAAAAAATCATTATGCAAACATTGTTACAAAATTATTTGCAAAGAATCAATTTATTTTACTTAAAAATATAATGTAAATTTCTCTATTCAAACTCAAGGGCAAAATAAAACATAATTATAGTTACAAATGAAAATAAAATAAAATAAAAAAACTCTTACAAAATAAGACATAATTATAATTACAAATAAAATTTAAGAAAGAAAAAAATTATCATTAAAATACTACTTATTTTATATTTATATTTAATATTATATTAAAATTATATATATATATATATATATATATATATATATAATAAAATTATATATATATATATATATATATATATATATATATATATTTAAATTGTATTTTATTTGTTATATAGGAGAAGGAAAAAATTCTAGAAAAATGAGCCAATTATAATTGCAGAAAACAATTATCATTAAAATACTACTTATTTTATATATATATATATATATATATATATTTTATAATATATATTTTTTATTTTTATTTTTATTTTATTACTAAAATACTACTTATTTTATATATATTATATTATATTAAAATAGTATATATATAAAATTTAAAACTATTTTTTTTTTAATTGTATTTTATTTGTTATATAGAAGAATTTGTAACTTTTCAAATCTTAGAGCTCCAACTTTCTATATTTTTACTACTAAACCTAAATCTGAATTCAAATCTTAAAGCTGCTATAACCTATGGCTTAAACCTTTCTGGAATTATAATACTCAAAATAAATACAAACCGTATTAACCTGGAACATCATAGGAGTAGAAAGCGACCTTTCGATACTTACTAAACCTCCTCTTAGATTAAGATTCGATCCTTTGTCTCGGAAGAATCTAATCAGTTGAGCATTTGATAGTTAATCATTATTTTAATCTCGCCTATAGGGTCAAATTCTACCAAATTCCACATCAGCAGAATACATTTTAAACCCGCTCTCCATTACTTCTTGAGCGAACTTCAATAATCTCGATCCTTCTCTCTGGGAATAGCCGACATGCCTAAAACCTCGCGCAAACAGAGAGCTACGACTAGACAGGAAATCGTCTTAAAGAAAAAACGACGAAAGAGAAAAGGAGGGGAAAAATGCGTGTCCGAGGTTCGAGTCCCCAATTCCCCAGCCAGAATTTGGGTGGGCTCTTACGACACCCCTGAACAGGCAGCTCGCGCTTACGATTACGCAGTTTACTGCTTGAGAGGAACCAAAGCCAAGTTAAATTTCCCCGACTTTTCGCCGCAAAATCTGTTGGCCCCTTCGTTTCCACCCGCAGAAATTCAAGCTGCCGCGGCCAAGTATGCAGTGGAAGGTTTCCGGCAGGCGTCCGAGAAAGATGCGGCATTTTCTGGCTACGAATCCCAAATCTGCATAGACGGGCAATTGATTTTGGAGGAGGAGAATCCGGCATTGTTGGATTCGCTTCTTCAGGAGTTTGAGAGCAGTCAGTCCACAAATGCAGATGATTTCTCAGCGCAATACGAGCCGCTTGACGACTCTGATTTCTTTGTCTTCGAAGAAGAATAGCAGTTGTGAGTTTTAAACTGCCCCCATCTCTGTTTTTGTGCTAAGAAATGCATTGGGCCATCGCAATTCTTTAATTCTGTGTTTTTCAGCACAGAATTAAGGGTACTTTCACCACACCAGAAGCTCATTTGTAGGCCACCATTTCACTTCAGCAACCACAAATCTCAGTATATAGCGTTGTGCTTTTTGAATTTCCTTTTCAAATCACAGACGGTTGTATTTATTTTATCGAATGTTATCATCCCAATTTTTGAAAATATGTTTTATAAAGTTTTATTGTGGTTTTTCCAACATAAGAGACTTCACTTTTCATCTCCTTTCTTTGTCGATGTTATATTTTTTTTTTAAAGAATATCATGCAGATTTGAATGATAACCTTTTACTGTTTCAATAAAACAAGGATTATGTATGTTTATGGTCTTTCAAAATATATTAATATTGTAAATCTTGTAAGGATATCGTAGTGGTAAGCTTTTAGGTTTTTATATCGGAGATCCAAGTTCAAACTCCAAAACGAGAGGATCGGGACCCTTTGTTAAAACCCACACTTTATTTTAAAAAAAAATTGGTGGATTGGTAAGTTCTAACGCTTAGTAAGAAGAGACCCAAGTTCAAATCTTGGTGGCATGTCTGTTTGTGCAAAGGTAGTAGTTTGACTTGAGTATACGCCAACCCGACAACAACGGTACGAATCCTGAGCTTACCAACAACAACGAGGTGGCATAGGAGGTATAGGGGGCAACCCCAAGATTTGAACCCTACCTCGTAATAAAAAAGGACTCGACAACAACAGTACGAATCACGAGCTTACCAACAACAACGAGGTGGCATAGGTGTTATAGGAGGTAGCCCCAAGATTTGAACTCTACCTCATAATAAAAAAGGACTGTGGATGTAACCAATTCCCCTATGTATCAAATCTATATATATATATATATATATAAAAGGTAAATTGCTCTTTTACAATATTTCATAGTTAACCTAAAGTAAATCAAAATTGGAAGATGGTTAGAGAATATGACAAAATGATCATGATTTCTATACATCCTTTCTATAATTAAACTAGACAAACCCATTGTCATGATAAAAGTCAATTTTCAATAAAAGAGATCAAGGACCTTTAGTGTAAAATCTATCAATTCTACTTGGCTTTTTCCATGCACAAACTCTATAATTGGACTAGACAAACCCATTGTCATGGTAAAAGACAATTTTGAATAAAAGGGATCAAGGACCTCTAGTGTAAAATCTATCAATTCTACTTGGTTTTTTCAATGCATCCTCTCTATAATTGGACAAGCCAAACTCACTGTCATGGTGATTGTCAATTTTCAATAAAAAGGATCAAGGACTCCTAGCTTATTTTGGCAGTAAACCATACATCAAACATCTTATTAGAGAGAGTCATTTCTTTAAGATGACGCTATATTTTCTTTCTATCACATTCAAGTCAATCCAACTAGTCATTCAATGGTAAGAAGAGAAAGAAAATTCTACCACAAATGTCACTTAGCATAAAAAGCACAAATCCCTATTACTTTTGACTTGTTAGAAGAGTTATCCCCAACAATCTATGGTTGGGATATTTGCCTTTATTAATGATTAGATTTTTAAACCCCCAAGGAAGACCTAATGCTACTCCACCATTATCCTCTTCATGATTGGTCTAAAAAATCTCCTATCCAAATGAATTAGGAAGTGAATTCTTATCTTATTCCTCAAATCTTAACTTATTGTATCATTATGAAATAAAGATGAAATCAAATCGCTTTCCTTCCTTTTTCCTTTTTACAATTATCTCTTGGTGTCACAACTCTAGTTAAACATTTTATATAAATCTAGTATCCTAGGGTTATTATGATCAATATTTTAATTATATTTTGTGGTGAAATCCTTATTTAGAACTTTTATATAAATCTAGGATCTTAGGGTTATATTATTTTATATTTTTTGTCTTTCTTTTTTAATTATATTTTGTGGCTAAAACCCTAGTTAAAACTTTTATGTAAATCTATGATATTGATTTTTAATTATCATTATTATTATTTTATTTTTAAATTCTTAATTATATCTTGTTGCTAAAACCCAAGTCAATTTTTTTTAATGTAAATCTAAGATCTTAAGTTTTTAATTTATGTTTTAATTCTTTTATTATTTTGTAGTTTAATACCATAGAAAATTAAAGGTCGGTTATTTAACAAAATATATATATACATGAATAGGTTTGAAAGGTATATTTATATAAAAATAACGTGCAAACCATTTCAAACACAATCTTACATGAGTTTTTCATTTCTGGTGACGGGACACAAACATTGTCTTGAAATTTTTGAGCTTAAATCACCCATGGATAATGTATCCCAAGGACACATAAAAGTATAATACCTCAAAAACACAAAAAATATTGTTAAAGTACGGACAATGATGTCATAAATATTGGTATATGATGGCTAGAATGATTTCTAATCTTAGCATTAAGCATTGTAGTAAAAAGTCTTACATAATGGCTAGTCCCTACAATTACAAATTTGTTTGTGATTATGATTTTATTTGTATTTAGAATTTATATGTAATGTAGTAGAAAGTTAGGACATTGAGATCAATTATGGTGTTGATTATAGCTAGTGAATTATTAGAAATACAATGAAGAAGTTGTGTCAATCCCTCCTACTTTTTTTCACAAGAAAAAAATCGTAATTTTATATCAAGAGTGAAAGAAAATAACACTTCTCAGGTGCCTTAGCACAAATAGAAACCCAAATAAAAGCAGATTACTCGGATTCAAGATATAATTACAGTTTGGTAGATCAAAGAGGAAAAAAACCCATCTTCAAAATAGCATGGGAATAATAAGGATTAATGTCCTTATATATCAATACTTAATCATCCAAACAACCTCCATGACCAAAACCTAGATAGAAATCAGTGAAAAAAAAATCAACATAATAAAAATAATAAGTTAGAAACTGCCATAAAGTTCTAATCAAATGAAATAGGCCCAAAGTAAAAATGTTGGAATATGTAATGCAACATTGTGTAAATTATTCTTAGACTAAAATATAAAGTCTAAAGAATAATAGTTGAATTAGAATATAATTCTATCTTATGTAAAATATTTCCACCCAATTAATAAATAAATTAAGGGTGTTAGAAATATTTAATTTTTTGGAAAAAAATTATTTTTCATTTTCTAGCAAATATTAGAAAGTAACTAATCACTTTCTAATATTTGATAGATGCCACTTATCACATATCTCAAATATTAGATTGTGATAAAATTAGAAAGTAACTAAAGCACTTTATAATATTTGATAGATTGTGATAATATTAGATTGTGATAAGATTTAGGGTTGTAGTAGAAAAGCTTCTCTTTAAATATGGGTGTTTTCTACTACATATTATCATATCTTATCATATCTTGTCATATTGACTTGTGTTGTAATATCATGTTGATGCATATTGTTGCATAACATTGAAGCATTCTTGTATTGTTGAATCAAATGAGTAATATAGTGAGCTTCATAGTGGATGTTTCCCTTCTTCATTTGAAGTAGGGTTTTACCACTTAATATTGGTGTTGTGGGTTTTTCTCTTTTGTGTGTGATTGATCTTGTGGAGCATTCTTCGATCTTGGAGAGACTTTGTTTATTTCACATTTGGTATCAGAGCGGTTGGGATCTCCATCAAGTGTCTTCAATCCATTGAGGTGAAAAACCTATTAAGGTATATTTTTTTTTGCATGCATTTGATATTTGGGTATTTTATATAAACTTATTTTGCAAATCTGTCATTAGGGTTTATAGATTTATTATGTTTTTAGATCTAGTTGTTAGATCTTTTGCAAACAATATTTTCATTTTAAATCTATAAAAAAAAATTGGCATTAAGCTTTTGCTTGAAAGGGTTTTGGAGCCAAACGGACCCCATGGTTGCGTCCGAAAGACCCAAAAACCTCTATTTCCATATATAGTCTTTTTTTTATTTATTAAAAAAAAACAATCGGCTATATATATATATAATAAAAAAAAACAGTTTTGCTTTATTAAAAAAAAAAACAATTTTGTTTCTAAAAAAAAAAAAACTGTTTGCTTTATAAAAAAAAAAAAAACAGTTTTGTTTTTTTGAAAAAGTTTTGCTTTATAAAAATCTTTAAATTTTTTCATGCCATTTTTTTTATTAATAAAATAAATTTTATTAATTTAATTGCATTTTTTTAAGCAATTTTTTGTATTAAAAATTATTATTATTCTCCTTAAAATGCAATATTTTTTTGTCTCACATTAACAATGGTTGTTTGTGATTTTTCTTGTTTTGCAAGGTTATCCAAGTATGTTTTGAAGTATACAAGGCAATTTCGGATCAAATTTTTCACTCTCTTCCCCTATTTCTATTAATTTCTTCTAATCTCTCCAGTATTTGCTTGAAGCATACTGTAAATTAATGTAACTTGTATCTCTTATTATGAAAGTAAAAGAGAATGAAAGTGAGAGAGAGAGAGAGAGAGAGAGAGAGAGAGAGTATTTGTGTTTTGTTTTGTGTCTCCACTATCTCTTGTTCTTTTTTCTTACATTTTGCATCTAAACTAATCTAACTACTAACTTGCTACTAAACAATCTACTAACTAACTAACTTGCAATTTACTAATTTTTATATTAATCAAGAAGGTTAAAAATGAATCAACTTCCTAACCACAACTTTAGTATTTGATTAAAATTTACTTAATCTTGCAACATAGTTTATATTTTCTAAACACCTATTGAATCCAAAAGAATCTGCTCTATCGATAACAAGTCCTTTTCGGGTCCTCGTACCCGTACCCTTTTGGGTAGCTTGGTTGACCTTGGGTAAGATGAATTGGTAATTCATTAGGCTATAGCAAAACCTAAAATGAACACTAATTTACTAACTTGTTGACTATCTAACATTTAACAAATGTTTTATGGTTCAATTCAAGTTAGTTTATTTTGTTGCAAGATGATTGTTATGGTTAGTTACCTTCTTGTTGCAAGTTAATCTATTGCAAGTTGATCTTGGTTTATTCAATTGCAATATGGTTATAGTTTTTTATTGCAAGATGGTTATAGTAGTTCATGATGATGTTGATTATCATCATCATCATCATGAAGGAAATTGGCTTTGAGCAATTTGGTCCTTCACGTTTGCTCTCTGATAATCAATCAGCTATTGCCCTGGCTAAAAATCCTATAATGCATCAAAGGACAAAGCATGTTGAAATCCAAGCCCACTTTATCAGAGAGAAGGTATTGGATGGGACTATTCAGTTGGAGTATTGTCCATCATCTTCTAAATCTGCTGATTTGTTCACCAAACCTCTTTCCAAGGAGCAGTTTTGTAAGCTGAGGGACTCACTTGGTTTGGTGAAGTTGTCCTCAAGGGGGAATGAAGTGTAGTTACATTTGTGTGATGACATCCTCATCTTTATGAGGTGTTTTGTGCTATATATGAGTTGATCTTTGGTGGTATAATTATTTTTTGCATCTCTTTTGAACATGGTACTTTCTTGTTTGCCTTGTGCAACTTTTGTACATGTTACTTTGTAGATGGCATTATGCAATTATGGTATATGATGCAATTGTTTTATGCGACTCTTTTACATGGTACTTTCTTGTTGACTTGTGCAACTTTGTACATGTTTTTTTATGTAGTTGGCATTATACAATTGGTTTATCATGGTACTTTCTTGTTAGCATTTATGCTACTTTTGTACATGATATTTTATGGTTGGCTTTATGCAACCGGTGTGCACACTTTATTATTTTCATATACCTTATGCAACTTTTGTACATGGTACTTTAGAGTTTGCATTATCATGGTACTCCTTGTTTGCTTTATGCAACTTTATACATGATATTTTATGATCAACTATATAGCACGTGACTATAAGTATGACTTGGCATCTTTTTGTGATGACTTATAGTTCACTATTTGTTAGATCAGTTTTGTTATCATATTTGGATATTCATATATGTTGTGGTGAATATATTTATGATGATGTATCTAACTGATCTTATGTTGAGTTGCTTGTAGTTTGTAGGTACTTTCGTTTGGGGTTTTGCGGAGCTTATTGAAGACACCCTTGTGATGTTTTCTTCTTGTCATTTGCAACCACTTGTGGTTGATGGATGGCTTTGTAAGTTGCTTGTATCTGAAGCTACTCTGTTGGGGGCTTGTAGTCTCATTTTGGCCCATTTTGTATTGGTGCCTTATTGTAGACCATTCTTGGTCATAGAAGCTCATTGTAACTATATTACTCATTTGATTCTCATCCCCGTTTGTATCTTTAGGGGGCGAATGTTTCTTTGTCTCATAATTTCTTTCCTCAATATTGCATTAAGGGAGAGTGTTGGAATATGTAATGCAACATTGTGTAAATTATTTTTAGACTAAAATATAAAGTCTAAAGAATAATATTTGAATTAGAATATAATTCTATCTTATGTAAAATATTCCCACCTAATTAATAAATAAATTAAGGGTGCTAGGAATATTTAATTTCTTGGGAAAAAGTTATTTTCCTTTTCTAGCAAATATTATAAAGTAACATATCTCGAAGATTAGATTGTGATAAAATTAAAAAGTAACTAAAGCACTTTCTAATATTTGATAGATTGTGATAATATTATATTGTGATAAGATTTAGGGTTGTAGTTGAAAAGCTTCTCTTTAAATATGAGTGTTTTCTACTATATATTATCATATCTTGTCATATTGACTTGTGTTGTAATATCATGTTGATGCATATTGTTGCATAACATTGAAGCATTCTTGTATTATTGAATCAAATGAGTAATATAGTGAGCTTCATAGTGAATGTTTCCATTCTTCATTTGAAGTAGGTTTTTACCACTTAATATTAGTGTTGTGGGTTTTTCTCTTTTGTATGTGATTGATCTTGTGGAGCATTATTCGATCTTGGGGAGACTTTGTTTGTCTCACAAAAAAACCCAGAGCTAGCATAAAAACTAGGGATATGATATGTGGGTGAAAGAAGAAACTCCATCCTTGTTCTCTTCTATTTTCAAGAAATCTTCTAGAATCTGTTGACCTTATTTTGATAACCTATCCGCTTCTTGATTTAAGTCCATATAAACATGTGTAAAAGAGATATTTTCAAAAAGAGAAATCACCTCTAGTAGTTCATCTCCCATTGGTCTAACCGGATTATTTTTTAATTGAGTAGATCTATTCATCCAATTGATGACTAAAGTGGAATATCCAAAACTCTGTAATTTTTCATATTTCTCTCCACAACACACTTCATTAACAATATCAATGCCTAAAACTCATGTCCCAAGACCTGCTTTAAATTTGATATAGTGGGTATCCGAGAAGTACAGAATACCTCCCACGCTACTAAAATGTGTCTGTCTCTAACTAGCCCCATAAAAAAAAACCCATGGCTGAGACTTTTCAATAAAAAAATTATGTACTTGTCAAGGTTTCTTATGTTTTCCAGTCCCTTTGTTGATTGAGACCAAAGTTCTCACCTGAAATATAACTTGAGATAGGGGAATTAACTTCCCTTCAAAAATAGTTGCATTCTGTGCCAACCATATACCCCAACATATAAGACATGGTAAAGAAAGAAATTGTTTCAACTCTTTTTTCACCACTATCTTAAGCATACATCCACTGTTTCTTCTTCCCAAATATTTTGTACTCCAGTTATCTTTTCATCTTCTAACCAAATATGTTGAGAAAAGGGGCATTTGATTAGCAAATGTGTGATGCTTTCCTCCTCTGACTGACACAACATACAAATACTTGGACCTTGTCTGCTTCTCCTCTGTAAAACTTCCCAAGTAAAAGACTTATTTGTCAAAGCTAACCACATGAAAATAATTATCTTTTTTGGGGCAGATAATTTCTAAATCTTCTTCCACCACCAAGTAGGCCCTTGAGGATGAGGGTCAAAACTTGATTTGTAACCAAGTCTAACTGTATATTTGTTAGTAATTTTTTTATATTTTATACCTATGTTGATAAGCAACACACCCCCACTGAAAAATGAGATTCCATCCTTAGAAAATTCTGAACTTCCATTTTTGCAGCAGGGACCCTCTTGGTCATTTTCAGTTTTAAATCCATATTTTGCTTGCCTCCTTTTTAAAGTTGTGCTTTTTCTTGCATTCTAGTTGTGTTATCCAAGAATTCACTTTTTACATGCTAGAATCATTCATGCACAAGCAAAATCTTGCACCGGTACCGAGAAAATCCCGAAAACAGTTGCATAATTCACTGAAAAATCAAACTTTCCATTTTTGGTAGTGTCGCGATATCGCGACACTTCCATTTTCGGAAATGTCGCGATATCGCGACAGGTAAGTCAAAATGCGGCTAAGTGCCAGAAAGGTCGCGATTTCGCGACATGTCGCGAAATCGCGACAGTTTTTGGGAGAGAAGCAAAGCTGTACGGAGGGCGCGATTTTGCGACATGTCGCGAAATCGCGACATGTCGCATTTTCGCGGCGAGGAGAGAGAAAGTGGGGCTGCGGGATGAAAAATCGGCTAAGTCGGAAACATGTTCCAAAATCGCGGTCAACGCGGTCAACGCATGCGGGTATGGGAACTGTCGCGATATCGCGACGTGTTCTAAAATCGCGGCTGAAAATCAAGAAGCGTACGGAGACCAGGAAGGGTCGCGATTTCGCGACATGTCGCGAAATCGCGACATGTCGCGTTTTCGCGACCGACGAGGGAGGAAGTTGCCGATGCGCTGGCAGGGTCGCGATTTCGCGACATGTCGCAGAATCGCGGCAGGAGAGAGAAAGTCATAGTTGACCTGAAAGTGCATTCCGGCGGGAAACAGAAGGCTTCCTGGGGTAGCGACACGTGTCAAAGCGTGAATGGGACAAACGGAAGCCGACATGCAAGCTTATTTTGCGGATTTAATCTGTTTTTAATGTTTTAAGCTTCGATTTAATTAAAATGCTAATCTAATGCATCTTTTTGTCTTTCATGCGGGATTCCACCAGCACTTACGGGACAACCGGGAAAGACCATAAAGGCGAAGATAAAGTGCGGATTTAGTCAAGGACCGCCATGCTAGGAGAGAAGGCTGCCGGTGAGAGCATTCAACAACAAATTTATTGCGAGACTTGATAGCATGAAGACCATTTCAACTCGGGATGGATTTGCGGAGATCGAATTGATGGAGAAGTGGTGACTCATCCAGCTCACCAGCAGAATTAATGAAAGCATTTATTTGCAGTTGCGAATGAATGCAAGTTGAATTTTATTTTATCTTCTACATTTATGGCAGCTGACTGCACAGATTTGCCGAAGGGTTAAGTTCTATTCGGACTTTGATTTTTAAAGGGATTTTTATTGTAAAACCCAGGTCCTAGGGTTTAAGTGCGATAAGATTTAGGGTTTGAGCAAGATATTTTGGAAAAGATCGAGGTCCGTCCCGAGTCTATAAATACAAATTCTAAATGTAATCGCGAGGAGGCGGAGACTTAGAAATAAAGGCTTATAAGCAATTTCTTGCAAATTTTGTGAAATCCTTTGTTTCCGGACTTGGAGTTGATGTGCTTTAGCTTTTACGTGATAGCATGGCCAGGAGCCTAATCTTTTGCAGAGTGTGATAAGTGTATTTTCTTTTGTTATCCGTTCCATTTAAAGTTTGTTAGATATATGCTGTAAATCTGCCATTGTCAAGATTAAATATGCTGTTAGGCTTCAGTTGTTCTATTGTCTGCTAGGGGAAATTACAGATTTGAGGTTAAGTTTGTTCTAATTGCTCTGTCTTCACTGTGCGAGCTAGGCTGCCGGTGAAAGATACCAGTTTTAACCAGCTGCCCTTGGATTTATGATTTTCTGCTAGATCCGTTTCACTCTGCCTTGTGCTCTTAGTTGAAAGTGATCTTAGATCGACTGGACACTTTCTTCCGGATTTGTTCCGTTGTGAAGGCGATAGCATAGATAAGATTGACAGTTTGGAGTTTACAATTGATGTTTGATAAACTTCTCTTTTCTGCCTTACCCTACCCTCTCTTTGCTTTCCGTGAATGATCCATTTTTATTTTCTTTGTTTGCCTTTTATTTAAATCTGCTGACCCATGAGAGCTAGATCAAGAATTCAAGTCAAATCTGATTGTCAACAACTTTTGCAACTACTGAACAAGTTCAGGAACCCCCTGTAAGGTAACAGAGCAGTCCATATTGAAATCTATTCCAGAAGTGGAAAAGAGTGAATTGCCATTCGACCCAACTCTGTAACTCGCACCTTGGATAACCAGCTAGATCCTAAAGATGAGTGGGATCAGTCCCGTGGGTGTCTCCGGAGCTTTCCTTGCCTTCATCCTTTTTCCCGGGGTGTGCATGAAAGCCGGACCAACACCTAATTGGCGCTAGAAGGAGGGCAGAACATCTGTTCTTAGTGCACTTGAGTTGAGAAATCCGACTGTATGTGGAACTGTAAAACTGTATTTTATCCAAAGTCTGGTAGCCAATTTCCCCTCCTCCTCGGCCAACATCTAATTGGCTAAAGAGCTATATTGCGTAGAAGGAGGGCATGAACTCGGTTCAAGTATTGTAAGGGCATAACGACAACATTTGAAGGACCCACGAGTGAACTCCGGACAGTTTTATAAATTGTCAGTACAGTTTTTAAATTGTCAGTGCAGTTTTTAAATTGTCAGTGCAGTTTTGTAAATTGTCAGTGCAGTTTTTGAAATTGCCAGAGAAGGCCTTAAGTTCAGTGGTTTGTTAAGAACAGTTCTATCATCACTTGCAGTTATCCAATTACAAATCAGAACATCACTGTCAGCCAAGTAATAATGGCAAATTGGTTGGGCCCCACCGCTTTGAACATTCCGGGTATAGCCCATGACTTGCCCAGAAGTCCAGAAAGGTATCTCCCCAGGTACAAACATGATGGGACAAGAACTGCAGAAGAACATCTGCTAGCTTTTAAAAATGCTTTAAAATTGTTAAATATACAGCATGAAGATGTTGCCTGCAGATTGTTCCCGTTCACTCTCCAGGAGGGAGCTTATGACTGGTTTTTAAACCTCACCAGCAATTCCATTACTAGTTGGGATGATCTAGAGAAAGCTTTTATATCACAGTTCGGTGAAGTGATAGATCCCGACATTTTATATCAGCAATTTTCCAGCATCAAGAAAGAGTCGGGAGAAACTGTCGGGTCTTTCAATATGAGGTTCCAAAGAGCTTACGGTAGAATGACCGGCCATTACATCCCAAATGCAAATCTGGCCTTAGAAATCTACAAGAATGCATTGGATTCGGTGACCTCTATTTTCCTCAAGAGAGATATTAATATCACAACCCTGGCAGGGGCTTATAAAGAAGCCTTAATTCTTGAAAGACAGTTAGGGCCTCAAATTTTGAGCAGCCCTTTGATATCCTATGTTACACAAAACATGCCTGTTCCAAACCCCATTCCACATCATGAGTTAGTGCCAACATGTCATGCTCTACCCAAGGAGACTCCGTTAACTGTGACATCCACTCAACATGTGCAAAATACAGAGAAGAGTTCTGACAAATTCAAAGTGCAGGTGCTTGAACTGAACAGTTGTGATATGGCACCACCCAAATCTGAAGTTTTTCCTGGTGAGTTAAATTTTCCTAGAGATCAAAGAAATATTGATCTTTCTAGTTCACCCAAAAATAGTACAACCAGGGTTTCAGATTCTTTCACTTTTCCCGAAGAGACGAGAAAGTCTTGTACGGACTTACGTGGATGAAATGCAAGATTTTCAACGAGTTCAAAATGGACGAGTTATGACTTGAAATGTGAGAGTCCGAACTTAATAATGATCCTTCCTCATGAGAGGATGATGAAAGTGAGATTCAATCTCACTATGCAGAAGTAACCGAGGAGGATAGCATCATTGAGGATATGAGGGAACTTAAAGTCGACATCACCCTCTATGAACTGCCTCAGATTGTTGGACAAAACATTAACTTGATTGAGGCTTACTTTGGACCACCTGTTGAATTTCAAGAAAAGGAGGAAAAGATGGTAAATATGAATGTGGTCGACCAACTTGGAATTGATGAAGCTGTCTCAACATAAGCTCGCAACTTCGAACATAATATCAAAGATAAGGCTATAAAGCTGTGTTGATGCGAGATATTGGAGTTTATGATTTGGCAAGCTGAAAAGGTGAGAACAATTATAGCCCTAATCAATAACAACAATGATGTTTGGACATTGCACATTGATGAGGTTAAGTCTAAGCAAGGCTCGGGTGAAAAGGAAAATTGTAAGCATTCCGCTAGAGGGATAAAAATTGAAGTCCTGGATATTGAAGCGAGTGCAGCAACCACAAAATGTTCAAGTTGTTAAGAACCAGGGCATACGAGATAAAACATGATTTCTTTCAGCTGTCACATCATTTTGAAAATGTGGTGGTCTGGGTCTGTCAAGGTTTTAAAGTATTTGATCCTGGGGGTTTTTTACATTCAATCCTTTTGAAAGAACTCTGCAAACCCTTTAATTAGAAGCATAAACATGTTATCATATGATTTGTTATTATATGATTTGTTTAATTTGAAGGAGTTGCGGATTTGTTTTTCAAATGGGACGGGGAAGACGATAAACCCAAGTCTTTCCCGGATAGCAAATTTTTGAAGCACGATGCGGAGTGCATTTCGTCAACAGGACTCGAAAGGTAATTTTTTTTAAATTACTTGCATGGTCAAAATTTTTTAAAGCACCATTTCTCTGCTTTCCCAGCTGCTGCATTTTTTGAGTATGAAGGGAAGTTGTAACATATGTATGCATTGTAAATAAGCTTTGAAGTTTTTTTCGGTTTTTATTTCAATGTACTGTGCGGTTTTAATCTGTTTCGATTTAATTTTAATGCTCTGCAATTTTAATTTATTTGTTTTTCAGTTTATTTCTTTGTCAGTGCAGTTTTATTTTTAAATGTCTGTACAGTTGCAGTTTTTCGATTTTCTTTAGTTTTTTTTCGGTTTTAGCTTGTGCAGTTTATTTCTTTTGTCAGTGCTTTTTATTTCCTTTCTTTGTCTTTTTATTTTAGCTTGCTTTTATTTTAGTCTGTACAGTCTTTTCTTTATTGCATTTCTTTTTCTTTGCTGTCTGTACAGTTGCAGTTTAATTTATTTCAGTTGTAGTTTTCAATTTTTATTTGCTTTAGTTCTTTTAGTTTATTTCTTTTATTGCCTGTGCAGTTTTTATTTTCTTCCCTGCTTTTCCTTTTCTTTGTTGTCTGTACAGTCTTTTGTTTTAGTTCTTAATTTTGCTGCCTGTACAGCTGTGCTTTGCATCCTTTGTAAATAGCCTTGCAGTTTGTTTTATTCCTTTGTCTGTACAGCTGTGCAGTTTTCAGTGTTTAGTTTATTTTATTTGCATGTCTGTGCAGTTTTGATTCTGTTTTGCTTTAGAAGCCTGTGCCTGTCCTTGGAAGCCTGTACAAAGTCCTTTGGCTTCTAAAAATCTATTTTTTAACCTCTGCCTGAGCAATCAATGAAAAGTCAGCCTGCTAAAAAATTGTTTATTCTAAGCTGATAAATCCTCAATCCAGTGCCTCCCCATTCTGCTCATTATTCTAATTGAGATAGTCTGCTTGCACTAAACTGTGGAACTATTTTGTTATCCAGGATGAAGGTAGAGAGATGATTGGATCTTGTGTCTTACTTGCCACAGTTGTTTTAATGATAGAAAAACTGTTATGCTGTTTAGTTGGAGGAACTCCCGGGGAATCCAAGAAAAGCTGGTTATAAGAGGGGACTATGGTTCATGCAATTATTTGGGTGTCACCAGAGGCTATCAATGCCTAGACTGAAACAGTTCCAGATTGATCAAATATTAAAAGAAAATTGTAATTTCTCTAAGGTCTTCCAGATAGTGATATATTTCAAAAAGAAGAGAGATAAAAAAAAGAGATAAGAAAAAAAGAAAAAAAAAAAAAAGAGTTATATGATCAAAAGAGGCAGCCAATATTAGATTCTGCCCTACAGTTGTAAATTGGGTCGTGTAAATCTAAAGGGTAACTCTGTCTAGGCTGTAAAAAGCTAAACTAGTAAACAGAGCTCTACTCGGTTTCCCCTTTTACAATCTAGAAAAGTTGATTAATCCAAGTTTATCATTCAATTCAGTCATCCTTGAAGAAAGTTTTATACCCTTTGTAATTGCACATCAGAAATCTTCCTTGAAGTAATCCGACCTAGTATGTCCTTGGGAAATTTTAACGACTTGCGGTTAACGAGTCAATTTATTGTGAAGAATGCCTGTGGCAAGGCATGATGCATGGTCTTTTTGTTTTGAAACCAGAGTCTTGGGTTCTAAAATAGTGCTACTATTTTACCCGCAGATATCACCATTAATTAGGTGTTGGTCCGGCTTTCATGCACACCCCGGGAAAAAGGATGAAGGCAAGGAAAGCTCCGGAGACACCCACGGGACTGATCCCACTCATCTTTAGGATCTAGCTGGTTATCCAAGGTGCGAGTTACAGAGTTGGGTCGAATGGCAATTCACTCTTTTCCACTTCTGGAATAGATTTCAATATGGACTGCTCTGTTACCTTACGGGGGTTCCCGAACTTGTTCGGTAGTTGCAAAAGTTGTTGACAATCGGATTTGACTTGAATTCTTGATCTAGCTCTCATGGGTCAGTGATTTAAATAAAAGGCAAACAAAGAAAATAAAAATGGATCATTCACGGAAAGCAAAGAGAGGGTAGGGTAAGGCGAGAAAGAGAAGTTTATCAAACATCAATTGTAAACCCAAAACTGTCAATCTTATCTATGCTATCGGCTTCACAACGAGAACAAATCCCGGAAGAAAGTGTCCGATCGGTCTAAGATCACTTTCAACTAAGAGCACAAGGCGAGTGAAACAGATCTAGCGAGAAAATCATAAATCCAAGGGCAGCTGGTTAAAACTGGTATCTTTCACCGGCAGCCTAGCTCGCACAGTGAAGACAGAGCAATTAGAACAAACTTAACCTCAAATCTGTAATTTCCCCTAGCAGACAATAGAACAATTGAAGCCTAACAGCATATTTAATCTTGACAATGGCAGATTTACAGCATATATCTAACAAACTTTAAATGGAACGGATAACAAAAGAAAATACACTTATCACACTCTGCAAAAGATTAGGCTCCTGGCCATGCTATCACAAGAAAAGCTAAAGCACATCAACTCCAAGTCCGGAAACAAAGGATTTCACAAAATTTGCAAGAAATTGCTTATAAGCCTTTATTTCTAAGTCTCCGCCTCCTGCGATTACATTTAGAATTTGTATTTATAGACTCGGGACGAGACCCTGATCTTTTCCAAAATATCTTGCTCAAACCCTAAATCTTATCGCACTTAAACCCTAGGACCCGGGTTTTACAATAAAAATCCATTTAAAAATCAAAGTCCGAATAGAACTTAACCCTTCGGCAAATCTGTGCAGTCAGCTGCCATAAATGGAGAAGATAAAATAAAATGCAACTTGCATTCATTCGCAGCTGCAAATAAATGCTTTCATTAATTCTGCTGGTGAGCCGGATGAGTCACCACTTCTCCATCAATTCGATCTCCGCAAATCCATCCCGAGTTGAAATGGTCTTCATGCTATCAAGTCTGCAATAAATTTGTTGTTGAATGCTCTCACCGGCAACTTCTCTCCTAGCATGGCGGTCCTTGACTAAATCCGCACTTTATCTTCGCCTTTATGGTCTTTCCCGGTTGTCCCGTAAGTGCCAGGTGGAATCCTGCATGAAAGACAAAAAGATGCATTAGATTAGCATTTTAATTAAATCGGAAGCTTAAAACATTAAAAACAGATTAAATCCGCAAAATAAGCTTGCATGTCGGCTTCGTTTGTCCCATTCACGCTTTGACACGTGTCGCTACCCCGGAAGCCTTCCGTTTCCCGCCGGAATGCACTTTCGGGTCAACTATGACTTTCTCTCTCCTGCCGCGATTCTGCGACATGTCGCGATTTCGCGACATGTCGCGAAATCGCGACCCCTGCGACGCATCGGCAACTTCCGCCCTCGTCGGCCGCGAAACCGCGACATGTCGCGATTTCGCGACATGTCGCGAAATCGCGACCCTTCCTGGTCTCCGTACGCTTCTTGATTTTCAGCCGCGATTTTAGAACACGTCGCGATATCGCGACAGTTCCCACACCTGCATGCGTTGACCGCGTTGACCGCGATTTTGGAACATGTTTCTGACTTAGCCGATTTTTCATCCTGCAGCCCACTTTCTCTCTCCTGCCGCGAAAATGCGACATGTCGCGATTTCGCGACATGTCGCAAAATCGCGACCTCCGTACAGCTTGCTTCTCTCGTCAAAAAACTGTCGCGATTTCGCGACATGTCGCGAAATCGCGACCTTTCTGGCACTTAGCTGCATTTTGACTTACCTGTCGCGATATCGCGACATTTCCAAAAATGGAAGTGTCGCGATATCGCGACACTACCAAAAATGGAAAGTTTGATTTTTCAGTGAATTTATGCAACTGTTTTCTGGATTTTCTCGGTACCGGTGCAAGATTTTGCTTGTGCATGAATGATTCTAGCATGTAAAAAGTGAATTCTTGGATAACACAGCTAGAATGCAAGAAAAAGCACAACTTTAAAAAGGAGGCAAGCAAAATATGGATTTAAAACTGAAAATGACCAAGAGGGTCCCTGCTGCAAAAATGGAAGTTCAGAATTTTCTAAGGATGGAATCTCATTTTTCAGTGGGGGTGTGTTGCTTATCAACAACCTGCAAGTGAAAACACAATGATAGAGAACAAAACAACAACACAAATAACACAGATATTTTACGTGAAAACTTGCAATGTGCAGGAAAACCACGGGGCAATGGCAAATTCTTCTTCTTATTTATTATAGCAAACTTTACATTCTCAAATTCATGCACATCCAAGGGATCATTCTCATTTTATAGAGCATAAAAGGAAGACATTGAAACTGTTCGTTTCCTCTTCCAAAGGAAGCCTTTGAAAAATTGTTTGTTTCCACTCCCAAGAAAAAGCATCTAAAATTGTTCGTCTTTCACATCCAGATGCCTGACCTGGACATCTGTTGCATAGATGTCTAGTAGTGCTGCTTAGACGTCTAGCAGTGCTACCTAGATATATATTGCCTATATGTCTAGCACTTTTTCCTAGATGTTTGTTGCCTAGACGTCTAGTAGTACTGCCTAGATGTCTAGCACTACTGCCTAGACATCTAGCAGCCTATATGTTTGCTACCTAGATGTCTAGCAGCAGCCTTTGCTAGCTAAACCCTTGCATAGTGTCTTTACCTCCTAAAATTCTCCCACTTGAAGTCATTATACAAGAATTATTTTTACCAATGCTTTTCATCCAGTGCCAATTGCCCAATGTTGCCCTTGTTATATTTTCAACAAACCTAGAGAAATTTTGCACCACTCAAACTTCTCTGTCTTGATCGACTTTGTAAGAATATTTGTAGGATTCACTTCAATATCAATTTTCTACAATAGGATCCTACCTTCTTCCACCACATTTCTTATAAAGTGGTACTTGACATCAATGTGTTTCGTGTGATCATGGAATGTTGGGTTCTTCACTAGCTGAATAACACTTTGGCTATCACAATGCAACATAATTTTCTCCTACATTATCTTGAAGTCATCCAATAGTCGCTCTAGCCAAATTGCCTCTTTGATGGCCTGAGTTGCTGCAATATATTCTGCTTCAGTGGTTGATAAAACCACCACAGTCTGCAACTTAGAAGCCCAACTCACAGCTCCACTAGCAAGAGTGAAAGTATATCCTATAGTGTACTTTCTCCCATATCTATCTCCACCATAATTAGAATCCACAAAACCTTTAACTTGTAAATTTATAGATTTGTAGTAAATAACATCTGAAGTCCCTCTTAAATATTTGAATATCCACTTCACCACATTCCAATGCTCCTTACCAGGATTTGCCATGTACCGAATAACTACTATCATTTCTTGGGAAATATCCGATCTGGTGCTCACCATGGCATACATGAGGTTTCCTAATGTTGATGAATACGGTACACAAGACATGCTTCTGTTCTATGACACTAACTGGAAGAAAATTTTAAGTGTGAAAGAAGTGGGATACTAATTGGTTTTGCATTTTGCATATTGAAGCGTTGCAGAATATTTTCTACATATGACTTTTGGCTTAACCAAATATTTCTTCCTTTTCTATCCTTGTGTATCTTCATCCTTAAATTTTGGTTTGTATCTTCATGTTGGTGCCTGCAACCAGCATATCATCAACATACAACAACAAAATAATAAAACTGCCATCATCAAACCTCTTCTGGTATCCACAATGGTCAGTTCACTTCTATTGAAACCTTGGCTCTTCATAAAGGTATCAATTTTTTTTTACCATATTCTTGGTGACCCATACAAATATTTCTTCAGTATGCAAACCAAATGCTCTTTGCATATTTATTCATAGCCCTCAGGCTGATCCATATAAATCTCCTCCTCGAGATCGCCATGCAGGAAAGCAGTCTTTACATCAATCTGCTCCAGTTCTAAATCCTGTGCTGCTACAAGCGCAAGTAAAACTCTAATAGTATTCATCTTCATAATTGGAGAGAAAATTTCATTAAATTCTATACCTAAATTTTGCACATAGCCTTTTGCCACCAAGCGAGCTTTATAGCGTTCCAATAACCCATTGTTGTTCTTCTTTACTTTGTACACCCACTTGTTTCCAATAGTCTTTCTTCCAGGTGGGATGTCAACAAGTTCCCACGTTTTATTCTTGCAAAGTGCCACGATTTCCTCCATGAATGTCCTCCACTTTTTTACACTCTTAGACTCTCTAGATTCTTGAAATGAACTAGGCTCACCATCATCTATTAACAAAGCAAAAGAGGATTGATAAACATGAGAATACCTTTCCAAACACTTTTGTGGATGTGTAGATCTTCTAGCCCAATGATCTATTGATTGTGGCTCTTGGTATTATGATCATTGTGGCTGCTCTACTTCATGTTCTTATTATTGTTCTACTTGCTATTTTGCATGTTAATCAAAAACATCAACATGTTGATTTTCATATTCATCTTTGTTCATTTCTATTTCAACTGGTACAACATTAGGAGTTTTTTGTACCTCCTTCATTTGCATAGATTTTTCATAAATAATAACATCCTAACTAATAATTACATTGTGGACAATAGAATCCCATAGTCTATATCCCTTCACTGTATCTCCACAGTAAAAAAAAACACATTTGCTTGACTTTGGGTCAAGTTTGGACCTTTTTTCTTTAGAAACATTGGCAAACGCATCACAGCCAAAGGTACGCAAATGAGAGTAGTCAACTGACTTACAACACCAAAACTCCTTCAAAATCTATCCATCTAACGCAGATGTAGGTGACCTATTAATAAGATAAACAATGGTATTAACAACGTCTACCTATAACTTTTTATCCAACATGGATGCGTTGAGCATGCTTCTTGCACGTTCCATGATTGTGTGATTCATCCGCTCAGCCACACCATTTTACTATGGAGTATATGGTAAAATATTCTGGTGCTTAATACCTTCCTACGTACAAAATTTATCAAATTCCTTGGAGCAATATTCACCCCCATTATTTGACCTGAGACATAAAATTGACTTATCCAAATTCTTCTCTACCCGTGCTTTGAACTCTTTAAATTTCTGCAAAGCTTCCGACTTATTCAAAAAATAAACCCAGACTCTCCTAGAATAATCATCTATAAAAGTCAAAAAATAGATGGTACCATTTAAGGACTGAGTGGGGACTGGTCCAAATATATCCGAATGTATAAGTTGCAAAAAATCAGAACTCTTACCAGGGCTTGCAGTAAACCAAACCCTCTTTTGTTTACCAAAAATACAATGCTCACACAAGTCTAAATTGCAAGACTTAATCCTAAAAAGTATACCTTTGTCATGCAAAATTTTTAGACCTTTTTCACTCATATGGCCTAGGCGTTGATGCCATAACATTACTACATCCTGAATAGAAGTTGTATGGTTTATCATCATACCACTGCATAAACGATATAAGGTTTCATAAGATTATTTCTTTGCTACTACAAGAGCTCCTCTGGTAATTTTGCAGTAGTTGTTATCGAAAGTGACACAATACCCTAGCTTATCCATCATCTTGATTGAGAGCAAATTATTTCACAAATCGGACACATGTTGCACATCACATAACATCCTTTCTCTATCATCGTCTAGTTTGATCCTTATATCCCATCTTCCCATAATTTCTAAAGGATTATCATCACCCAAGTAAACCATTCCACCATAGTATGGATGATATTTGTCAAACCAACCTCTATGGGGAGACATGTGGAAAGATGCACTTGAATCCAAAATCCAAATATATAAAACAGATCTGTTGTTACTAATACAAAAGGCTTCACATATTGTTGTCTCTCCTGAATTTGTTGTACTGGTCTCAGTTGATGGCTAATTTTGCTTTTCACCATTATTTATTTGCCAAAAGTGCTTTGAGTGCCCTAGCTTCCTATAATGCCAGCAATTGCCTTTTTGCTTATGTCCTTTAGACTTAGATCTAGACCGTTATCTACCTTGTTTACTCCTATCGAAAGATCAACCTCTTACAGATAGGGCTTCATTAGTTGAGGGTTCTAGAGATGTTTTTTACCTCAACTCTTCTACTAATAAATCGACTACCACATTATCAAATTTTAGAGTTCCTAATGATGTATTCTTGATGGTCATCACCACATGATCCCAGGTGTTTGGGAGAGAACAAAGTAAGGTGATAGCTTTATTCTCATCCTCCATCTTCACATTAACTAAAATTAGTTTACTGATAATAGTATTAAACTCATTCAAATAATCTGCCATGGATGAACTTTCCTTCATCCTCAAGCTATAAAGCTAATTTTTTAGAAAAACCTTATTTATTATTGATTTTGTTTCATATAACTTTTCAATATTCTGGCAGAGGGCTTCTATGGACTTCTCTTCAGCTACATTGAATAAGACAGAGTTTGCTAGGCAGAGATGAATTGTAGAGACCACCTTTCTATCTAGTGTTGCATACTCCTCATCTTTCATGCTACTTGGTTTACTCATGTTGCTTGGTCATTTTGAAACAAAAAATCCTTCACCTTTATCTTCCATAGAGAGAAGTTCCTGCCATCAAATTTCTCAATATCAAACTTGGTAACACCTCCTATCATTGTTTTAATTTCCACTCACACAAACCATTAGGCTCTGATACCAGATGTTAGTAAAATTTTTAGATTTTATACCTGTAATTGAAAACACAGTGACAAAACAAAACAACACAAGTAACACATAGATTTTACGTGAAAACTTGCAATGTATAATAAAACCATGGGGTAATGACAAATTATTCTGTTTATTTATTACAACAAACTTTATATTATCAACTTCATGCACATCCAAGGGATCATTCCCCTTTTATAAAGTAGAAAAGGAAAACACCGAAACTGTTTGTTTCCTCTCCCAAAGGAAGCCTTTAAAAAACATTCATTTCCACTCCCAAGGAAAAGCGTCTGAAAATGTTCGTCTTTTGCATCTAGAAATTTTGCACAAACTACTGCCTAGACGTCTACTACCTAGATATCTGGCCTAGATGTCTAGCAGCCTACATGTCTGGCCTAGACATCTACTACCTAGAAATTTAGTAGTGTTGCCTAGACATCTAGCAGTGCTACCTAGACATCTAGCAATGTAAACATATGTTGCCTAGACGTCTAGAATTGTTGCCTAAACATCTAGTAGTGCTACCTATACATATGTTGTCTACACGTCTAGTAGTGCTACCTAGATATTTGTTGCTTAGACGTCTAGCAGCAACCTCTGCTAGCTAAAAACCTGCATAGTGACTTCACCTCCTAACAATATTGACCCTCAAATTTATTGTATATCCAAGCAATAGTATCTGGTTCAATTCTCAGCTTGATATAACTCTTATTGAGACTATGAGTGTAAGCCTTCCACAAAACAACTTGCTCATCAAAAAAATCCAAGATGTGAGCCTGCTTCCAACCTTGGGTCCAAATACTAGAAGAATGTGATTCCCCCATCTAATGAAGAAAGTAAAAAACCTTTTATTGTACAGAACTTATCATAGCTTCTAGAAAAAAAATGTTTTCTCTGGAACCTAAAATAGAATCAACCCCTATTCTAACCTGTTCACTATTGCCCACTTTCTAAGCCAAATATTTTACAATCATAGGAAAGGCCTGTACTAGTGTCTTCCATTGAATGGAAACATTTGTAATGCTTTTATGTGGACTTCTAATCCAATCCATAAAGGTCCCTAGACAAATATACTTATGTTTAATAATCTTCTTCCATAATCCTTCACTAGTCAAAATCCTCCATAAACTTTTTGCTGCCAAAGAACAAAAAATATGGATATTTTTAAGGCCCCAAACACCTTCCTCCTTTGGCCTAGCAATACTATGCCACTTAACTAATGAAATGCCTTCATGTTCCTTGCATCCAATTCAAATAAAAAAGCAGGGTTTTCTAATTTTCTCTAGAACTCCTTTGGGAATGAAGGCCAATGAGTGTCAAAACACAGGAATTGCCTCAAGAACTAACTTTACAAGTGTTAATCTCCCACCAATAGACAACCATCTATTACACCAATGGTTAATCCTAAATTCAATCTTCTCTAAAAGCCATCCCAATCTCTCTTCTTGTAAGTATTTGGCTTCAATAAAAACCCCAAATACTTAAAGCCTTCATGGAAATCTAAGAGATTAAAAGGAAAATTTTTGATTAGATCATGTTTAGTCTCTTCCTCTAGACCATTAAAGCAAATAGAGGATTTTTAAAAATTTATCTCCATACTGGTAGCAATACTATAAGTGTGCAAGATTTCCTTCAAATTTCAAGATTCCCTTAAACTTCCATTTGTGAACAACAATACATCATCAAAAAATAATAAATGATATAAATAAAGGACCCCCACTTTGATCCTGAACAAGGATCCTGGCCTCTTTGCATCCAAAACCACTCTACTCAATCCTTCTGAAATCAACAAAAAAAAGTAAAGGACATAAAAGACATCCCTATCTCAGTCCTCTCGAGGGTATAAAGAATTTTAAAGTTGATCCATTGATAAGAACAACAAAATATACGGAAGAAATACATCCCATAATCCACTTTACTACCGGATAGCTAAAACCTACATATAAGAGCATCAATCTGAGATACAACCAACTAGTTCTATCATAAGCTTTAGATAGATCTAGTTTAAAGACCATTGCAGAATTTTTTTTGGTTTTAATGGAGTGAAGACCCTCTTGTGCAACTCCTATGGCTTCAAAAATCTATCTACCTACTAAAAATCAAAACTGCTCCTCGAAAATAACTTCATAGAAAATCTTCTTCAATCTAACAACCAAAATATTTGCAATGATTTTATAGATACAGTTACACAACAAAATAGGTCTAAATTCATCAAACATTTTAGGATTCTCCTTTTTTGGAATCAAATCTAAAAAAGTGGAGTTAAAAGCCCCCAAAACCTAACCACTCAACCTAACTTCCTCCATTACTCTGAGAAGATCCTCCTCAACTAGATCATAGAAAACTAGGAAAAAATCCACAGGCCATCCATCAGGTCCTAGATTTTTCTGATTTTTGAAAGAAGTTAGGATATCTTTCAGTTCTTCCTTTGTGACCTTATTCATAAGTAATGAATTGTCCTCCTCTATCACAAAAATAAGGAAGAAAACAGTTAACTTTAAAATTTCCCCAATATTGACTCTATTAGGTTCTTTATAGATAGATTAAAATTTTTTTACTCCCAAATATGCTAACTCAGAAAAACTCCTAATGAGGACCCCTTCTTCATTCTGCATCTCCCATATAGTGTTAACCTTCTTCCTTTGATTAGCAAAATTATAAAAAAAACTTATTATTTTATCCTTTTTTTTTAACCATACATCTCTACTTTATATTCTCCATTCAACTTCCCTCCACTCCAAGAATTTATTCTTAATTTCCAGTTCAACTTGTCATGTTTTCTCCTCTTTAAACAAACCATCCACATTCATTTTATGAATTTCTGAAATTTCCCTCTCCACCAACTTAATATATCTATCCATACTCTCATTTTTAACTGCAATCCAAGATGACACAAATCCTTTTAATTTTTTTAGAGCAGTAATAAATTGAAAACTCTTTGATGACTTGGAAATTTGGTCATAACCAATCCATTATTTTTTAATAAATTATTGAAAATCTTCTTCCTCCAACCAAATTAGATTGAGCTTAAAAGGACTGGCAGGTTTTGCCTCTTGAATTTCTAATTAAAAAAAATGGAAGAATGATCTGAACCACCTCTAGTCTCAACCCATGATCATTTTCCATCTATTTCATTGTATAATATCTCTGTAATAAAAAATTTGTCCAACCTCTTTGAGATCACAACTTCCCCAACTCTATTATTTCTCCACGTAGGCATTAATTTTATTAGTTCCAAATCAATAAAACCAACTTCTTCAATCTTATGCTTGAAGTAATCCGCAAGTCTATCAAGTTTTGTAGATTCTCCCTGGACCTCACTTTTAGTCATAGTAAAAAATAAGTCCCCACCAATTATAACTCTTTCATCTCTAACACACTTTTGGGAGAAAAAACCATCCTAGGGACCATATAAATGATAACCTCAAACCCAAGTCTTTAAAAAAGAATTTTGTCCATGAACCTGAAACCATAAAGGAAGAATTAATTAAGAATATTGAGTTCTTCCAGCCAATCAAAACACCCCTTGAATTTTCAGTAGCATCTAGAGCCAAGAACTCCTAGTCCCTGAGCAATTTACTTAACCCTTTAATGATTTTTGTACTTACCCCCATGGTTTCTTGTAGAAGGATAACATCTGGATTATGAATTTCCACTAGCTTGGTTAAGGCAAGTCTTTTAGAAGGACTGCAAAGACCTAGAATATTAAGGGATAACAAGATCATTTAAACATCTTAGAGGGGTTTTATCCTGCTCTAAGAACCCCTTTGATAGATTTTTGTTTACCCTACTGAATTTCCCTCAAAGCCTTCTCCTATGCATGAAATAAAAATGATTTCCTACCTACTGAAGTAGTGGAAGATTCCTTTATATGGTCCAGACCTAACCCTAACCTTCCAACAACTGCACAAGTTCTTAGCTTAGATTCCCTTTGTTCTAGAACGTAACAAATATATGCAAGAGGAACCTGTATCCAAACCATCCCCTGAAATAGATACCTCTCTAGAAGATTCACCTGATAGGTGACAAAGACTTCCTCCAATAGTATAAATATTTGGATCACAATCCCTATTCAATGCATTTGAGGTTACGGACCCATTATCCAAAATCTTAGAAAATTCCTTGTCCCTAGGAGTTCTCTTCGAACATTCATAAATAAGTGTACAAAGTTATTTATTACCTAAGTCCATATTATTATCATGTATTGGACAATAATTGTCATAAGGCTTAGATGTTTGACCAACAAACTTAATAGTATCAAGTTCTAATCCTTTTATAGTTTTCTTTATGACTATTTCTCCTTCTCTAACAACTTGTGAAAAGTGAAATGGAGACAAAGCTAGGCCTAAAATTTCTTCCTCCTCCAGAGTTTTGGTTCTAGGTTCAACAAAAAAAAAATTGCTTGTTTGTGCCAAATCAGGGAGCACTATTGAGTTTAAAAAAATAGGTATCTCTTTGTTCTTGTTAGCTGACTTGAAATCCCCACTAGTAATTTTGTTTTTCCTCCATACTTTATATTTGAAAGCTTGAGAACATTCCTTAGCAATATGTCCATAAAAATGACAACGAACACATATAAAAGGAATCTTCAAATAATACAAGATTTGAGTATGAACTGTATTCCCCACAACTATCTCCATACAGTCTGGTAAGCCTTCACTAAAATTCATCTCAACCAAAACCCGAGCTACAAACAAAAAAACACTAGATTTGAAAGAGATATCTATATCCAATGTTTTACCTAATGAATCTTCAATCGCTTTCAAAGATCTTTTTTGATCATAACTCCATTGGTAGGCTTGAAAGTTTTACCCAGTTCAGGATTATCCTAGCAACTTTAGTCCTAGGATCAAAGCAAGTAGTCCAAGCCTTCAAAGCCAAAAAAGAAGACCCCCAATACCAATGACCTCCCAAAAATTTTTGTGCATCTTCCTCAGATTGAAAAAGGAAACATATCCATCTTTGAAAATTAAGTGAAAAATTGGCCCATATCTTAATATTGGGACCCATACCTTCTGCAACCACTCATTTAGTGTATTATCAACTATTTGATGTCCATGAAACTTTCCAATAAGGGCCTTTCCCAAAAACTCCAAAACTTGTTCCATCCTCAAGTCTTCCCCAAGTACCATTCTAATATTTGACCTCTTTTTAACCACTTTATGTTCCTTATACACTTCAGTAACTTGAGTTGTAGACTGTTCTGATTGTAAGTTTGGACCCACTCCACTTAGGGCCTCTAAATCAAGACTTCTACCAATAAAAATAGAACGAAACAAAGGAAACTATGTCAGACAAAGTGAGTTTGGATTGTTTGGAGCCTGCTCAAGTTTTTCTTCCCTGTAATAAAATGTTTGCTCATTAATTATACCCATCACTTGAGTAGAGTGTTCTGAGACACCTAAGAGTGAGCAGTCAATATGACAACTGGCCTGATCTGAACCTTTTGATATAGACTCTCCTCTGTCCACTAAAGTATGATAACTTGCAATATTATTCTGGTCACTCAAAAAACCCAAGGACCCTAATTCTCAACTTCTAAATCTTATCCAAAAATGGGACCCTTGGTCCTTGGAGTTGAAAATATGTGTTACCCCTCAAAGGGGTCCTCTAAGAAGTCCAAACATTCATCTTCATTCTCCATAAAAAACAAGAAATCAATTTCCTAAGTTATACTACCATATATTTTTTTGAAATTATACTACCATTTTAAAAATACCAAATAAAAAATATTTTTAGTTCACTGCCCTAGCACTGCTGTACTAGCCTTCGTTGCCCTAGCACTACTGTACTAGCCTTCGTTGCCCTAGCACTACTGCGACACTATTAAAATATTTTTACTTCACTACCCTAGCATTGTTGCACTCGCCTTCATTGCCCTAGCACTACTGTGACACTGTTAAAATATTTTTACTTCGTTGTCCTAGCATTGCTACACTTGCCTTCGCTGCCCTAGCACTACTATGGCACTCTTAAATTTTTTTACTTCACCGCCCTAACACTGTTGTGATACTGTTAAATTTTTGTTACTTCATTGCCCTAAAATTGTTGCACTCGCCTTCGCTGCCCTAGCACTACTACGACACTGTTAAAATAATTTTACTTCATTACCCTAGCTCTACTACACTCACCTTCGCTACCCTAACACTAATGCGATATTGTTAAAATATTTTTACTTCGCTGCCCTAGCACTGCTATGGCACTATAAAAATATTTTTACTTTGTTGTCCTAGCACTGTTGCACTCGCATTCGCTACCCTAGAACTATTGTGGCATTGTTAAAATATTTTTACTTCACTGCCCTAGCACTGCTATGCTCACCTTTTCCCTCGATGGGAAATATTTGCATATCAAAGAATACCATTCCGTGTATTTTTCTCTTTAAGTGAAGTGATATTTTGTTTCCACTAAAACATATACACATAGCATGCACCAAAAGCTTCTTAAAATCACCCAAAGAACTAAAATACATTCAAAACGAGTCTACCTATAAATTTTGTCAGCGCAAAATAATTCTTTTCTAGCTAATATAGTGCACGCTCGTTTTCCAAAATTCTTCCCGTTCTCTTATCTCTTCAAGAGTAGAATATTATGAGCAAATTAATATGTATATCAAGGCTAATAATATATCAAATAACATTCAATAATAAACAACAATATGAATGTAAATAGCTTGAATCATACATGTACTAAGCATGTAGAACCAATCCCTCATACTTTATGTTGCACTATATATATTTTAATTCCTTGGCATTTTTTATAAATAACAATATCATTGCATTTTTTTGTATATCACAAAGTTATATGATGTCAATGGTACAATTGTAGTAAATGTTATTTTCTTGTTTTTTGTTGTGTATCACAAAGTTATGTGATGTCATGCTACAATTGTAGTAAATGTTATTTTCTTGTTTTGGGTAAATTGCAAATCGAATGGCCCAAATTAGCCTCTCAAGTTGTCTCTATTGTAGTGAATTGAATATTTTTAAGTTACTATTATAGCCATAGAACTATAATACATTTTTATTTCATTCTTGATGTGATTTTCTTGTCTTATGTACAATTTGGGTTTTAAAACTTTTTACCACTTCTATCGGTTTCCATAGCTTTTTACCACTTTTATTAGAGAAATTGATCTTTTCATTACAAACCTATTGTTTTCCATTTTTCATGGGAGATTTCCATTTTGTTCCTGTATTTTTTAGCTCTTAAACTAAATTCTTCATATGCTTCATGGACGACTTATTCATTCATAATTATATATAATATGAATATAATTCTATTCTTTACTTTGTGTTTGTAAAATTTTAGGGTATATTTGTTATCTTTAATAAAACATCATATTTATTCATAGTTGTATATAATTTAAATGTTTCCTCTATAGTTCACATACTTTGTTGATAAATTACATATTACAATGACAATATGAGCATTACATGACAATTTAAAAAAAAATTGTTATTCATCCCTAACAACATAACTTGCACCTTTAAGAGCATTGTTTGTATTTAAATAATATAATCATTATTATTATTAAATGATATGATTTTAAGTGGTTGAAAACATGAACTTCTAATGTGAAGTTGATGTAAATGAGAAAAGGATGTCTAGTGAAAGATGACCTTTTCAAACAATCAATTATCAAACTCAACCTTTTTAACAGTTGTACGGTATTCACACGTATAAATATCCTAACATGTTGGTACAAGATAACAAATCTCAAGACTTCTATAAGACAACATGATTTTATGACAACAACATCTTATGATAGTATTCCATGAGACTGCAATGTTCCATTGCACAATATAGTGGTATTCAAGATGGCAACACGCTACAAATTTTCATGACAACAAAGCCCAAAATATTAGGATCACATCCTACAAGACGATAATGTCTTAGGCACAAGACAACAATATTTATGATGACGTCTTATGTTAAAAACTTACGAGACAACATTTCTTCATGATGACACTCTAATAGTCTTTGAACAACTTATTAGGATGAAAATCCCACAGTCTTTGTATGATGACGTCTTTGATGACTTTCCTTCATAACAAGAGTGTCATAGGTATAATATGGTAGCTTCATGACAGTAAGGTCACTCAATGTGCAAGACAATAGTCCTTAAGGTGGCAAAGTCTCATGACTCATGATGGAAAGGTCTCCAGAAAATATTTCTTTGGACAATAACACTACTCGTGTCCTACGTTTCTTGCACAACACAACCTGACATGACATGCAATTCAAACATAATGTAATCATATTTACATAGAATAGCTTAGAAATATGTGTATCTATTATTCATCAATCGAAATGTCCATTACAAATACAAAATATGAATTCAACCTTTGGTTTTTACCTATTGCTATTCATGTCTGGCTCGCATAGGTAATTCCCTATGTTTTATTTTTCTCTCTCAGCCTAGATATCTCTCTAGGCCTTTTTTACTTATTTTGCTCTCTTATTTCTATTGTTGTCCTTCTTATTCCTTGTTGACTCCTCTTCCTCTTCTTCTTATCTTTGTCTTCCTTTTTTCTTCTTCTTCCTCTCTCTTCCTATGTATCTCATTATTTTTCTAGGCAATAAAGGTTCAATTTATACACATGGGAGGTAGGTGACGATTACCTTACCTATAACCATCCAAATGCTCTCACATCATATTCACTGAGTAAGAGGAATTGTTCCATGAGCTCCAACTCATAGACATGAATTGTTCTTCCAAACTATTACCATTCTAGCTTGATTGTCTTCACAAGGCCACCTTTGTTATCTTGTCCTTGCCTTCCTTTGAGAAAAAAACTTCCTCTTATAGAATGCACTCATCATTCATTTCACTCTATCCCATTCCATCACATCCATACAACCACAATCAAAATATATTTTGTTGGCTACTTTCTATTGGTTCCAACACCTTTTGTTGGAGTGATTACATCCTCCACAAATATCACAAGGATGTGGGTTCTAAAACCTAGTTTCTACATATCTGGATCTTCCACACTAACAACAATAACCCATATTAGGACCTGCATCCCTTGTACTAATATTGCTTCTCACAAATTTAGTCTCACTACTTCCTGCTTGACCTGCATATCCAAGGCCTTCATTCTTTGGTATTATATTTGGCATTATGGATATTTTGAAACCTTACCCATGTTTTCCCAATCCTTTACCACTATATCCCATCATTATCATAAACTTGGAATCAATACCTTTGGTGTACCTTTCAAAAAACCCAATCTCTTCATCACCATTTTGATTTATATCATCATTATTTAAACACCACACACTATCACAAGGTCCTTCACCACACTCTAAAGTACCACTATCACTATCAACTCTGGCAATATGGCCTTTATCATGGCCAACACAACACTGAATGGCATCATGACATTTATCTTCCTCTCCTATTACTTTGTTCTTTTTCTCTTTATCTGTAGTAGGAATCATTACATTGTCGTCTTCATCATCACTACTACTAGTGACCTGGGCCAACTCCCTATTCCTTATGCTTATCCTCTTACTTGTTTCTACCTATACATATGCTTATTTCACAAATTCTCACAACATTGCTTATTCATGCTAGTATTTTTGTGCTTGAGAAAACTCATATGCTCTATGTCCTTCTTCCAAGCACTTATAACACTTGCCAGTAAAACCATATCCTCTTCCTCTATCAAATCTACCTCATCCTCTTGATGATTCACCCTTTTCTTGGGTACTTTGGTTGAAATCACTTTGAGAAGTACTAACTTCTCCTTGCATATGCTGCCCTCTACCACTATTTGATTGTTCTCTTCCTCTAGAGAACTGTCCTCTTCCTTCCTCTAGAATTGTTTTGTTGCTTGCGAGTCAACTTTTCTTTTGCCTTCAATTCATATTGATATACCTCTTCAACTATCCTAATTCGAAACATACCAATTTAATATTGTATAGACAAATTTAGTCCATTTATGTATACTTTCTCCTCATCATATTTAATGTGACATGCCCTTATAGTAAATTTATAAAACTTTTTTGTATATGAATTCACTTCCAACTACTTTTGCTTGAGGTTTTATAGTCTCCTAAAAAATCCAAATTGATAATTCATAGATAAAAACTTAGATTTCAACTTAGACACTAGTGTTTTTCAAGTTTGGATTTTATCCATACCCTTTCATTGTCTTTCTATTGGAAATAATCACACCAAATCAAAGCATATCCTTTCAATATCGTACATGAAAATTTTGAAGAAAACAAGCTTATACTGAGAGGGGGGTGAACAATATAAGAACAACTTTTACTTTTCTTTCCCAAACAATATTATCCAATATAATCAATGGCAATATCAATAGCAGTAATAAAAGAAATGCACAAATCATCACACACAAAAGAGACACCAATTTAATGTGGTTCACCCAATGTGGGCTACTCCACAGAAAAAATATTTCTACTAAATTTTCTTAACAAATCCTCTTGGGAATCACTTCCCTATTACAATGTTTATGGATATTTGTCCAAAGGAGACACCAATCCCATAATGCTCTAATTTATGGATATCTCTCCATAGGAGAACTCTTTCCCCTTTTATCTGGTTCATGGAACTTGACCCAGCAGAACTCTTTCTCCTCAACTGGTTCATGGATCTCTCTCCACAGAATAACTCTATCTTCCCAACTACTTCACCGATCACACTCCATAGAATAACTCTTTCCCCTTGCTCTGGTTTGTGGATCTCTATACATAGGAGAACTCTTTCTTCTCTACTCTGGTTGGTGATCTTATAGAAGACTACTACCCCCACTACACTAACTTGTGGATCTCTCTCCATAGAAGACCTTTATCCTCACTGTCCTAGCTAATTGATCTCTATCCACTGGAGACTATTGTCCTCTGCTTTGTCACCTCCAAATCTTGATCTCAACTCTATCTCAAATCTGCACCAAACACTATCCTAGATCTAGTATAAATCTGTTCTAACTCTGTCTTAGGTCTATCATAAGTCTACTCTCAAATTTGCACCAAACTCTATCCTCAAATATGTCCTCAAGCCTTAACACAAAGCTTGATCCAATCACAAATCAACTCTATTCAGATCTACCCCAAGCCTTAACATAAACCTTGAAACAATAACTCAATCAACTCTGCTCAGATCTACCCCAAGCCTTAACACAAAGATTGAACAAATCAATCAATCAACTCTGCTTTCAATGTTGTCTCAAGTCTTCACCAAGACTTACCTCAAATATGCTCTCAAGTCCTATCAATAACTTGCTCAATCTGATCTCAAGTCTTCACCAAGACTTATCTTAAATCTGTCCATAAGCTTTCACAAAAGCTTGCTCAAACCTATCCTTAAGCTTTCACAAAATCTCACTCAAATATGCTCAAAAAAGCTCACAATATATGCTCAATCAATCAAAATCTTGCACACAATGTTATCAATTGTTTTGTCTAATATTAAAAGTAATTCTTTTACCTTGAAGCAGTTTAGACATATTCTACACAAAAAAAATTTAACCTTTGGAACATATAGAGAATGTTGTACTCTATCAAAAACTCAATATGTTCTACTCAATCATTAATTTTATCACTTTCACAAATATGATTTCTAAATTTTGCACAATCACTTTCAATATAACTCAAAACCAATGCTCAATAATTTCACTCATTCATTCAATCAATGAATCATAACTTGCTCACAAACCCTAAACAAGTGTTTTCATACTTCTTCAAACAAGGTGCACAAAGTGGGTTTCAAACCCTAACTCAAATAGTCCTCAATCTCTGTATTAAATGTTCTCTAACCATTCACCAATGAAGCATATAATAAGTCACTCAATATTTCCAACAATGCTTATAAAACAATCCTTTTCACTCCACCTTGTATTTCACAACATTCATTCCAATATTTCAAACAAAAGATAATGTGCCCATACCTTTTTGCTTTGATGGAGATATGTCTTCAAAACCTATTTTACTTGCAACAAAACCCTCTTGCCAATTCTAGGTTAGAGAGCAATAGTCTATCTCAAAATTTCAGAAATATTCTTCTCAACAATTATTTCACCATTCAAGATTTATAATAAAATCTCAAGTCTCAAATACACCTTATAATCTCCAATCCTCTCAAAATAACATTCAACACATAAAAACAAGTTCCTTTGCTAACACCTTATAATCTCCAAACTTCTCAAAATAATATTCAATACATAACAATGAAGTTCCTTTGTTAACACCTTATAAACTCCAAACTTCTCAAACTAACATTCAACACATAAAAATCAAATTCCTTTGTTAACACCTTATAAACTCCAATTATTTTTATTTACTTTTCTAAGCAACAAATAAAATATTTTCAACCATCCTTATGACTCCCTATGCATTCCACATATGCCCTTTACAATTATCATGTGGCCTCTATATTATTTGCGCCTTCCAAACCTTGACAAATTTAAAATAAAATGTGCATACCTTATAATATTGGCCCACGTCACAAAAGGGTTATTGCACACGTCTTCGACTGCGCCCAAACTTGAACCCACGACCAACACCACCACAACGCCTTAGCCCAAGGCTAAGCTGTCGCCTAGTTTACAGCCCACACATGAACCTAAGTCTGTGTCCTTTCACTAATACCTTCGCATGGATTTTTCCAAAAATAAAATCCTTCTTCCTCCTTTGCAAAACCGAATCGCATGGGATTCGAAACCACGACCTCTGCTTCACGAGCGCCTTAGCAAGCCTTTGACCACCGTCTGCGCTACCCAGTGCCTTGGAATGGATTTGGTGCTTCACTTGGATTTCAACCAATGTCTACCTCCTTTAATTAAAAACCACACGAATCCTCTTCTCCCTTAACAATGCAGTGCACAAATTATATTTCAACTTAGGTATTTGAATGGCATAAATGATTTGGAAGTGAAAATAATTTCCCTATTTGTACATTGTTATTTTCACTTAAACACGTTGATACATTCGATTTTTGAATTTCTAATTAGAATTTAAAATTAAACCTTGGCACCTTTTGATTATTTAAATTAAAAATTTTAACCATAGGTTAAAATATTTTAATTTAAATAAATTAAATTAAATCCTTTATAAATTGCTCAAGGTTGAGCAAGGTGCAAGAACAATATTGTCATTGTTGTCAACATAGTCAGACAGATCGGTTGATGCAGTGGACAAGAGTTAAGAGGTTCTTCAGAGTATGTACAGTGATTCTCCAAAAGATCGAAGTGGCCCATATGCTAAAAATCAAAAGAAAATCACAAGGAAGAAAACTGTCGCGATATCGCGACATGTTGAGCAAGAAAGAAAAATTGTCGCGATATCACGACATGTTGAGAAGAAAGAAAAACTGTCGCGATATCGTGACATGTTGGGAAGAAAGAAAAACTGTCGCGATATCGCGACATGTTGAGAAGAAAGAAAAACTATCGCGATATCGCGACATGTTGAGAAGAAAGCAAAACTATCACGATTTCATGACATGTTCGGAGAGAAAGCGCAAGCAAGCAAAACTGTCACGATTTCACGACATGTTCGGAGAGAAAGCGCAAGCAAGAAAAACTGTCATGATTTCACGACATGTTCGGAGAGAAAGCGCAAGCAAGCAAAACTATCACGATTTCGTGACATGTTCGGAGAGAAAGTGCAAGCAAGCAAAACTGTCATGATTTCGTGACATGTTCGGAGAGAAAGCGCAAGCAAGAAAAACTGTCACGATTTCGTGACATGTTGGAAGAGAGAAAGGCAAGTAGAAAAAGTGTCACGATTTCGTGACATATTGCAGGAGAGAGAGGCAAGTAGAAAAAGTGTCACGATTTCGTGACATATTGCAAGAGAGATTGTACGAAAGAAAAAGTGTCACGATTTCGCGACATATTGTAGGAGAGAGAGTCCAAAAGAAAAAGTGTCACGATTTCGTGACATATTGCAAGAGAGATTGTACGGAAGAAAAAGTGTCGCGATTTCGTGACATATTGTAGGAGAGAGAGTCCGAAAGAAAAAGTGTCACGATATCGTGACATGTCGGGTTTTCGCGACCCGAAGGCAAGAGAGAGAGTCCAGGAGAAAAAGTGTCACGATATCGCGACATGTCGGGTTTTCGCGACCCGAAGGCAAGAGAGAGAGTCCAGGAGAAAAAGTGTCGCGATATCGCGACATGTCGGGTTTTCGCGACCCGAAGGCAAGAGAGAGAGTCCAGGAGAAAAAGTGTCACGATATCGCGACATGTCGGGTTTTCGCGAACCGAAGGCAAGAGAAAGAGCAAAGGAGAGAAAGTGTCACGATTTCGTGACATGTCGCATTTTTGTGACTAAAGGAGGAGAGAGAAAGTAAGAAGGCAGAAGTGTCACGATATCGCGACAAAAGTAAAGAGGAAGAGTAAGGAGGCGAAAGTGTCACGATATCGTGACATGTTGAGTTTTCGTGGGTACAAGCCAAGAAGAGTAGCAAGGAGGCGAAAGTGTCGCGATATCGTGACATGTTGTTTTCGCAGGTTGAAGCCAAGAAGAGTAGCAAGGAGGCGAAAGTGTCGCGATATCGCGACATGTTGTGTTTTCATTGGTTGAAGCCAAGAAGAGTAGCAAGGAGGCAAAAGTGTCACGATATCGCGACATGTTGTGTTTTCGCGAGTAGAAGCCAAGAAAAGTAGCAAGGAGGCGAAAGTGTCACGATATCGCGACATGTTGTGTTTTCATGGGTGAAAGCCGAGAAGAGGACAAAGAGGCAGAAGTGTCACGATTTCGTGACAGGTCACTTTGGCACGAGCTAAGAAGAGAACCCAGCCGAAATAAGATATGTGATAGTTAACTGAAGTTATACGACAATTACAGGTGCAGTTGTAGAAGAAAATCATGCAGCTAAAATAAGAAGAGTTAACTAAAGTCAGTACGTCAGTTACAGGTGCAGTTACAAAGAAAAATCATGCAACTAAAATAAGAACAGTGAACTGAAGTCAGAATGATAGTTACAGGGCCAGTTACGGAGTGAAAGCATCGAGCGAGGGTTAAACTAAAAGTCATCAGTCGAAGACCAAACAAAGAGTCGTAACTATTAATAGGATGCATGAGAGAATACTGTGAGATAAAGGAGTTACATATAGAAGTTTCTATTAATAAGTTGCATGCGAAAATATGGAAGCTAAAAATAGAGTCAGAACTTTGTTATAAAAGGAGGTCTACGTGAAGAATTACTAGCTGCTCTGAACTAGAGAGGAAGCACTGCTGAAAAGAGCGAAAGTGCTACAAAAAGGAGGGTTGGAAGAGTGTCGTAAGAGAGCGTTAAGCAGAGCCGTGAGAGTCATAAGAATGCAGTAAGAAGTGCAACAAGAGGGTGTAAGAGGGCCGTAAAAGTGCAGTAAGCAGAGCCGTAAGAGTGTGTGGTGTTTTGGTGAATAGCGAGAGATGTTGAGTAAGCAATAGACCAGTCAGGGTCTTGTAAAAGTGAAGGCATTTTTATGTCAATCATCTAGTTTCAGAATTGAAGTCCAAGTTGGTGCTTGGCATCAGGAGTTGGTGCTCCTTCCAGTTGGTGCTGGTAAATCAAGGGTTGGTGCTCCTTTCTAGTGGTGCAGATAAATCAGGGGTTGGTGCTCCTTCCAGTTGGTGTTGGTAAATTAGGGGTTGGTGCTCCTTTCTATTGGTGCAGATAAATTAGGGGTTGGTGCTCCTTTTTGTTGGTGTAGATAAATTAGGGGTTGGTGCTCCTTTCTATTGGTGCAGATAAATTAGGGGTTGGTGCTCCTTTCTATTGGTGCAGATAAATCAGGGGTTGGTGCTCCTTCCAGTGGGTGTTGGTAAATTGATTGTAAAATTGATATTTTGCAAAGGCTGGATTTGGATGGGAGTCCAAACAATCAATTTTTGAGGAGTAGCCAAAACTGGTGAACCTCGGTACATCTTGTGTTGTGTGATGCTCTCTTGTTATATTTGCTTTATGTGGTTTTAAGCTTTCATTGTTTTGGCTTTAAGAGTTGAAGTTTTTAAGTTTTAAAGAGCCACACTGATTCACCCCCCCTCTTAGTGTCATTGTGAGACTAACAATTGGTATCAGATCCAGTTTCCCTTTTTAGGCTAAATCAGCTAGGGTTGATCTTGGATTAGTATGCAATGGGTAAGAAGAATAGATCCTCCTCCAATAAGGCATCTCAATCAGTTTCAGTTCCTATGGAAGAGAAAATTGAACTAGAAAAGGTTGAAGAAGTGAATTCTGAAGTATGTGATGAAAACCTTGAGGCTGAAGTAGATCTAGAAGGTGAGTTGATCTCTGCACTTGAAGAGTGGAAAATAGAGAAGAAAAAGAATAAGAAAATTTCAAGAAAGCTTGAGGATGCCAATGAAATCATAACCAACTTGAAAGTACAGATAGACAAATTTAAGAAAATATCTGAAGATATCGAAGTACAATTAACCATGAAAATAGATGAGTGCAGCAAGCTAGAAGAAGAGATTGTTGGTTTAAGGATGCATCTAGAAGAGATGAATCAAAAAATGAGTTGTTATCACAAACTTGAAGAAAGTTCTGTAAAGTTGGATAAGATTATAAATAATCAACGGACTACAGGCATCAAATTTGGTTTAGGCTTCATCGAAGGAGAATCATCAAATGGATCAAAGGCCATAACTGTAGAACCCATAAAGAATGCAGATAAGATCAGGGTTGATCAAGGAAAAATGAATCATGCTAAAGAAAGCAATAATGCCAGGCACGAGAGGAGTATTGACAATGATGGATTCACCAATGTCACTCATCAAAGGAGAAGAAGATTTATGGCTCCCACTACAAAATGGCAAAGACCATCACCCAGGTTCACTCATTCCTTTTCTGGTTATTGTTTTAAATGCAATGGTTATGGACATAAGATTTCAGATTGCAAGTATAATGTAGGACAAAGGAACTTTACCAGTAGAAATGTTTTTTCACCGTTGATGGATTATGCAGTAGAATGTTATAACTGTCATAATTTTGGGCACATTGCAAGAAATTGTCGAAGTACATTTGTAGCAAATAAACATCAAGGAAGAAAATTTCAACCAAATGGTTTGAGACAAAATAGAAAATTTCTCGAAAAACATGCACAGGCTACTGACAAAGAAAAGTCAAAACAAGTGACCAAAACTGTAATCAAACCAGAGTGGAAAGAAAAGGAGTGACCCAAGGAAGAAAAGGAATCCTTGATCGTATAGACAACATTTAAAGCACAAAACAAATCTGCACCATGGATACTTGATAGTGGATGCTCCAGTCATATGACAGGTGACAAACAAAAATTTGAGAAGTTACAGAAATATGAAGGTGGTTCTATAAAATTTGGAAATAATGATGGAGCTAAGATAGTTGGCAAAGGATCAGTTAAGATCAGTGACAGAAAAATCAAGTCAAAAGAAGTCTTGTTTGTGATTGGTCTGAAGCATAACTTGTTAAGCGTAAGTCAGATTTGTGACAAAGGTCATGAAGTAGTTTTCAAGAAGCAGGGTTGTGAAGTTAGAACAACAAACTATGGAAAGTTGATAGCAACTGGATCAAGGACATCTGGAAACCTGTATACTCTCTCAAAGACTTTAGGAGCGTGCTTGATTGGACAGGAAGAAGAAAATTGGTTGTGGCACAAGAGGCTCGGTCATATCAGTTTTGACAATCTAGTAAAAATCAGCTCAAAAAGGGCAGTGAGAGATATTCCCACCATTGGCAAACCATTAAATAGCATTTGTGCTTCATGCCAAAAGGGGAAGCAAACTAGAGCCACATTTAAAACAAAAGAGTACTTCACAAGCAAACCTTTAGAACTAATCCATGAGAATGCAAAGCATAAATGGTGACAAATACTTTATGTTGTGCATAGATGACTATTCCAGGATGACATGGGTACTATTTTTGAAGCTCAAATCAGATGCCTTTGAGATGTTCAAGATTTTCAAAAAACAAGTTGAGAATCAAACAGGGAAAAGGATTAAATGTTTAAGATCAGATAGAGGAGGAGAGTTCATTTCAGAGGATTTTGCAGAGTACTGTGAAAAATATGGGATTAGGAGACAGTTTTTAGCAGTAAGGACACCTCAGCAGAATGGTGTGGTAGAAAGAAAGAATAGGACAGTGTAGGAAATGGCACGGACTATGTTGACTGAGAGCAAAATAGCAGAAAATTTTTGGAAAGAGGTAGTCCATACTGCGGTATACATCCAAAATAGGTGCATGTTGAGGACGCATGAAAGCAAAACTCCGTATGAGTTGTGGTTCGGTAAAAAGGCAACAACAAGATACTTTAAAGTTTTTGGCAGCAAGTGTTACATCAAAAGAACTAAAGATAATCTTGGTAAGTTTGAAGATAGAGTTGATGAAGGTATTTTTCTTGGCTATTCGACAAAAAGCAAAGCCTACACATGCTACAACAAGAGGCTAAAGAAAATTGTGGAGAGTGCCGATGTTAAAGTTGATGAAGGTAGGGAACGAGAAATAAGCTATAAAGAAAACTACCCAATTTATGAAGAGGTTATTGAAGGAGATGAGGAAAAGGAAATGAAAAAGAAACAGAAAATTGACTCAGATGATTTAAGTAGTGATTCAGAAGAGGAAGAAAACAAGAAATTCAGAACAGGCAGCTGGAAAAAAATCATCCTAGAGGGCAAATAATTGGAGACCCCACAGTTGGTGTTTAGACAAGAAGAAGAGTAGTAAGTAACTACTCTCTATTATCCAACATTGAGCCCAAAAATGTTGTTGAAGCAAGCAAAGATGAAAGTTGGATGACGGCAATAAATGAAGAATTAGATCAGATCGAGAAAAACAAAACCTGGGAGTTAGTACCAAGACCTGCAAATAAAAATATAATCGGTACTAAATGGATTTTTCGAAACAAATTGAATGAAGATGGACAGGTAGTCGGGAATAAAGCAAGATTGGTCTGTAAAGGCTATGCACAAGTTGAAGGTATAGACTTTGAGGAAACCTTTGCACCAATGGCTAGACTAGAGGCAATTAGAATGTTTCTGGCTTTAGCAGTTCACAAGAATTTCAAAGTTTATCAAATGGACGTGAAATCAGCATTTCTGAATGGAAAACTTGAAGAAGAGGTCTATATTGAGCAGCCGGATGGTTTCCAACTCGATGATAATCCCAACTTCATCTGCAAGTTGAAGAAAGCACTGTATGGCTTAAAACAGGCACCCAGAGCATGGTATGAAAGGCTAGACAACTATCTTACTCAACAAGGGTTCAAAAAGGGTATGGTGGATAGCAATTTGTATGTCAAAACAGAGAATGGCCATCTCATTGTCCTTGTTGTATACGTAGATGATATCATTTTTGGAAGCAACAATGATGAGTCGTGTAAAGATTTAGCAAATAAGATGCAGAAAGAATTTGAAATGTCAATGATTGGTGAACTTTCGTATTTCCTCGACCTGCAAGTTAATCAAAATGAGAAGGGCATATTTATTTCTCAAGTTAAATATGTGAAAGAGATGCTAAAAAAGTTCACAATGGAGGATTGTAAGCCTATTAGCACTCCCATGACGACAGGTTGCAAGTTGAGCAAGGATGAAAAATCTCTAGATGTTGATCAAACCATGTACAGATCTATGATTGGGAGCCTATTGTATTTGACAGCTACCAGACCAGATATCTTGTAGGCAGTTTGCATGGTAGCACGATTTCAGGCTAGTCCCAAGGAGACTCATGTGACAACAGTGAAGAGGATTCTTCGGTATCTGAAGGGTACTATGGAGTATGGGTTATGGTATCCGAAAGGTAAGGACTTCACCCTTATTGCGTATTCAGATGCAGATTGGGCAGGATGTGTCGATGACAGAAAGAGTACCAATGGAGGTGCATTCTATCTTGGAGACAGGTTGGTCGCATGGCACAGTAAGAAACAAGAGTCAGTCTCCCTATCCACAGCAGAGGTAGAATATATTGTAGCAACTACATGTTGTACGTAGGTCTTATGGATGAAAAAAACCTTGAAAGATCTTGGCATTAACTTCAGTGAGCCAATTTTAGTTAAGTGTGATAACACCAGTGCCATTAACATCTCAAAGAATCCGGTTATGCATTCTCGCACAAAACATATTGCTATCCGATATCACTTTCTGAAGGAGAAAGTTGCGAAAGGTGAGGTTAAGTTGGATTTTGTCCCAACTACAGAGCAAGTAGCGGATATCTTCACAAAACCGCTGCCCAAGGAAATTTTTGAGTACCTTCACAATAAACTGGGAGTGGTCACGTTTCCCAAGAACTGACTAGCTATCGGGATCACATTCTCGGGGGGGAGCATTTATATATTTGATTATCTTTTTGCTCATGTTTGTAATTTTTGCTAACTGTATTAATTTGTGCCTGAGAATGTTGTGCATGGACTCAGGGGGAGTCTATAGTAGCCCTTTGGTATTATTGTCAAAGGGGGAGAAGAATTACAGGAAATTGCATGTGTGTTGCCAACAATTCCAAAGGGGGAGATTGTTGAGCAAGGTGCAGGAACAGTATTGTCATTGTTGTCAACACAGTCAGACAGATCGGTTGATGCAGTGGACAGGAGTTAAGAGGTTCTTCAAAGTATGTACAGTGATTCTCCAAAAGATCGAAGTGGCCCATATGCTAAAAATCAAAAGAAAATCACAAGGAAGAAAATTGTCGCGATATCACGACATGTTGAGCAAGAAAGAAAAACTGTCGCGATATCGCGACATGTTGAGAAGAAAGAAAAACTGTCGCGATATCGCGACATGTTGAGAAGAAAGAAAAACTATCGTGATATCGCGACATGTTGAGAAGAAAGAAAAACTGTCACGATATCGCGACATGTTGAGAAGAAAGAAAAATGTCATGATTTTGGACATGTTGAGAAGCAAGCAAAACTATCACGATTTCGCGACATGTTCGGAGAGAAAGCGCAAGCAAGCAAAACTGTCATGATTTCATGACATGTTCGGAGAGAAAGCGCAAGCAAGCAAAACTATCGTGATTTCACGACATGTTCGGAGAGAAAGCGCAAGCAAGCAAAACTGTCATGATTTCATGACATGTTCGGAGAGAAAGCGCAAGCAAGCAAAACTGTCACGATTTCGTGACATGTTCGGAGAGAAAGCGCAAGCAAGCAAAACTGTCACGATTTCGCGACATGTTGGAAGAGAGAAAGGCAAGTAGAAAAAGTGTCATGATTTCACGACATATTGCAGGAGAGAGAGGCAAGTAGAAAAAGTGTCACGATTTCGTGACATATTGCAAGAGAGATTGTACGAAGAAAAAGTGTCGCGATTTCGCGACATATTGCAGGAGAGAGAGTTCGAAAGAAAAAGTGTCACGATTTCGCGACATATTGCAAGAGAGATTGTACGGAAGAAAAAGTGTCACGATTTCGTGACATATTGCAGGAGAGAGAGTCCAAAAGAAAAAGTGTCGCGATATCACGACATGTCGGGTTTTCGTGACCCGAAGGCAAGAGAGAGAGTCTAGGAGAAAAAGTGTCGCGATATCGTGACATGTCGGGTTTTCGTGACCCGAAGGCAAGAGAGAGAGTCCAGGAGAAAAAGTGTCGCGATATCGCGACATGTCGGGTTTTCGTGACCCGAAGGCAAGAGAGAGAGTCCAGGAGAAAAAGTGTCGCGATATCGCGACATGTCGGGTTTTCACGAACCGAAGGCAAGAGAAAGAGCAAAGGAGAGAAAGTGTCACGATTTCGTGACATGTCACATTTTCGCGACTTAAGGAGGAGAGAGAAAGTAAGATGGCAGAAGTGTCATGATATCGCGACAAAAGTAAAGAAGAAGAGTACGGAGGCGAAAGTGTCACGATATCATGACATGTTGAGTTTTCGCTGGTACAAGCCAAGAAGAGTAGCAAGGAGGCAAAAGTGTCACGATATCACGACATGTGTTTTCGTGGGTTGAAGCCAAGAAGAGTAGCAAGGAGGTGAAAGTGTCGCGATATCGCGACATGTTGTGTTTTCACGGGTTGAAGCCAAGAAGAGTAGCAAGGAGGCGAAAGTGTCGCGATATCGTGACATGTTGTGTTTTCATGGGTTGAAGCCAAGAAGAGTAGCAAGGAGGCGAAAGTGTCACGATATCGCGACATGGTGTGTTTTCATGGGCGAAATCCGAGAAGAGGACAAAGAGGTAGAAGTGTCACGATTTCATGATAGGTCACTTTGGCATGAGCTAAGAAGAGAACCTAGCCAAAATAAGATATGTAATAGTTAACTGAAGTTATACGATAGTTACAGGTGCAGTTGCAGAAGAAAATCATGCAACTAAAATAAGAAGAGTTAACTAAAGTCAGTACGTCAGTTACAGGTGCAGTTATAGAGAAAAATCATGCAGCTAAAATAAGAACAGTGAACTAAAGTCAGAATGACAGTTACAGGGCCAGTTATGGAGTGAAAGCATCGAGCGACGGTTAAACTGAAAGTCATCAGTCGAAGACCAAACAAAGAGCCGTAACTATTAATAGGATGCATGAGAGAATACTGTGTGATAAAGGAGTTACATATAGAAGTTTCTATTAATAAGTTGCATGCAAAAATATGGAAGCTAAAAATAGAGTCAAAACTTTGTTATAAAAGGAGGTCTGCATGAAGAATTACTAGCTGCTCTAAACTAGAGAGGAAGCACTGCTGAAAAGAGCGAAAGTGCTACAAAAAGGAGGGTTGGAAGAGTGTCGTAAGAGAGCGTTAAGTAGAGTCGTGAGAGCCATAATAATGCAGTAAGAAGCACAACAAGAGGGCTGTAAGAGGGCCGTAAAAGTGCAGTAAGCAGAGCCGTAAGAGTGTGTGGTGTTTTGGAGAATAGCGAGAGATGTTGAGTAAGCAATAGACCAATCAGGGTCTTGTAAAAGTGAAGGCATTTTTATGTCAATCATCTAGTTTCAGAATTGAAGTCCAAGTTGGTGCTTGGCATCAGGAGTTGGTGCTCCTTCCAATTGGTGTTGGTAAATCAGGGGTTGGTGCTCCTTTCTATTGGTGCAGATAAATTAGGGGTTGGTGCTCCTTCTAGTTGGTGCTGGTAAATTAGGGGTTGGTGCTCCTTTCTATTGGTGCAGATAAATTAGGGGTTGGTGCTCCTTTCTGTTGGTGCAGATAAATTAGGGGTTGGTGCTCCTTTCTGTTGGTGCAGATAAATTAGGGGTTGGTGCTCCTTTCTGTTGGTGCAGATAAATCAGGGGTTGGTGCTCCTTCCAGTGGGTGTTGGTAAATTGATTGTAAAATTGATATTTTGCAAAGGCTAGATTTGGATGGGAGTCCAAACAGTCAATTTTTGAGGAGTAGCCAAAACTGGTGAACCTCGGTACATCTTGTGTTGTGTGATGCTCTCTTGTTATATTTGCTTTATGTGGTTTTAAGCTTTCATTGTTTTGGCTTTAAGAGTTGAAGTTTTTAAGTTTTAAAGAGCCACACTGATTCACCCCCCCTCTCAGTGTCATTGTGAGACTAACACTCAATGGGTTTTTTCAAGGATATATTATTTTAATGATTCCTTGGACCTCATTTTTCTTCACCTCTTTCTTTTGCCCAAAATATTATAATATTATTATTTCTCTTTAAACCTGCTTATCTTCCTTTGGGTCTTCTACCTTTTTGACCTCTTTAGGTATATAATATTAAAAATAAATATTATACCCTTTTTCTTTTAACCACTTCCTTGCCCTTTGGAAAATCAACCTTGTGACATCAATAACAACAAAAGTGGATATCAAACCTCTTGACATCAATGACAATTAAACTTGCTCAAATTTCCAACAAATTTGACATGTTTCGGATCCTCCATAGATTCCTAATTGAATAATCTCTTCATGTTTGTTATCTAATCTATTAACTCTTTAGGATTAATTTTTTATTAAAATTGGGAGTATCCATATTTGGTTTACTTCTCATACTTGAGATCACCCGAATCATTTATTTCTTTTGCTCTTCTCCTTGTTCTTCATCTCAATATTTTGCATGACTAGTTTCCTCCTCTTCATTATCACTAATCTCTTCATGAGGAACACCTCTCCTTTGGGTAGTCTCAATCACATCCAACCTGGTGGTGATTCCTATTTACATTTGTGTTATATTTGTTGTTTAGGGTCCTAGCAATCTCCCTCTTCCTCGTGTCACCTTCCTCCAATATGTATCTCCAATTCTTGCTATGATACCAAATAATGCAAATGAGAAAATGGGGTCTAGTGAAATATGACCTTTTCAAGCAGTTAATTATCAAACTCAACCTCTTAAATAGTTGTACAATATTTACACATACACCTATCCTAACATGTTGGCACAAAATAACAAATCTCAATACTTCTATAAGACAACAAGATTTTATGACAACATCTTATGATGGAAATCCATGAGACTACAATATTCCATTGCACAAGATAATGATATTCAAGACAACACATTGCTAGTTTTCATGATGATAAAACCCAAAATCTTAGGATTGAATCCTATGAGAAAACATCATCTTAGGCACAAGACAAAAATGTTTATGATGAGAATGTCTTGTGTTAACAACTTAAAAGACCGCTTCTTCATGACAACACTCTAGTAGTCTTTGAATGATAACTTCTTAGGATGACATTCCTGTCACAACCCAAAATTTACCATCCCAAATTCCATGAGTTTTTTTACTTAATTAAATAAGGCTAGGGTTTTGCTTGTTATATTTTGATGTAATGAGCACTGGGAGATAACAATCACAAGATACAAAATAATATAAAAGAAAGTAAATCTGCTAGATGACTGAAATATATTGTAAATAGAAATCATATAAAAGAATACAATGTAGCTATGGAGGAAATGAACACTCCATTAATAAAGCTACTGAACTACATTGCACCCATCACCAATGGATGGTGATGCACACAGAACTATACTATACCATAAGCTACACTATCTAACTATGTCCCCTAAATCTCTATATATCTAACAATGAGGTCTTTCTTACATAGGAAAATAGGTTCCTTGGCCAACACTCTACCTAGATATGCAAGGGATAACTTGCATAATTATATTTATGCATTTATTACATTGCATGAAGTAACTAGATAACTTCTCGCTAAAGTAATCTAATTTCCTAAGTATGTACCTTGGAAGATACATTTACATAATCTAAATGGTGGAATATACTCTATTTATAATACACCTTTGTATTACATAATTCGGGTATTGAAGACTTTAGTCTTCAATACGTATTTTCTTCTTCATATTGATCTTTGTATTCCTCTGCATTCTTTGTATTCATGTTCAGTAGGTAATTTGTGTCTTCCTATGATGCAGATTAAGTTGTAGCTAAAGCTTTTTATTTCATTAGATGATCTTTGGCTTGTTCATATTCATCTTCCTTATCTTCTATCCAACCACATTTATAGTTCTCTTTGCAAGTATCTTCATTTGGTTCTAATTATTGATGAATGAATAGGGTATGGTGCAATTGTCCTCTCATTATTCTGTGCTTACCTTTTTTGTGTATTGGTTCTTTTTCTACTGCTTCAGTCTTCATGTCATGGCCTCTTTTAGTATCTCTTCTTCCTTTTTCTTCTTCTCTTCGTGTGATTCTGCTTTGGTGTTGGTGAAATCTCTGCTTTATGACAAGTTAGTCTATCATCACAATAGTTTTATTCTTTATTTCTAGCTTGTTTCCTATGTTAAGTAAAAACACAATTAATGATAGGTAAATCATCAAATATTCTTCTGGTGAAAAGATAATCAATCTTTGTGAGTTCCATCATGTTGTGAAGAGAATTTCATGAAGATAGTTAATCCATACTGTAAAGCTAACTTCTTTGGCTTCTTTAAGAAATAAAGAGAATTTCTCTTTGTTGTTAGAGGGTAGATACACGTATCCTTCTAAAGTATCTATTAAGTTTTGAGAGTAGTCTTCTACTTCATGGAATAGTTCTTTATTATTAAAAGCTTTTATTAAAATTTCATCCATAATAGATCTTTGAAATAGTGATTCTTGCTATTTCTTAGAATTGAAATTTGATAGAATATTGGTAGTCTATCTTATAGCTCCCTATACCTTATTGAAGTTGTGAATACAAGAACACGACACTTAAATAAAATAGGGAAATAAAATAACACAATGAAACACAAGATTGCACAAATGTATATATTTGATAAAACAGGGGGAGACAATAAACTCCATTGATATAATTTGTCCTCAATGAGAGTATTTTATACAATGATTTACAAAAAAAAATGCTAGGGTTCTTCGAAACCCTAGCTATAACAATGAAATGTCTTCAGATTGATGTGTCCTTGCTTCTAATAGGGTGAGTGGGCTTCAGGTATCCTATGGCAGGCCACTCCAGCTTCAACAGTCGTTCAACAATATGTGAAATCTACAGATTTGTATACAAAAAAAAATAGAGAAAGGGTTTAATAACACCTATGAGGGCTCCATAGTGTGAGGCCCTCAGAAATAAGTAAACCCTATAAAAAAATAGATCAAATGGCATGTGAAATATACAAAATCATGTAACAAAATAAAAGCAATAAAGATATACCTTGCTTTCATTTCATTGTTGCAGTTGGCATGGTGCAGCAAGCTCAGATTCATGTTTCTATAGTTGCAGCAGGCTCGATAGCGCACTTGGTAGGCTCTAGCATGAGCTTCACAGGCTTTGGAGTGAGCCTGCAATACAGCAGGCTCTAGTGAGTGCCTGGAAATATCTGTAGTGAGCTTCGTAGGCTCTGCAATGAGCCTGGAAATATCGGGAGGGCACCTGCGGGTAAGGGTAAATCTACAAAAGTAGATCGAGGGGGTGGCGATGAATGCAGTGGATGGATGGGGGCTATGACGGCAATGGAGGATGATCAGAGGATGTCTGGAACAACAAAAGTCTTGTTGACTAGCTAGGGAAACTCTATCTCTCTCTGCTTCGCTAGGGTTTCAACAATGACTCCTCTAGGGTATAATTTATAATCTTAAGGTTCTAGGGTTTGAGCATTTGCAAATGCTCTTATTTATGATCCAACCTAGGGTTTTCTTAGGGTTTTAGCCTTACACTTTTGATCGTGTGGCTAAGATTAAATTAGATCCTAAGGTTGAGATTACTTTTTATATGTGGCATGGATTAATGAATATGGACGGTGGATATTAGATTAGATCGAATGACTATGGTTAATTGAGTTTATAAATATATATTTTATAATAAAATATATTATAATATAAAATATTATATTAAATATAAAATAACATTAAAATAAACCCAATTGGGTTAGGAAATGGCGGGAAAGGTGTATGGTGGACAAGTGTGTGGTGGGATGGTTAGGATGGAGGATTAGTGGTTGTAATTTGGTGTCTATAGAATTATATAAGTTTGATTTAATAAAACCTTTATTAATCCTTAGGTTTGTAGGCTTCCTTATGTCTCCCTAGTAATGAGAGTATGAACACCTAATTTTAGGTTTTGAAGAAAGCTTATATCTTCCCAACTTGATAATATTTGACAAATATTATTATTATAAAGTTTTTTAGAATGTCTTATGACTCCCTAATGATTTTGGAGTATGATATAGTGCTTTTGTAAAAATATAGTTCAATTTTGGTTGATTTTGTACAATGTAAAGATCAAAAATCAACTTCTTAACACCTTATTACTCCTATTGAACTAAGCACTTTTCAATTTTTGAAGAGGTTTTAATGTTGGATTTCTTTTATCCCTTTTTAGAAGTTTTGAGACAAGAAAATTTCCAATATTAGAAAAAAACCTAATAACCTCTTTTTATATCCCTTGGATTGTTTCTAATTTCCAATAAATTAATTTGATGTAGTAACCCTTGTGGCTCCTAAATTTGGAAAATTAGAAAATTAATAATATTTGCAAAATGTTAAATAATTTAATCCAAGTAGAACTCCTTATTTCTCCTAGATTAAATTATAAATTCTAATTCAATTTGATAAGTTATCCCTTACAACTTTTGCTTTCAAAATCTAAGATTTAACCTTAGCTTATAACCCTTATATCTTCAAACATGAAAGCAATAATAAAATGGGATTAAACCTTACCTTTGGATGCTAAATCTTCTCACTGTTCAGCACTTTCTTCGGCTGGATATAACAGTAGTATTAAGGTCACCTTTGGTGCAAGAATCAATGGAGATGCCTTGGAATTTTTTGTCTTCAATGTTGGAATGTAGGCGTTGTATAAATAGGAAGGTTTGACCTTCAAGACCAAGATCCTTTAATGCTCCTTCTTCCTTCCTTCCATGATGCGCTTCATATGGCTTTGACTGTGCTTTGCTATGTGTTGAACTTTGGACTTCGAGTGCCTTTTAGAGATGAATAAGCATGAGCTTTGTGATACGTGTCACACCCATTACAAATGAGCGCTCCTCTCCTTCTTTAACGTACCAATTTCTTGTTCAACACTTCTTGGTCACTTTGTAATGTATGGGCACTCGTGTGGGCACTTGTGTGAAGCTTATGGAGGATAAAAAGTGTCACCACTTCCTTGATATTCCCTGTAAATCATACATGATGTTTCTTGAGCATTGATAGATGAAATGGTGCCTTAGAAAGTTGATACCAAGTGGCATTCAAACTCTCTATATGAAGTCCATCCCTGTAACGTCTTCCAAGAAGAGTATTATAAATCCTCAAATCCTTTTGTATGTCATTCCTTTTGTTTGCTATGTTTCTTGGGTAGCAAGCAAACATTTCTTTTGCAGGTTTATTGACGATGCGCTATGGAGATTTGAATACCATTTTTGGTGCTTCCTTTGGTGGATGATATTCTCCAAGTAAAAGACCTTGAATGTAGCACCTTTGCTCCTTGTCTTCTATGCCTCCAACGTCCTGATTCTTGTGTATATTTTTTATGCCTTTTCGTAGTATATGTGCTCTCTTTTTGTCTACGTAAATGTAGCTTAATGATAGCCTTGTGTGGGATTTGATTTTGTAGGTTTGTCCATCCAAGATGATCCTTTTGAGTGGCTCCTTTTTCTTGGGAAGAAGAGTGCTGACGTTCGTCCTTCCTTCGCTGATTTACCCTGTAGATGTTGTGCCTTTTTAGGCACTTTTAAATCTTCTCTTTTGTTGTAAAAACCATATTAGATTAGTGCAATAAAATATACCATAAATTGTATATAAGGCTTCTTTAATGTACCTTCTTTTGCACTCTTTTTCCAAATCTAAAATTTTGGTTTTATGGTAGATTTTTATTGCAATACAAGGGTTTTGAGGTTGTCTTTTATGAGTAGACACCTTCTCCTTTTTTTTGAGACACTTTGATAAAAAATCCAAGATTAGATAACAGTAGATATAAGCTCTTTAATTTGATGTGATTTTCTATACTTTCTTTTCTTGCATCTAACCTTGTAATGCTTTGGATTTGAGACTCACCAAGTCTCAATATTTGAAGCTTCTATTTCTATTTTTGGTGATTTGTGTTCTTCTCTAGATTTTGGAGGATTCTAAACTATTTTTGTGGCTTCACTTGGCCACTATGTGTTGCAGATTTATGTGCTTTAATAGTGTCTTTAGACACTTGATACCAATCATATTTTGTGTCCTTTAAAAAACACAAAACTAATTTCTTTTGAGAGTAGTATAATAGTGCAAATAAATCTAATAGAATTTCATTTAATGCACTAACAATTTCACATTATCACTCCAATAAACTCTCAAGATAATGCACTTAATCAAATTTATTGCAACTAATCAAGAATAATTTAAAATGAACCTTCAATAATTATTCTACAATTTCACTATAATTTAGTATTGTAGGGTTTAGTCTTCTTTTTCTTTTTCCAAAGTAGATGATAGGTAGTTTATAGAAGCAATTCTAAAATCTAATAAACTCCTAATTAATGTGCAAATGAATCCTTAAAAAGAACATTTTTTATTTTGCATGTTTGAAGACTGTAATCTAATTTTCTTCTTGCAACTTTAATCCAAATTCAGGTGCTCTAACAAATTTGATAAGTAATCCAAATAATAAATCTACTTGCACCAAAAGTTGCTTGCCTTTTGAATTTTTTTGTAGCTCTTTTTTTGCTTTTGTAGAGGATGTAGATCTTGGTGTCTATGATCACCAAGTTTTTGTTTTGAGTAGGATCTTGCAGCTTTTTGTAGACTGTATTGAATAGCTTCTTCACCAAATTATGGTCTCGAACTTTCTTTCATGAGCCTAGGATTTGGTGGCTTGTTCTCCTCTTGTGTTCTCCTCCTTCTGCTATATATTTGGAGAAGTCTCTATCTCTGAAGCGGTGCCTTATTGTTGTGAGAGGTAATCTTCAAATCTCTAATATTTGGTGAGCTTATTTTTTCTTCAAGTCTTCTTGTTGAATTCTGACTTCAAGCAGGATCTTCTTCTGGGAATTGGCACTCCTTACTAAATTCTTCTTCATGAATTTGGTGCTCCTTGCAAAATTCTTCTTCTCAAATTTGGCACTCCTTGCCAAATTATTCTCTTGGGCTTATTTTCGGATGGCGTCAATTGTTCCAAGTCCTTCACTATCAGGGGCTTCTCCTTGGTAGTGGATTTCTCCAATGAGTTCTCTAGATTTTTCTTGAGACCTTTCCTAGGTCTTCTATCTTGCAGCTTCTGATGGTCTTCCTTGAGACTACCTCTTCAACCTTCTTCTCTAGGAAGTGTTGGTGGTGAGATCTTCTTCTAGATCTCTGATTCTACTACTTCTAGCTTCGAGTAAGACTCTCCTAGTCCTTCTTCTTCTTCCAATACTGGAAGTTCTTCAATGAGATCTTCTCCTTGATATTATCTTTGATATTATCTTCTCCTTGATCTTCTTCAATTAGATATTCTCTTTGAATTATTCTTCAATATGAAGGCTTCTATGGACTTTTTCTTTATCAAGGCTTCTGTGGTATTTTTCAGTATCAAGGGTTTTGTGGCCTTTTTTAGTACCAAGGCTTCTATGGCATTTTTTAGTATTAAGGCTTTTATGGTCTTTTTAGTATCAAGGCTTCTATGGCCTTTTCAATATCAAGGCTTCTATGGCCTTTTTAGTATCAAGAATTTTTTGGATTCTTCTTCAAGGCTTCTATGGCATTTTCTTCAAGGGTACTATGGCCTTTTTGTATCAAGGATTCTATGGCTTGTTCTTCAACTGTGAAGTTCTTAAATCCAGCAATGGAGATATTCAATCTCTTGACTTCACCACGACTCTTCACTAGAAGTCTTCTTCCATAGTATTCTTCTCTTGCACAAGGAACTAATATCTACACTATGAAGGCACACCGACCTTTGGGCAATGAATTTGGAGTCTCCTAGCTTTCTATTGTAGAAGTCCCAATCCTCTAAGAATTAATTTTTTGTAACAAAAGAAACTTTAGGTAATAGCTAGTAAATTCTAGATATCTTGGATGATATTCACTAGATGATTTGTCAATCTAGTGGATTGAATGTTGAGTCCTAGTCTTCATGATTTTTTCTTGCAACTCTATGGAATAGACTCTACTAGAATATAATCTCAATATTTCTGGAGTTGAGATTTCTTTCAGTCCTAAATTTGACTCTCCCTAATTCTATCACCTAGACTCTTCTAAGAGTTTTTTATAGTGGCTAGTCCAGTAGCGTGTCAGGTTGACAAAAACCTTAGACTCAACAATAATGATGGTTTTCCTATTGACTTACTATGGTTAGATCTATCGTAGCTCTGATATCACTATTACCTTTTGATGTAATAAAAACTGGGAGATAGCAATCACAAGATGCAAAATAATATGAAAGAAAGTAAATCTGCTAGATGATTGAAATATACTGTAAATAAAAATTATATACAAGGATACAATGTAGCTATGGATAAAATGAAAACTCCATTAATAAGGCTACTAAACTACATTACACCCATCACCAATTGATGGTGATGTGCACAACACTGTACTATGCCCTAAGCTACACTATTTGACTATGTCCCCCATCTCTCTCTATATCTAACAATGAGGACTTTCTTATATAGGAAAATAGGTTCCTTGGCCAACACTCTACCTAGTTGTGCAAGGGAAAACTTGCACATATATAGTTTGCACATTGACACTTGTGCATTTATTATATTGCATGAAGTAACTAGATAACTTATCCCTAAAGTAATCTAATGTCCTAAGTATGTACCTTGGAATATACATCTACATAACCCAAATGATGGAATATACTCTATTTCTAACACTGCTCATGGTCTTAGTGTCCCTTAATTGCACTATCCTTTCCCCCTCCTTGAGGAGTTATTATTTAACATCTAACACGAGGAATACCCATCCCTACATCTTACATATGTCTTTCTATGCAAGTGTACTAGGTGAAGTGCAAGAATAAGTCCATCTCATCTTTCCAACGAGCTAGCTTATTTCCCTTTAGTCTATAGAAAGGAGTATGCCAATATCTACACCATACATAAGTTCTCTAATGCAGGTGTACTAAGTGTGTTGGGATATGGCTATCGATATCATCATTATCATGATGGGCTAGTCAAATCCCAATAAATCTTGCTCAATATCTAAGTTTAAGGACACAACCATCAATTCTCTTTTCTTGCTACTCGGTTTCATCACGAATGATCTTTAATCCTAGTGCGATAATCAAAACCCATTCATTTCCCTCTACTACCTTATATTAGTATAAGACTCTCCTTAAGAGAACCTTCATCACAAGTATACATTATATGTCCCCTAAAGACATTGTAAATAAGATTTACATTTAGAGTAATGAATACTTGAGAATTATCCAAGTTCTTTTCTATACCAAAGTATAATCTATTTTAGTTGCAATATCAAGGTTTATCATATGAAGCTTATAATTTTCCCATGGTATTCATATCAAATAATTAGCACAACTAATGTGAGTGTGATTTAAAATAAACTATTTTAAAGAACATAGAAATTTTTATTAGTAACTCTATCAAAGTGCATCCATAAATAAAGAGATTCCACACAAAAATAACACAGGGAACCCTCATGGGGAATAAACCCAACCTTGAATATTTTCTCTTTATTAGTTTCATAATAGATTTGAATCCTTACAATGAGATAAAGACACCCCATATTACCTTTATCTCCCTCAAGGAAAATTCCCTGACCTCTAGGATCTTACAATAAGAATTAATCCTTCAATTCATACTTACAAGTTTGTTTCATTTTTTGGGACAAAGGCAAACCATGATACCTTTCCTACTCACATTAAACTTTCATCCTTCTTATGGTATTACAACATGTATTTGTCCTTTAATACATAATTGTAATTTTAATCTAAATGTAGAGTTCTTCTTTCATTATCTTTGACTCATTACAAGATCAATAGAAGAAGGGTCTCAAAATTCCTTCCAATGCTCTAGCTATAAAGGATAAAGAGAAAAAGAGTATCTTTAGAACTCCTCCACTTACATTCATAGTCTTCAAATAAGACATTTAAATCTCTTAACAAAATAATAATATATACGTCTCACATCTTCTAGAATATAGGAAAAATATCATGTCTTCACAGAGACATTCCCTTATGTAATTACAAAGCTTTATAATGAATTCCAATAAAAATACCGACTAAAATGCATACGAACTCACCAAAATTTCACAAACAATTATTCTAATATTACCTTTATCCAGGATTCATACTACTGTAAAATCAAGTCAATTTCACTCGACTTCTCAAAAAACATAGTTTAATGAAAAACTCGAAACATACTACCACAAGCACCATATTCATATCATCTTCAAATAACCAAAAAGAAAGCTTCATATTCAATCAAGCGAAGAGACAAAGCTCTAAAATATGAATCCAAAAATCTCTATTAAAGACATGCACTAGTTTTTAGAATATAGCTTTTAATGAAAGTCACTCTTTTAAGGATAATCTTTGACCTTTTTTTTTTAAAACGGTTTCAAAAATATTTTTGACACATCTTCTATATTTTCCTTTTGTAAGACTGATGGAATTTTTAATAAAAAATTTTAGATAGAAATAGGCAACTCTAAGGACTCTTTTGACTAAAATGAACACTTAGATTGCTTGTTAATTCCTACGTACGTCCATATGCACCTCCTTGGGTTTTTGGGTGTGTCGAATACATCATCCCTGAGCTTAACAATAAGCCAAATGAACTACTAAACATCCCTAGCACATAATAGATCATTAAGCTTAGACATATTTTTCTTTTCCATAAATAAATAATGCCATCAAAAATCTAATCCATACACAACAAGGTATACTCGCAGTTACAATCATCTTAGTCATACTACCCAAGTATTGACTCTAGTGGATAGGTATAGGTCTATATACATTGGAAATACAACCTGGATATATATTTTTAAAGAAACTTCAACATTTCAAATCAACTGCACCAATGAATCTATGAATTGGTCAAAGTATGTTCTATCAAGGGCTTCAGAACCAAAAGTATATACCTAAGAGAATAATGATTTGCATGCAGAAGACGTAAATCTACTGGGACTAAATACTCTATTTCCTCTTCCTATCGTTGGTTCAACAAACCAAAAATGCATAACATTCATTCAAAAATTATAGAGGAATTTTAGTCATAGTATTATGCTTAAGATCATGCTTCAATATATGTTGGAATCTTAAAATCATAAATTTTAAACCCAAATTCATAATGGTAACCTCTTTGAAGTCTACCTGATATTCGTGTAAGGAAATTCAGCAAGGTCTCTCTAGTGATAACTCCGATCTTCTTTTACCTCTGGTTCGCTAACTAACATTTCTTCTCTCGTCCCTCTCCAAAATATTGCTAATAATATTTTTTTTGTTTTTTCCTTTTTCTCAGGAAAATACCTCCCATTCCTCCCATAACTAATTGCTTTGAGCATCGTTACTGTGTGATGCATTATCTCCACAAGCGCTCTGCCCAACTCCACTCCAATCGAGAAAACAAATGATGAAGGATGGCCAGCCAAATAATTTAATGATGAGGTACTACGGTTCTTATCCATGTCCCATATGGAAATTCAAAAATTCACATTCTCTTAAATTGTTAACTTAGCAAGAGGTTCCTCTAGATTAAAATGAACACTCAATTATTCAAAATTACCAAGTTACTAAGTCCCTCTCAAAGGTCCTCCTCATAAATTCTTTTCTTCCTAAGGTTGACATAAAACAAGAATTGTTAATAACATGACTAATGGAAAAACCTTAGTCAACATTGAATCCAAACAACTACTAATATTAATCTTTTCATATTAGTACCAAAGTAATAGTGCCCAACATAAGATAAATTTATTATGTTTTACAAGTCGTGTTTACCTTAATCATGATGAACACATTAAAAGATCTACTAAACTAATAATGAAAAACCCTATTCATTATCAACACTAGCAAACAAAAACATAAATTTCCTTATTTAGGCCAAAGCAATGATCCCATCAAAGAGATATTTCCTTGTATGATATTTTTTTAAAAATAAAACAAGGAGAAGCAATAACTCAAACATTCATTCCTATTTGCAATGAATCCATTAGATAAATCTCATCTTAAATAAGATTATCATGCAACATCAAATTTCATCTAGACTTACCATAATTCCCCTTCTTATAATATCTCATTCTCGATGGTTAAGTCTTTCTTCCACCCACGAGAAAAACTATTCCTCTAAAAGTGCAAATATATTAGCAACATCATATTATTCCATAATATATATATATATATATATATATATATATATATATATATATATATATATATATATATATATCTTGCAGAAACTAAGAATGAAAAATAGTCAATCATTCCATCAATAAGATAACATAGTCAATCATGAGTCCATCCAATGAAAAGTCTACCAAGGGAGGGTCATGACATCCTACCCCCCTTAGGCTTAACATAATCCTCTATGTTTCATCAAAGTCTAAACATAAAATAATAATTACATATCATTTTCAAATAGGAATAGAAAATATCTCTGCATATCTGCCACTTTCTCCCAAGTAGCATTTCTCTTGGAATAGTGGTCCCACTGGACCTTACATTGCTCCAGAGTCCCCTTCCTCATTGATTTGGAATGAAACTCAAGGATCTTCACTGGATGCACCTCAATGGCCTCTAGGTCCACCATCTGCAATTTAGAAAAATCCCATACATGATCAGGGTTAGCAATGTATTTTCTAAGCAAGGATATATGAAAGGTGTCATGAATCTTCGACAAACTAGGTGGTAAGGCGAGTCTATACGCCATAGGACTAATATTTTCTATGATTTTGAAGGGTCCAACAAAATGAGGATCTAGTTTTGTGGACTTTATGGCACTCTTCTTTGGTCTCACCCTCAGAAACACTCTATCACCCACTAAAAACTCTCTTGGTGACCTCTTAAGATCGACATAACTTTTCTGATGATCCATGACTTCCTTAAGCCTTTCTCTGATCATCCTTAACTGTTTCTCCATTTCCCTAACCATGTCTAGCCCAAGCACAACCTGGTCCTCTAGATTATCCCATGACAATGGTGTCCTACACCTCCTACCATACAAAGCTTCAAATGGAGCCATGCCTAAGGTCGAATGGTGACCATTATTGTAAGAAAATTCTACCAGGTGTAGATAGTCTTCCCATCGAGTCTTCTGATCCATACAATACATGTGAAGCATGTCCTCCAACACCTGGTTCACCCTTTTAGTTTATCCATCGATTTTTGGGTGATATGCAAAACTAATATTTAACTTGGTACCTATGGCATGGTGAAGAGCTTGCCAAAACTCGGATGTGAACCTAGAGTCCCTATCTAAAATAATCACCTTAGGAAAACCATGAAGCCTGAATATTTCCTTGGAAAATCTATTAGCCACAACCACGACATCATCCTTGGTATTTTTGGGTATAAAATGTGCAACCTTGGTCAATCTATCGACCACAACAAGGATTGCATCATGTTGGAACCTAGTTTTAGGTAAACCTACAATGAAATCCATTGAAATCACCTACCATTTTTGCATAGGTACATCATGTGGATACAATAGTCCTATAGGGTGTCTATGTTCAGCCTTAACCTTTTGGTATTCAAGGCACTGGGCAATAAATTTAGTGATGTCCTTCTTCATTCCTGGCTAGTAGAAAGTTTTCTTCATGTTTTCTCTCATCTTTGCTCCCCCTGGGTGAGCAGAATAAGGAGATCTATGTGCTTCATTCATGATCATTTTCCTTAGATCACCTACCTTAGGAATTATTACCCAATCCTTGAAGCATAGGAAACCATCCTTGATGCCAAAATCCTTGTTTTCCTCTAGTTTCTTTTCCATTTTATCCTGAATTTGGTTGCAATACTCATCCTGATATTGCATTTCTTTGACTTGATCCATCAAGTCTACATGGATGCGAGTCAAGGTAGCAATGTGTCTTCTCCTACTTAGGGCATCAACAACCTTATTTTCCTTTCCTTTAATGTATTTGATCCCAAAATCATATTCGATGAGGAACTCCATCCATCTCCTTTGCCTGGCATTGAGCAAAGGTTGAGTAAATATATACTTCAAACTCTGATGGTCGGTTCTCAATTCAAAGGGTCTTCCCACTAGATAATGTCACTAAATTTTGAGAGCGTATACAACTGCTACCAATTCTAGGTCATGAGTAGCATAGTTGACCTCATGCCTCTTGAGTTTTCTTGAGCCATAAGCTACAACTACTCCATCCTATGAGAGCACTCCACCCAATCCTTCCAAAGATGCATTTGTGCATACTAAAAAACTACCTTGAGGGTCTAGAATCTTTAATATAGGTGTTATAGTGAGTTTTTGTTTGAGCAAATTAAAAGTTACCTCACACTTATCTATCCACTTGAACTCCTTCCCCTTCCTCTAGAGGTTAGTTATTGTAGATGCTATCTTGGAGTAATCTTTCACATAGTACCTGTAATATCCAGTCAAACCCATGAAGCTCCACACTTTGATCACATTTGTAGGTATCGACCAATTTAGTATAGCCTCTATCTTCTTGGGATCCACTACTATCCCTTTAGATGATATTATATGTCCTAAGTACTGTACTTTCAACACATAGAAGTCACACTTAGATAAATTTCCATATAGTTGATTCTTCCTTAGTAACTCTAGCATGATTCTAAGATGTCTGTCATGCTCTATCTTATTCCGAGAATATACCAAAATATCATCCAAGAATATAAGGATGAATCGATCCAGATGCTTCCTAAAAACACTATTCATCAAGTTCATGAATGTTTTTGGAGCATTCGTTAGTCCAAAAGGTAATACTGTAAACTCATAGTGTCCATACTAAGTTTTAAATGTTGTCTTATGGGTATCCTCTTCATGGATTCTCAATTGATGATATCCAAATTTCAGATCGATCTTTGAAAAGATAGTAGCATCCCTTAGTTGATCAAAAAGATCTTCAATTCTAGGTAGAGGATATCTATTTTTAATGGTTGCCTTGTTGAGCATCCTATAATCTATGCACAATCACAAGGAACCATCCTTTTTCTTAACAAACAACATAGGTGCACCCCATGGTGACACACTTGGTCTAATTAATCCCTTCTCTAGTAACCCTTGTAGCTGTACTTTTAGCTCTTGCATCTCAATGGGATTCATTCTATAAGGAGCCCTATGAATAGGCTCTATCCTAGGTTTAAGCTCAATTGTGAAATCAAATTCATGTTTTGGAGGTAGTCTAGGTAAATCCTCTAGAAATACATCTCTAAATTCTTGAAGTACTAGGTGTTTCCCAAACACCTCTTCCTTCTTTTCCTTTTCAATTTCATTTATCTTAACTACATAAATTGTTCCTCCCTTTTTAATGGCTTTCTTAAGTTGCATTGTCAAGAGGATCTGGGGTTGAAAATCCCCTTGTAGGCTATACACCCTCTGTATTTTCCTACCATATTTAGAATACTCAATCCATCTATCCTAGAAATTGATCACAACCTTATGTGCTTGTAACCAATCCATTCCTAAGACTACATCAAAAGCATGTAGCGGTGCTACATAAAGACATCCAATGGTCGTACCACTAGGTAAGGTAATTTTAGTCATAGGATAGCATTGATCCATAGAGTAGGTTTATCCTAAACCATACTCGACCTTCCACCCATGTGCCAAGATTCCTAGCCTTTTTGATATATCCTTAATCAAATTAGTAGAAACAAAGCTATATGTAGCTCCACTATCTATCAAAATTTTAACATTTCTACCAAAAATATTACCCTTTATAAGCAAAGGAGTGGCTTGCCCTTCCATATTTTGACTCCCTATCATTGCATAAATCTTGTGAGTAGGTTCCTTGTGTGCAGGTTCTTTGTAAGTAGGTTCTTTTCCTTTCGAACTTGGTCCTACTCTAAGCGGGCAATTATTGGTATAATGTGGACCTCCATAATCAAAGCATCCACCCTTAGGTCCTGGATGTGTTTTATGCTTCTATCCTTCTACTTTCACTACTAGTGGAGGGTTAGGCTACCCTTGCGATGGTGGTTTGCCATTATTGTTGTTACGATTGTTATTCTTTCCTCAAAATTTCTTCCTAAACTTTCCCTATTTCCTATCATTTCTTTTGTCCTACCCTTGGAAACTTTTGTTTATCTGTTCTCTCTCCCATTTCATGAAACTTGCACTATTTCTTTTCTTGAGTGCCTATTTGTCTTGCTCAAAAGCTCCTTCATAATCAAAATAGGGCTTAAGATAAGTCTCAACTTTCCTAGCCAAGTCATAGGCCTTCTGAAGAGTATTAGGCTCTCGCATGTTCACTTCATGCCCTATCCTGGGATCTACTCCTAGTATGAATTTATGAATCTTCATCTTCTCATTATACGCAGGCACATATTTCAACAACTTAACAAATTTTTGGTAATAAGCCTCCACCATCTTATTTCCCTATCGAATATTGGTGAATTCTTCAAATTTCTTGGCATAAAAATGCTCTATGAGGAACCTCTCTTTAAAGGCTACCACAAAGTCCTCCTATTTTAGATCAACTACTACCTTAATTCCTCTTTTTGTACTAAAAGTCTCCCACCAATCTAGTCCAACACCCTATAAATGTAAGGTGGCATAGGACATTCGGGTTCTAGTGGAGTAATTCTTCATATTGCAAAAGGTTTCCAATTCCTTCAACCAAGCTTCGACTGCATCACCACCTTCCTCTCCATTAAACTTGGAGGATTTTACATGCTTCAAATCCTTACCCATTTCTACTTCTAACTATTTTCTTGCCTATTGTGCCTCTGTAAGAGGTTTATTAGCTTATCTAACCCTAGAGCTCCCAACCTATGAATCCCGATTCACTATGGCTTCCAATAATTGCTTCTGTGTTTCCATCTGTTCATGAAGTAAAGCAACTATTGTAGTGAGATCTTCCCTCTCATTATTAGGATTGTCTTGTACCTACATCTGGGGTCCTGACCTCAACATTAGTTTATCATGTCTACCTCATTGATGGGGCAACACTCCCTCTCCTCCTCTTTGGTAGCATTATCCCTAGCCACACACAAGAGAGATAGTAGGGATTAGGTCACAATTACTTCTTCGAATTGTTCCTCCTACCACTAACTAAATATTCAGTTAACTTGATAAATCAATAATATTGGGTACCATTAGCTACCCTAACCTTTGTGAGGTAAAACCCTTCTAATGTTTGTATACCCATAAATTTTCTTATTCACCTAGTCCATTTATACCTAGGTTTTGCACAAGGAAGCTTATAGTCCTACGACCATGAGCTCTGATACCAAATATCACAACCCAAAATTTACCTATCCCAAATTCCATGAGCTTTTTTTACTCAACTAAATAAGGCTAGGGTTCTGCTCAAGGTCTTAGTGTCCCTTAATTGAGCTATTTTCTCCTCTCCTTGAGGAGTCACTCATATTTATTACATATAACATGTGGTATACCCATCCCTACAACTTACATATGTCTTTCTATGCAAGTGTACTAGGTGAAGTGCAAGATTAAGCTATCAATCTCATCCTTTTGATGAGCTAGCTTATTTCCTTCAGTCCATTGAAAGGAACACACCAATATCTACACCATACATAAGTCCTTTAATGTAGGTGTACTAAGCGTGTTGGGATAAGGCTATCGATCTCATCATCATGATGAGCTAGTCTTCTCCCAGTAAGTCTTGCTCAATGTCTAAATCTAAGGACACAAACCATCAATTCTCTTTTCATACCACTAGATTTCATCATGAATGATATTTAATCTTAGTGTGATAAGTAAAACTCATTCATTCCCCTCTACTACCTTTAGTATGGGTATTTAAATTAGTATGAGACTCTCCTTAAGATAATCTTCATCACAAGTATACATTATATGTCCCCTAAAGAAATTGCAAATAAGTTTTATCTTTAGAATAATGAATACTTGAGAATTATTTAAGTTCTTTTCTATACCAAAGTACAATCTATTCCAATTGCATTATCAAGGTTTATCATACAAGGCTTATAATTATCCCATGGTATTCATATCAAATAATTAGCACAACTAATGTGAGTGTGATTACAAATAAATTATTTTTAAGAACATAGAAATTTTCATTAGTAATTCTATCAAAGTGCATCCATAGATAAAGAGATTCCACACAAAAATCACACATCTCATATATCTTGGGAACCCTCATGGGGAATAAACCCAACCTTGAATATTTTCTCTTTATTAATTTCATAATAGAGCTAAATCCTTACAATGAGATAAAGACACCCCATATTGCCTTTATCTCCTCCAAGGAAAATTCCTTGACCTCTAAGATCTTACAATAAGAATTAATCCTTCAATTCATACTTAATTTTTTTTTTCATGTTTTGGGACAAAGGCAATCCATGATACCTTTCCTACTCACATAAAACTTCCATCCTTCTTATGGTATTACAACATTGTCCTTTAATACATACTTGTAGTTTGATTCGAAATGTAGAGTTCTTCATTCATTATCTTCAACTCATTGCAAGATCAATAGAAGGGTCTCAATATTCCTTCCAATGCTCTAGATATAAAGGATAAAGAGAAAAAGAGTATCCTTTAGAACTCCTCCACTTACATTCATAGTCTTCAAATAAGATATTTAAATATCTTAACAAAATAATAATATATGTCTCACATCTTCTAGAACGTAGGACAAATATCATACGTCTTCGCAGAGATGTTCCCTTATGTAATTACAAAGCTTTATCACGATTTCCAATAAAAACCCCAACTAACATGCAGACAAACTCACTAGAATTTCACAAAAAATTATTTTAATATTACCTTTATCCAAGATTCATACTACTGGAAAATCAAGTCAATTTCTCTCAACTTCTCAAAAATCATAGTTTAATGAAAAACTCAGAACGTACTACCACAAGCACCATATTCAAATCATCTTCAATAAGGCAAAGAGACGGTGCCCTAAAATCTAAAGCCAACAATCTCTATTAATGACATGCACTAGTTTTAGAAGATAGCTTTTAATGAAAGGTACTCTTTTAAGGATAATATTTGACCCTTTTTACTTTTTTTTTTGAAAAATAGTTTCAAAGATAATTTCAACACAACTTCTATATTTTCCTTTTGTAAGACTGATAAAAATTTTAATATACGTTTTTAGATAGCAATAGGAAATCCCAAGGACTCTTTTGACTGAAATGAACACTAAGGTTGCTTTTTTATTCCTATGTATACCCATATACACCTCCTCAGATTTTTAGGTGTGTCGAATACGTCATCCCTGAGCTTAACAATAAGCTGAATGAACTAATACACATCCCCAACACATAATAGACCATTAAGATTAGATGTATTTTTATTTTCCACAAATAAAAAATGACATCAACAATCTAATCCAGACACATCAAGGTATACTCACAGTTATTGTCATCTTAATCATACTACCCAAGTATTGACTCTAGAGGATAGGTATTGGCCTATATACATTGGAAATACAACCTGGATATATATTTTAAAGAAAATTCAATATTTTAAATCAATTGCACCAGGGAATCTATGAACTGGCCAAAGTACATTCTACCAAGGGCTTCAAAAGCAAAAGTATATACCCAAGAGAATAATTATTTACATGCAGAATATGTAAATCTACTGGGATTGAATACTCTATTTCCTTTTCCTATCATTGGTTCAACAGACCAAAAATGCTTAGCTAATTCGTTCAAGAATTAAATAGGAAGCTCCAATCATAGTACCATGCTTAAGATCACACTTCAATATATGTTGGAATATTAAAATCATAAATTTTAAAGACAAGTTCATAAAGGTAACCTCTTTGAAGTCTACCTGATATTCGCATAAGGAAATTCAGCAAGGTCTCTCCAATGATAAATCCGGTCTTCTTTTAAATCTGGTTCACTAGCTATTATTTCTTCTCTGGTCACTCTCCAAAACACTGCCAATATTTTTTTTTCCTTTTTCTCAGGAAAATACCTCTCATTCCTCCCATAACCGATTGCTTCAAGCGTCGTTAGTGGGTGATACATTATATCCATGAGCACTTCACCCAACTTTGTTTCAATAAATAAAATAGATGATGAAGGATGGTCAACCAAATAATGATGAGGTACCATTGTTCTTATCCATGTCCCAACTGGAAATTTAAAAATTCACATTCCCTTAAATTGTTAACTTAGCAACAAATTCCTTTGGATTAAAATTAAAATTCAATTATTTAAAATTACCAAGTTTCTAAGTCCCTCTCTAAGGTCCTCCTCTAAATACGTTTCTTTCTAAGGTTGACGTAAAACAAGAATCGTTAATAACAAGACTATTGGAAAAACCTTAGTCAACATTGAATCCAAAAAACTACTAATATTAATATTTCCATATTATTACGAAGCAATAGTGCCCAACATAAGATAAATCCATTATGTTTTACAAGTCGTATTTATCTTAATCATGGTGAACACATTAAAATTTCTACTAAACCAATAATGAAAAACCCTTTTTATTATCAACACTAGCAAACAAAAACAAAACTTTTCCTTATTTAGGCCAAAGCAATGATGCCCATCAAAGATATATTTCCTTGTATGATACTATTTTAAAACGAAACAATAATAAGCAATAACTCAAACATTCATTCCTATTTGCAATGAATCCATCACATAAATATAATCTAAAATAAGATTATCATGCAATATCAAATTTCATATAAACTTATTATAATTCCCCTTCTTATAATATCTTATTCTCGATGGTTAATTCTTTCCTCCACTCGTGAGAAAAAAACTATTCTTGTAAAAGTGCAAATCCATTAGCAAAATCATATTCTTCCATAATATATATATATATTGCAAAAACTAAGCATGAAATAGTTAATCATCCTAACTATAATATAACATAGTCTATCATAAGTCCATCCAAATGAAAAGTCTGCCAAGGGAGGGTAATGACAATTCCTACAATCTTTGTATGACAACGTCTTTGATGACTTTCCTTTGTGATAGAAGTGTTGCAGGTATAAGAAGGTAGCCTAATGACAATAAGGTCACACAATGTTCAAGAAATCACTACCCAAGATGACGGTCCTTAAGATGACAAAGTCTCATGACTCATGATGACAAAGTCTCTAGATAATTACCCTACAAAATGGTAAGGTAATATCTTATGACAATGAGGGCATAAAATATTCTCCTTCACAAGATGGCAACTAAAGATGGTAATTTCCTATATTGCAAACTCTAATACGATGCGACATTATATGGTTTATTCTAGGATATGGCAAGTTTGTGATGACTTGTGCTCTCACCTAGAATTCCCAAATTGCATGTTTTCTTACTGACACTCTAGACTCCTCTTGAATCACACTTCTCCACTTTTTACACTTGAATGGTGTATTTTTCACTATCCAAATGATATTTGTGTCCCACTCAAACGTTATCTTATTCAAACAAATCATTGCCTTACCACTTGAACAACATTATGAACCTATATTGAATGGTGATTTATGGATGGTAAGAATGTATGCAACCTTTTTGAACTACAATAATCAACCTTTCAAAATAAATATCGCTCTTATAGTATGACACTCTCTCCTACTTAGAAGATGCTCCACTCAAATGACAATGTCTTCTTGAACAACAATGACTCATTCACCCAAATAGTGTTTCTTCAGACAATAACATTGCTTTTGTCCTACATTTCTTGCATAATGCTATTAGAGTTAGATTCTATTACATAATTTGGGCCATGTAAATGTACCTTTCTAGGTACATACTTAGGACATTAAATTACTTTAGGGGAAAGTTATCTAGTTACTTTATGCAATGTAATAAATGCACAAGTGTCAATGTGCAAGTTGTAAATGTGCAAGGTGTCCCTTGTACAACTAGGTAGAGTGTTGGCCAAGGAATCTATCTTCCATTATAAAAGGGTCTCATTATAAGAGATTGATAAGACAATAGGTAGTAGTAGAATTACTGTGTAACTCCATTAGTGATGGAGTACAATGTAGTCCTGTAGCTTCTTGCATGGAGTGGCTATTTCCTCCATAACAACATTGTATTCATTTCCATAATTTCTATTTATAGCATATTTATGCAATATCATAAATTTACTTTCTCTTATATTTTTGCATCTTGTGATTGTCATCTCCTATTGTGATCTACCTCAAAATCTAACAGTGGTATCAAAGCCACTGTAGATCTAGTCATAGTAGATCTAGCTACTGTAGATTGAGAAGAGAACCATCATTATTATTGAGCCTAAATTATTGTAAAATTGATTCACCATAGTGCACAGGCTCTTGCAAAAATCTTCAAAATAATCAAGGTGGTAGGGAGAGCTTTGAGAAAGTACTATTATTAAAATTTGGGTCGATCACCATAGCTTCAATTTTTGCAAACCAAATGTGCCTTTGGACCCATTGCATGTAAATTTCATTACCTTAATATTGTTTGGTAGAATAGACTGGAAGGAGAGATTGTGAGATTAATTTATCTCAGAGTCTTCCTACAGAGTTGTAGGAAAACTCGTGAAGACAAGGACTCAACATTTGATCCACTAGTTTGATGAATCAACTAGTAAAGCTCATCTAAGAGATTTGAAAATTTTACTATTGCCTAAAGTTTCTTTTATTGCAGAGAACTAAATCTCATATGATTGAGACACCTCTTACAATAGAAATCTAAAAGATTTAAACTTTGTTTCCTTAAGGTTGGAGTGCCTTCATAGTGTAGAGATTAGTTGTTGCAATAGAAGAATACTACAAAAGAGACTCTAGGAGAAAGAGTCATGGTGAAGTCTGGAGATTGAAAATCTCCATAGATAGAGTCAACTTCATAGCAGAAAAGGCCACAAAAGCTTTGATCCTGAAAAGGCCACAGAAGCCTTGATCCTAAAAAATGCCATAGAAGCCTTGATCTAAAAAAAGGCCACATAATCCTTGATCTTGAAGAAGACTCCAGAAGAGAGTAGCTGATTCAGAAGCAGATTTAGATTTTAGTACTAATAACTAATTGCAAGGAAAGAAGATTTAGTGAGTTGGAAAACTTCCTAAAAGAAATTTAGGAAGGGTATCTTCTTCAGAATCAATCCAGCACCTGAAGCAAACTTGAAGGTGAAGATATTAGGTGAAGATCTCATTGAAGAAACTTCCATTCTTGGAAGAACGAGAAGGACTAGGAGATTCCTGTTCAAATCTAGAAGCAACAAAATCAAGATATCCAAGAAGGAGATCTTAATTTCAAAAGTTGAAGAAGAAGGGCTTAAGGAAGACCAAAGAAGCTACAAAATTGAATATCTAGGAGAGGTCTAAATGAAAATGCTTGGAGAGCCTTGTTGCTAAAGCAAGATCATTAAAAAATTTCCTAGAAGAACTCATTGGAGAAATTCTCCATCAAGGAGAAAGTTTTTTATAAGTAAAATAATTAGGACAATTATCGCCATCTGACAACAAGCCCAAAAAGGAGAAGAAGAATTGACAAGGAGTACCAAAGAAGAAATAGAAGACCTCAGACATTCATATTCTTGAGAAGAATATCTTGCTTGAAGTCAAAATTCGACAAGAAGACTTGAAGACAGAAGAAACTTGTCAAATCTAAGAGATATGACAAGAAGGTATAAGGATCTCTCCAAATATACAGTAGATTGTAGAATATTACTAGAGAAGAATAAGCCACCAAATCCCAGGCTCATGAAAGAAATTTTAAGACCATTTTTGGTGAATAAGGAGCTTTTTGGAAAAGCTAACAAAAGTTGTAGAAATCTAAAGCAACAAGATTGATCTACATCCTCTACAAATAGCTTTCAAAAAGGTAAGCAACTATTGGTGCAAGTAGATTCATTAATTGGATTACTTATCAAATTTGTTAAAGCACCTTTTATAGGGATTAATATTTAATTCTTAATATTATCTCTATTCACACGGATCACATTGTATAGCATTTAATGCTCACACGGATTGGGTGCATTAAATACCACTTTTGTAAAGGCAAACATACCTATAAAAAAAATTGGTATGAATGCAATAGTTAGTTTTCATCGTGCAATTTTTGTGCTTTTCTCTTGAGTGTTCATTCCATATCAACCTTATATTGGATCAAAGTTGTAAATTGAATTACAGTCTTCAAAATTGCAAAAAGAGAAAAAATTCTTTTAAGATTCATTTACACATTATAAGTTGATTAGATTTTAGAGTTACAATTATCTATCAACTACCTATCTCATACTTTGAAGAGAAAATAAGACTAGATCAGAGTTACAAGCAAAAAGGTGGAGAATAAAGCCACCATTGAATTCCTTGAAGGAAGCCTCAAATAGAGACCTTGGAAGTCTCAAGATTCAAGGAGAATGTAAGGGTTTCATTTCAGTACATAGTAGAGGAATCCTTATTAAAAAAAAACATCATTTCATTAGCTTGGATTGACTATCATCCAAAGAAGAAGAAGCAAGAAGGATTATAAAAAAAATTCTTCATTTTGGTGCAAGATCTATCTATTACAAAAGTACCTCTTTTGTTCCTATGAAAGGACAAAAGTATTACTATTTATAGGAGGCAGTAAGGATGTTATATCCAGTAGATTTCCATAAATAGGAAGGAGCCATCGAAGAGCTCACACATCTGCAAATCGAGGTATTTAAAAACACCATTTTCCTTTGTCAAATCCAGCCCTATAAGCAGCACGTCACCTGCAACAGTGGAGCCATTGAAAGAAGGCATTATCACTTGTATTTACATAGAAAAAGGGTAGAATTTAGTGACAATTTATCTATGTAAAATGCCAAGCAAAATTTTTACCTATTGGCTATTACAGATAGCACTATATTTCAAGCACTAAAGAAGGGTACAAATCGGTATTAGAACAAGCTACGAAACCTACAAATAGGTGAAGAGAAAGGAGTTATACCTAAGGCATCCATTAAAGCAAACTTCCACCAAAAAGGAGCTTAAAAGTGTGCCATAGAACCATGGAGCAATACAACTATAGTCATTTGTTATCCTCACCAAGCTAGCATGGAAAAGAAAGCTTGCATCTCAAGAAACATAGCAAGCTCATGTAGGATGCAAAGATAAAGGAAGAATTAGGGTTGCAAGCTCATATTTGAAACCTTAGAAAGAAGTATTACATGCACAAGCCATGAGTGCCACTTGGCACAAATTCTCTAAGTATCCAAACGTTCATGAAGACCCAAGCGCTCACCTAAAAGAGAGTTACATACGTTGGAGGGAGTTAAGAATCTTTGGAGGTTATCACCAAACTCATTATTGCCAAAGGTACGTTGAAGACACCTACCTTGTAATTTTTCAAGTGACATTTGTCATGACTTGCAAGAAGTTCATCCCATTTAAGGTGCCTATTCATGATTCTTCTAAATTACTTAGCATATCCATCATCTCTTGTATAGTAATAAATATTTATCTGATTGTTTAGTAATATGAAGAACTAACCTTCTAAAAAAGAAAGGATCTTACTTTGAATCACTATTAGATATATATTTATTAATAGAACAACATAGATTGAGTGGGAAACATTCTATTAAAAATCCTAAGATCTAATCATGTAAGTCTTGTGATTCATCCCTTTAGGGCCTCCTTACAAACTAGTAATGACAAGCCCTTACAAAATTTAGATTTGTTGATCTTTGAACTTAGAATCTTCCAATCGCTAGGAAAAGGTTCCAATAATAGTAGTTTGCTACCAGAGGCTATTGTTAATAAGATATCCTAGAAATACTAGATCTATTATTGTCAATCTAATCCCAAAAAATAAGGATGTTGAATTGTTTGATTCTTTTAGACCCATAAGCCTATGTAATATGGCATATAAGATTATCTCCAAAGTTATGGCAAATTGATTAAGGCCATTGTTAGACAAAATTATTTTAGAAGAGCAAGGAGGATTTGTTAAAGGGAGACAAATTATAGATTGGATCATAGTAGCTCATGAAGTTATACATTCAACAACTTCAAGAAAAGAGAAAGTAATTATCTTAAAACTTGATATGAGTAAAGCCTATGATAGGGTTAACTAGGATTTTCTTTTTGTAATTTTAGAAAAGTTTAGATTTGGGAAGTTTTGGTCAAGAATTTGCCTAAGGATAAAATGTATCTGCACCCTAGACTCAACCAACATTGAAAGGCTAAAGAAAATAAATGTCCTTCAAACCAATCTCCAGTAATCCCTTGCTATTCTAAGACTGGTATGAAGTTTAGGGAAATAAATTAACGAAAAGGAATGGAAAATAACATAAAGAAATGGAAAATAACTAAAAGAAATGGGAAATATGGCTATGATCCAGAGAGATAATACGAGGATGAACTAACAACAAAATTAACAACCCAGTTTAAACTAACAACATTCAATAGATAAAAAAAATAGAAACTGAACTCAGATCATATCATAAAGCATGACTTCCAATGACATTCCATCATTCATTCTTCATTGAAAATCAAATCCATATTCAGAATTTAATCCACCAATAACGATATAAATCTAATAGAAACGCAGAGTAGAAAGTATAAACATACACAAAATGATCAGGAACTCAGAGACAAATAGTCTTTATATCACAACAAATGTTTAAACTTAAAGAGTTTCACAAGCAAATGTCCATCCATCAAACTTATCAAGTTTTATAGTATTTATAGAGGATTTCGCCCCTAAAATTTAATAAGCATTAAATAAAATGGTGGCAATGGTGGCAAGTCAATGGCATGGTCAACAATATTTTCTTTCTTGGCAGCAGCAACGAACCAATCAAATGGTGCCTCGAAAATCAGAGAGCATTTACAGCTGGTAGCATATTGGGACTCAAAAAGAATCATCGGTATAATTTTCACCTTCATGGGCGATGCCTCAAAAATCAACAACATTGTATAAGAGCGGATTATTTTGGAAAATGATGACATTTAATTTTGGCTACCCCGTGGTCATTTTTCAAAACTGGTCTTTGTCGAAAATAATGCTTGAAAATTTAATTTTGTTGCCCGAAAATCAATTTCGTTGAATTTTTGCCTCGAAATGGCTTTTCTCCAGAAAAGTGCCCGAAAATAGATTTTTGCCAAAAAAGTGCTCGAAAATGATTTTTGCCCCAAAAATGATTTTCGCCAAAAAAGTGCTCGAAAATGATTTTTGCCCCGAAAATGATTTTCGCCAGAAAAGTGCCCAAAAATGAATTTTCACCCAAAAAGTGCCTGAAAATGATTTTTGCCCCGAAAATTATTTTTGCCAAATAAGTGCCCGAAAATGAATTGTTGCCCTGAAAATGATTTTTTGTGGTACAGCTTCCCGGAGCCATAACTTTTGATTCGTTGACCCGATTGTCTATTGTAATATATCATTGGAAATATTGAGAAAGGATCTACAACAACAAAATATCTAAAGATAATTTCATCTAATTTTCATCCTCTTTTGGGGCCTCTAAAGTCTTCAAATTTTATTTTTAAACTTCATTGGCAAGATTTCTTGGGATAAAATATTTAATATCTCTCAAACCGTTCAGGATATTGGGGTGATTCTTTCACCACTGGATGCATTTCATACTTGGAAAAATTTAAAATTTTATTTTTAGTGTGGCAAAAATGCCAACACTTCTAGCGGCTCACGGGGTATTTAGCTTGTCTAAATGCAAATCGACCCCAGGGCCTTTATCCATTGGGCAACGAAGTCACAACAAAATATAGATACAAGAAAACATAAACAAAGAGAGTACCTTCCACTTTGAGTCACCTAGATATGATGATGCCAAATCACACCACTTTGTGCTCTCTACACCTTATTTATCAATCGACCTATTTACATTATTTACACAAAATTTTACAACATGATTGGCATGTCACCACCATAAAATTAGCATTGGGTGCCTACCTGGTGAATCTACAGTGTCTGAACTAGATTTGGTTGTACTTTAGTTGATCTTTGAAGTCTGGATGACCTCTTCCCAAAGTTTACCAGGTTGCGAACAAGATGCAACATGGCAGGTTATCATTCATTCTAGTACTCATATAATTAATGAATAATATGGTAAAGATATTTGCCACATGGGAGCCTTCTTCGAGTACCAGTAGCAGTGATGGCTTACCCCAATGCCATCACTTTTGATATTCCACTGGTTGTGGGGTCCTAGGTGCGTGCTCCTCTGACTCCTTGATGTGACAGTAGGATTTTTCTAGTGATAGCCCTACTATTAGGATATCCTTAGGACTAGCCTCTTGATGAGGTAGGCTTATTGGGTCTCGTTCAAGTACTTGCATGCTATGTTTAGGAATACAAAAAGGGTGTAAAGTTGTGCCCTCTTTGCACTCAGAGCTTGTTGTTAGACCCTTCTCTTCTTATCGATCCTTATCTTAAAGGAAGTTGCAAGCTACCATATTGTTCATTACTAGGGTAATGCTTGCATATTCATTCTGTCGATGCTGGGAGATATCCACCCCTTGCACTTTGAATAGCTATATTCTAAAATTTTGCATAGTTTGTGATGACCATGATGGTGGGTATTGTGCAAGATGGATGGGGGTAGCAACCACCAAAAGAAGTGATGGGGAAGCGGGTTCTCTCCACTGCAACTTTCCTGCTTGTAGCAGGAGCTGCTCTGCTTGTATTTACATCTTGAAATACTTGAGGGAATATTAATTCTCTAGATTACTGTAAGAGGAGGCTTATGTCTAGGTGGAAAATCTTGAACATAGTACAAGTGGGCCTGGGTAGGTGACGGTCAAATTTCCTCTAGAATTATCCTCCAACTCCTCCAAAATAGGATATTGAAGTCTGTGATGCACTCTAGAGGTTCCCTCATGATGGTGGAGAGGTGCATCAAGAGTTAAAACGGATCTTAAAAGTCATCAAATGTGTTGATGAGTGCTCCCGCTAAATTTACCTATGAGCAGATGCTCTTATACCCGAGCATTTTGTACCACTACAATGCCCTTCCTTCCATATACAAGACCAAAAGTCTGATCATGACATCTTTGTGGGTTATGCCATGGAGGATCGCTAGAGAAGCAACATATTCAAGGTGCTCTCAGGCCATTCCCTTAGTGCCATTATATTTCATTAGGGTCTTCAAGGCACTTTCAGGAATCTCATGCCAAATTTGGAGATTCAAAGGGTCAAGATCATCCCAGCTGGGATAGCATACCTATTCCATTATAGCAGTGGTCCTCAAAGATCACAGTCCTTCCTGTTGAGAAGATTCTTTTCTTCTCTTGTGAGGCCAAAGGATGCTCATCAAACCTTGGGTCCTATAGGGTGTCTTCTTTCAGTACAAAAGGCATCCACTGGTCATGAGATCTGGATCTTCATCTCAACAGAGTTGCTAGGTTATTTTGTCATATGAAGGTAAGCCAGAGATTCACCAAACTCGAAATCCCTTAAAATACGGAGACTGTTCGTCCCATTGGGCGTGCCAAAAATTATTGGTCAAGAATGCTCCTAAGGATAAAATGTATGTGTGCCATAGACTCGAACATTGAAAGTTGAAGGAAAGAAATGTGCTTCAAACCAATCTCCAAAGAGGGTTAACTCCCTTGCTATTCTAATACTGGTATGAAGTTTAGTAAAATAAATTAATGAAAAGGAATGGGAAATAACAGAAAGAAATGGAAAATAACTAAAAGAAATGGGAAATATGGTTGTGAGCTAGAGAGATAATGTAAGGATGATCCAACAACAATATTAACAACCCAGTTTAAACTAACAACATTCAATAGAAAGACAAAACAAAAACTGAACTCGGATCATATCATAAAGCATGACTTCCAATGGCATTTGAACATTCATTTGTCATTGAAACTCAAATCCGTATGTAAAATTTAATCCACCAATAATGATATAAATCTAATAGAAATGCATAGCAAAAAGTATAAACATACACAAAATTATAAGGAACTGAAAGCCAAATAGTCTTTATATCACAACAAATATTTAAACCCAAAGAGTTTCACAAGCAAATGTCCATCCATCAAACTTATCAAGTTTTACAATATTTATAGAGGATTTTGCCCTAAAATTTAATAAGCATTAAATAAAATGGTGGTAATGGTGGCAAGTCAGTGGCATGGTCGGTAGTATTTTCTTCCTTGGTAGCAACAACGAACCAATCAAACAGCGCCTCAAAAATTAGCGAGCATTTACAACTCGTAGCATATTGGGACTCAACAATAATCATCGGTAGAATTTTCACCTTCATGAGCGATGCCTAAAAAATCAGCAATATCGTATAAGAGTGGATCATTTTGGAAAATGACGATATTTAATTTTGGCCACCCCTTGGTCATTTGTCAAAACTGGTCTTTACCAAAAATAATGCTTGAAAATTTAATGTTACTGCCCAAAAATCAATTTCGTTGAATTTTCGCCCTGCAAAAGGCTTTTCGCCAAAAAAGTGCCCAAAAATTATTTTCGCCTAAAAAGCGCCCGAAAATGATTTTCGCCAAAAAAGTGCCCGAAAATGATTTTTGCCTCGAAAATGATTTTCACCAAAAAATTGCCTGAAAATGAATTTTCACCAAAAAAGTGCCCGAAAGTGGATTTTTTTCCAAAAAGTGCCCAAAAATGGATTTTCACCCAAAAAGTGCGCGAAAATGATTTTTGCCCAGAAAATTATTTTCGCCAAAAAAGTGCCCAAAAACTATTTTTTGCCCTGAAAATATTTTTTGGTGGTACAACTTCCCGAAGCCATAACTTTTGATTCGTTGACCCAATTGTCTATTGTAATATATCGTTGGAAATCTTGAGAAATGATCTACAACTACAAAATATCTAAAGATCATTTCATCCAATTTTCATCCTCGTTTGGGGCCTCTAAAGTCTTCAAATTTTATTTTTAAACTTCATTAGCAATATTTCTCAGGATAAAATATTTACTATCTCTCAAACCATTCAGGATATTGGGGTGATTCTTTTACCACTAGATGCATTTCATACGTAGACAAGTTTAAAATTTTATTTTTAGTGTGGTGAAAATTCCAACAGGAAGAAATGGGTTAGATGGATTAGATCTTGTGTCTCTACAACTTCTTATTTAGTATTCATAAATGGGTTGGTAACCAAAACTTTTAAAGCCAAGAGAGGCCTTAGAGAAGGAGATCATCTATCTCCTTTTTTGTTCATTATTATGGCAGAGGTTCTGATTAGGAACTTAAATAAGGTTTACAAATATGGGATTATAAGTGTACTTAAGGTTAATAATAACATTGACAGCATCACCCACCAACAATTTTTAGATGATACAAACTTTTTTGGAAGGGCAAGGATAAATGAGGTCAAAGCTTTGAATAACTTTTTAAAGGAATACGAAAGAGAATCAAGGCAAAAATTTAATAGGACAAAATCTAAAATTTACTTCCTTAACACTCCAGCTAATATCAAAGCAAGAATTTACAATTTAATTCAAATGGAGGAGGTAAATTTACCAATAACTTATCTAGGGATGACTTTATTTGAGGGGATAATGAGGATAGAATTATGGAATCTAGTTATTAGTAAATTTAAGAATAAACTACCATCATGGAAAGGTAGATGGTTATCGTTAGTAGAAAGAGTGTAGTTAATTAAGTCATTATTATAGGCCATTCCAACATATTATATGTCATTGTATATTGTGCCAAAATCACTTGAAAAATATTTAATCTATATTATGCGATCCTTTTTATGGTCAAGTTTACTTGATTAAAGGAAAATTCCTTTGGTGAAATGGAGCAAGGTGTGTGATGATAAAACTAGGGGAGGTCTTGGTTTAAAAGTTCTTACAGATGCAAACTTAGCTCTTAGGGGAAAAGTAATGTGAAGATTGTACAAAGAGAGTCAAAGATAATAGGCAATAATTCTTCTAAGTATGTTGATTCCAATGACCCAAGTTTAATATTTACTGCATTCTCTCTACCAAATGGTTTTGCTCTTTGGAATGGTTTAAAAAAATATATTGATCTAATGATTAAAGGTTTAAGATGGGTGGTGGGAACTGGAGAAAAAAATTTATTTGGATGGATACTTGGTGTGATAAAAAAAACCACTCAATTTAGATCTGATTTTGAAACCTTGGATGATATTGCTTCAAAATAAATATGGTGATAGGGTTTCAAACATTTTGTACAAGGATCAATAAGGAAGATACAAATGGAAATAATATTTTTTTACAAGTATACAAGATATTCATGCTCAGAGGAAATTGAGTAGAAATATAACAATTGTGATTATATTAAGGGGAGCGAAGGATAAATTAACTTGGAAGCTAAATAGCTCAAGATAATACACAACAAGAAGTGGATATAATGTAAAGCACCAAAAAAATAGTAATATCACTAGAATATGGAGAGATATTTTTGATAGCCCAAGCATTCCTAAAGTTAAAATATTTGTTTGGATAGTAGGTCATAGAAGAATTTTATCCTGGGATAACCTTATGAAAATGGATTTTCATGGCCCTTCTCAATGTGTTCTTTGTAAAAAGGAGTAGGAGAGTATAGACCATCTCTTGGGGCATTGCTCAATAGTCTAGAAACTATGGAAATTGATTCTCAATATGTTTGGTAAATACATGGTAATGAATAGTAGAATTAAATATTGGTTAAAGCAATGAAAGAGCACTTATAAAAGTGAGTCTTTACAAACAATATGGGATATATCAAAATTTACAATACTTTGGACTATATAGCTAGAAAGGAATAGAATAATATTTAAAGGAAAGAAAATCAGTTTAGAGGTAATGAAAAGGAAGATATGTTTAGTCATAAAGGAGTCTAAACCAACCCTATCAACTCACCCAGTCCCTAATTTAGAAGTAGAGAGCCTTGATATATGGAGTCAAGTCATTAAATAAAATTGTGATGTTGGGTACAAGAGAAACAAAAACAAGGTAAAGAATATAATGTGGAAACCACCAGATGTGGAGTTGGTTAAATTGAATTTTGATGGAGCATCTAAAGGAAATCTAGGACCAACAGGGGAGGAATAATTAGAAATAATAGAGGAGAGATTGTCTCATTATGCTTTCAATAGTGGATTTAAGACAAATAATTAAGTTGATATGCAAACAAATAAAATGGAATAGAGTATGGATGGAAGGTGATTCTCTCATAGTAATAAATGTAGTTTTAAGGATAGTAAAGGCTCCATGGAACATACAAGATATAATTGTGGAAATTTAAGATCTTGTTAAATAGTTTGAAGAAATCAAGTTTACATATACAATGTATAGATAGGCTAGCCAATAGAGACATTTTGATTGAGGATCGTGAAGTTAAATTCTCCTTTCCATGGTTAGAGGAAGTAGTAAATTTAGCTAAAGCTAACAAAAAATGTTGAATGTCTGAATCAAAAAAATAATTAAGATTTACTTTAATATCTTCTATTGGTAATATCTGCTTTATTTTATAACAATAATGTGTTTTCATATAAACTATTTATTATAATTATTGTGGTTGTACTTGTGTTTCAAGAAGGAAACTAGCAATCCAGATTTGGTAAAATGGACTATGATAGTGCGATGTTTTGAAAATATTACTCTACTAAGATGTAATGCATAGATAGTAGAGGTGAAGTTTTGGTATTGTGAAGGCTGCTATAGAAAAATATCAAGAAGGATGCTAAATTCTATAATATTTGTATTCATATAGAAAATTGAAAAGATCCAAAAAATGAAAATAAAAAATTCAAACATTTTATGTAAAATGATGTAGGTTTCTAGCTATAACATCTCATTGAGATGAGAAGTGTATCTATTTGTAAACTCTCAAGTTCTAAATAAGAGAGTTAATTTTTTCAAGGGTGGGGGACCCGAGTACAACCCTTTATTATCCAGCCAAAAAACAAAGATTTATTATTTTCAATTAGACCTTTGAGTCTTGGATAGTGAATATGTTCCATGCCAACCTACTTGGTCAATCATTCAAATCTAGATTGGTAGGGAAATATACCACTTTGTTCCCTTAGAGGGTGATATCTTGCCATGATATGGTATCAAATAAATGTGTTAATTAAAGTTCATCTAGAAGTAGATGGAGCATTTTGCAATCTTGGCATCATATTTAAGATATTACCCCCACCAAAATCATGGAATCTCCTTCCATAAAATATGATGCCCAATTGTACTACAATCATAAGACCTTCTACTAGTAATATCGCTTCAACCTTGTTATTAGTGATAATTCCTAGAGCTAGTGAGACAACTTCAATGAACTTTCCCTCATGTCAACAAAGAAATACACCTACTCCTAAGATAAAAAAAATTTCCCTTCATTCTCTCTTGAAAATAAGTTTCACTAAAGGACAATAGGTAGTATCCATGAAATGTGGTAACCTATATTATCCTAGATAGAACACTCTTATAAAGTTGGGGAGGGATGGACATCAGGGGCCATTTTTTTATACTATTTTATAATTGATGCAATTTTGGAGATTCTAAGTCTTGAGAGTAGTTTGTATATTCTCTAAGATAGGAGAACTCTCTTGTTACATAATTTCTTTGATGAGAGATTTTTCTTTGAATATGTGATAGTTCCTCTTTATCTAGAGCTCCCATATGATAATATTTAGGATGATATTCCAAAGAACATGTGCTTCTTATGATGGTTGAGACTAGTGTTCAAATAACTATCATATGGTTATGTGATGACCAAGTGAGAGGATAGCCTCTTTATCTAAATTCCCACAAAATCCATTTATAAGCATACATACAAATATAGAATATAACAAGCATGACCTTGTCCTTATCATGCACTCCATGGAATGTAGGGGGTATTCCATTTTAGAAATCTCCCCCCCTAGAGTACTTTCCACAAAAATGTGTCATAGTAATATTAGGGACTAAACCATCTTGAGGCTATTATAGGAGATAAGCTATGCCATTGGCGATGGTATTCGAATTAAAATAAAATCCCAATCATTAAAAATACTTCTTGAATTATCACCTAGCAAGGGATGTGTATGTACCTTAGCAAAGTTGAGTTTTTGTAGACCGTACTAAAAAACAACAAATTGAAGGTCCCTTTGAAGCAATCACTTTAATTTAAGAAACTCAAGCCCTTGCCATCCTTGATCCTACTTAAAAGCAACCTAATAAATATATCCTTTGAGTCTTTGCTCATTTTTAGGAATCTTAGAATCATTTTCTATCCTTGAAACATATTAAAAATCATGGTAGTAAGGGCTAGATGAGTGTGAGTATGAAAACTATTTATACCGTTTGGGATATTTTAATACTTCATCTTAATTTTGTGGATGACATATCTTTTGGCTTATAAACTCATCATCAATCAGATCTGTCCATCTCAAGTCCTCATTGATTTATTTCCATCCTTTGGAAGCAAAAATATTGAACATGCATGATTAACAAAATTATGTTACCCAAACATTAATTCAAAACTTCTCAAATAAGTGTTATTAGCTAAGTATCTTATTCTAGTTAGCTCGATAAAACAATCAAAGTGAGGTAGGTATCCATAATTGTCTTAAGACACTCAATACTATCTTTTGGGGTTTAGTTGTAGTGAACAATTTTGTTTAAATATCAAAATTATTTAAGATCTATATGCCAAAGGAATGATTAAAAATTACCAAAACTACTATATTAGTTGAATCAAATTTAGTTGAAGATATTTAAATGTAAGCATGATCGTGATTCTATTATCACTTTCCATCACCATAGGGATCCAAAATTGTTGCTTTGATACTACTTGTAAAGAAAAAATTTAATAAAATAAAAATTTCCACAACACTCATCAAAATATTTACAAAAAATATATATTCATATAATTTAAAACAACAAATCCAACAAAAAATCATAGATCTGCATCCAAATATTAGAAAATAATTCAAGACACTAAGAGAGGAAAAAGTATATTGTGTACCAGAGGTGATAGAAGTTAGAATAATGACTTGATGATTCAACTACAACATTTGTCTTTTCATTTATAGACTATAAAATCAACAAACCCAAACTCAAATGCTCAAGGACCAACTCAACCCAACCTAAAGGGCCCAAGCCAAACAATTAAGGATAGTCGAGGTGGCTATATCAGGGGCATTACATTATATATAAGCCTACGGGAAATTATTATGCAATATAGATTTTATGGTTTTATGTATTTTTCCCTAACAACATTGATTAAACCACTAGTATGGTTACCTTTAACTATACCTTCATAGTGTCTAATGGTTAATAGGAAAGAGTTTAGTAACCTATAATTAAACTTGTAAAGAACCTTCAACCTTTATATTATGTTGGCTTGGGCTAATGTGATATGTAATGATTATTATTGGGTTTAGGTATCTATTGTTAATACTTGTCAACCACTTGATCCATTGACTTAGTGTGAACTTATTATATCATAAGATTGAGGTACTCAATGGTACCCATCCAATTGTGTCCATCACTCTTCCATCTATTTATCTTCTATTTTACTTCTCATTAATATCTTGCATAAGACTCATGTTGAATGTTATGGTTCTATTTGTTTGTAGAAATTATTGTGAACTCTGACATGGTATCAAAGCAAGTTTGAAGAGGCTTCACTTATCCACTTGGAGAGAATATTTCTAAAGAATTTTATGGAAAATATTATATGATAGTTTTTAGGGTTTCACTAAAATACTCTAGTTGGAACTTAGATTGCAATGATCTCATTTTGTCATAATAAGTTGACTAAATTAGGAGAAGTATTTGCTAAGTTAAAATATTTCTCTCTGTAAAATTTAATCCATTTGGTTAATTAAATTATTTTGTGATGGTTTTTGGCTACATAATAAGGGGTTGTACTCGAGTCCCTCACCTTTGACAAATTACAACTCTCTTATTTAGAGCTTGAGATTTTATAAACAGATACACTTCTCATATCAATTGAGATGCTATAGCTAAAAATCTATATCATTTTACATAAAATGTTTAAATTCTTGATTTTCATTTTTTGGATCTTTTCAATTTTTTGTATGAATATAAATATTCCATAATTTAGCATCCTTCTTGACATTTTTCTATAGCAACCTTCACAATACCAAAACTTCACCTCTATTATCTATGCATTGCATCTTAGTAGAGTAATATTTCTAAAACATCACACTATCATAGTCCGCTTTATCAAATTTGAATTGATCGACAATATGGTGCCTAATGCAAAAGAAAAAAGAAGAGAAAACCCATGGAGGATCGGGGTGCTCTGATACAACTGATGCAAAACAATATCAAGTTGAATTTTTACATTGCAAACTAGGCTATAAATAGCCAAATACAATGAATGGATAAACAAATAAGGTTGAAATAATTAGAAACCTTATCTAGTTATTTATGGCAACATTATCATCTACAAATAATACATATAAATATGGTAACATTATCATCTACGAATAATACATATAAATATCGCAACATTACATACATGGAAAGGTTACCAATGGAAAACATTAAAGTAAATCTTAATCATTATTTAATTTAAGCAGTCAACATTTTTTCTCAGCTTCAACTAAACATACTACTTCATCTAATAATAGAAAGGATAATTTAACTTCACGATCCTCAATAAAAACCCCTCTATTGGCTAGCCTATTTGCACATTTGTTTCCTTCCCTTAATGTATATGTAAACTTGATTTATTCAAACTCTTTAACAAGATCTTTAATTTTCATAATTATCTCCTGTATGTTCTATGGAGTCTTTTCTTTCCTCAAAATTTCATTTATTACTATGACATAATTACCTTTCATCCTGTTCCATTTCATTTTTTTGCATATATTTAACCCTTCTAAAGTTGCCCAAGCTTCAACTTCATTATTTGTCTTAAATCCACAATTGAAAGCGTAACGAGACAAAATGTCTCCTCTATTATTTCTAATTATTCCTCCTCCTCCTGTTGGTCTTGGATTTCCTTTATATGCTCCATAAAAATTCAATTTAACCAACTCCACATCTAGTGGTTTCCACTTTATATTCGTTGCCTTATTTTTTATTCTCTTTTACCCAACATCATAATTCCATTTAATGAATCGACTTCATCTATCAAGGCTCTTTGCTTCCAAATTAGGGATTGGGTGATTTGATAGGGTTGGTTTAGACTCTTGTATGGCTAAACATATCTTCCTTTTCATTACCTCTAAATTGCTTTCCTTTCCTTTAAATATTCTTATATTCCTTTCTAGCCATACAGTCTAAAGTATTGTATCTTTTGATATATCCCATATTATCTGTAAAGCCTAACTTTTTTTAGCGGTCTGCCATTGCTTTAGTCAATCTTCAATTTTTCTATTCATCACCATGCATTTACCAAACATATTAAGAATCCATTGCCATAGTTTCCAGACTATTGAGCAATGTCCCAAGAGATGGTCTATACTCTCCTTTTTACAAAGAACACATTGAGAGGGGCCATGAAAACCCCTTTTCATAAGGTTATCCAAGGATAAAATTCTTCTATGACCTACTAGCCAAACAAATATTTTAACTTTAGGAATGCTTGGGCTATCCCAAATATCTCTCCATATTCTAGTGATATTACTATTTTGTTGGTGCTTTACATTATATCCACTTCTTGTTGTGTATTCTCCTAAGCTATTCAACTCCTAAATCAATTTATCATTCGCTCCCCTAGAAATAATCATAGTTTTTATATTTCTACTCAATTGCCTCCTAGAATCAATGTCTTGTACACTTGTAAAAAAAAAATTTCCATTTGTACCTTCCTACTTGATCCTTGTAAAAAATGTTTGAAACCCTATCACCATATTTATCTTGAAGCAATCTCATCCAAGGTTTCAAAATTGGATCTAAATTGAGTGGTTTTTTATCACACCAAATATCCATCCAAATAGAAAATTTTCTCCAGTTCCCACCACCCATCTTAAACCTTTAATCATTAGATCAATATATTTTTTTAACCATTCCAAAGAGCAAAACCATTTGGTAGAGAGAATGCAGTAAATATTAAACTTGGATCACTGGGCTCAACATACTTAGAAGAATTCTTGCCCATTGTCTTTGACTCTCTTTATACAATCTCTGCATTACATTCCCCCTAAGAGCTAATTTTGTATGTAAGCACTTTTAAACCAAGACCTCCCCTAGTTTTATCATCATACACCTTGCTCCATTTCACCAAAAGAATTTTACTTTTATCATGTAAACCTGACCATAAAAAGGATCGCATAATATAGATTAAACTTTTTCAATTTATTTTGGCAAAGTACACAATGACATAATATGTTGGAATGGTCTGTAATATTGAATTAATTAACTACACTCTTCCTGCTAACGCTAACCATCTACCTTTCCATACTGGAAGTTTATTTTAAACTTTACTAATAAATGGATTCTATAATTCTATCCTCATTCTCCCATCAAAAAAGAAATCCCTATATAAGTTGCTAGAAAATTTGCCTCCTCCATTTGAAGTAACCTACATATTCTTGATTTGATATTAGTTGGAGTGTTAAGGAAGTGAATTTTATATTTTTTCCTATTAATGTTTTGCCCTTATGCTCTTTCATATTCCTTTAAAAAGTTATTCAAATCTCTGGCATCATCCTTACCCTTCCAAAAAGGGTTGTATCATCTACAAACTATTTATGGGTGATGTCGATGTTATTACTAACCTTAAGTACACCTATAAGCCCATATTTGTAAGCCTTATTTAAGTTCCTACTCAAAACCTCTACCATAATAATGAACAAATAAGGTGATAGAGGATATCCTTGTCTAAGACCTCTCTTGGCTTTAAATGATTTTGTTACTAACCCATTGACCAATTTTAAATATAAAATTGTAGAGACACAAGCTTTAATCCATATAACCCATTTCTTCCCAAATCCAAACTTTTCTAAAACTACAAAAAGAAAATCCCATTTAACCCTATAATAGGATTTACTCATATCAAGTTTTAATATCATTGCTTTCTCTTTTCTTGAATTTGTTGAATGTATAACTTCATGATCTACTATGATCCCATCCATAATTTATCTCCCTTTCACAAAACCTCCTTGCTCTTTTGAAATAATTTTGTCTAGAAATGGCCTTAATTGATTCACCATCACTTTGAAGAAAATATTCTATGTCATATTACATAGGCTTATGTGTCTAAAAGAATCAAACAATTCAACATCCTTCTTTTTTGAAATTAGGGTAAGATATGTTGCATTTATTTTATAAGGTATGAATTGTTTTACCCTAGATTGTTCCACTGCCACCAATAAAGAATCCTTCACGAATCCCAATTATATTGGTAAAAAGTTATAGAGAGCCCATCTAGACCTAGGAATTTATCCTTATTAAAATAGAAAAGAGCTAAATGAACTTCTTCTAAAGTAATAGGCTCCATCAGTTTTCTATTGCCTTCATTCATTGTAATTGAAGGTACATCTTGAAGAAGTTTATCATTAAGAACTTCAATATCCTATGATACTAGAATATTCTGATAAAAAGACTTTACCTCTTTTCTAATTTCACTCTGATCTTCAATCCAAACCCCTTTAATTGATTTAATTCTACTAATTTTGGATGTTGATCTCTGTACTATAGCCATCCTATGAAAAAACTTTACATTTTTATCTCCTTTAAACCAAGTCTGTCTTGATTTTAATCTCCAAAATTTCTCTTTCTTACTCAAAATATTATGATATTCACTAAGCAACTTCCTTTCCTCTGAGATTGGATTATTATGATCACCTTTTTGGAATTTTAAAAGTTTATATTTTAGTTATTTCTTCTCAAAAATATTTCTAAAAGTTTTCTTGTTCTATTATTTTAATCTAGATGTCATAGATTTAATTTGTTTTGGAAGAGCATACAACCCACCTTTTTTTAAAGAATTCCACATTTGTGCTATCATATCAAAAATTAAAGGAAGGTCTTCCCACATCTGTTCATATTTAAAATATGATTTTTTTTAAATTCACTTACCACCATTTTAACTCTTATTGTCCAATGATCTAAACCAATCCTTGTTAAGGTATTAATTTTAGCACAAGTTCCTTCATCTAGCCAATGATCTAAGAGTATGCATCTATCTATTTTTTCTACTATTAGGTTTTGGACTCTCTTGTTGTTGGTCCATGTATAGTTGTCTTCTTCAAACTCAACTTCCCATAGATTATTGTTTTGAATAAAAGCTAAGAAATATCTCATACTTTGGGTTAATTTCCTAATTCCCCCAAATTTTCCATCCAAGTTGGTTATGGCATTTAAATATTCTATGATAATGAATCGGGTTTCTTGGTCTTTACTTCTCATAAAGGCTTCAATCCCACTCCAAACATCTAATCTACCTTACTGAGTTACAGATCCATAGACATTGATAAGGATGAAACGAATATCTAGAAAGTAGCAAGTGACCAAAGAGGCTATCCAATGCCTAGTTTTATTAATGGTTACACAGGAGGTTCTATAAGGATTATGACAAGTTAAAATTCCCCTTCTGCTCCTTCAGAATCCATAGAATCCCATTCACATATTACCCATAGTACTTTCATAGTTTTTTAAACTTATTTTATCATTTTAGTTTCTTGGATACAAAGAATATCAAAATTATTACTTAAACATAGGTCCCTGATACACCTCTGCTTTGAGGGGGCATTATCATCCCTTATATTCCATAAGATGCTAATCATGTCTCATTAGGGGCTATTGGCCCCACTTGCATATTACAAATATCATTTTGTTGTTTTGTAAAGAGAAGTTCAACCAACTTAGTTTGTGTTCCTTTCTCTATGTTTGCTCTTGCTTCCCTGGATCTTGCTTGATAATTTGAGGGTTTTCCTCTTTTTTCCTTGCCTATATCAAGAGTAGGTCTTATTATTATATTCCTCAACATTCTTTCACAATTATATTTTTCATCATATTTATCCTTTCCTAGATCTACTATAGAAACTTTTGACTTTTCCTACTCATTTTATGGTATTTCCTTATTAATGGTAGAGGTATTAACTTCTAAAATTGCATTTTCTTTACCATTTTTTTTCTCTTGAATGGTGCATGGTACTTCAAGAGAGTCTTCAAAATCTGATGAGACACATTCCTTAAGTTTATCAAGAATATTCTTCATTAAATTAGGATCATACTAAATATACACCTCCTTGTTAATATGTTGAACCTGTTGTATTGTGTCCTCTAAGTTTTGATCTATTTTTTCTTCATAGGCTAAATCCTCAAAAGAGTTAGTATTTCTTCCAATATCCTTTCTTATTGGTCTTCACTATTTATTTTATTTCATTTTTCTAGATCTATTTTTTGGAATTTGAAAACCATCTTCATCCATAACCATTTGTAAGTTTCTCTTGTGGTTTTCTACATATAATTTTGCTAGGCTCTTCTTAGGGCATGATCTCCCAATATACCCCACCTCATGACATATTTTACATTTAAAAGATATGTTTTCATAATCTATGGTTTGGATCCACATCTTATCCCCATACTTAAGAATGATTGATTCTGGTAAAGCTTTACTTATATCAGTCATGACCAATATCCAAGCATAAATAGCCAATAATCCATCTTTCATATATCTAAAATCTCAAGGAATTCTCCTAGAGTGTTGCCTATTGCCTTGAAGGTATCTATTTCCTAAAATTCAATGAGTAACCCAAACATGCTAACCCATACTGGTACTAGGGATATATTTACATAACCTTCATACCAATGGGTAAAGAAGAGTCTTGCTCTTACCATAAACCAAGGGCCCCCTTTTAAATTTTTTTCTCTTTCTTCCCTAGAAAAAATGGCTAGGAAGAAATGATAGAATCACTCCTAGAGACTTCCACCTCCTATCAATCCATTTTCTCAAGGCTGAAGCCCTTGGTCAATACCCATAAAATTTACCATAAAACCACTCTATCTTGGAGCAACGAGGATATCTCTGAGGTGTGCTCACTAAGCTCTACCACTAGGGATGATACTAAGGATTTAAGTATAAATCATTTCGTGGAAAGGAAACTAAAACTCAAAATCTATTGAAATTTATTAGAATGTCCTATAACAAATATAATATTTGATAAAAAAATTATAATAATTTGCATGCAAAATTTCTAAGATAAAGAAGGGAAAAAAACTTAGCTAAATTTTTTGTCTAGATAGAATATCTTACCTCATTGAAGTCCTAGCCCTTCATTGCTCTTCCCATCATTCGAACCTTAGCTGACAAATATTTGCAATTTCATTTTTTGTGACTTGAAAAATCATCACTACCTTTGTTTCGTATGGTTGACTTCATAGGATCATATCTCCCAAAATATTGCTCGGATTCCTTCATATGACCACTCATTTTAAAGCTATTCAAATTTAGCACAAGATATTTCAATAATCATTTGAATCAATTTACCCTTTGCAAAGATATGAATCCTAAAAAATGAGATGTTTTTCAGAAAAAAAACAAAAACAAAAAAAAAATCCTAAATTGATATCATGTTGTCACAATCATTACTTATATTTTAAGTTCACAACAAGAATAAGGTAAGCATTCTTTATGTTACCACTCCTTGAATAAGTGTAATGAGAATTAACTCCAATGGAGATTTAATTTTTTTTTTTGAGTAATACTTCTTATACACATCCACCATGGGGATTGAACCCGGGTCACATCATCGATAATGCAAGTGGTGTCCTTGTCGGTAGACCACACTCACGGGGATGAGATTTAATTAATTAAGAAATAGTTTCATTGAAAATTATGGATTGAATTTTTTGAGGTATTTCACAAACCTTATTTGTATTCTTTGATTTTTATAAAAAATCTATTTTCTTCTCTACGTTAAATTTTTGGTACCAACAAAGCATAAATGAGAGGGTAGTCTACATGGTCTCTAAAATAAAGAAGAAGATGTTGAACATTTTTTTATCATCCCTAGTTGCTAAAAAGTCTTGGATAGGCTTTAATACATGGTAAAAATCTCTAAGCAACTTAACAAAGTTGTCAGAATGCTTCTAAATTGTTTATCTTACTTTAATGGGATAGGATGGATTGATATGTAATATTCCAAAATAGTATTAAATAGGAAAAAAACTTAGCATCTATGGACATGTCATCAACATTTTTGGATACTTGTGAATTTTTGAGGGATTTTAGTTTATCACTAATTAATTTTTTTTTTATAAGTTAAATTTTTTATTGAAGTCGGGTTTTGACAAGATCCCAAAACCTGAATACAGGAGAACTAATTACATCAAAAATAATATAATAGATCACACCTGCTCAACAATCATCAGAAAAAGGGGACATAGCCCCACAACTGAGAGACCAAAGCGCCCTTACTTAAACATGAAAAAGGGTAAGAGAGATGAAGCGTGAGCAAACAAAAAATAACAAGACCATTAGGCCTGATCTCTATCTTCAGATTCTGCATCCTTGAGCTCATCCTTCAGATCATCCTCATCATTTATCGAAGCAACAGGGATCCTGCCACCGTCCTTAACCTCATCTGTGGCAATATCCATACCACCATCTTCAGAAAACTTCTTGTTGAATAATAATAGGTTTAAGGCGTTGCAGAGGTCATTGAATTGGGAGATGCAATTGGTAATGGAATTTATGATGTACTATTTGAGACACATGTTAGGAGCATCATTGTCTTCCTCATTAGAGTCAATGACTAGAATTTTCTTCAGATGCATAAGGTTTTTTAGCCGAAGTGAGGATCTGACTACCTCTGGTTTTTGTGGTGACTCCAATTTAATTTTCTTGGAGTCCTGGCTTCTCAGTTTTTTAACAACCTCTATTGTAGCTCTTTTTTTAGCCGATATTGTTGGGGAATAGGATGCAGAGGGACTGGTCTAGGATTGACTTGGCTTGATAGGGATGGAACTAGGCTTACCTTTTCTAGGATGAGCAGTAGGAATTGGGATGCCTTGAGGGCAATGGATGAGCCAATGATTGTACAAGACCTTAAACAAACCTTGGTGAGAGGGTAAATCATCAGATTTATTCTTGCGGATGTTATCAATGGAATAGAAGATGGAATTCAGGATAAACGAGGAATATTAACCAGGTTGACATCCCTAAAATGGTTATAAAAAGCAAAATGAAAACTACATAATACTTATTAAAAAATTTCATCTAGCATATTCATTTGGAATATGAACAAATAAGTATCTTCCTCCAAATATTAAATTTGAAAATGGAATATTCCATAGGAAGGGGGAACAAAATATCAATGTGTGAGATGTGGCATGAACTACATGCATAAGGTGAATCAACATGGAGGAAGGGTGGTTTGAGTTTTGGCAATGCATTATGGTGCAATGATGTAGTGGTCCATTGTGGAGACTTGCATAGTGGAACTTGTAGGTTTGACTCATAGCATAACCTATTGTTGACCTGTTGTCTAACTTATAGTGCACCCACAAGTTTATTTCAACAAATTAAAAGGAAGAGACAATGTCTCTTCAAACCTCTAGATTCAAGTTGAATCCCCACTATCCTTGATAGAATTTAACTAATCTAATATAATTGCATGTAATTAATTATGGGAAATTAAAGTGTGAAAATTAAATACAAAAATTAAAATGTATGAAAAGTAAGTTTGTAATTTTAGGGTGTAAAGGAATGAGTAAAAATGGTCATAACCATAGCAAGGATACTATATGATAAATCAACTCATGAGACAATTAAATAACAACAATGTAGTCCTATTCACATGAAACTAAATTAAAGAGAAAAATGACAAGAGGTCAAAAGGGCAATGCCACAATCTTCATGCATTCAATAATCTAGGAAGGCAGTGTCATTGATGGAAAGAAAAAGTGTTATTAATTTCTCGTTAATCTCAAGAAGAAAGAGGATAATGTGGGTCTCACAAAATATAGATCTAACTTCCTCAATACTAAAATATGTTTACAATGAATCCCATGGCTTGTATTTATTGGAATAATTTACACCTAAGTTACCTTGGATGAAAAATTGTTACTCCTAGTAAAAGTAAATATTTGGGGGCATCTCTAATTAAAATGATGTAACTGTTGGTTACGAATCTGCCACTAGTAAAGGTTTTAGGTCTTTGCACCCTAGATTTGCCCAGCAGATTGAAAGGTCGGGAGGAAGAGATGCCCCCCGCACCGATCTCCGGAGAAGGCCGACTTCCTATGGTTTTTAGTTTAGTTTAGGGTACTGAAAGATATTTAAAAGTATAGAAAGAGATGTAAATGTGATGTACTTCGGGTGAAAGAGAAAAGCAACACAGTTACTAACCAGATGCTTTTACCAACAATAATCAAAACAATGTATACCAAGAAACATTAGCACTTTCCTACCCTATGTATCCTTTCTATCTTATTCCAAATACACTTAATTGCCAATGTTGAGATCCAGATATGTAGAATGACAGCAATCAAAAAAATAAACAATATGAAGCAAAAATATTAAATAAAGGCAGCATACAAGATAGACACAACTAATGAGCCAAGTATACTTTTGTATTAAGAGCAGATATACAGCTTAGAGAAGTTTCTTAGCAAGATATCCCCTTTTTCCCCCTTTTTACAATGAGACACACTTGCTATTTATAGCATTTTTCCCTCCTAATTACAATGATAAGCACAGATCCCCAAACCTGCCAAAAGCTTCAAAAGCTACAAAAAATGGAAATATTTGATCTTGGTAGGCCATCCCTATACTTGCAGTATGCTCCCACTTGATCTCATAGAACTTCTACAGTCTTGGTCATTGAAAAAGGGACCATCGTCTAGCTTTGGTAGATGGGGTACAATAATCTTCCAATTTCCAGCTACTCTTCTTTAAATTCCAACCAGCATGAACTCCAAAATCTGACCTGGAGAAGAGGGGAAAAACATCACAAATGCTCTCTTTGACTGTAGCCAAAAATTGCTAAAAAGGTAAGACGCACCCAGAATCACTAAAGAGCGAAGGCAATCTTGGGAAAGATAACCCAAGGCCACCCTTGGCCTGAGCTCGAAAGCGCTCACAAGATGAGCGATTTTGGGCTTTTCTGCTTGGCACCAAATATTTAGAGCTCGGGGAAACCTCTTTTCTAGATGTCGCTAGGGAAGCCGAGCGATTTTGGGTTTGGGGAAGAGCGACAATGATTTTGGGCTCAAAGCTTTAGCAACCTCGCAAGCTCAAAAGCGCTAGAAAATCTTGCATGCTAGGCAACTTTTCGCTTCATGGCAGTGATCTCGAGCCCGCCTACTCCTTTCTGATGCACCTTTTTGTTCAAAACATGCCATAGCGATGGGCGGATAGTGCACGCGATAGCGACTTTCGAGTTCAAAGTATTTAGGTGAATCTGCCATTTTGAAACATGGTCCTTAGTCACTCAAAAACCCATCTTCGTCGTGCAACAAAAACAACGATATTGGGAAAGGGGGAACACTTGGTAAAATTTTATAATTTTTATGCTGATGATGGCATTAGATCTGATGGAAGCTAGGGATCGAAAATAGAACACCTTGTAGAAGAACCAAGGAAAATCACCATAACATATGAGGAAAGAACGGAGAAGAATGAGAGTGGAAAAAACCTAATAAAATTTATGTCCCTATCAAAAATTTAGCAACATTATGGCGGCTCGTGGGGTATCGAGCCCGACTCGATACAAGATTCCATACCTTTATCCTTTGGGCCTGAAGTAACCCCTGAACTTTATTTCCTTTTCCTGTAGGCCCTGGTCCTGCTGCTCTGTATCCTATTGCTCTTCCTTCAAAGGAAATTTCTCCTCGGGTTGATTTTCATTCTTTTCTCCTTGAGACCCCTCTATTGATGGCTCTTCTCCTTCCTCTGGATCTTCTTCTAGAGTGAACTCCTTGGATGCAAGGCAAGACTTAATGTGCTCATATGTCTCTTGCACTTGAGCCCATGCATTTTCAGATAAGGGCTTCATACTGTAGATATCGCTAGGTAGGTGCTTGAAGGTCTCCACCTGAACTATACCCATCTGCTCGGCCCTCTAGCCCAAATCCAGCAGACAAGAAAAAATTATACATAATTTTGAGGTCAGCTCCATCACTTGCTCTTGCTGGATAGGATCCTCCCATGCTTCAATCTCAAAAGTTTCATCAACGCAGGCATCCCACAACTAACGTAGAGCTTATTTTGGCAAGCACTCGCCTTCGCTATCAATGAAGTTTGGGAATCCGTGTGTGGAGAGAGTCAGGAAAGGGGATGAGCATATGTCATTTTCTTGGTTCAACAAGTCCAGCAATGCCCTGGCTCTCTGAATCTTCTAAAATATTTCAAATAAGGTGTGTAAGGTGGCCCTTACGATTGCCCAATCAAAGGTAATGGGATATGTAGTGGGTACTTGGAGGTTCTAGCGCTCAAGGTTTCCTGCCCTGACTACCAAATCGAGCCAATGATCTACTTCACGCTCTTCCTCCTCCAACACAGGCTTACCCTGTACGGATGCCTCTTGAATCTGGGTGAGAAATACAAATACCCTGAGGGATTTAGAAGCCTGCATCCTAAAAAAATTCAACAACCTAGTTCGGATCTATTTGACATTATCCTTGGATAACGTCTCCATAATATTTTCTTCTAGTTCCTGCTTTGTCTGCTGAAGTTTATCTTGAAGCTCTTTGATTTGACGTTCGATGGCTTCTTTTTTATCTGATGCCTCCTTCTGAAGGCTCACCGACTGTTGTCTTAGTTGCAGGTGCTCCTTTTCAGAATTCTCAAACTTAGTCTGTGCCTTGGTCATGCCTTCTTCTAACTTCATATTCTTGCTCTCCATCTCATAATAATGCTCTTGCAACTGGAAATATTTCAGGTGTAATGTATCAGTACCATCATGGATAAAATTCAAGGGCATACAATGCAAACGTTTTTATATTATATGAATATATAATCTCACATATTGGCTATCTTTTCAACTCTGAAAATCCATTTTTTTGCATATGCATCTAATTTACTAAAATGGGACTTGAAGTCCCATATGCCAAGTTATAGTATTATGCAACATAAAGTTTACTAATAAACAAATTTTAAAAGATCTGCACAAAGTAGGAAATATACGTATGTCATTTATTATCTAGAATCCCTCTTACAAGTTGGAATGTTTACCATATTTCTTCATTTACTGATATGGGGTTATGTTGGCCTGCAGACACAATTCCAACTCCAAATGACACACTAACTTGATGGTGTTAAGAATCTTCATGGTTCATTTGAAAACAGCCTTGTAATCTAATATCTAAAATTTCTAAGTCTAATTTACAATCATGTAAAGAATCATGGCAGGATGGTGTCTCTCAGTTTTTTTAAGGGTTACCCTAACTGTACTCAAGATATTGTAGCCTCACAAGGTGGTGCACCATATCAACAAAACTACTCAACTTGAACATAGGCTTGTTATTTTGTCTTTTTAGGGGGAGGGGAATTTATTTGAATACAATTTAGAATTGTGTATAGTCCATGTTACTATGATGAGTAACATTTTTAATAATCACTGGTTTCCTATGCCATACAATCTGTTGTGGGGTACCACTCAAATTATGTCACTAGCATAGGTTAACAACATAAATTTTGCTTCTTTTATGGACATAACGGAATACATGATCTTTGTTATTCTCAAATTATCTTCTGGCCCATGAGATCTTACATCAAGTATGACCTATGTGAACTTGCTTTACTTGAGGTACACCACCCTAACTCGACAATTTATAGCACAAATAATGTCACTGAGAAAAAGCCTGCTTCAAGCCAATGGCACTTTTGATATCACCATTGTCCTGCAGAGGTATGGATCTGTGCAGACAATTCTTTCATGGAGAGATATAACATAAGTGGCAATCTCATTAGGTAGCATATGTTTGTCTTCGAGTATCCTAAGCAAGAGAACCCTAGGAACAGTGTCAAAAATCTCGAGAAGCCTACAAACCAGTAAGAGACTGTTTATTAGCTTTTGCTTCCTCAAGGATGGTTATCTGTTCAAGTTAGACTCACCTGTTTGGAAGTTGTATGTAAATATGCTCATCTTATTTGCATAAATGTTTCTGAGTTTGACCAACATAGAAATCAATCTAGTATTGTAGAAAATAGCTTGACTAAAGTATGACCAGAAATAGTGATTCTCTAAAACAAATAGCTAAAATACTTTATATCCTTCCACAGTTTTTTTTTTTAAATGAATTGTGTTTCTGTTTATTTTATGGGTATCTTAATTTCTACATAGTATACGGTGTGAGTTAAATGAAGAGTATCCCAAACTATGAAATAGAATAACTAAGCATGAAAGATATACAAAGTTAACTTTTACTAAATATGGCCTAACTAAAAAGAAAATTTAGTAATTTACATAGTCAGAAAGGTCACTTGAGTTCTTCAATAATTCTGAAGCGTAAGGAATAGCCAAATAGGTGACTGTATGATTGACTGATAGTATTACTTATTTCCTCTTAGCTTATAAATGCCATGGATATACCAAGAAATATACAAATAGATTATGCCATTTGTCTTCCAGCTTTGACGAGTCTAGCTATGCCAATAAAAATATGTTTATAAAGGCTATTCTATGTGGCTCTCAGCTTTAAAGAGCAGCATTTCTCCAAATGATTCAGAGGATAAACTCAACCTGCTAAAACTGCTTTATAAATAAATTTTCTAGATGGTAAATTAGTAATTACCTTCTTGCCCTAGAAATTTCTCTTCAGAAACGAAACAATTCTCAAAAACTAGTTCACATCTGCAAAGCATTAACTTCATGTAACACCATAAAACTGAAACATTTCAATCAAAGGAAAATCTAGAAGAAATTTTTGTCCAGTGAATTTCAAAACTCACGTATCACTGCCTCGCATTGCAAGCTTGTCTAGTTTTTGAGCAGTACTGCCTCGCATTGCAAGCTTGTCTAGTTTTTGAGCAGTGCTGAAGCTGCAAAACCACATATCATATTAAGAGCAACAGAAAGCTGCAGTCCATAAGACATCAACTAAACAAAAGAAGCTTTGAATTTTAAGACCAACAATTTAGCTAGCTTCTACTCATGATTTCTGGTTCATCTTCTTTTTTAATCAAAAATTAAAATAAAAAATCAGTTGGACAAAAACAAAAGAAACTTCACCTATCTGAAATCTATAAGGACTTGATGTATTTGACTAGATAAAGAAGAATGATGTCCTAGAAAAATGTTACATATATATTTATACCATACTCATGAGACTCAGGCTCAGCAAGGATTCAGCAAGGCCATTATTGACTTGTGCTCAGCAACTTTGCAAAGACTCGCCAAAGCTTAGCAAATAAATAATGCAAGTTTCACAAAAAAAGAAATATTCTTTTAATGCACCTCACATCTAATTGACTACAAAACACACAGTTTTAATCCCCAAAGCTAAAAAAAGAACAGCATGTTAAATAAGAAAATTTAAAGACAGAATAACAGTTTTATACTGAATCCCAAAATCTAATCATACAAAAATAAGTGCTACATCTTTATAAATGCATTGGGAAGTTTCCCAATTTGTCCCATGTAAAGAGGGGCTTCTCATTTTGCACCTGCTCTACATTCCATTAGATTGATAGATCAATTTCATTTAAATCAATTGCCTCGTAATCGATCCCCATAATTTGTTTATATTGGAAGTGATGACTATAGTGGGAAAACCCAAAGTCACTCAGACTCTATTAGATTAGTTCATTATGCTTTTAGGAGAGAATGTGTTCAAACATTCTCCAATTACACTCACAATCGTAAGTACTATATGGTTGGCATATAATTCAATTGGTGATGTGTTGAAGATTAGATGTTTTGACGCAGTAGTCGTCACACCATAATCTATAAAATGAAAAAAAAAAAACTATGTTTCAATATTTATTTTAATATTTTAAATGAATTTCATTTTTAACAACTCAATGACAATCAATTATAAAAAATTTAACTTGAAAAACGAATTTCTGAAGTTGTTGATGAGCATTTGTTTCATTCTTGGGATTCTTATGTTGGACAAGGATCTCTATACGCCTGTATTATTTGTGAAGAACGGAATCTTAGATATGTAAAAGATCATCAAATGGATGTGTATATGGTCATTCAAGTTGTTCCAGTTTAACAAGCCTTTCACCTTGTGCTTGGATTTGGCAATATAGGGCATGAATGGTGATAACTTTCTCGCAACGCTGATTTTGAAGTTGTGATATTTCACCTTCTGCCTAGATTTGGCATTATAGGGCCTCAATGGTAGCTGATTTTGAAACTGTGACATTTGCCTCAAACGCTCAATCCCAACATGCTCTATTTCCACAATCTGCTTGGTTAGGCAGCTGTGCTGTACTTTGGAAGTCGATATAGTCCAGAAAGGAGAAGAAATCAAAGTCTCAATCATAGTAATTTGTTCTCTGTCCCTACCACATGTTATGCACAGGACAACGTTTTCAGCAAAGTTAGAACCTATGCCAAGTGGAATGTGGGACACAAGACACAAAAGGAGAACACACACTTGCAAAAATCCTCAAATGCAAGAACCCATAATGAGGGAACCAAACCCACGACAACTCTCGGTATTCCAAGAAACAATATTCTGGAAATAAGATTCTGGTTCAAGCATAAACGGAAACATGAACCTTAGGAGAGCCAATCTAGACTTGGATCACTATCCTCTTTCTCTGCATCATCCTCTTCCTCGGTCCAGCTAGACTCTCCTTCCTCCTAGACCAATATTCCTGTGAATGAATCTGAAGACTGATTTGGTGCTAAAATTAGCCTTCCTATACTCTTCTCTTCTTTTTCTCCTAGTTCAATACCAACCATATTCACTTGCGCCTTCACCTTGTATGGTTTCAGTCTTGAACCATTAATTGTCTTGGGACAAAATGTCCCGTCCAGTTTTTGCAATCTCACTGTGCCATTGTCCATCATCTCCACCACCTGGAAGGGTCCAAGCCACAACATCTTCAACTTTCTTGGCTTGATGATCTCACGCCTGCCATTAAATTTCATGACCAAGTCACCTGAATCAACTTCATCTTTCTTAGGTGCTTGTCATGCCACAGCTTCCTCCAAAGTTGGGCGATCTCTGTTGCCCACAACGTCATCACCCTTTTCTCATCCAATCTCACTAGTGTCGTTAGCCTCTCCTCTGGGCTTTCCTAGTCACCCATACAGTTCTATATCACCACCCTCAAACTTGGTACCAAGAACTCAACAAGCACTACTGCCTCATGTCTGTACATTCAACTAGAACAGTGTATGGTTTGTCATTGGCTTGAACATAGTTTTGTATGCCCACAGAACAGCTTGCAATCAGCACCTTTGACTCTATATGTCTTGTAAATGATAGAGACCAAGACCTTGTGCATTGCTTGAGCTTGCCCATTTACCCTTCGGTAGTATGAGCTTGACAACAAGTGCAAAATCTTGAACTCTGTAATCAACTTTTGTATTATTTCATTGATGAAGTGTCCTCCTCTATCCCTTGTCAACTGCAAGGGTATGCCAAATCTTGTAATCATTTGTTCATACAAAAATTGCGTTGGGCTCCTTGAAGAATTGTCAAGCAATGCTTTTGCTTCCAACCACTTCATCAAATATTTTGCCACCACCACAATGACATTTCCCTCTTCATCTTGTCTTCCATGGTCCTACAAATTCAAGAGCCCATCTCTCTAACAATTCTTGCAACTGCAATCGGTGCAATGGTATGAAGTCCCTCCACAATGGTCTCCTAGCTCTCTGATACGTACCGCATACCTTCAAGAACTCCTTTGCATCACGATAAAGAGTGGGCCACCATAGCCCTACAAGAAGCACTTTCCTCGTTGCATTTGGCCCCATATGCCTTCCTTCCAGTCCCTTGTGAGCTTCCCTCAATGTTGCATTCACTTCCTCCTCCATTACACATATCTGCAATATCTCGTTTGGTCCAAACTTGTACAACAAGTCGGCAATCAGCTGAAATGATGTTGATTTGATGAAGACTTTCTTCTTGTCTATTGTCGTCATCTCCTTTGGCAGATATCCCGTCAACAAATACTCTCCAATCAACTTTTACCACGATAGTAGCTCACTGCTTGCAAACAAATGAGCATCAAGAAACTGTTAGGGTACCTAGGAATAGATATTTGGGGAAATATTATTATATTGTATAAGGGTTGGCATGAGCCACACATAACCCAATAGGGAGGAGTGCAGATGAGTTTCTGTTAGGGTACCTAGGAATAACTGGGTTATGTGTGGCCCATGCCAACCCTTATACAATATAATAATATTTCCCCAAATATCTATTCCTAGGTACCCTAACAGAAACTCATCTGACACTCCTCCCTCCACAGCTCGACAACTAATCTCCTATCACTTTTTTCGTTCCAGGTATCACCACCACCCAAAACACAAACTCCTACAATATGCCAAGCCACTCGCCAACTTGCCATGAATAGTCGGTTTGTTCATCGGATACAACGATGCTCGATGTGTTAGGAATTCACCATGTACAGACAATACACAGTCTATGGAAGAAAAACAAATAATAACAGTGGCAATGAAAAACAGTTTAAACTTTAGTTAAGTAGTGCAATAAACAATAATCACACAAATGTAAGAGACACAAGATATACGTGGTTCGGGCAGTGTACCCTACTCCACGGAGAAACAATCAGTCCTTTGTATTAGCAACAATACAACAATCTTCTCCACTTGTACAATGTCTCCTCTCCTCTCTTCCTCCAAACCAGAAAAGAGCCTTAACCATCATAGAGGCGGTCTTTACAGTACAAAATATATAGAGATTCGTGGCTTTTCCTCTACCCGAAAACACATAGTGGTGTCGGAATACAATGGGCCAAAAAACCATGAGCTGAAACCACCCATATGCTTATCACGTTTTTTTTTTTAATTTACTGGCAATTAAATATTTAATGCTAATTAAATATTTAATGCTGCCTCTTGGAACCCCGTTCACGTTCCTATTGTTGAACGTTGCCCATCAATATTTAATGGCCTTGGAACTCCGCCAACAATAATTAAATGGCAATTAATTTCTTGTTATCAATTTGGCTCCATTACCTAACAATCTCCCACTTGGAGACAAGATTGATGCAACATCCCTGCATCCTAGGACTGAAAGTTTCTCATAACATGACCTTACTCCTTAAGGCCAACCGAAGTAGAGCAAAAGCTCAACTTCTCCCTGGTTACAATTTTAGTAAGCATATCAGCAAAATTTTGGGAAGTGTGAATCTTACCCAACTTTACCAAACCATCCTCCATTGTTGATCGAATGAAGTGATACCTCAACTGAATATGCTTTGTTCATGAGTGAAAAGCAAAGTTCTTAGCTAAATGAATGGCACTTTGGCTGTCAGTCCAAAGTGTCCCATCTCCTTGCTCTTGACCCAACTCCTCAATCAACCTCTGAAGCCATATGAACTCTTTGGCACCTTCCGTGATGGCTACATACTCAGCCTCCGTAGTAGAAAGAGCTACAACACGTTGTAGCTTGGATATCCAACTCATTGTTGTACCTCCAACTATGAATACATACCCAGTAGTGCTCCTCCCACCATCCAAATCACCTGCCATATCTGAATCCACATAGCCTTGTAACTCAACTTTGGAACCTCCAAAATTCAAACAGAATTTTGAAGTCCCTTTCAAATACCTGAGTATCCATTTCACTGCTTGCCAGTGAGATTTACTTGGATTACTCATATACCAGCTCACAACTCCCACTTGCTTGGGCAATGTCCGGTCTTGTACACACCATAGCATACATCAAACTCCCAACTGCTGAAGCATAGGGTACCTTCTTCATGTACTCTTCCTCCTCCTTTGTCTTGGGACATAGCTTCTTTGAGAGCTTAAAGTGCTTTGCAAGAGGTTGGGCTACCGGTTTTGCATCATGCATACTAAACCTCTTAAGCACCTTTTCCACATAATCCTCCTGAGACAACTTCAGTGTTTTCTCCTTCCTATCTCTAGTGATTCTCATGCCAAGGATTTGTTTGGCTTCCCCCAAATCCTTCATGGCAAATTTACTTGCCAACTCCCTTTTCAATTTCTTAATATCCTGCATATTGGATCCTGCCACAAGCATATCATCAACATACAATAAGAGAATAAGGAAGTTACCATTTCCTGTAGCCCAAAAATAAACACAATGGTCACTCTGGCTCCTAGTAAAATTATGCTCAATCATGAAACTATCAAACTTGAGATACCATTGCCTTGGAGCTTGCTTCAAACCGTACAAGCTCTTTTTTAGTTTACACACAAGGCTCTTCTTGCCTTTGACCTCAAACCCCTCCGGTTGGTGCATGTAGATCTCCTCCTCCAAATCCCCATGAAGGAATGTTGTCTTCACATCTAAGCTGTTCAAGATGAAGATCTTCTACTGCAACTATACTCAAAATAGTCCGAATTGAAGTCATTTTTACTACAGGTGAGAAAATATCATTATAGTCAATACCTTTTCTCTGTGCAAATCCTTTCACAACAAGTCTTGCTTTGTATCTCTTGCTGCCATCAACTTCGTCCTTCACTCTGTACACCCATTTGCAATGCAATGCCCTTTTGCCCTTGGGAAGCTCAACCAAATCCCAAGTTTGGTTTTGAGTCAATGAGTCCATCTCATCCTTCATAGCATGCTCCCACTTGCTCCTAGTTTCCAATTGCAAAGCCTCATGAAAACATTCGGGCTCACCTGCATCAGTGTATAGAATGTAATGCAAAGAAGGAGAATACTTATTTGGTGCTCTTCTTACCCGAGTAGATCTCCAACCTTCCGGTATTAGTGGTGATGGGGGTGATGGTGGAGTAACAACAATTTCCTGTTCATCTTGCTCTTCCTCATGAGCACCATGTTCATCAATCTGAACAAGAGGTTGTCTTTTTACACCATGCTCTGGGATTGCATCCAAGTCAACAAACTCAGGTGCATCCTCTTCAACCTGTATGTGCCTATCCTTGTACAACCTATCCTCATTGAAAATCACATCTCTACTCCTGATAACTTTTCGGCCAATGTTATCCCATAGCCTATATCCCATCTCATCCACACCATAACCAAGAAAATAGCACTTTCTAGACTTTGCATCAAGCTTACTCCTATTTTCTTTATCTATGTGGGCAAAAGCCTCACAACCAAATACTCTAAGGAAAGAGTAGTTTACGGGTTTACCTTTCCAAGTCTCCTCTGGAATACCTCCATCCAATGCGAGTACAAGGTCCTCTGTTTATCAAATAAACTGTTGTATCAACTGCACTAGCCCAACAGAACAATGGCAACCCTGCATGCAATCTCATGGCTCTGGCACGCTCCATTATAGTTCTGTTCATCCTCTCCGAGACTCCATTCTCCTGTGGTGTCCCAGGAGTAGTCTTGATTCTCCTAATTCCTTCCTTTGCGCAATAGTCCTCAAACTCCTTGCTGCAATATTCACCACCATTGTCAGATTTAAGGCATTTAACTTTCTTACCTGCCTCATTCTCCACTAATGCTCTCCACTTTCGAAAAGTGTCAAAAACATCAGATTTATGCTTGATTGTGTAGATCCATGTCTTCCTACTGAAATCGTCAATGAAGGTAACATAATAAGAGTAGCCCTCAAGAGAAAGTACCGGTGAGGGACCCCACACATCCGAGTGAACTAACTCTAATTTCTCTTTCTTCCTTTCTGGACCAACCTTCAAAAATCTTACCCTTTTTTGTTTTTCGTATACACAACCTTCACAGAAACCCAAATCAACCTCCTTGAGTTTTGGCAATAGTTTTCTAGAGTGAAGGATTTTCATCCCTTTCTCACTCATATGACCCAACCGCAAATGCCATGCTTTCGCATCATCCTGAGCAGCATAGTTCAATGTACAATAAGATGAGTTCTGCAATAAATACAAAGTTCTAGTCAACTCACCTTTTGCAATCACCATTGAACCCTTTGTCACTCTCCATTGCCGGTTTCTGAAAGTAGTGTTGCATCCCTCCAAATCAAGTGCACTGGCTGAAATCAGGTTCCTCTTCAGATCAAGAATGTGCCTAACATTGTTAAGCACCCAAATATTTCCATTTGGCAACTTTACATTCACCGTGCCAATACCCACAATCTCACATGGACAGTTATTACCCAACAAAACCTCTCCATAATGACCTGGAGTATAATCAACAAAGTACTCCCTATGAGAAGTGACATGATAAGAAGCTCCAGAGTCCATAACCCAATACTCACTCGTGCAATTTGTTGCAAGAATCAGGGCATCTTGATAAATTGCACCTACAATATTTACCTCTTGAGCATCATTCCCATTATTGTCCTCATTCTTCTTTCTATCTTTGCACTCCCTCTTGAAGTGTCCACTCTTCCCACAATGCCAACAATCAATCTTGCTTTTGTCTCTGCTTTTAGATCTACCCTTCGATTTTCCTCTATTCTGACTTTTCCATCTAGCTTGGCCTTTTCCTCTTTCTTTGTTTCTGCCTCTACTTTCTATAGATAGTGCTACTCCAGATGATGAAGCCTCCCCAGAGGTTTTTCTCCTCATATCCTCACTGAGGATTGTGCTAACCACATCATCAAACACCAACTTTCTAGATCCAGGCACAAAATTACTCACTACCATTACAATGCTACCCCACGAGTCTGGTAGTGAACAAAGAAACCCTAAAGCCATAACCTCATCATCAAAATCAAGCCCTACAGATTTTAAAGAACCCATAACAACATAAAACTCGTTAAGGTGTTCTTGGATAGATCCACCCTCTTGCAACTTCATAGTAAATAACTTTCTAATCAAGAAAATTTTATTTGAAGTTGAGGGTTTTTCATACAACTTAGCTAGTGTATCCATGGCTCCTTTGGTGGTCTTTTCCTTCCCGATGTTGTATGCAACAGAATCAGCCAGGCTCAACCGGATCACCCCCAGTGCCCTCCTGTCTATCAGATCCCATTCCTCATCATACATCAAGTCAGGTTGACCATCAGTCTTCCCTTTTAGAGCCAAGTACAGATTATCCTTCTGATACAGATAATCCTCCACTTTGGTTTTCCACATACCAAAATTTTGTCCGATAAACTTCTCCAGTTTAAACTTTGAACTTTCTCCCATTTCTCCCACTCGAACAGAAAACTCTCCTGTGAGTGCCCTTTCCCAACAAGATCGCTCTGATACCAGTTGTTAGGAATTCACCATGTACAGACAATACACAGTCTATGGAAGAAAAACAAATAATAACAACGACAATGAAAAATAGTTTAAACTTTAGTTAAGCAGTGCAATAAACAATAATCACACAAATGTAAGAGACACAAGATATACGTGGTTCGGGCAGTGTACCCTACTCCACGGAGAAACAATCAGTCCTTTGTATTAGCAACAATACAACAATCTTCTCCACTTGTACAATGTCTCCTCTCCTCTCTTCCTCCAAACCAGAAAAGAGCCTTAACCATCATAGAGGCAGTCTTTACAGTACAAAATATATAGAGATTCGTGGCTTTTCCTCTACCCAAAAACACATAGTGGTGTCGGAATACAATGGGCCAAAAAACCATGAGCTGAAACCACCCATATGCTTATCACGTTTTTTTAAATATTTACTGGCAATTAAATATTTAATGCTAATTAAATATTTAATGTTGCCTCTTGGAACCCCGTTCACGTTCCTATTGTTGAACGTTGCCCATCAATATTTAATGGCCTTGGAACTCCGCCAACAATAATTAAATGGCAATTAATTTCTTGTTATCAATTTGGCTCCGTTACCTAACATGATGATCTACATAGAAAGCAAAAGGGTTGGCCAGCAAGTAACACTTGAACTTCTCTCTCTATTGTGTTGTAGTTATTCTCAGCTCCAAATAGCAACCAACTACAAAAGTAAATAGGTTGATCCAACCCAAACTACCCCTCCTAGGCCAATCCACATCTGATTGCAAAATTGGATGCATCAACATGGACTTGAAACTCCTTTTCCCAATCTAAAAACACCAAAATGGGCACGTAAACGAACTTTGCCTTCAACTCCTCCAAAGCCTTCTGATGCTCCATCCATCAAAAAGGAACATTCTTGTGCATCTGTACATCCAATAAGTGGGACATTTGGGCAAACTTCTTGATGAATCTTCTATAATACCCAACATGTCCTAAAAAGGACTTCAACAAACTCACATCGTATGGCTCGTCCATACTCATCACAACACGATCTTGTCAAGATCAATCTTAAATCCTTCCTTACACACTACATGCCCCAACAATTTCTTGTATGACACCAGCAGCTTACACTTATTAAGGTTCAATGACAATCGAGCATTCATACACAAATTCATACATTCTTCCAATGCCTTCAAACGCTTGTCCTTCTTCCCATACAAAGACCAATCATCCAAGAAGACTTTAAATTTTCCAATGGACATTTGTTCAAAAATAAATAGGATTATTCTTTGGAATGTGTTCAGGGCATTACATAAACCGAATGACATTCGATTATATGCATAGATGCCATTCTCCACTGTGAATGTTGTCTTCAACTTGTCCTCCTTGGCGATGCTTATTTGGCTGTTGCCAAAAAATCCATCCAAAAATGAATAGATTTCATGTCCAGCAACTTCCTCCAAGATCGATTCAGTAAACGGGATCAAAAAGGGATCCTTAATTGTCACAACATTCAAACTTCAAAAATATACACAAATGCAGATTTGGTTCACCTCTTTCTTCAAGTTAATGACAATCGATGACACCCACTCACTCGCCATGGCCTTGAATATTATCCTTGCATCTAGCATCTTTTCAATCTCCGCATTCACCAAGGTCGCATACTTCGATTTCAACCTATACGACCTCCTCCTTACTGGTAGTGCACCCGAAACCAACTAAATTTGATGCACACACAACTCTATAGGAATCCTTTTTAGATCCTTGTATGTCTATGCGAGGACGTCCTTGTACTGCATAAAAATATTTAGTGTTGTTGCCTTAAGCACTAGATCCCAATCATCTCTACTTTTCTTTCTCTTCATCCTTTGGTGCAGATTTTTCTTTCTTACTACTCTCGCTGACCTTGTACACACTACTTCTTCTTCCATCATGGTCCTTGTCTTCCTCTGCCTGAATGCCCTTCATCCTTCGTGCATTCTTCCAATTGCAACACACCTTCATTTGGTTCTTGTCTATTATCATCATTTAAAGACGAACTCCCTGACTCATCGATCGTCGTGAGATCCTCACTCACAGACTGGTTTTTCAAATTGATCATGTATTTGTGTTACCCCTTCTTAAAGGTTAGGCAATCTTTCTCCCAATTATGATTAAATTTAGCCATGCACAATCATCGTCATCCCATCATACATCGGTTCCTGCATGGTAATCACAACAAAGTCCATAAGGAACTCTTAGTTAGTTATCTTCACTTTTTGAGTCAAGACACCCTTCATCTCAATTTTGTACAGATCTGCACCATACTATTTGAAATTTGGAGACCACAAAAATGGTGCTCTTATCTCTCTCCAAGTCTTCTCAAGCAATACATTTACACTTGACCCTCCATCCACAATCACCTATGTCAACTTATGGTTTAGCAACATTGTCAAATCAATAAATTGATCTCTTCTTCTCATAGTTGCTTCCTGTTGGCATTGTGGCTCCACTACTCTTCTTGGCTACATCATCTCTCCTACCATTGCATAAAGCTCTCAATGGCACTAAGTAAACGTGACATCTTCACCTCGACCGTCGTATTTAATACTTGCACCGCAAATTATTGTGTTGTCAAAAAAAATGCCCCAACTCTACCGATTCATCTATATTTAACTAAAATATATATATTTACTTATTTAATATTAAACAACTCAAATATTAAAATATTCTTAAAATTTTAATTGATACAATGTAAAGAATTGAAATGTAATATTTTAAAATCTATGAACTAAATCACTCTCGGATAATATCCCATATAACTCCAAAAATGAAGTTATCAATTTTTGAAAAAATAAATTGTTCATCAATTTTACTAACTTAACAAAATTAATATATATTTTTTTATTTAATACAATAAATTATAAATGCATATGTAAATAAAATGGTTTGAACATTATTTCATAGCCATAAATAGTAGCGAGTTCATCCAAAGCCCATAATGTTTCAATCCATTACCACAAATGAGTTGAATATTATTTTTTTAAAATTGTCAAAGCAAAGGAACACTAGTAGAAAGAAGAGATATAACAAAGATAAAACAATGGGTGGTGGCCCATGGTTTAGAGGGAGAGATGCACTTTTTAAGACTATTAAAATCTAATCTCACGTTTGTTTCATGAAATTTACGTTAACATAATACCACCCTAGATTTTTAAAGGTATCTTTCATTTATTAATATATTACTATATAACTTGTTATAAAAAATTAACAAATTACCTCCCTATTTAAAAATATTTACATATAAAGTTGTAGTCCCTCTATAACTTTTAAAAACATTATGTTATAACGCCAATCAATTCATCACTTTACTTTTTGATTTATCATTTATAATAGTTTAGGGTAGAAAAATAACAATTAGCATACAACTAAGTAAATGTGCAAGAATGTTCTCTAGTCTCCCGTGGCCATATACGAATAAATCTAATTTAATTTTTTTTTTTATATATAGAAGCAATGGTTACAATCACGATTTTTAATAGCTACCAGCACAGCTCGTAGAGTTCAAACTATCTACGAAGGCTCCTAAGACTTCCACCGTCTCGGTACATGGTAACCTGGCGTGAGATGGGGACTGGGAACCGCCGAACGCACAGGGGTTCAATATATAAGAAAAATAATAATAATATTATTATCATTTGTTATTCTTTAGTTTCTTTTTAATCATACGCAATGCTACCACCATTTCATAGCAACTTATGGCTCTATTAATATAAATTACCCCACACAGGGCGGCAATTAACATGTAGCAATAGATTAACAGTAAAGGGGAACATGGGCCCATGCATCCACCAACCTAGATTTGATCGTATGATTATAAAGCGAGTAAAGGGGAACATGGGCCCGTGCATCCACCGACCTAGGTTTTGCAAGTTTGAAACTTGGAACCTCGTATGACACCCCAAAGGGGCTGGATCGTCCACTCCACGTGACTCTCCGCCTCGCTACCCTTCCACGCTAGCAATCGCGGTCAGTCATCATAGAATCATTAAAATGCCTCGGCCTTGTGAAGGCAATCTCGCCCAATTCTATGTTTTAAATATCGAGGCACTTCCTAATATATAATAATATTGATTTTGTTAGTTTAGGGATATTGATTAAAAAAAATGAGTTATAATGACGTTTTTACTCTAACCTGCTATTGCCTCACAAGGAAGTATGCTAAGTTAGTAACCTCAATACAAAAACATAAAAAAATACACTTGGCATGTTAATCTTTTAAGTAAATCCATAACTGAATTGAATAAATAAATAAAAATAAAAACAAAATACAAAACACATAAGAAAACCATAAAAACAACAAAACACACAAACACTTTAAAAACAAAAACATGAAAAACAACAAAAACACAAAAAAAAAAAACAACAAAAACACAAAAAAAAACAACGAAAACAAAACAGTACAAAAAACACACACCTCTCAAAAAACTAAAAACAAAAAAAAAAACACAACTACGAGCTTTCTAGGCCCAAAAACTATTAAAACAAGATTCAACAAAAGAAACATAGGAAATATATGTCTAAGCTAAGGAACTAAAATACTCGACCGAACCAAAGAGAAGCAAAAACAAAGCAAAAAGGAACTAGGTACCTCTAGTACTGGAGCCATCCAAAGAAAGGATAAAAAGCAAAGCTTCCCTTATTTGTGAAGCCCACCATTTGGGAGGGTGGTCGTAGCAAGTAAGATCATCTTTGTCCAATACCCAATTAGCTAAAGCATCAGCACTCCTGTTTTGTTCTCTGACCACATTATTGTAATCCACTTTCAATAATTTTAATTAATTATTCGTTATTGATAATTAATTAATTTTTTTGTTGTTGTTATGCCTAATAACCTATAGTCGCTTCCAAGATAGACAAGTACAAGTACGCTAAACACGTATGTAATCTCACCTTTCTTCTGCTAGTTATATTTGTCGTCGCTCAACCTCAGCCTGTCGTCGCTCAGCCAAGTATGAAATTTAAATTTATTGTCATTTTGATTGTTTTGTTAATATTTTTCATATTTGTTTATTAGTTAGATTTGAAGATTGAGCAAATAAATATTGAAAATTGTTTAGATATTATTATTTTGAATCCAAACACATATTTTATAAAAGTTTGAATTTAACTTTTGAATCCAAACAGAATCCAAACACCATAGTAGTATAATTTTGAACTCTTAACAGATTTAAATTCAAACTTTTTTGAAATATGTGTTTGGATTCAAAATAATATCTAAACAATTTTCAATATTTATTTGCTCAAATTTTCAAATCCAACTAATAAAAAAATATGAAAATTATTAATAAAACAATCAACATGACAAAATAAATTTAAATTTCATACCTGGCTGAGCGACGACAGGCCGAGGTTGAGCGACGAAAAATATAACTAGCAGAAGAAGGGTGAGCTTACATATGTGTTTAGCGTACTTGTACTTGTCCATCTTGGAAGCGACGATAGGCTATTAGGCATAACAAAAAAAAAAAAAAATTATCAATAACGAATAATTAATTAAAATTATTAATAAAATTAAATTCTTTTGCAGAATGATATGTTATCTTCACATACATGTTTAACGTATTTGTACTTGTCCATCTTGGAAGCGACAACAGGCTATAAGACATAACAACAAAACAATAATTAATTATTATCAATAACAAATAATTAATTAAAATTATTAATAAAATCAAATTCTCTTGCACAATGATATGCTATCTTCACAATTGTATGCCTATTTCCAAAACAAAAAGCATTGGAAGTTTTACCATTTGTTACAAAAGTTACAAAATTGTAAAATTACAAAAGCTATTAGACAACAATAAAAAAATTACTGATGATAAGAAATTACAATATGCCATGTTTTATGTTGTATTTCTAGGTTGTCATCCATATCTTCGAAAGATCGTTTTGCTCTTTGTATTGTTCCTATTCACAAAATTATTTTTATTGTACAGTGCCAATACATTCCAAGCAGTCTGAAAATTTTAACTTTGTACGGCCTTTTTTGGGTCTTGTGGATGAAATGTACACCTTTAAGTTCAAATGGTTCGTCTAAATAACATTAGACAGTGATATATAAACGTAGGCCGTAAGATTTATTCGAAGGTGTAATATGTAGGAGGATATCAGGATTTTGGTGAACATAAATTGTTATTAATTTTAAAAATAAAATGAATCTCGTTATAAAGTAAAGTGAACATAAATTGCCATTGATTATAAGAATAGAATGAATCTCGATTTAGGAGTTCACGTTCTATCAAAATTCATTCTATTATAATCATCACAATTTATGTCTAGGTTCATTTTATTCTCATAACCAATGAGAATTTGTGCCAAGCAAATTCTCAAGTTTCAACTATAGTTAAATATCTTCAACGCCTTTCGAACACTCTACCAAGATTCATTTTATTCTCATAATGAGTCGACCAAGTAAATAACCATACACAATATTATATACCGACTGTGTTGTTTCGTTCAATCATTTCGCCAAACAAACATGTAGTTAGTAGATATATGTAGGCGCCTTAAGTCCTAGGAGTGGCAAGTAAGGAGAATATTGTGTAAGCAGATCGATATGCAGTTGTACTGGAAAAAGGGACTAAGTATTAAAGTAACGAAATTTGATCAAAGAAATGCGTTTTTGAGAACAATAGTTTATAGAAAGAAAACATCGTAAAGACCAATAGTTTGTTAATTTGAAAAACAAAAAAGAAAATCTAACCTCCTCTTTAATAATAAAACAATGGTTTTTTTAATTTTAATATATGTAGAGTCATCTAAAAACCATTATTCTAATTGAATATTCCAAAATTCCATTTTATGTGACCGAGGTTCGATGTAATGAAGCAACATAGGAGAGCTCGTGATGTCAAGGACCAAGATTAAGTAAACCCTGTGAAACTTCAACGATGGGAAAGAATCACAATTTACCTAAAAGTATGCCAATTTAATACGAGAATAAACCTTTGGAATTTCCACGTAATTGATAGGAATCAACAAAATCACTATCCAAAGGCCCCCGCAAATTTGGGACACAAAAAAAGAGAATCATATCATAATTCGAAATTGGATTTGAAAGGTACGATTCGGGAACCCTCATCCCTCCCTCATCCATTGTGTGTCATCTTTCAAATTTTTGTTTTCATTGACATATACATAGGTTATGCTTATGGTTTGAATTTAAGTTTTAAAAAAAAATCAAAGCCAAACTATTACACTATTTTATAAAACACTTTTAAAACTTTCAATTCATAGGTTCAAATCCGGTAATTTAATTTTCATTGAGTCAAAAGTTGTGGTTAGAATAACTAGCTTACCGTGGCATGGCATGCAAACAGAAATTGAGCAATTTTATATAGACAGTTACCGCTAGTCCATCTTGGTTTCATGTTAGAATAAATGAGGCCGTTTTAAAGTCATCTGTGAGAATCCTGTGAATATTAGGTTAAATACTAGAAAGCATTGGCACCATTCACTGTCTGTGAATATATGCCAGTGATTTAAAGAATGGGTGATTTTTTGCAAATACAGTATTAAATTGCATAAAAACAATTATCTAAATCACTATCCGTGAATAAATAGTTGTAATTTAAAGAAATAGGTGAGAATCTTGCAAATATTTGGTTGAGACGTTGGAATAAGTGGCAGCAATTTAAAGAAATTTATGAGAGTCCTGCAAAGATGCGCTTAATATTGTAGAAAACATCAACCTGAAAATAAAAACTGGTAATTTAGAGTTGAATCTTAGATATATAGTTAAACAGTTGAAAACTTTGATCTGATTCATTATTCATGAATAAATTTCATTAGTTTAAAGCAATCTGCTAAAATCCTACAAATATAAGCTTAAGATGTCAGAAATCATTCATCCAGTTCACTCTTTGGCAATAAATGTATATTGCAAGTAATTAGAAGTAACAGGCGGGAATCCAAAAAATATAAAATTGAACTATTAAGAAACATCGATCGATTTCACTATCTGAAAATGAATACGAGTAATTTTAACGTAGTAATCAATAATGACAATTCTACACAACTACACCTAAAAATCTCAGAAGTACCTTGTCATCTGAAATTAGTAATCAATAATGACAATTCTACACAACTACACCTAAAAATCTCAGAAGTACCTTGTCATCTGAAATTGAGCAATTTTATAGACAGTTACCGCTACTTGTACTTGTCCACACTTCAAGAGAAAGGATGAATGCTTCAAAGTAGAGTGAGTATTATAATCTGGAGAAAAGATTAGTGCTATATTATAATCTGGAGAAAGGATGAGTGCATCAAAGGTAGAGTGGGTATTATTTAAATATCTTCTTCTATGGTGGTTGTTGATAATTTTGCTCTTTTATTTTGAAGTAAGTCTTCCAATTCAGTCATGGACTTACTTAAAAGATTAACATACCAAGTGTATGTTTTAAAAAAAAAAACTTGATTCTATGGTGGTTGTTGGTTATTGTTGCTATGCTAAAACTAAAAAGTAAGTCCTCCAATTAAGTCATGGACTTACTTAAAATAATAACATGTTAAGTGTATGTTTTTACAAAAAAAAAAAAAAAAAAAAAAAAAAAAAAAAACTTGGTTCTATGGCGGTTGTTAGTTATTGTTGTTATGCTAAAACTAAAAAGTAAGTCTTTCAATTCAGTCATGGAATTTTTTAAATATTAACATGCCAAGTGTATGTGTAAGTCCTTCAATTCAGTTATGGACTTATTTAAAATATTAACATGCCAAGTGTATGTGTAAGTAAGTCCTTCAATTCAATTATGGACTTACTTAAAATATTAACATACCAAGTGTATGTGTAAGTAAGTCCTTCAATTTAGTTATGGACTTTCTTAAAATATTAACATGCCAAGTGTATTTTTTTATTTACTAACTTAGCATACTTCCTTGTGAGGCAATAGCATGTTAGAGTAAAAATGTCGTTATAACCCAATTTTTTTTTATTAGTGTGTCCCTAAACTAACAAAATAAAAATTATTATATATTAGGTCGTGCCTCGATATTTAAAACATAAAATTGTGTGAGACTGCCTTCACAAGACCGAGGCGTTTTAATGATTTCATGATGATTGACCTTGATTGCCAGCATGGAAGGGTAGTGAGGCGAAGAGCCACGTGGAGCAAACAATTTGGTCCCTTTGGGGTATCGTACAAGGTTCCAAGTGATAGTTTCACAATGACACTGAGAGGGGGGGGTGAATCAGTGTGGCTCTTTTGAAACTTAAAACTTCAACTCTTAAAGCCAAAACAATGAAAGCCCTCCTTGCATTTTTTCTTTGCTTCGGACAGCGAAAATGCAACATGTCGCGAAATCGTGACACCTTTTTATCTCTCCTCTTTCTCTTTGCTTTGGCCCGCGAAAATGAAACATGTCGCGAAATCGCGACACCTTTTTCTCTCTCCTCTTTCTCTTTGCTTTGGCTCGCGAAAATGAAACATGTCGCGAAATCGTGACACCTTTTTCTCTCTCCTCTTTCTCTTTGCTTTGGCCCGCGAAAATGAAACATGTCGCAAAATCGCGACACCTTTTTCTCTCTCCTCTTTCTCTTTGCTTTGGCCCGTGAAAATGAAACATGTCGCGAAATCGCGACACTTTTTCTTTCGTACTCTCTCTCTTGCAATATGTCGCGAAATCGCGACACTTTTTCTTCCGTACTATCTCTCTTGCAATATGTCGCGAAATCGCGACACTTTTTCTACTTGCCTCTTTTTCTTTCAACATGTCGCGAAATCGCGACACTTTTTCTTGCTTGTGCTTTCTCTCCGAACATGTCGCGATATCGCGACAGTTTTTCTTTCTTCTCAACATGTCGCGATATCGCGACAGTTTTCCTTTCTTGCTCTTTCTCTTCAAACATGTCGCGATATCGCGACAGTTTTTCTTTCTTCTCAACATGTCGCGATATCGCGACAGTTTTCCTTTCTTGCTCTTTCTCTTCAAACATGTCGCGATATCACGATAATTTTTCTTTCTTCTCAACATGTCGCGATATCGCGACAGTTTTCTTACTTGTCTTTTTCTTTGATATTTTGCATATGGGCCACTCCGATCTTTTGGAAAATCATTGTACTTCTTTGAAGAATCTCTTAACTCCTGTTTCACTACATCAATCGATCTGTCTGACTATGTTGACAACAAGACAACTCTGATCTTTTGGAAAATCACTGTACATTCTCTGAAGAATCTCTTAACTCTTGTTTCACTGCATCAACCGATCTGTTTGACTGTGTTGACAACAATGACAATACTGTTGCTACACCTTACTCAATAATCTTCCCCTAACTCCTGTTTCACTGCATCAACCGATTTTTCTGACTGTGTTGACAACAATGACAATACTATTGTTGCACCTTGCTCAACAATCTCCCCCTTTGGAATTGTTGGCAACACTCGTGCACTTCCCTGTAATTCTTCTCCCCCTTTGACAATAATACCAAAGGGTCAGCTGAGACTCCCCCGAGTCCATGCACAACATTCTCGAGCACAAATTATTATAGTTAGCAAAAATTACAAACATGAGCAAAAAAGATAAACAAATATATAAATGCTCCCCCTGAGAATGTGGTCCCGATAGCTAGTCAGTTCGTGAGAAGCATGACCACTCCCAATTTATTGTGAAGATATTCGCTACTGACTGGTGGACCTCTCTTCAATTGTTATATTATAGAAGACTCTGTCACTCTGCTGCACTGTCAATAGGCTCACACAGAACCTGCTTAACAAGCTTACATAGAACTTGTCCAATGCTAAATAACAAGCTCACACAGAACTTGTCCGAATCTACTCTAGTAAGCTCACCAAGAACTTGCCCAAATCTGCTCTAGAAATCTGTCCCAACACTGTCCTCAAATATTTCCCAAAGGCCTTCTCAAAGGCTCAATCAATCATGCTCAAGTAGTACTCAAAATGAACTCAACAATGAATGGCAATCTCAAATCAAATCCACTTCAGCATAAAGAGATTTTTAGAGACTTAAAATGTTCTAACCTCAATCTCAACTCAACCAATCATCACAAGGGACAACTCTCTCTCACACAACCCTAGTCCAAGTATGTATCAACCAACTCAATCATTTCCAACAATGCTCAACCACAAATATCACATAACAATGATACTCACGTTCTTTTCTAACTCAAGTTCTTTCACAACCAATGGGCTTCAACCACTATGCTTATAACTCGTTCCCTACCTTCATCAACTTTAACATCGACAATCTTCACAATTTTCTTTAGCCTCTTGACTGCCATCTCCTCCGTGACTAACAACTTTGCCTCGCATCCGTTGTGCAACTCAATGTCTCTGGTTTCTAACGGCTGTCATGAATGTTTTCATCGTCTACGCGAGGTATTGACAGTGGACCGTTATATCTAGCGTTGGAACCTCAATCTGCGTGCGATCATCAACTCTCGGTATTCTCGCTTCTTGCTAGGGCATATGTCAGGGCTACTCAATGTCTTAGACGAATGTTCTTCGAAGCATTTCTCCTCGCTGCGATCAAGGGATTCCTTGGGCAATATCTCGCATTTCTCAAATAATGCAAGACTTTCTTAGTTGCATAGGCATCTTGTCCTCCTTGACGCTTCACCACCTGGGCGCTATTTTCTCAACGTCTCTGCCTTGCATGTGCCACTTGGCACTCTTGACCAACTGGGTGCTAGTACCACTGTTTGCTTTGACTCTGGCATCTTTTTGATAACGGCTACTTCTTTAGAGAAAATTGATGCTCTCTTATACCAAACGATGTGATGTATTTTTGGTTAAGAACCTCACGCTTTCCACCTACACTTTGGCAGTAATTTTCATAACGATCATGAAGATCTTTACCATAGTCCTCCATCGATATTGGTAGATGAATTGAGATGTACTCACAACACGGATTCTATTTTATCTGCAGATTGGGAATGTTATAGGCTTCAAAACCAGCACCTACCAGCTTATGCTTCCATGACTCATCGACCTGTGCTGCATGTTCTATCTCAGATAACGCCTATCAGCTATTGCATCGAAAACTTCTTCTTCAAGCTTCCCATTCAAAAAAAATTGTCAAGTGACTCACACTTGTACCAACTTTTGTCCAACACTGTACCGACACTGCAATTTTACTGCCAACTCTGTGCAAGCATCAAACACTATACCACAACACCAACCAAATCCCTTTTTGCATTTTCAACTTGGTCTATGTTTTCTATAGTCACCGCTGGTCACACCTTACTTTCAACTGTTCGAATCAGGAGACAACATTTTGTCAAACACTTCATAGCCAACTATAGTGCACCTTACTCAAACTCATACTTCTGGACCTTACAAAGCAAAGTTGCTCATCTTGATGAGCTTAAACATGAATCAATAATCAGACTTCAATATTTTTCACCACAACGTCATAATAGATCTAACAATCTTCACGTCAATGTGTAGTTCAAATACACACTGCTTTTATCGAAACACATATATGCGGCTAGGGCAACATTCTTTCACTAACCAAATTATCTGAACTGTTATAATCCTTAACTTTGGATAGTGGCGGTAAGAACCATCAACAAGTACAACAATGACATATAGCAATACTTCCAATAATGACAACTCTCAATTTAATCACCACCCTTCACGGAACTTCCACAAACAACTACATGAACCGAAAACACACTTCGACAACTATACGACAACTTCCCCGACTACTTGCCTTTCATCCTCGGATAACCAAACAAATACATAGGAGCATTAAAATGAAACTTCAAGATTGCTCCCCCTGAGGATGTGCTACCCGGAGTTGCTTAGTGCAATAGCGGAGTAGTCTCCTTCGGTCCAAGGAGATACGATTCCCTTTCTTCTTTCTTTCTCCACTCTGGTTTGATTACATTTTTGGGCTCTTGTTTTGACTTTTCTTTTTCAGTAGCTTGTGCATGTTTTTCGAAAAATCTTCTATTTTGTCTCAATCCATTTGGTTGAAATTTTCTTCCCTAAAATTGATTAGATGCAAATGTACTTCGACAATTTCTTGTAGTGTGCCCAAAATTATGACAGTTATAACATTCTACTGCATAATCCATCAAAGGTGAAAAACCATTTCTACTGGGTGGTTGTCTCTTGTGCATCCTTGATGGATGATTATTTTCCTTTCTTTGATGCACATGATTTCTTCCCTGTCCGTGTTGCATTCTTTGTGTCTGATGAAATCTACTGTCTTGCCTTAGATTAGATACAAAAATTCTTGGACAAAACCTTGCTATGTGCCCATGACCATTACATTTAAAACATTGCACATGGTGTTCAACCGGAATAACAGATGTATTTCTACCAACATAACTCTTTGATCTATTATTCAATCCACAATAAATTGCCTTGTGACCATAATGGTTGCATCTAAAACAATAGCCATTAAAAGCATTATTATGAATAGAGTGAGAGTGATAGAACCTCTTTTGTTGTGGTTGCTTTGCTATAGATCTCCTTTGAGATTTTCTTCCTTTTGAAGATTCGACTTCAAGCTTTTCTTGCTTTGATCCTTCGACAAGTGGACTTCTTCTTCTCTGCAGACTTAGAAGATGAAGGTTGTTCAGCTTCACATCCAAGACCAAGCTTAACCATTGGGCTTCTTTGTTGCCTTATCATTTTATCTAGCAACTCTGTGCTCTTCTCAAATTTGAGATTTGTATTGGCCTCTTCTAGTTGTTTCCTCAATGAAACAATCTCCTCTTCTTGTTTGCAGACAAACAATCTCTTTCTCATTGATCTGTGACTCGAGAGTTTCTTCAGTCCTTTTGGACTCTTCTACTTGCAGCTTTAGATCACTAATAACTTTGTTAGATTCCTCTTCACGTTTGCTACATACATCGCCTTTATCATCCAAGCGTGACTTCAAGGCTTCTTCTATTTTCTTGGCTTTCTGAATTTGTAAGAAGAGATCTTCAATATTATCCCCATATTCTTCCAACTTCTTGGATAGTCTTTTGTTCTTTTTCTTTTCTATACCCAACTCTTCAAGTGCAGCGATCAACTCACCTTCTAGATCTACTTCAGGCTCAAGGTTTTCATCACATACTTCAGAATTCACTTCTTCTATCTTTTCTGGTTCAATTTTCTCTTCCACAGGAACTGAAACTGATTGAGATGCCTTATTGGAGGAAGATCTATTCTTCTTACCCATTGCGTACTAATCCAAGATCAACCCTAGCTGATTTAGCCTGATAAGGGAAACTGGCTCTGATACCAATTGATAGTTTCACAATGACACTGAGAGGGGGGGGTGAATCAGTGTGGCTCTTTTGAAACTTAAAACTTCAACTCTTAAAGCCAAAACAATGAAAGCTTAAAACCACATAAAGCAAATATAACAAGAGAGCATTCCACAACACACGATGTAACGAGGTTCACCAATTTGGCTACTCCTCAAAATGATTGCTTGGACTCCCATCCAAATCTAGCCTTTGCAAAATACCAATTTTACAAACAGTTTACCAACACCCACCTGGAAGGAGCACCAACCCCTGGTTTATCTGCACCAATAGAAAGGAGCACCAACCCTTGATTTATCTGCACCAACAGAAAGGAGCACCAACCCCTGGTTTATCCGCACCAACAGAAAGGAGCACCAACCCCCAATTCCAAGCACCAACTTGGATTGCAATTTTGAAACTATAAGTTTGACATAAAGATGCCTTCGCTTATACAAGACCCTGACTGGTCTATTGCTAACCCAACCTCTCTCGCTATTCACCAAAACACCACTCACTCTTATGGCTCTGCTTACTGCACTTTTACGGCCCTCTTACAGCCCTCTTGTTGCGCTTCTTACAACATTCTTACGGCTCTCACGGCTCTGCTTACTACACTTTTATGGCCCTCTTACAGCCCTCTTGCTGCGCTTCTTACAACATTCTTATGGCTCTCACGGCTCTGCTTAACGCTCTCTTACGGCACTCTTCCAGCCCTCTTTTCGTAGCACTTTCACTCTATACAACCACTCTGTAATACTCCATGCAGACCTCCTTTTATAACAAAGTTCTCTGTAACTGCACCTGTAACTGTCTTACTGACTTTTCTTATTTTAGCTGCATGTTCTTCTTCTGTGTCTACACCTATAACCATCGTACTGACTTCAATTAGCTCTTCCTATTTTAGCTGCATGTTCTTCTTCTACGTCTGCACCTGTAACCATCGTACTAACTTCAGTTAGCTCTTCCTATTTTAGCTACATGATTTTCTTCTGTAACTACATCTGTAACTGTCGTACCGACTTTAGTTAACTATCACATATCTTATTTCGGTTGGGTTCTCTTCTTAGCTCGTGCCAAAATGACCTGTCATGAAATCATGACACTTCTGTCTCTTTGTCCTCTTCTCGGACTTGTACCCGCAAAAACACAACATGTCGCGATATCGTGACACTTTTGCCTCCTTGCTATTCGTCTTGGTTTGTACCAGCAAAAACACAACATGTCGCGATATCACGACACTTTCACCTCCTTGCTACTCTTCTTGGCTTGTACCAGCGAAAACACATGTCGCGATATCGTGACACTTTCGCCTTCTTACTTTCTCTCTTCTCCTTTAGTCGCGAAAATGCGACATGTCGCGATATCGCGACACTTTCTCTCCTTTGCTCTTTCTCTTGCCTTCGGGTCGCGAAAACCCGACATGTCGCGATATCGCGACACTTTTTCTCCTACACTCTCTCTCTTGCCTTCGGGTCGCGAAAACCCGACATGTCGCGATATCGCGACACTTTTTCTTCTCGGCCTTTCTGCTCTTTTCAAGTCGCGAAAATGCGACATGTCATGAAATCGTGACACTTTTCCTTTTCTGTCTTCCTACACTTTTCAAGTCACGAAAATGCGACATGTCGCGAAATCGCGACACTTTTCCTTTTCTGCCTTCATCTTCGCTTTGGACCGCGAAAATGCTACATGTCGCGATATCGCGACACTTTTTCCTCCTTGCATTTTTTCTTCGCTTCGGACCGCGAAAATGCAACATGTCACGAAATCGCGACACCTTTTTCTCTCTCCTCTTTCTCTTTGCTTTGGCCCACGAAAATGAAACATGTCACGAAATCGTGACACCTTTTTCTCTCTCCTCTTTCTCTTTGCTTTGGCCCACGAAAATGAAACATGTCACAAAATCGTGACACCTTTTTCTCTCTCCTCTTTCTCTTTGCTTTGGCCCGCGAAAATGAAACATGTCACGAAATCACGACACCTTTTTCTCTCTCCTCTTTCTCTTTGCTTTGGCCCGCGAAAATGAAACATGTCACGAAATCGTGACACCTTTTTCTCTCTCCTCTTTCTCTTTGCTTTGGCCCGCAAAAATGAAACATGTCACGAAATCACGACACCTTTTTCTTTCGTACTCTCTCTCTTGCAATATGTCACGAAATCGTGACACTTTTTCTTTCGTACTATCTCTCTTGCAATATGTCACGAAATCGTGACACTTTTTCTTCCGTACTATCTCTCTTGCAATATGTCACGAAATCGTGACACTTTTTCTACTTGCCTCTTTTTCTTTCAACATGTCACGAAATCACGACACTTTTTCTTGCTTGCGCTTTCTCTCCAAACATGTCGCGATATCGCGACAGTTTTTCTTTCTTCTCAACATGTCGCGATATCGCGATAGTTTTCCTTTCTTGCTCTTTCTCTTCAAACATGTCGCGATATCGCAACAGTTTTTCTTTCTTCTCAACATGTCGCGATATCGCGACAGTTTTCCTTTCTTGCTCTTTCTCTTCAAACATGTCGCGATATCGTGACAATTTTTCTTTCTTCTCAACATGTCGCGATATCATGACAGTTTTCTTACTTGTCTTTTTCTTTGATCTTTTGCATATGGGCCACTCCGATCTTTTGGAAAATCACTGTACATTCTCTGAAGAATCTCTAATCACTGTACATTCTCTAAAGAATCTCTTAACTCCTGTTTCACTGCATCAACCGATCTGTCTGACTGTGTTGACAACAAGACAACTCCGATCTTTTGGAAAATCACTGTACATTCTCTGAAGAATCTCTTAACTCCTATTTCACTGCATCAACCGATCTGTCTGACTGTGTTGACAATAATGACAATACTGTTGTTGCACCTTGCTCAACAATCTCCCCCTAACTCCTGTTTCACTGCATCAACCGATCTGTCTGACTGTGTTGACAACAATGATAATACTGTTGCTGCACCTTGCTCAACACCAAGTTCCAAACTTGCAAACCCTATGTGGAGTAATTTATATTAAGAAAGCCATAAGTTGCTATGAAATGGTGGTAACATTGCGCATGAGTGAAAATTAAAACTAAAGAATAACAACAAGTAATGAATTGATTGGCCTTATAACATAATGTTTTTAAAAATTATAGAGGGACTACAACTTTATATGTCAATACTTTTTATAATCTACGGAGGTATTTTGTTGAATTTTTATAACAAGTTATATAGTCACATATTAATAAAGGAAATATGCCTTTAAAAATCTAGGGTGGTATTGTGTTAACATAAGTTTCATGAAACAAATGTGTGATTAGATTGTAATAGTCTTAAAAAAGTGCATCTCTCCCTCTAAACCATGGGCCACCACCTATTGTTTTATCTTTGTTATCTCTTCTTTCTATTAGTGTTCCTTTGCTTCAACAATTTTCTTCGACATTCTCCCCAACTGGTTGATTTTGAAAATTTCTTTTAAAGTGCCCCCACTTGTCATCTTCAACATTGCATGATATACCTTCCATCCAAATTGTATTGCAATCAACTTTGTCTTCCTAGTTGTTAATTGCCCCTCTGTAGTTGTCTTCTTCCTCAACGGTTATTTATAAAACTACCACTTGTCACTGCTTGCCCACTCTTAGAAGCATTGGGTTTCTCTTTTTTCTCCTCTTTATACACCTACAAGGTTTGGTGCCTAGAACGTCTCAAATTGAATAGGTAGTCTCTCATCGCATGTCGTATGACTTCATAGATGTTACAAAAGCCATCCTTTGGACAAGAAATATTTGTGTGTCCTGCCTTGCAGTCTAAACACAAAATATCATGTTTCTCATTTTCATTCTTCACATCATGTACCATCCTCTCCAGGTCTTTCCATATGGCCTGGATCTCCACATGCAAGTCATCCCGATCACTGTCTGAATCTTCATCTCTACAATGACTCAATCTTGTTTTTGTCTATTTGGCTTCACTTTCCAGATTAATGGTTCTATCTAACGCTTCTTGATTGGTAGTCGATGGTACTACCTTCATCTTCTTGTACTTTGGCAAAAACCCATCTAGTAATTATTGCTTATGCAACTCGTCTACTTGTGTGACTTCCATTTTGTTGATGAGTTCCTTCAATCTTCTATTGTAAGACTCAACATATTCATCATGTTTTTGCTTTATGGCGTAGATATCTCTAGTGATATATAATCTCGAAGTAGTTTGAATTCCTTGACAAATTCAATTATCAATTGTTCCCATGTGGTGAAGGGGTTTGTCCTTTGTCTATTTAAGTGCCAATCCATTGCAATCCCTTGCAATGTTTTCGAAAACAGTCTCAACCACAATCCTTCATCATCCACTCCATTTGCTTGCCATATTGTCATGCATGTTGAATTATTGTGTTCTAGGTCCTTCCCGTCACCTAGAAATGGTTCGCACTTTTACTTTTATGTTGTCACTACATTATTGGCTATGTTTGCCATTGGTGGTTGATTTTCTTTCCTTCTCACTTCTGCACTTAAAAATTCTTCCCTTGTTATTTCTTTACCTCACACATCCTCAGTATAAAATAATCTTCAACTGACTCCTTGTGCAACCACACTTTGCGACCTCCTCTGCAAATATATAAGTATTGGTTTTGACCTCCTTGCCCATGCACTCTCCTACGATTGCTATTGTGTATGACTCATGTCCTTTGCACCTCTCAGAAAACTCCCCCACTCTTATGCCAACATTACTGGCTATTCAACCTTGTCTCCTCGTGCACTCTCCATGTTGGCGCCTCCACTTACATGAATGTTCTCCACGACCCCACCTTCATTTGCTTGTGCTTCACTTCATACTTCTTACATTTTTAGAAACCTGTCACCTTTCGTAAGACTTACTTGGACTATCCTCTTCTTGAGGACTCCACACACATTCAACTTCTGGTTGTTCAAGTTTTGCCGCCCATGATTGCAATACTTGATTGGCAATGCTACAAATTGCATGTCGTATGACTTCATAGATGTTACAAAAGGCATCCTTTGGACAAGAAATATGTGTGTCCTACATTGTAGTCTAAACACCAAATATCATGTTTCTCCTTTTTATTCTTCACATTAGGTACCATCCTCTCCAGGTTTTTCCATATGGCCTGGATCGCCACATGCAAGTCATCCTAGTCACTGTCTGAATCTTCATCTCTACAATGACTCAATATTCTTGTTGTTTATTTGGCTTCACTTTAAATATTCATGGCTCTATCTAACACTTCCTGATAGGTAGTTGGTGGTACTACCTTCATCCCATCTAGTAACCATTGCTTATGCAACTCGTCTACTTGTGTGACTTCCATTTTGTTGATGAGTTCCTTCAATCTTCTATTGTAAGACTCAACATCTTCATCCTTTTTTTGCTTTATGGTGTAGATATCTCTAGTGATATATAATCTCGGAGTAGTTTGAATTCCTTGACAAATTCGATTGTCAATCGTTCCCATGTGGTGAATGGGTTTGTCCTTTGTCTCTTTAAGTGCCAGTCCATTGCAATCCCTTGCAATGTTGTCAAAAATAGTCTCAACCACAATCCTTCATCATCCACTCCATTTGCTTGCCATATTGTCATGCATGTCCAAATATTGCATTCTAGGTCCTCCTTCCCGTCACCCAGAAATGGTTTGCACTTTTGTTTTTATGTTGTTGCTACATTATTGGCCATGTTTGCCATTAGTGGTTAATTTTCTTTCCTTCTCTCTTCTACACTTCAGAATTCTTCCCTTGGTGTTTCTTCGCCTCACACATTCTCACTAGAAAACAATATTCAACTGACTCCTAGTGCAACCACACCTTGCGACCTCCTCTGCAAATATAAAAGCATTGGTTTTGACCTCCTTTCCCATGCGCTCTCCTACGATTGCCATTGTGCATGACTCTTGTCCTCTGCACCTCTCAAAAAACTCCCCCACTCTTATGCCAGCATTACTGGCTATTCAACCTTGTCTCCTCGCGCACTCTCCATGTTGGCACCTCCACTTACACGAACATTCTCCATGGTCCCACATTCATTTACTTGTGCTTCACTTCATACTTCTTCCGTTGTTATAAATATCTCACCTTTCGTAAGACTTACTTTGACTATCCTATTCCATCATAATTTGATTCAAACCATTCGAATTCCATAAATATGACATGAGTAAAAAAAATATTCTATGCTATGCTATAAGCTTCAAAATACCTTTCCTGGAAAAGTCTCAAAGAGTTCCAAGCTAGAAATTGGTACCATTTGTATTCTCTCCAACCAACATAGCAACCGATTGAACAACAACCTCAGTATTGCAAAATATTATAGTCAAATAAAACCAGCCATCCCTTTTTACTCAATCTCCCCTTTTTTTGTTTATTCACGTATCTTCTAAAGAGTAACCAACCTCCCTCTCTTGTCTAATTTACCTGGGTCATTACAGAGGTGTTATTATCTTTTGACTCCACCTTGCACGTTCTCCTCTCCATAAGGTAGTGTATGGTTGCAAAATATGTCATGATAACACGACATGTGGTAGTTTCGCGATAGAATCTACAAAAGAGTTACAGAGTTAAATTTGAGCCGACAAAGTTAAATCTGGGTCGACGAAGATTATGGTTTGCGGTCGACAAATATTAGGGTTTGCAGCCGACGTTGTTTAGGGTTGAGCAGCCGACTAGGATCAAAGGTTTAATCTTGAAAGTTTTAGTATAAGAGGAGGGTTGTTTGAGGAGAAAGATTATCGATCGTAGTATGCATTCGAAGTGCAATTTTTGTAGATAGAGTGCAAGGGAGAAGTTTGATTGTCAAGAAGTAGAGTGTGCGAAGAGGGTGCTGCTGTGATTGTGCAGAGCTAGTGCTTCATTCTTGAAACTAACCTCATCCAAATTTTTGGTTGTGCTCTTATACTCATAATATCTAGGAAGCATGTCCTTTACGAGCTTCTTCACTATTGGAATCTTCTTCTCCTTGTACAGAAGCATACTCTTTGATTCAAACCTGATGCACTTCTCAACTGTGGCGATCTCCTTGCCTCTTCGCTTAATTGCATTCTGCATTCATTTTCCTGAGGAGTGCTTTGGCTGAGATGCGATGGGCTGATTAGGCCGCGATATGAGGGATTGACTCTCCATTATCTGGATCAGACTTATGTCTCCAAAAATAGACCTGGCTAGGGGTAGACCTTGTTGTGAAACCTCCCCTTTCATGAATAGGCATGGAGAACCGGAGGAAGGGTGCTCCTCTTCTTTGTGGAGGGACTCAGTTTGGGCGGGATTGACAGATGATTCCTCAGGATTTTCAAATGAAATTTGGGGGAAGGGTGGCAAACTTGAAATGATGGCATCCAACTGAGTCTTGGTCAGGGCTTGAATGGTATCAAGCCTTGCATAGGATAGGCCATGATAGGACTTCTCAGGTATGACTAGTGAAACCTCCTTTTGATCGACGTGGGGCTTAGTGAGAGAGGGAGCGGTAGGTGCACTGGGAGCTAATGGAATATTGGTGAGGATGGATGAGGCAGCAGGGGTTAAGGATGCCATAGACATTGACTCGATAGTATATGAGGGGACAAAAAATGTACCTGTGGGCTCCACCCGAGCTGGTGAGTCGAATATGTGGTCTATCCACTGGTCACTCGTAAATGTATATATATCATCCTTCTCCGTAGCAGTCTCTAAGACCTTCCTCTTCTTGGGTGGTGAAGTGGTATCTTATTGTGGGGCTACCTCCTTCACAGGTGCATACCCTTGCTCTTTAGGCATTTCTGACCTCTTCCTCTTAATAGGTGCGAGTTATTCCTCTTGGGTGATAGGTGTAAAACTAATAGAACTCTTTGGGGCCTTAGGGGGCTTCACGGTCACCTTGACAGCCTTTTTCTTTTGAAGCATGAGGGAAAATTCTACCAAGTCTGCATTGCTTGGGCTACGTGCATGAGTACTTCTTTGGATGATGTGGCCTTAGCATGTTGCTTCTCAACCAGCTGTTGCATTCTAGACTCTTCAATACTCTCTTTCTATGACTACTGACTAGAGCCCTCACCACTCATTTGCAACTGCTTAGGTGGGACCTGCCCCTTTTGTAGGCGAAGGCCTAAGGACATGATGTGACGAAACACCACTGGCCACCACGTGGCATGATGTTTGTTGTAGAGTTCAAAAAAGTTGTCATCATCTTTTATGTCCTTCATAAATTTGTCTTTCAGTCTTGACACGCATTTTCCACCACTCTTCTATTTTATCCAGTCTCCAACCCCTCCTTTGTAGTCTTGCCTCTAATATCTTGTATACATCTGTATTCTGCCTGTGTCCTATATTTTGGCCAAGGTCAAACTTGACCTCTACGTAGTAGAAGTCATGCTAAGGTGGAAAATACTGCATTTCCTCGATATACCACTCCAGATCTTCATCTTGGTTATTGCGCTCCTCCAGAATCCCTAATTGAGGGCAAACATGAAACTCCTGGTGGGATGTAAAGTCTTTTATGATGTCCAAGGGGTCATATTTCCACTTTTGCGATAGCTCCACCAAGCCGAAACTTAAGAGCATGGCATGCAATTACTGATGTTGTTCGTTGGTGTCAACTTTGATCCCACCCCAGGTGATGGGGTATTCAAACAGGTGGAATTTTCTCCTTTCATGACCACATTTTGCGTTTGTGTAATCCATCTGTCGAGATACCTCTAGGCTGAACTAATATTCTGATGCATAATAGGGTAGCAAGAAAGGTTTACCCGTGAAGCCGAAAACCCTTATCACAAGTCCCTATGTAAGGTGAAAAGTGTCACTATGATTCTAATCACTGAATTGGTCCCTTAATTTTTGCAGGACGCATGGGCATGAACCATGAAGGAGAGCGAGAGCTGGACCCAAGAATGATATATTGAATTGGTAGTACGATTCCTCCTTCCATAGAACTCTGGTCCACTCATAGATCGGTAGTCGTGCACCTTTGTCATCTTTGCACTGTATAGGGAGCGACCGCAGGCAGCTGTGCATATGAAATAAAAATAACTAGGCCAAGGCTAAGCAGTACCTAAAACCATCTCATGCATCGGTCTTATACTCTCGCAGTTGCTGGTGCATTCCCTGGGTGACGCAATCTGTCCAATTGAAGAAAATCATATTGGTCTTATCTGTCATCGCATTTGTGTCATAGAACTCTCCTCTCAAAATACACTCAGTGAGGGAAATATGGTACGGGAGGACTGTCGCATCCAAGATGAGACCTAAGACCCAATCCAGCATAGTGTATATGCTAGTGCTCTTAAAATCGCTCAAAGGTCTTCCTTGCTTTGGCCATTGCCACGTCAAAATAGGGTCATGAAGATGAGAGCTCATAAAGTCTCGCATCCTCTGGTTATCTGAATACCTATCCGTATTCTCCCCTAATTTGATGCCTTTAACAATATAGTCCTCCTTCTTCAACTATATGCCCGATGCAAAAACTGCTTCAATAGTAACAGAGTAGAGTGAAAATAAGACATTGCCTTGGTGGTCGCATACTTGCCTTGTGTTCGACCTATAGTATTTGGCAATCATCACTATTAGCTCAGGGTAGTGATGTACCTCCAGGTATAAGAACTAGTAGATATTAGACGAGTACACCATAGCATAAGGATTCGAAGGGGAAAACTTATTCTGCCATTTGTCAATTGTCTGCCTTATCTGGATGGTACTCTGGGAGTAAATCCCATCTCTGAGCTTGACCCAACTGTCAGAGGGTGGAGGAGGAATTAGCTTCGGCTTCATGACTCGTGGCTTTTTTTCTTCTCCTGCCTCAGCCAACCTAGCTTTCCCTTTATCTTTTTGCTCCTTTTTCTACCCACTCGTATGCGTGGCCGCTTCTGCTATAACTTTCTATTGTCCTTCTTTCTTTCCCATGGTGCTCGTATAATTCAGTCCAAAGTGCGCTGAAATTTTACTGACCAAGTGCCCTCACGGGTGCGCTATGTTATAATGGAGAGTTCGAAGGAGAATCTTTAATAGGTGGCATAGTCAAGTAATTTAAATTCAATGCGAGGGACGCGGGGTTGGTAGGAGTTGATATCAAGCTAGGGTGCCCATGCACACGATCTCCCTTGGGAGTGTAAACATTTAAACCTTTGCCACCTTAGAGTGCCCACATTTTAGTAAGAACTTATGGAACACGTGTAATTCATTCCCTTTTGGCACACTTTTCTATGCTACTAGCTCGAGAAACAGGGCCCACTTTATAATTTCGTTCTTTCCTCCATATTGTCAAATTTTGAGCAATTTCAGGTTTGGGCCCTTATAACAAACGAAGGTGAGACTTTTTCCATTCAAAGTAAATGTTTGACCTTTTCCCTTACCTGTTGTCGTTGTCTTGACGTGTGCGCTTTGGGGAAAGTGGTGCTTTGTGAGTGAAAGCGAGCAACCCGCACTTGGGGAAATTCTAGCCCCTTTTGTATTCTTGGCGACGCCTGTCTTGAACTCTTACCGTCGCTAAAAGGTAGAAGTGAATTTGAGCCTATTTGAAAACATGGGCGCTTTGGAGACCTTTATGCCTAAAAGCGCTCGGGCATTTTTTCTTGATATCGCTCAAAAATTTTGAGCGCGCCCGAGATCGCTCAAAAGTTGAGCAACTTCGAGCTTCTTTTTTAAAAATGGAGCGCGGACGGGATTTTGCATTTAACTTATTTCAATTTACCCATTTCCACTGTCGCCAAAACTTTGGAGTGCTCTTGAGGTTTTACACACTTAGTGAGTGAAAGCGAGATCGCCCACACTTAGCAGCTTTTCGGGCCTTCTTTACTCGTTCCCCTCTGTGCTCTGAATTGCTCAAATATTGAAAGCACTTCTGGGATTGCTTAAAATATGAGTGATCTCGGGTTATTTTACTTGGAAAAATATCTTTTTTTTATCCCTAATTCATCTGTAGCTTGGAAGGGATACCCGTTTTCACCCAAAAGGTGAAGCGACTTCAGGGCTTTGGTACTTTAGCGAGTGAAGGCAGGCAAATTTTTGCTTTTCTTCTCGGTTATCCCCATATTTTCTCTTGCAGAGGAGACTGCTTCTGCATCTTAACACTAAAATCTTACGGCCCGATAGGTCCGACGAACTACTTGGCTCAACAGCCTAAAAATAAAAACAACTTAAAAGCATATTTACAGACAGATACAAGGGAAAAGCATAAAGGAAAATATGTACAAGGGGGAAACTTCAACTAAGAGTTTTAGTTGCGATAGGCTTTCAGATGAAATACATTGATAGGAATGGGGAGGATATGACCCTCCATGTCCCTCAGGACGAAAGAATTGAATTGATTGACTTTAGCGATCTGAAAGGGGCCTTCCTAGAAGGCATCAAATTTGTCATGATTGTCCGATTTTACCTTTAATGCATCCCATTTGAGCACTAGATCACCAATTTTTAAAATTTTGGTTGTGGTCCCTTTAGAGAACCAATTGCGTGTAGTTTTCATGTGCTTCATGAAAGCTTCATGAGCTTTCTCTCTCTGCTCCTCAAGCTGCAATAACTGAGCTAATCTGGAATCAAGGGGATCCAAGTTGTCTTTTTCATCGTCAAGCAACCAGAGTGCAGGCATCTCAATGTGGGTAGACAGAACTGCCTCTTTCCCATAAACTAACACATATGGCGTTGTTCTAATGTATTTCTTTATGGATATGTGATCTTCCCATAGATCTTGGTCCAGGTGTAAGTGCCATGACCTCTTATTCCTCTCAAGAGTTTTATTTATGATATTCATCAGTTTTTTGTTTGTAGACTTTACGAGGCCATTTCCCTGAGGGTAATAATTGGAGGAAGCTTTATGATAGATGTTGTATTTGAAAGTGAATTCTATCAGTATATCCCCTTTAAATCCTCGACCATTGTCCATCACAATCGCCTCTGGAATCCTGAAGCAAGTTATCAAACTTTCCAGGAAGGCGATAATTGTCTCTTGATCAGCAAGTTTTGTGGGTATAGCCTCGACCCAGCGAGTGAAGTAGTCTATGGCAATCAAAATGAATTTGTGCCCTACTAAGGATTCTAGGGAGATTTTACCCACGAAGTCCAATCCCCACTACTAGAAAGGAAATTCCACCTGTATGGGTTGTAAGGGCATTAGAGCATTTTTGTTTCGGTCGACAAACCTTTGACACTTCTCACACCTCTGGCAAGCCTTCTAGGTGTCTGCAAAGATGGTGGGCCAATAGTAGCCTGCCTTTATAATATTTAATGCTATAGGCCTTCCCGAAAGGTATCCCCCTAACATTATGGAATGGAATTCATCAAGGATTTTTTGTTTTTCAGTTCCTTTGACACAACGTAGGACGCCATCAATATTTTTATAAAATAGCCCCTCGAGGCGTAGAACGTACTTTAGAGCGTTAAGCCGAAACCTCCTCCTTTACGAGGTAGTGAGTTGATCAGGACACTTCCCTGTGTTGAAATACCACATTATTTCATCAGCCCAATTACTTTCCTTAGGTAATGAATTGACAAGGTTAACCTCCATGACATGGTCTTCCCATTGACAAGCAGACACTTCAACGACGGGGCTTCTAGCCAACTCCTGGTATAATGCCCGTCCTTGGACAAGTTTGGTGGGTCGAACCTCTATGTCGAATTCATAGATTTTGGTAATCCACCCTACTCTCTTGTGGCATGTTTCATTATGAATGATGAAAATTCTAACGTTTAGGTGAATCACGAATACTGTGATCCAACTCTGAGAGACAAAGTGCTTAAACTTTATCAAGGATATCATGACTGCATGCACTTGCCGCTTGATGAAATTGTATCTTTCCTCATGTGTTTGTATCACCTGGCTCAAGAAGGCTATCAGACGCTCCTCGCCATCATCTCCTTTTTGGGTTAGGACTACAACATAGCTCTCAGGTTCCCCAACCGCATATAGGATAAAATATTTTGAATAGTTAAAGTTGACTAGCATAGGTTCTTGAGAGATTCTAGTTTTTATTTCTTTGAATACTTTATTTCTTTCTTCAGTTCAAAGAAACTCAACATCCTTCTTTAATAATTCAGCCATAGGTTTGGTCACTTGAGCGAAATCAGGAACAAACTTCCTCACAAAGTTGATTTGGCCAAAAAAATATTGGAGCCCTTTTTTTGACTGGAAGAGGAAGCTTCAGAAGGGCTTTCGCTCTATCGGGGTCAATTTATAGTCCCTTTTTAGAAATAACGTGACCTAACAACTTCCCCTCCTTGACTGTGAAAACAGATTTCTTGGGGTTGATGGATATGCCAAATTCTCGGCATCTCTCAAACACTTGCTCCAGGTGAGAAGTGTGTTCCTTCCATTTGTGGGAGAACACAGTCATATCATCTAAATAAATGATGATAATTTTGTTTAGCAGTTCTCGAAAGGCGAGGTCCATGGCCCTCTAAAATGTGGTCCCAAAATTAGACAAACCAAAAGACATGTGTTGATAAGCAAACGTACCCCATTTAGTGGTGAACGCTATCTTGTGTTGATATTCATCTTTCACCCATACTTGGTTGTAGCCAAAAAATTTGTCTAAGAGGGAAAACCGTTGGGCTCCTACGACCACATGGAGAATCTAGTCAATCTACAGGAGTGGGTACTGATCTTTGAGAGAGGCCTTGTTTAGATTGCAAAAATCAACGCAGAGGTAGATGTCCCCATTCTTATTTCTAATCAGGACCAAATTGGTGACCCAAGAGGAATGCTTGATAGGATAAATGATCTTGGATTCCAGCATCTTCATCAATTATACCTTCATCATAGCTTCGATCTTGGGGTTAACTGCTCTCTACTTCTGCCTAAAAGGCTTAACCCCTTCTTCCAACTCTATGGTGTTTTGGCTTATTTTCCTATCATACCCCTTAAGATCTTGATAACACCAAGCCACAATGACAGCGGACAAGAGATCACACCTTCTCAAATTCGAATTTTTCATTAAAATATTTTGTTAATAAATACATACATCAAAATAAAACAGCCCGTAGGCTTTACAATGACCAAGCTCGGCTTCGGTCTTCTCCACTACAACCCCCCTTCTCTCTAATCCGCCTCCCCCTCTTCACTTACAAAGCTCGAGTTTTTATCGAGGCCTCGACCCTCTCCCCATTAATGACTCACCTGCGTGAATAAATTAATAAGACCTGCCAAAATTGGCTTCCCCCCTCCGAGTCATCAATTTTCCCTCCTTAATTGGCCAACTCCTTGATCCGCCATGAAAGCACGCATTTAATTGGTCCTTCACCTGCAATCGTCGCTTTGTCAGAATATTTATCTACAACAGCTATCTCTTTTCCCATGCGTGCGGCCTGTCCACGTGTCCAATTTTAATGTCTTCAATCGGTCGCGATATCGCGACATGTCGCGATATTGTGACCACTTCTCCTGTGATTCCTTTGCCTTGGTTTTCATCATTAAATCATGACGATAACTGCCTCCATGCCTTAACTTTCATAAACTTCGTGACATCGCAACGTCGCGATGTCGCGACGTCGCGATATCACGACGAAAACCACCTCCGAGCCCTTGCTTCAAAAACTGTCACAATATCGCGATGTCGCGATATCGCGACGTAGCGACATCACGATGAAAATAGCCTCCTTGCCTTTGCTTCACAAACCGTCGCGACATCGCGACGTCGTGATATCGCGACGAAAATAGCCTCCTTGCCTTTGCTTCAAGAAAACGTCGCGATATCACGACAAAAACTCAGACTTGCCTGAATTTCCTTTAGATGCCGTGATTTCACGACAAAACCTTTGCCTTGAGTTTTTCACCTTTGAATTTTGCTTCTGCCTTCTGCCTTCCGCCTTCGAGCCCATGCCTTATGTTTTCTGCCTTTGATCCTTGCTTTTGATTTTCTATCGTGATATCGCGACCACTTTTTCCCTCAGCCTTCGTTCCGCGTTTCTGTCACGATATCGCGCGTCACGATATCACGACCATTTTTGGCTGCGAGCCTATACTCCGCGTTTATGTCGTGATTTCGTGACATGTCGTGAAATCACGACATGTCACGATTTTGTGACCCTCCAACTCTTGCCTTTTTTCTGCTTAATACTTCGAAACAGAACCAAATTTTGGAAACACTTAGAAAAATTTGGTTGATGTAGGATTGTTCTGCTGTTGTCGGATGCCCCTGCATCAGACACCCGGGTAAATGGAGAAGTGACCTTCACTTCTGTGTTGTTCGGTCCGCGTCTCTTGTATTAGCTCCAAACGTGCACCTGCCTCTGCAGCCCGCTTAAACCCCGTCTCCTGGCAAAAATATTTTTTGCCTTCTACCAGACAAATTTTGGCACTGCTGCACACCTTCTCATCCACTGCCTGTAATGGCTTTAATTTGTGGCGCACTCCATCTTTCGTCAAGGAGTACGTATTTGCATGACCATCATGCACTGCACTCCGATCAAACTGCCATGGCCTTCCTAACAGCAAATGGCAAGCATCCATGGGGAAAACATCACACAGGACCTCATCCTGGTACTTCCCAATATTGAACGTGACTAAGCACTATTCACGGACCCATGCTCTGTGGTCCTTCCGCAACCATGCAATCCGGTATGGATGCGGGTGTCTCCTCCTCTCTAGCTATAACTTAGCAACCATCTCCTCGAAGACTAAGTTATCTGTACTCCCATTGTCTATAATAACATTACAGACTTTGCCTAAAATTTTGCATCGTGTGTGGAACAGGCTTCTCCTCTGCTCTGGTTTGTCTTCCTCAATCAGCATGGTTCTCCTCATGATCATTGCTTCTCCTTTCTTAGCCTCTTCAGAATGTTCTGATTCGACATCTTCCTCTGCCACAACAGCTCTGGCAGGACCCACATGTTTCTTGTTCACCCTCTCGGGGTGTTGGGGACACTCATATGCCTGATGTCCCTCTTCTCCACAGTGGAAACATGTTCCCCGAAACACTCCTCTTCCATACCCACGTCCAGATCTACCTCTTCCCCTTGGGTAGCCATTGTTCTGAACTTGGGGTTTGGGTTCTTCATCTTCCTTCTGATCCCGGCTGCTGCTAACCTCTTCCTTCTTCTCCTCTTTTCCTTCATCTTTTCTTCCACCAGTCTTTCCTCCATGCCCTCTTCCTCTTTGCTTGCTCTCAAACCTTCTGTTCAGTTTCTCTTCAACCTTTAGAGCAAACTGGTAAGCATCTTCAATGGTGCTCACCCGAACTAGGCTCAACTCTTCTTGGATACTGGGTCTCAACCCATTAATATAACGAGCCACCTTCTCCTTGCTTGCATCCAAATGGCCAGTTCTGATGGAGATTTTATAAAACTCCTCCGTGTATTCTTGGACAATTTTATTCATCTATCTCAAACTCTGCATTTTCCTTAGCAGATCCAACTCGTAATCTGTCGAAATAAACTGTCTCTTTAATTTTTCTACCATCCGTTCCCATCTTGTTATCCGTTCTTTTCCTCTTCGGTTCCGTTCCAGCTGTACTCCCTTCCACCATATGCTGGCATGACCTTTCAGCTTGGTCTTGGCAAATCTGACCCTCTCGGGATCTTCAACTTCTTCATACTCGAAGTATTCTTCCAGATCATTGATCCAGTCGATCAATTCCTCCGGATCCAGGTTCCCGGAATACATGGAAACTTCCATCTTCGGCCTCTTCCCAATATAGGATATGGCTTTGTACAGTCTGGCTTGTATCGGATCTACAGCCTCTTCTTCTTCTTCAGACTGGTTTTCTTCTTCATCTACTTCGTCTTCACTGTCTGCATCTCTTCTCGGTTCGTGTCCTCTACGTAGTTCTTCTTGCAGGGCCTGAACTTGCCGCTACAAAGCCCAAAAATCTACTACTACCATCATGCCTCCCCCACCAACAGGGTTTCTTCTCGGAGGCATTTTACTCACTTTCTCACGAGCCATTCCACAGATCCTGGTGTAACTGCCTCACGTCCGACGATCTGTTACACACTCAAGAACTTCCAGCTCTGATACCACTGACGACGGACAAAAGATCACACCTTCTCAAATTCAAATTTTTCATTAAAATCTTTTGTTAATAAATACATACATTAAAATCAAACAGCCCGTAGGCTTTACAATGACTAAGCTCGGCTTTGGTCTTCTCCACTGTAGCCCCCCTTCTCTCTAATCCGCCTCCCCCTCTTCACTTACAAAGCTCGAGTTTTTATCGAGGCCTCGACCCTCTCCCCATTAATGACTCACCTGCGCGAATAAATTAACAAGACCTACCAAAATCGGCTTCCCCCGCCGAGTCATCAATTTTCCCTCCTTAATTGGCCAACTCCCTGATCCGCCATGAAAGCACGCATTTAATTGGTCCTTCACCTGCAACCGTCACTTTGTCAGAATATTTATCTGCAATAGTTGTCTCTTTTCTCGTGCGCGTGGCCTGTCCACGTGTCCAATTTTAATGTCTTCAATCGGTCGCGATATCGCGACCACTTCTCCTGCGAGTCCTTTGCCTTGGTTTTTGTCATAAAATCATGAATAAAACCACCTTCATGCCTTAACTTTCATAAACATCACGATATCGCGACGTCGCGATATCACGACGAAAACCACCTCCAAGCCCTTGCTTCGAAAATCTTCATGATATCGCGATGTCGCGACATCGTGACAAAAACAGCCTCCCTGCCTTTGCTTCACAAACCGTCACGACATCGCGACGTTGCGATATCACGACGTCGCGATATCGCGACAAAAACAACCTCCTTGCCTTTGCTTCAAGAAAACGTCGTGATATCGTGACAAAAACTCAGACTTGCCTGAATTTCCTTTAGATGCCGTGATTTCGTGACAAAACCTTTGCCTTGAGTTTTTCGCCTTTGAGTTTTGCTTCTGCCTTCTGCCTTCCGCCTTCGAGCCCATGCCTTATGTTTTCTGCCTTTGATCCTTGCTTTTGATTTTCTATCGCGATATTGCGCGTCGCGATATCGTGACCACTTTTGCCCTCGGCCTTCGTTCCGCATTTCTGTCGCGATATCGCGCGTCGCAATATCGTGCGTCGCGATATCGCGACCATTTTTGGCTGTGAGCCTGTACTCCGCGTTTATGTCACGATTTCGCAACATGTCACGAAATCGCAAATGTCACAATTTCGCGACCCTCCAACTCCTGCCTTTTTTTTCCTTAATACTTCAAAATAGAACCAAATTTTGGAAACACTTGGAAAAATTTGGTTGATGTAGGATTGTTCTGCTGCTGTCGGATGCCCCTGCATCACACAATGTCTGGATATCTCTTACACAAGGCTTGAATTTGTTCCAGATCTTCTACGGTGCAGTCTATCCCTACTTTGATTGTCTTTCCTGGTTCTAGTTCCAACTCTCTATACTGCTTGGCGTCGACCTTAATTTTGTGAGATATAGCTCTGTCATTTTGGTCAAACAGTCTCTCAAGGGTTATTATTCTCTTTGGGACATGATTGTTCTTCAGTTGTATCAACCCCTTATATTGCTAATCATCAGGGTCTCTACCTTCGATTGAACTTGCTTCGTGTATCATAAAAGTGATGATATCTTCATCACAATAAAACACCTATCAATGGGTGTCTTTATCAGGCACAGAAGGCCTGTAAATAGTACATATTGGCTTTAACTTTTACATAGTGTCATCAGTTGAGATGTACCTAGCTCCAACAGAAGCCAATATGTCAACATGCTTGTTTTTCTCTCTGGAGATAGCTTTGACATTAAAGGAGTCAAATGACTCCATCATATCCCATATATGGTTGTGATAAACTTTGAGATAATTCTTTTTTGAGACACATTTATTGGTGATCTGATTACACACCATCTCTAAGTCTCCGAAGATCTGTAGTTGTTTGATCCCAAGCCTTTTTGCTTTCTTCAAACCCAAGCATAGGGCTTCATATTCTATCGCATTTTTGGTGCAACTCCAGACCAGTCTATAGCAATAGTACTTTTGTATACTAGAGGGAGAGACTAAGAGGACACCTGCTCCGACGCCATTCTTGTATCTGGAACCGTCAAAATATAGTTTCCATAACTCATCAGGTGTAGGACCTATATCTTGTTTCATCATCTCCTTTGGCTTCTCAGGTTGGGTAACAGAGTATCAGGCTATGTCGATCTCAATCATGGCATTGAAATCCAACAAGGATAATTCATCTTATGCTCTCAACTGTTCCACGATTTCCTCTACCAGGTCCATTTCCTCAAGTTCCTCAGACATTAGGATCATTTCTCCCTGTTGTTCCTCTTTGAGTATCTTCCCAACCAGAAAAGTGGAAGGCTTTTCGTTGTATATTTTGATTTTTCTTCCTTTGAAAAGGACTTCCATGTGAGAATAATCTAGCGAGAGGTATCCCCCGAGTTTGGCGGTGAACTCCCTTGAGAGGCACATGCTAAAGTAGGGTTCTAAATCAACAATCATAACTTCTTGAATCACCGTTATATCTGGGGCCTTATGTAACTGAATGGGGATGTCCTTGATGACACTCATCGTCTTTACAGGAGTGTCATCTAGTTGTAGAACACCCTGATTACTTTGGGTGTACTCCATGCCCATTTCTTCATAAATTGCTCTTGGCATGAGGGTGGTTGATGCACCAGAGTCGACCATGCAATTGTGTACCACATGCCCTTCCATTCTTAAAGACAAATAGAAAGGGGGCGATCTATTTTTTCTAGTTATTGATATTGTCAGGGGTTGAGCCAGCACGGGTTGTGAAGACTTTGATCCTTTTACGGTCTTCAAGGACTCTTGCAATAAGTCCACTTGTCCCAAGAGCTGAAGGGCATCATACATACTATTCTTTGCTAGAGTTTTCTTGAGCTCATCAACAATATTACATTTTGCAGTGGATGATTCCTCAACCTCCTTTGCTGACTCATATTTAGTATGATACTGTTGAGTTGCTTCGACCCTTTGTTGTTTTGTCAATGATGGGTACCAAAGCTTTTCTCGGGCCTGCTCTTGTGTTTTGGAAGGTGACTGGTTTATTGGAGTTTTAGTGAGAGGTACTTTATCTTTGGCCGATGACAACAGAGGTGTTTTTTTGGGAGCATTTGAGGTTGCACCTATAGCTGGCTATGTCCTTTCCCTCCGAGCATATACCTTCAATGGCTTCATTTGGGCAGGTTCGACCTCAATCGGTCTCTTGCCTTCTTTAGTCAGAAGTGAAATGGGATCCTCTTCGAAAACAACAAATTTTTGCTCTTCTCGGATCATATTCATCCTCAGGGATACTACCGACAAGGGTCTAGAGGTAGTGTTGGTGCAGCATATAGTTATCCTCTCTGTGAGGGTTATTGCAGGTAGAGCACTAGGTTACTTGGTCTGTAGAGCTGAGTCCTGCATTGGTTGCTGCATTCCTTGTTGGAGATCTCTAGTTCTGGGTGGCCTGTTCTCTTGTTAGCATCGAAGGAGTGTAGGGCCTCCTAGGAATGAACTCCTGTTGGGCTTGCTTCTTCTTCATAATGGTCATGTCATTAGACAGTGACTCCATTTGCTTTAGGATCTTGGATTGTACATCCACGGTTTGCATCGGTTGGGCTAGTGGGGGTAAAGGAGCTAATGGCGGCTGAGATGAAAGTGGAGGAATAGACTGAGGTGGGAGATGCACCTTAGGTGGATAATGAATGATTGTCAAAGTGGGGTTCTAGATTGGATTAGGATATGAAGAAGATGAGGCGGATGCTGGTGGATACTATGATTATGGAAATTCTAGGTAGATGGGTGGTTGCACCTTATGCGGGAGCCTACCTATACTTATCATATCTAGTTCTGCTCATTGAGTTACCTCATACAAATTTGGGAAGGTGTTCACTCAGGCCAACTTTATGACCATGCTGATATCTAGGCCAAATGCCCTCACGTAGTAGTGAGCAGCTTGCCTGTTAGAAGGACGAAGCTCAGGAGGAACTCTTTTCAAGGACCGTGTAAATATCACATTAAAATCTAAGATTTCCTTCTGCGGGTGCCGCTGGATAGTTTGGAATTTGTGTAACAACGAATATGGATCTGTGGATTCATTGAATCCCTTACATAGCTTACCAGCAAGTGTAGGCCATCCAATAATGACACCTTCACGCAGGGATATGTACCAATATAGCAACTTGCCTCATAAAGAGAGCACCAATAGACGAGTCTTGACACTTTCATTGGTAATTGAGTGAAGCATAGCCAAGGCCAGAATGTCTTGAATGTGTTCATACGTTATCTTTCGAGTCCCATCATAAGTTGGAATAGCTTTTAAAGCGACGGATGGGACAACATCTTGTCCTACTAGAGCAAGAGGTCCAGTGGAGTCGACGACCGATAATATATCAACGGTATTTTGTTGATTCTGAGCTGTTATGTCTCCTTGCTCCTCTTCGACCTTATCGGTTGTATAGTCGGTATCAGTATCATCTGAGGTTGTAGGTTGTTCTTCAATTTCAGCCTCTTCAAGCTCCTCTATCTCTTCCACCTCTTCAATTATAGGTTCCACTTCTTGTTGATTTTGTTAATTGGCTACTCTCGAGTGCTCTCTAGTAGCATTGATGTCGATTTCATAAAACTCGAGCTCTTGTACCAGATTCCTAGCTCTCCACCTTCTTGTATGCATGAAGGCACTTTTGGTATTGGACCAATCTTACAGACTTAGAGAATATTCAGGTAATGCAAAGTCGTTAGGTGTTCTGATTTAACAACAATGAAGTGAACACCGATGCTTCAATTCTTTTTTAGGGTGGGAAACCTTCGTGTCCCACCGGGCATGCCAAAGAAACTGTTGGTTACGAATCTGCCACTAGGAAAGGTTTTAGGTCTTTGTGCCCTATATTCACCTAGCATATTGAAAGTCTGGGAAGAAGGGATGCCTCCCACACCGACCTTCGAAGAATACCAACTGCCTATGGTTTTTAGTTTAGTTTAGGGTACTGAAAGAGATTTAAAAGTGCAAAAAGAGATGTAAATGTGATGTACTTCGGGTGAAGGAGATAAGCAGCACAATTACTAACCAGACGCTTTTACCAACATTAATCAAAATAATGTATACCAAGAAACATTAGCACTTTCCTACCCTATGTATCCTTTCTATCTTATTCCAAATACACTTAATTGCCAATGCTGAGATCAAGATATGCATAATGACAGTAATCAGAAAAATAAGCAACATGAAGCAGAAATATTAAAGAAAGGCAACATACAAGATAGGCGCAACTAATAAGCCAAGTATACTTTTGTATTAAGAGCAGATGTATAGCTTAGAGAAGTTTCTTAGCAAGATATCCCATTTTTACCCCTTTTTACAATGAGACACACTTGATATTTATAGCATGTTTCCCTCCTAATTACAATGAGAAGCACAGATACCCAAACTTGCCAAAAGCTACAAAAAGGGGAGAGATTTGATCTTGGTAGGCCATCCCTGTACTTGCAGTATGCTCTCACTTGATCTCGTACAACTTCTACAGTCTTGGTCGCTGAAAAAGGGACCATCGTCTAGCTTTGGTAGATGGGGTACAATTATCTTTCAATGCCCAACTACTCTTTCTTAAATTCCAATCGGTGTGGACTCCAAAATTTGACCTGGAGAAGAGGAGAAAAACATCCCAAATGCTCTCTTTGACTGCAGCCAAAAATCGCTAAAAAGGTAAGATGCGCCCAGAATCGCTAAAGAGGGAAGGCGATCTTGGGAAAGATAACCCAAGGCCACCCTTGGCCTGAGCTCGAAAGCGCTCACAAGATGAGCGATTTTGGGTTTTTTTGCTTGGCATCGGTGATTTCGAGCTCAAGGAAACCTCTTTGCTAGATGTAACTAGGGAAGCCGAGCAATTTTGGGTTTGGGTAAGAGCGATAGTGATTTTGGGCTCAAAGCTTTAGCAACCTCACAAGCTCAAAAGTGTTGGAAACTCTTGCACGCTAGGCAGCTTTTCTCTTCGTGACGACGATCTCGAGCCCGCCTACTCCTTTTTTATGCCTCTTTTCGCTCGAAACATTCCATAGCGATGGGCAAATAGTGCGTGCAGTAGCGAATTTCAAGTTCAAAGGATTTAGGCGAATCTGTCATTTTGAAACATAGTCCTTAGTTGCTCAAAAACCATCTTCGTCAGAAATCACGCAACAAAAACAATGATATTGGGAAATGGGGGAACACTTGGTAAAAGTTTACAATTTTATTCTGATGATGGCATTAGATCTGATGGAATCTGGGGACCGAAAATAGAACACCTTGCAGAAGCACCAAGGAAAATCACCATAACATATGAGGAAAGAACGGAGAAGGAGAGTGGCAACAACCTGATAAAATTTACGCCCATATCAAAAATGTGGCAATAGTAACTCCAAATGTTACATACCTCTAATTACATAGCTAAATGTGTTAGAAGCCTCTAAAATTTTTGGAGGTACCAATACATGTCAAAATATTATTTTCCAAAAATATTTGTTGAGTTTTGTGCATCTCATTTTACCCCTCTACATGTCAATGAGCAATTTGCTTTAGGAGATGAATGAATCACTCCAATATTTTAGTGCTTTTCTTGTATCTACTAGTGGTCTACCCTTATTAGTCAATCACTCCCATCATGCTAGCATATCTATCTTATAAGCAACCTGCTTCTCTTTGAGAAAATTGATCCCCTAGTTCTCAATTAAAAAAATTTAGGGTTTTTAAAGCTTTTAATTTATTATCTTTGAAGGTTTTGTAACCCTTCAAAACAATAAAAATACTTAGTGACTTGTCACTATATTTAAGACAGATTCATGGGGCACCAATCTTGATTTGTGAGAGATCCCAGATCCGACCTTCATCCCTAGGCAGAGAGTCTTCAAAATTGGAATCTCATTCTAAAGAATTGTAAAGTTATTGGTGTTGCTTATACTTACAACTCCAAAAAATTCTACCACTCCTTATTTCTTAGCAATTAGATGTCAGTGAGGTTTTCTACATATTTTAACAACTCCTTATATGAGTTTTCAAATATCTCATCCTACTTTTCTACCATCTTTCTCAGCTTGGCCAACAGTGTCTCCAATTGTTCAACTTGTTATATTGTCATCTTAGCTCTAGCCTTGGAATTTTCCTCTTAAATCTTAAAATTAATAATGTCGTCATCAAGGAGTTTACTCTTATTATCGAACATGTCACGCAACCCAATAATGATTAACCCTTGAATTTTATTTTTCATTTCATGTATTGATGTTTCTAGAGAGACCATTGTGTTTTTGCAGGTTTGGAGGTCTCTTTAGGAACCAAGGATATTCTTCAATTTTTATATGTCCTTCATATCTATCCCTAAATATTGTACCTATGATTTTTTCATGGTGATCAATTCTTTAGCCAAATCCTTCTTAGTCCTCTTGAAAATCCTCCTTAATTGTTTGAGGATATTTTGGATGATAACTATGAACTTGAAGTCCCTCTTGGCACTCACTACCTTAGTCTTTATGTTATCCCATAGGGACTTCACTTTTTCAAATTTTTGAGGCCTTTCCTTGATCGGTCACTACTTCTTGTTATAGTTTGGTGATATCTTCTTGGATATCAGAGATTTTAAAATATTTATCTTGTCAAGCTTCTTGTAGTTGCTTCAATTGGTTCTCCATCTATGATTCATTTTGTTTAACCTTTCCTTTAGTCGGTCTTACCCTTGTGAAAGTTACTATGGAAGATCCTCAAGTTGTTTTTGCTTATTGACTTGTTGACTATGGAATATCCACTTGTCCTTCTCCATGATGTCCTTCATAAAGATCTTGTTTTCCCAATGGATTTATGATTTTTTTCCTTCATTCAAGATAATATTGCTTCTTTATATGACTTTCCTCTTTAATGCATCAATCTCCACTAAATTTCATGGTCGCACTGATGGAGATTTGGTTCATGTGTTGGACCATCTAGTAAGGATCTATTTTGGTTAGTAATAACTTTGATGCTCTGGTAGTAAATCTAGCAAGTGTGGTGGTGAGTATAAAAGGGTCATTGGGAACTACTTGCACAATAAGGACTCTTCACCTCCAGATGCTAGCTAGGACCACATGATGACTAGTACCTGAGAAGTTCTATCCTCTACTAAAAGGGTTTCAAAATCTTCTTGGATGTCTATCTTCTCAGGTTCACGAGTTATGCTCTAGACGAAGGCTTGGCTAGGTCCTATGGTTATGTTAGCATCTAGGGTTGCTTTTGTAGGCTCAATTGCAAGAGTGTGAATGGGCAACATCATTACCTATAGCAGGAGCTAGTTAGCCTAAGAAATGGGATGGCATGGTGGAAATTATGACATAGTAGGTGGAAAAAGTTATGTGGAAATGGGAGTGAATGGATATGTGGAACTGGCTATCCATATAATAAATTACATCGATGATTCAACTAGTGGGGATAATAGCTATGAGGGAGATTGACTCATAGTGTAGGAGATTGGGGGTTGTGAAGTAGATACTTTGATGATTGGTGAGGGGAATGAAGTGATTGGGGTGGTGTCAATGACAAGGGTTATTGTGGGAGCTTTAGTGACTCCAGGAGTATTAATGGCCATACTTATGGATGGAAAGGGATGTGAGATAGAAGAAATGAAGGGAGGAGAGAAAGCAAGAAGAGAAGAAATGAAGAGGAAGAAAGAAGTGAAAGCAAAAGAAAGTTAAATGGAAAGGGTGATCGAAGGGATGATAGCCAAAGTTTGGATTTGATCACTACCAACTATGGAGGAATTCCTCCTTGAGGAATTCTCCCTCCACAAGTTGGGGTGTTCCTTGTTGTTTCGTTGTAGGTTGTCATGTTTTCTACACTGGAAATTTTCTTAACATGGACCCACGTGGGTTACCCTCTTACTTCTTAAGTCTCTCCCCTATTGTCTCTTGAATTGCAATACTTACTATTACTAATATTGTTTGTGATATATAAATTGTTATCTTCGGTATAGTGGCAGGAGGTGAACTTGGTTGAATTTCTTCCAGGGACCCTTTTGCCATTGTTCTTTATCTTTTGGCCCATCTTCTATGCTTCCTATCCTAGTTGGTTGAGAATTTTTCATGAAAGGGACTTTTATGCATTCAACTCTTAGTGATTCTAGTCGCATATATTATTTTCTACTACTATGGTACCTAGGGATAGGTATATGAGATATAATATTATATTGTATATGGATTGGTTAGCTAGCATGGGCCACACATAATCCAAGGTGGATTGTATTATAATATTATATTATAATAATGAGTTAGATAAAGATTTAGTTGTTGGTTTAGTTTAGGGTTATACCCTCCTCAAAGTAAAATTATAAAATGGGTATTAAAGAAGGGATATTGTCATTATGATCATTATTCATATTGGGTATTCCCTTGTAATAATTTTTTGTCCATGGAGTGGTCTATTATCTTGGGAAATGTTGTGGAGATATTCCTTCATTAAGGAGTATTATTGGTTTTTCCCTACCCTAATGAATGTAAAGAGCTTCAAAACAAGTGGTCATATGAAGGAATCCAAGCAATTTTAAGAGAGATAGACCTTCTGAAGTCAACAGTTTGGAACAAGGGAGATGGCAAGTTTTTAAATCGTGTTTTTTTCTAAAAAATAAAATTTGAGATATCTTTTAGTTTGGGTAAGTAGATCATGTGTTCTTTGTTGGAGATGTTTGGATCAACTTATGTATGTGATTTTTTTGCTTCAAATAAATAGAGATATATATATTCATGCAACCCTAGTTTGCATTATCATTTTTGTGGATGTCAACCCATGGAATTTTAAAAGTTTTTTGGAGAGGATTTTATTGATGTTAGAAAATGGTCGACAAAGTTTATATCTCTATATTTTGGTAGTCATTTTTGGAAATTCCACCTTAGTATGTTTTAGGAAAGGAAGCTTCAACATGGACATTAAGTTCAAAAACTAAAAAGAATAATGAGTACACTTAGGGAGAAATGGAACATGCATTCTCAAGTCACTGGGACCCATATAAAAATATATCTAGTTTGAAGGATACCCTCAAAGGGTATGAAAAAGAAATACATAGGCTTCAAAAAGAACAAAAGGAATTAAAAAGAGATTTAGCAAATTTTAAAAAAGTGATAGAAAGGAAAAAAGATGACAATGGGTAAGTTAAGGGAACCAAACCTTTAGTGGAAGATAAGCCAAAGAGTAGACAAAGAGATTTATTTGAATCTAAAAATTATATTTTGTAAGTTTATGATTGCATTCAAAAATAAAATATTATTATTTTCATTAACCCTAGGAGTAGATATAATTTTATTAATATTTCTTTGGCTGAGAGGTTGCAAGTTCAAGGAAAAAAAGTTAAGGACATACAACTTGAGGATGATAATGTTCATATTTTTGAAGATTTGAAGATCACCATGGATAAATATATTTTACATTCATATTTTTATGCTATTGAGATTGATGATGTGGATATCGTTCTTGGTTATCCTTGGTTGGATTATTTCGGTATTGTTCATATTAATGTGTAAAAGAAGTTCATGGAGTTATGGTATAGGAAAAAAAAGACAAGACTAAAAAATATTTCTTGGATTAAGGAGCAATAATCCAAGGAGAAACAAGATTCAATTATGAAAGGGGAACAAGTTAAAGAATTGGTAGAGGAATCGAAATAAAAATCTATAATAGAGGTAACAACAAAGTCCAAGAAAACTCAGTTAGAAGAGCATAAGGATGCACCAAACAAAATGCACATGAGCAAAGAGCATGAGGAAGAATTTAAAATAAAGGAACAAAAGGTTGAAAAGTCAAAGAAAATAGAAGATTAGGTTAAGATTACAAAATATCACCACCCACGCCACCACAAGAAACAATAATCATAGATCAAGGCAAGGATCTTCCTCCTCAAGTATCATAAATTCTCTCTCTACACCAAAAAAGGGATTTAATGACTATTGAAATAAGGTGGTTTTTTACGGTGGTAAAAACTGCCCTAATAGATCATAAGAGGGCAGTTTAAAACCGCTATCTTAGAGTTGACCACCGTCTTAGGGTGGACGCACAGGATTTTTCCCATGCATATTTTAATGTCGCCTCTTCTACCCTGCATTAACAAAGCAATAAGAGAAAATCGACCTCTCCAAGTGCTTGGGTGCTATTGACTAGATATTTTTCCTCGAGGTGAATGGTTCTTCTATAACATTTTATGGTTGCAAATTTAATCCTTCTGTCTTCATCCTTGAAAGGCTTGGATACATTGCATTTTTTCTTTTCCATTTAGCTTTCAAAGGGCTTCTAGTGCATGCACTGAAATTTTTGGTACATGCTAACTTTGGAGTTTTTTTACCTTGTCTGTATTAAAATTGAGAGAAGCCTACTTTATTTGATCTACAGGTATAGTGCTACAACAATGTTGACTCTCCTACAATAATTTTCAAAATGTGCCAGCGAGAAGATTGATTGGAATTCTCTTGTGAAGAATATTGCCACTGGCATTACCAATGCATGGGAATATCAAATGGTATGGCGCCATCTAACCTATTGCACAATATTTCCAGATACTTACGATGATGAAGCTCAACCTTTGGTATGCTTAACATTCTAAATTCACAAGTTTTTATTGATAGGTAAATTTATTGGTAAATTGTAGCGCTCACGTGCTACTCATCTCATAGAGAATATACCATCAAACTTAGAACACTTTTGGATTTAGAGGCCATGTCCAAGGAGTTTCTATTCCACAAATTTATGTGGGACTTGCACACCATGGGGCTTGAATGAGGTCATCTTTATAGCAATCACTCTACCTAGCCACTAGATCATGGCCTGCTAGATCGAAGATGTTGATTTTAGAGTTTGTATTTTTTTTTATTTTGGCATATTTGATTAATTTGATTTAGTAGCGACTGAATTATTGTTTCCAAAGGGGACTAAACTCATTCACGCTGCAGAGTGTTTTTGCTTGAAAATATTTTTGACATCAGTTTGTAGTGCTCAGTTTACTATAAAGTATATATCAATTTCAAGCTAAAATAGAATTTTACAATTCCTATGTGTAGTTGGGCAATCTGTCTAGGTTATTTCCTCCCATTCCTCGTAAAGATGCATGCTGGCCTAAATATGCATATTTTCCTGCTACGTATTTAGAGTACACTTCATCATATACTTGCTTTTTTGAAATGAAATAATCTAATAAAGTTTAACATAAGACCCTCTTTGGGGTTACAAAGCACAACTCATAATTTGTAGCCAGACTTGATATATACATCCTTGATATGACCACATAGAGATGGTGAGATACATTCCAACACTCACAAACTACTCCAACAGAGACCCATTCAGCTATAAAGCTATTTATGAACTACTACAACAAAGACCCATTCAGCTATAAAGCTATTTATGAAATGCCAAGATACATCTTCTTTTGACTACATAACCAAAAGGGTGTTAACAAAAAGTGTCTTGATCTTAAAAGTCTTGGAATCTTTTTAGACCTGTTTTCTTGAGAGCAAAAATTCTATTGGCATCGATCACATACTTTTGAACTATTTATCTCCATCAAAATTCTCTTAGGTTTGAAGGACCAGAGCTTCGAATTATTAACGTTAAAATTTCTCTACCCTTAAGTGGCTCTTGCAAATCGTCAATAGCCACCAAATCAACATAAGAATATGACATTAAAAGCCTCAAACTTTTCTATGTTAGACTTCTGGTTTATCAAAATACCTAGACTTCTATTAGTTGCACACTATTAGATAAATACATATCCTGCACTGGATTTCCAATAGAAGAGTCTTTTAAGAGCCAGCAGATTCTACTAGTCGCTCTCTATTGGGTAAGTAAATACCTTGCTCTCGATTTCCAATAGAAGAGTCTTCTTAAAGGCAGTGGATTGCTACAACAACCATCACAAACAAGGATGAAGACAATATCAGATAAATCCCCCATAAGTTGTACAAACTCTAAAGTTTCGTAGATCAACACGAAAATCATTCTAATAAGCCTATCCCAAAAAACTAATTCTATTATAAGCTTTCTCAAAGTCCGTTAAAGCCCTGCAGAGTTTCTGCCCAGTGGGATTAGCCCAGTGCATCCCTTCCCAACTAGACAAAAGGTTATGTGGTAAATACGTTTCTTAAACAATGTTTGTGTGTGTCTCACAAAAGGTTATGTGGTAAATACGTTTCTTAAACAAAGTTTGTTTGTGTCCCACAAATAACTTTTGGAAGAAGCCTGTCAACATCTAATGTTAATATTTTGCCTAGACACATTTAACAAGGTAATTGGTCTTCAATTACGATCCAAAGTTCTCTCACCCTGCTTAGGAATGAAATTAATAAGCTCCCTATCATTTTCAGGACCCAAAGATCCCAACTGGATGGCCTCATTATAGAGATCCAATAAATCCTGACTCAAAAAATCAATGTTTGTTAGATCTATATAATTCAATGGAAGTTTTTTAAAACACTTGTTGAGTTGTGAGCCAAGTCGAGGAAAATGAGTTTTCCCAATTGACTCAACAGGTTTTTTTTTAAATGCTTGTTACCAATCATTTGTAGAACTCATGAAAAATACGAGACTCGGCAAGAAACTAAGGATTCAGCAAAAACTTATTGACGCCAGCAAAAGGGTTTATTAATGTAGTTTTATTGGCCACTTTTTTATGAGCTTTTTTGAAGGCCTTTGTCATATCCTGAGTACAAGTTGAAATTGGTCTTGCCGAGACTTTGTTGAATCCCAGTTTATCCACTATTGGGAAACCAATCAAACCCTTGATCCTTGTCATTCTTCATCAAAATCTGTACCACTAATACAAGGATCCACTCGAGCTCCTGTCCACTTATGTTGTACTTCAACTTCTACCTCTCTCTTAATCATTACTTTAGAATATTAGGGTTTATCCGTTTTGGGTAACCCTTGAGGCTACAATTTTATGCCATGCAGTTATTCCACTTTAGAGGAATTTACACTAGATTCTTTACTCTAGTTTAACTTATATTGGTAGTGCTTTTTGTTTACTACAGTGCATTGTAATTTGTAACCGCTCTTTTCAATGAGTTCCATTGGCCTACTTTGGCCATTTGTGAACATTAAAATTATCTTGTCTCTGCTTGAAATAACAGTCTTTATTCTGAGTTGCTAGCTCATGCGGTTTTCCTTTTGCCATGTAATCTAAGCATTATCCTTTGGAGCATTTTGGAACAAACGATTTGATTTTGGGTGAGGTGTGATGAAAAATAACACTTCAAGTTTGGTGAATTGCCATTAAGACTTTATCCTTCACCTTTGCATATCAAATTGTCTACAACTGCATTAAAATTCACTTTATATCAAATTGATATTAAATCAAATTTGGAAGAGTTGTTTGAATGCTGTAAAATCATCTTCTAGGAGTTGTTTTAGATTTAGATCTGAAGCCGATGCTTTAGAAGATAAATGCCTTGTATAATATATACATATTTTCTACCATCCAGCCTTTGAAATATTTTGAATATCAGTGGGTGCAAAAATATGAGGTGCAAGAATTTCTTCCAAAGTGTCAAATGCTTTGATATTTCATGTTACATCTCTACGTAATGTAAAAATATTTTCATTCAATTTATCATGGCCTCCTTGGGAAGATTGCTTGCAAGCATTGAACATAGAATTTTTCTTCGTCTATTGAGTATGGAGTCTTCAACAAGAATTGGAAACTAAAAGGAAAATAAATGATATTCGTAAAATAGAAAATTATTTACAATATGTATAGGTAGGTATTGACAAATTCTCATCGACGGTGCTTTAGGTAAATTCCATTTATAGGATTTTGCAATTTTTGGCCATCCAGGGTAGCCAACTTGAATGCATCATGTTTCCTGCACTTAGTGACTTAGTGATTTGATACAAACCACTCAAGAGGGCATTAAATTTTACATGTTTGCAAGGCTTGGATCTATCTTCATCCTATTTTGGAACCAAATCATCTTCCTTGTACTAAATTTAACTAATCAATGGAGAAATTCCATCATCTGATGAGCTTTCTGTCTAATTCTTTCCATCTTTAAAAGCTCGCATAGTCTTCCAACTAATAGATTGACATCCTCATCATCTTGTTGCATGATTAATTGAAGTGTTGGAAGCTCATTATATACATGCAGAATTACCTTTCCTTATACTGGAGTGAATGGCCAGGTCCCAATCGAAGTTTTAGGAGTAATTTGGTCTGCCCATAAGGCTTGATTCAACTTTAAATGCCAGTTACTTTGAGATAGGGATAGTTCTCTTAAGAATTCCCACAAATGTTTAATATGAGGACACAACCAATCCATTGTTTTCAGGATAGTAATTAGGAGAAGTCTTCGTGATAATTCGACACTTGCATATTCAGTAACCTTAAAGCTCAAGAAGTTTTTTGCATCGTCTGTAATAACTACAACTGGTATTCCAGACCTAGTAATGAGTCCTTAAATGAATAGACTATCTGCATCTTCTTTTGCTCTCTTAGTGACCACGACTTTGTCCGTCTGGTAAAATAATCAATCTTGATCAACATTCATTATGCGTAGCTCTAAAGTGTGGATTGTTTACTCCAACAAAGTCCAATCCCTATTGTTGAAAGGAATGATGTGCCACTATTGGCTTTAGAGGGATGCATTTCTTCTTCCCACAAAACATTGGCAGGCTTCACATTTCTTCACACAATTAAAAGCATCAGACAACATGCTTGGGCAATAGTAACCTGCTCCTATAATTTTTGAGGCAATGGTTTGGGATGAAAAATAGCCCCATAAAATCATTCAAGAAATTTGTGGAGCAACTTTGAAACATTTGAGGCCCCAACACATCTCAACCAAATACAGTCATAGTTCTCTTTGAATAAGATGTCATCAATAAAAGCATAATGAATGGCCTACAATCTGAATCTCCTTCTTTGTGAGACCACCATTCCTTGAGGTCATTGCCCAGTTTTCATAAAATGGATAAATATGAAATCCAGTCTGCCTCATGCTGTGTTTGTATTTTTCTTGCTCATTTGTAGCATCATCTTTAACAGTATGCAAGAGCAACACTTGATCAGAGGGAGCGTTTCTAGAAAGTTGCTCATACAGGGCTCTTCTTATAATAAACTTCATTGGCTTTATTTCCATATTATACTACGATTTTTTATATTTATTTTTAAATTTTAAATCCAACCAACTCTTTTTTCTTCCATTTCTCCGTTGCAAGAATAAAATCTTTGATGTCTGTATGTGTCACATATATTGCAATTTTATCTTGAGACGGAAAGTGTGTGAATTTTTGCCTACGGTTTCATAAAGGCTTAATCTTGCTTTTCAAGGAAATTATATTTCTCCTCATATTTATGCAATGTTTGATTTATGAACGTATTTGGGTCAAATTGTTGCCATAATGTGATTGGTTCCAAATACACAAGAATAAATTCCTTTATGTAATTGGGATTGACAACCACAGGTATGTTGTTAATAGCCTTGCTGATATAGGCAAAACCGTGTTTGGCTTGACCAAAATATTTAAAATTTGCACCCATTTTTGCAGAAGACTTATGGGCTTAATGATTTGAGCAACATCAGCAATAAACTTACATACGAATTAATTTGCCTTGAAAGGACTGCAATGCCTTATTATTATTGGCAGCGATAAATTAGCAATAGCTTTTACCCGATCGGGGTCAATAGAGATGCCTTTTTTTACTATTTTGAGAAGCTTTGCTTTCTTTGACAGCAAAAACTGATTTCTTTTGATTAAGGCAAATGCTGAAACTACTTCACCTTTCAAATATGTTGTAGATGCTCAAAGCGCAGTTTCCTGTCCTTTGAAAAAAGTTAGATTAATTAATAAATCAAAATGATTTTATTTATCAAGCCTTCCAAAGCTATATTTATGGCATCCTAACATGTAGATCCAACAGTCTACAAGTTGAAAGGGATGCGTTGATATGCAGACATTGCCCATTTGGTAGTGAAGGCTGTTTTGTGCTAATCCTCATCTTTGAACTAGATTTGAATGTATCTAGAAAATCTGTCTAATAAAGAGAACATTTTCAAACCGGCTACGGTGCAGAATCTGATCCATAGGAGGAAGTGGATAATGGTCCTTCGAAGATGCTCTATTTAGATTCTAGTAATCAATGCAGAGCCTTATGTCACTATTCTTTTGGATTAGGATCAATATAGCAACCTGGTTGGAGTGCTTGATCAGAAAACTTATTTTCTCTTGCAACAGCTTGCTGAGATCATCTCATGAGAGGCTCAATTTTGGGATTGATTGGCCTATGCTTTTGCTTTAAGGGCTTTGCATTAGGAACGGAAACACTTGCATGTTATTGTACACTTTGAGATCTTCATAGCTCCATGCTATGATGTCATCAAGTTGTATACAGAGTTTAATGAATCTCTTTCTCCTCCTGTACAAGCTTTTCCAATCTTTCAATAATTTATTTGTTGTTGTTTCAACCTCTTCATATTCCCTCTCATTTACATGCATTATCCTTCTCTTTGAATGTCTGACTTGGTCATCAGTATTGACTTGGTTCTTATCATGATAAGGCCTCTTGGAATATGATGTGACTTGACTTGAATTGCATCTTTTTTTAGAAAGTATTTTAAAGTTTCACAACATAAAAAATACAAAATATGTTTACCACTCTCAAAGATGGCAGCGATCTACATTATCAAGAACATAAGATCTGCAGACTGGCTTGACCATGCAATTGTTATACTATGGCTGCTTATTGGGATCAAGCTGTGTGCCATAGTTGCCATTGGATTGACAAGCATTTTGATCCCAGGAATCTGACTGGATATTAATGGCATCAAATAACTCAAACAGACCAGATACTCTATGCTTGTAATATTTTATCACTATTTTTTTGTTGAAACGAGTCATCTTAGTTGTTTAATTACCAACTTGGCATTTCCAAAAACCTAAAGATTCTTGATTTTTAAATCCTCGGTCAGCTGTAGGCTTAGCCCAATGTGTCATACTTAACAACATTATTTGTATAGTTGAAATTCAACCCAAATTCGAAGCTACAGATCTTATCAGAGCTCTCTTAATTGAGAGCCATGATTTTCAGTCCTTGTCATGAAAAGGAGAGATGACAATAGATCTGAATAGGGTTGACATGTACATCTGTAGTAAAATTTATATACAATGCTTTACATTAAATTGAATTTTTAATTTTAAAAATATTATACAAATATTTAAAATGTGAATGACAACAAAGGAAAAATATAAACACGGATTATATATATATATATATAGATATATATATTTAAAATTCACCCTAAGACGACGGTTTTATACCTCCCTCTTAGGGGTTCCTTTTATAATTTATTTTGTTACCCTACAAAGGCGGTTTTAAACCACCATCTTAGGGCCTCCCCTAAGATAGCGGTTTAAAACCATCGTCATAGGTCTAAGAGGGTAGTTTTAAACTACCCTCTTATGGGAGGCCCTAAGGAGATGATTTAAAATCATTGTCTTAGGTCTAAGAGGATGGTTTAAAATTGCCCTCTTAGGGTCTAATACGGTGGTTTAAAACTGTCATCTTAGGATTTAATATGGCGGTTTTAAACCACCATCTTGGACCCTAAGAGGGTGACTTTTTGAGGCATTTTTTAATTGCCATCGTATGTCGTAGAATTTTTACAATGTCTTCATAGACGACAGCGGAATAACTATTGTTAAAGCTCTTTAAGGGTAGTTAATAACCATCGTTAAAGCTCTTTTTGGGTGTAGTGTCTAAGATCTTCAACATGTGATTGTTAATCTTACAATCAATATTGAAGTCATCTTTAACCTTTGTATTGGTGTAGAAGGTAAACCATTCTAGGAGGTTGATGTACCATTGCTAGATTTCATATTTGTATCCTTGTTTCCTCCCCACAGTGGCTTAGGCTACCTCATATGGATTTTCCTCTTGCTCTATCCTATATCTTTTCTCATGTATAAAGAAAGTGTGCAAACACTTATCTTTCAATCATCATTAAAAATAGCCCTCATGAATATAAGACTAGCTATCTTGAAGCTACTCGAGCCCCATGCTTCTTAGTTTCTCCTCAATAACATGATGTAAATCTCAAAGCTTAGGCATGGTTTGCATTACCTACTACTTTAGAGAGTAGAAGGTGTTCTTCTTTTACCCTTAAAATATTATAGGTCCATATAGTAAGTACCTGATGTATTCATAACTGTAAGCTTACTGTAGTGGTAAGGGCTTTGGCCTCTCTTTGGGAGGTCCAAGGTTCAAACCCCACTTAGTATGAGGGGACTAGGACCCCTCATAAAAATCTATGTAAACTCATTGGAAAAACTACCTAATATATTCCAAGTTAAATTGATAATTTGGCATGTACGCAGGTTTTTTGTAGGGCATAGGTGAGAAGCTCAACAAGCAAATGAATGACTAGTACTTCCACACACAGTAATCTCATTTGACCACTCCTCAAATCTAAATAGGTTTTCAGCCTCCTCTCAAATTCTTGGTATTTTCCCTTTCAAATTCTCCATGATAATTTTGTAGATTACATCATATAAGTAGTAGGAGATCTTTTCCAGATCTTGGTAAGGTAGGTCAGTATAGTCCACCAATAACAACAGTTTTCCATCCAGTCCATTTTGGTTCAGCTTGAGGAATAGGAAGTAGTCCTTTTGGTAGATGATCAACTATACTAGATAGCAAGTGTATGTAAACCACTAGGAGAACCATTGATCAAAAAAAAAATGCAGTGTTATAACATCATTTAATCCATTCACACCAACTATAATCAAAGACAAATTACTGGAAACCTTGTCTAATGCCTTCTTCATATCTAATTTTATAAGCTTACCTAGTTTTTCATGGAATGAAGAGAAAGTATGGCCTCTTGTGCAATAATTATACCATCAAGAATTTATTTATCACAAATAAGACCACCTTATTCCTATGAGATAACACAATATAGAATATGCTTCAACCTATTTTCCATAATACTACTGGATATTCATTGGATTAAGGAGCAAGAATCCAAGGAGAACCAAGATTCAATTATGAAATTGGAATAATTTAAAGAATTTGTAGAGGAATCAAAATCAAAATCTACAATAGAGGCAACAACAAAGTCCAAAGAAACTCAGTTAGAAGAGCACAAGAATACATCGAACAAAAGGAACATGAGCAAAGAGGATGAAGAAGAAATTAAAATATAGGAACAAAATATTGAAGAGTCAAAGAAAGTATAATATTAGGTTAATATTATAGCATATCACCACTCACACCACCACAAACAACAATAATCATGGATCAAGGTGAGTATCTCCCTCTCTAAGTATCATAAATTCTCTAGGATCTTCAACATGTGGTTGTTGATCTTAATATCAAGATTGAAATCATCTTTAATCTTCATATTGGTATAGAAGTAAAACCACTCTATGAGGTTGATTTTTTTATTGCTAGAATTCATATTTTTATCCTTGTTTGCTCCCCATAGTGGCTTGGGCTACCTCCTCATATGAGATTTCCTCCTTCTCGATCTTATATATTTTATCATGTATAAATAAAGTGTGCAAACCCTTGTCTTCCAATCATCATAAAAATAGCCCTCATGACCATATGACTAGATATCTTGAAGCTACTTGACCCCCATGATTCTTAGTTTCTCCTCAATAACATAATGGAAATATCATAGCTTAGGCATAATTTGCATTACCTACTACTTTAGAGAGTAGAAGGTGTTCTTATTTTACCCTTGAAAATATTATAGTTATATATAGTAACTACCTGATGTATTCCAAGTTAAATAGATAATCTAGCACAAAAGAAATTTTTTTGAAGGTCATAGGTGAGAAGATCAACAAGCAAATGAATGACTAGTACTTCCACACATAGTAATATCTATTTGACTACTTCGCAAACCTAAACAAGTTTTGAGTCTACTTTTAAAGTCTTGGAATCTTCTCTTTCAACTTCTCAATTATTGTGTTGTAGATTACATCATAGAATTAGTAGGAGATATTTTCAACTTCTTGGTAAGGTAGGTTAGTATATTCCACCACTAGCAATGGTTTTCCATCTAGTACATTTTGGTTCAACTTAAGGAGTAGGAATGAGTCCTCTTGGTAGATGATCAACTAGACTAGATAGTAAGTTGAAGTAAACCAACAAGAGAACCATTGATCAAAATAGAAAAAATTTCAATGCTATAAAATAATTTAATCAATTCACACCAACTATAATCAAGGTCAAACTTTCTGAGAATAACATTAGAAAATTCTAGGAAACCCTATCATATGCCTTGTTCATATCTAATTTTATAAGCATACCTAGTTTTTAATGGAATGAAGAGAATGTATGGCTTCTTGTGCAATAATTATACCATCAAGAATTTGTTTACCATGAGCAAAACCACCTTGTTTCTTTGAGATAACACAATTAGAATATCCTTCAACCTATTTGCATTAATTTTTAAACTGATCTTATAATCATATTACAAGGCTTATTGGATGAAAATTAGTAAAGTATTTTATCTCACCTTTCTTGGGAACCAACGTAATAAAAGTGACATTGATCTCACTTATTATAGCCTTCCTTTTTTGGCCCTCTTTGACTGCAACTAACATAACAGTCTTCAATAAATTCCATTTTTTGTAAAGAAAATTACAAGAAATCCGTTGGGGCTAGGTGCCTTGTTAGGATGGAAAGAGAAAATTGCTTCGTGGAGCTCCTCCATATATATCTTCTTCATCAAGATTTCATTTTTTCCCTGTGTGATAATTGATGGAATATTTTTCAATAGCTTATGTTGTGTCTTCTTATCTTACCTAGTATCTGATAAAATATTTTTGAAATAATTAATTTTTTCCTTCCTTATATCTTCTTCATCCTCAATATTCCTTCCATCTGGAGTTAAAATATTTTTGATGTGACGAAAAGAAAAAATGATTTTGCTTTACCATAATTTTTTTTATATTTCTATATCCTCAAGCCATATCTTTCTAGATTTTTTGAACCAAGATGACTCCTTTTTCAATAAGTTATGATAATAAGAAAGTAATTGTTTTTATTTCACATAAGAATCCTCATCCATTCCATTAATTTCTACAATCTCTTGTAAAATTTTGAGCTTAAATTTAATTTCTTTATTTTATTTAAAAATATTACCAAAATAATTGGCATTCTAAATCTTCATTTGGTCCTTTCAATATTTTATCTTTTGAACAAACCTATACATACATGATCCTTCAAATTTGGATTCATCCCACCATAACATAACCATTTGAAAAAAAAAATTAGGGTCTTAGAGCCACATAGACTGGAAGCATAATGGCTTTGGATGACCATTATTAGGTAAATTACAAGTCAAAAGAATGGGTTTGTGATCTCATACTGCTCACAATAAAATATCTAAAGAGATCATATACTTTATTTGCAATCATGTATTGGATAATAAGAATCTATCCAATATTTCTACTATGAGTTTGCCCAATGTGTCTATTATCTCATGCATATTAAAAACATGAAGGACTAACATTCCAAAGGTCATTTGAATTGACAAATGAAGCAAAATCTTGCTCAAAGTCAAAGCACATTGATTTGAAGCATCATTTTAGAAATACTTAGTTCAAGAAAATGAAGTTAAACTGAAATAATGCAATTTAAAAGATCATTGTGCATACATTTTTATAAAATTATTCAACACATTGATTTGAAGCATCATTTTACTAAAGACTTAGTTAAGAAAAAATAAGTTAAATTGAAACAATGCAATTCAAAAGATTATTGTGCAAACATTTTAATTGCACACAACAAGTGTGGTTGAGGTGAATCTTAAAAGACCTTGGTGAAAAGTAAGAGAGACCAATTACCATTTACGTAATAACATGAGTGTAATTAAAAAAATCAAAAATCTCGTTATTTATACAAAATCAAAGCACATTGATTTGAAACAATGCAATTCAAAAGATCATTATATAAACATTTTTACAAAAAGTCAATTTATTTTACTTTAAAATATAATAAAAAAATTATTCAAACTCAAACCCAAAAACATAATTATAATTACAAATAAAATAAAACGTATTTTATATATAATATTAAAATAGAAAATATATATATATGGAGGAATAGAGAAGAGAATGGCAAGGAGTTTGGAGAGCGATTGTGCACTGGATTAGCTAAAAAATAATTATATTGAGCTGAAAAAATTTGCATGTAGACTCGTTTTGAATACCTTTTAGTTCTTTGGGTGATGTTGATTAGCTTCTGGTGCATGTTATGTGTATATGTTTTAGTGGAAACAAAATATCACTTCACTTAAAAATAAAAATGCATAGAATGGTATTGTTTGATATGCAAAGATTCCCCATCGAGGGGCGTAGCAGTGATAGGGCAACAAAGTAAAAATATTTTAACAGTGTGATAGCAGTGCTAGGGTAGTGAAGGTGAATGCAGAAGTGCTAGGACAGCGAAGTAAAACTATTTTACAATGCCACAACAGTGTTAGGCAGCGGAGACGAGTGCAGCAGTACTAGGGCAACGAAGTAAAAATGTTTTAACAGTGTCACAGTAGTGCTAGGGTAGCGAAGGTGAGTGCAGTAGTGCTAGGGCAGTGAAGTAAAAAAAAATTAATAGTGCCATAGCAGTGCTAGGGCAACGAAGGCAAGTGTAGCAGTTTTAGGGTAGCAAAGTAAAAATATTTTAACAGTGCCATAGTAGTGCTAGGGCAACGAAGGCGAGTGCAACAGTGCTAGGGCAGTGAAGGCTAGTACAGCAGTGCTAGGGCAACAAAGTAAAAATATTTTTTATTTAGTATTTTTTAAATGGCAGTATAATTTGTAAAATTGGTTTCTTATTTTTTATGAAAAATAAAGAGGAACGTTTGGAGTTCTCAGAGGACCCCTTTGGGGGGCAACGCATTTTTTCAACTCTAAGGACCAAGGGTCTCATTTCTGGATAAGATTTAAAATTTGAGAACTAGGGGTCCTTGGGTTTTTTGAGTGACCCGAATAATACTGTAGGTTATCAGACTTTAGTGGGCAGAGGAGAGTCTATGTCAAAAGGTTCAAATTAAGTCAGTTATCCTATTGACTGCTCACTCTTAGGTATCTTAAAACACTCTACTCAAGTGATGAGTCTAATGAATGAGCAAGTGTTAATTGCAGGGAAGAAAAATTTGAGCAGGCTTCAAACAATCCAAACTAACTTTGTTTGACAGAGTTTCCTTTGTTTGGTTTTGGTTTTATTGGTAAAATTCTTGATTTAAAGGCCCTAAGTTGAGTGGGTCCAACTTAAAATCAACACAGTCTACAACTTTGGTTACTAAAGTGCGTAAGGCACATAAAGTGGTTACAAAGAGAATTTGAAGATCAAAATGGTACTTGGGGAAGACTTGAGGATGGAACAAGTTTTGGAGTTTTTAGGGAAGGCCCTTATTGGAAAGTTTCATGGATGTCAAATAGTTGATAATACACTAAATAAGTGGTTGTAGAAGGTATGGATCCCAATCTTAGGATATGGGCCAATTTTTCACTTACTTTCTAGAGGATGGATGGGTTTCCTTTTTCACTCTGAGGAAGATGCACAAAACATTCTAGAAGGTCGTTGGTATTAGGGGTCTTCTTTTTTGGCTTTGAAGGTTTAGACAACTTACTTTGATCCTAGGACTGAAATTTCAAGGAGAATCCTAATCTGGGTAAAACTTCTAGGTCTGTCAATGGAGTTATGGTTAAAAGGAGCTTTGAAAGTGATTGGAGATTCATTAGGTAAAACCTTGGATATAGATATTTTTTTTAAATCTAGTATTTTTTGGTTTGTATCTCAGGTTTTGGTTGAGATGGATATTAGTGAAGGCTTATCGAACTGTACGGAGATAGATGTGGGGTATACAGTTCATACTCAAATATTGGATTATTTGAAGATTCCTTTTAGATGTGTTCGTTGTCATATTTATGGACATATTGCTAAGGAATGCTCTCAATATTTCACATAGAAAGTATGGAGGAGAAAACAAAGGACTAGTGGAGATTGCAAGTCAACTAACAACAATCAAGAGATACCTATTTTCAGAGCTTAATAGTGTTCCCTAATTTGGTACAAACAAGAAAAAAGAATATTGTTGAACCTAAAACCAAAACTATGGAGGAGTAAGAAATTTTTGGCCCAACTTTATCTCCATTTTACTGTTCACAAGTTGTTAGAGAAGGAGACAATCATAAAGAAAACTATGAAAGGATTGGAACCTGATACTATTAAGTTTGTTCAAGGTTCCACGAGCCTGGGGGACGGAAGGACGGGTTTCGGGGAATTGGGGGGATGGCAGGCTGATTTTAGGGGATGGCTCGGGGACGACTGGGGGACGGCTGGTATAATACTATGAAAATTGAATTTTTTTAGAAATTTAGAATAATCTACACATTCAGAATTCTACACGCAACAAAAATGATATTAGGATATTCATATTGATATTAGTTACTAAGTGCATCCATTTAATTGTTTCAACAAATATAACTTGAAGGGTCAACCAAGGATATCAAGTGCAATATGCCAATCTCTAATAGTTAACCAAATTAGTTGCTATTGGTAAAGTAATGAATGCCACATTATTCAACTTTTAGAAGTCATCATTTTTAACAATGTACTAAAGAACATAAAGAACGGAGTAAAGAAAAAGTTACAGTATTCTAAAATTACAGTGTTCTAAAATAAGCAGATTTGTCATTGAAGTCAATGTCCTAAAGCAAAAGTTACAATTTTCTCATTGAAGTCAATGTCCTAAACTCAATGGTATTTATCTCTTTGTAAGAATAAGACAAGTTGATGCCAATCATTCCTCATCTGTATTTTCTCAATGGAAGTGTATGCAAAGCAAACAATTTAGGTCACTTTGCAGCAAATATTTATAGCAACAAAGGAACACACATAAAAGCAAAATAGTGAACATGAATCTAATTGGATGCTATCTGTTTTACAAAATCTTCATTCTTGAAAATTAGATAAATCAACAATAGAAGCATTTTGGACCAAGATCTTTTCCCCACCAAATAAAGTGCCATTCCAGTCAGAGTTATCATGCCACTTTTACTAGCCAACAACTTCATGTTTTTACCTTACATGATTTTCTAAATTATGAACCTGAATTAAGACATGCAAAGCCATGATCTAAATTATCTCCGCTTATTATATCAACAATATTTATCCTTCACTTGTAATTTTAGAAAACTGTAACTTTTGCTTTAATCTTCATAGAACAGATTGGCTGAGGACTTGCTTTAGAATACTGCAATTTTAGAATATATAACTTTTGCTTTAATATTCATTTGTGGAAAGTCATAATTTTCAACAATGTACTAAAGAACAGATTGAAGAACACAAATGTCTTACAATGTACTAAAGAATAGATTAAATTTTCATTTTAATTTCTTTTTTAGTTTTTCTTCTGGCTGAGGACGCCCAGCCATGGGGGACGGTTGGGCGTCCCCGAGGATGGCCTGAGCATCTCAAAAGGGACCCAGTCATCCTCAAGGATGACTGATCGTCCCTGGGGATGCCCTAAAATAGGGGACATCCCAGGGATGAGAGGCCATAGGCCTCAGGCGTCCCTGGGGACGTTTCCCATCTGTCCCCCAAAAGGGGGACGGGGGGAAACGTCCTCAATGTTGTCCCCCCATGCTGGGGGACATGGGGGATGGGGGGATGCATCCCTTAGGGTGGGGGATGCATCCCCGTGGAACACTAAGTTTGTTGGTCATACATCTAAGCCTTATGACAATTATTGTCCAATACATGAGAGTAATATGGACTTAGGTAATAAAGAACTTTGTATACTTTCTTATGAATGTTCAAAGAGAAGTCCTAGGGACAAGGAATTTTTTAAGATTTTAGACAATGGACCGGTAACCTCAAACGCATTGAATAGAGATTGTGATGCAAATATTTCTACTATTGGGAGAAGTCTTTGTGACCTATCAGGTGAATCTTCTAGGGAGGTATCTATTTTAGGGGATGGTTTGGAGGTAAGTTTCTATTGCAGATATTTGTTATGTTCTAGGAAAATGGAATCTGAGCTGAGAACTTGTATAATTATTGGAAGGTTAGGGTTAGGTCTAGACCATATAAAGGAATCTTCTACTAGTTCAACAAATAGGAAATCATTTTTGTTTCATGCACCTGAGAAGGATTTTAGGAAAATTCAGCAAGGTAAACAAAAATCTATCAAATGGGTCCTTAGAGTGGGATAAAACCCCTCTAAGATGTTTAAATGATCTTGTTATCCCTTAATATCTAAGGTCTTGGAAGTCCCTCTAAAAGACTTGCCTTAGCCAAGCTGGTGGAAATTCATAATCCAGATGTTATCCTTCTACAAGAAACCATGGGGGCAAGTACAAAAGTCATTGAAGGGTTAAGTAAATTGCTTAGGGACTAGGAGTTCTTGGCTCTAGATGCTACCAAAAATTTAGGGGTGTTTTGACTAGTTGGAAGAACTTAGTATCCTTAATTAATTCTTCCTTTATGGTTTCAGGCTTGTGGATAAAATTATTTTTTAAAGACTTGGGTTTGAGGTTATCGGTTATTAATTGTTATGGTCCCTATGAAGATAGGCAGGTCTTCTAGGATGATTTTTTCTCCCAAAGGTGTGTTAGGGATGAAAGAGTTATCATTGGTGGGGACTTAAATTTTACTATGAATAGAAGTGAGGTATGGGGAGAATCTACAAGACTTGATAGACTTGTAGATTACTTTAGACATAAGATTGAAGAAGTTGGTTTAATTGATTTGGAACCAATAAAATTAATGCCTACGTGGAGAAATAATAGAGTTGGGGAAGTTGGGATCTCAAAGAGGTTGGATAGATTTTTTATCTCAGAGTCATTATACAATGAAATAGATAGAAAATGATCATGGGTTGAGATTGGAGGTGGCTCAGATCATTCTCCCATACTTCTTCAATTAGAAATTCAAGAGGCAAAACCTACCAGTCCTTTTAAGCTCAATCCAATTTGGTTGGAGGAAGAAGATTTTCAACAACTGATTAAAAAAGAATGGATTGGTTATGACCAAAGTTCCAGGTCATCAATGAGTTTTCAATTTGTTGTTGCTTTAAAAAAATTAAAAGGAGTTGTGGCATCTTGGATTGTAGTTAAAAATGAGAGTATGGATAGAGATCTTAAGTTGGTGGAGAAGGAAATTTTAGAAATTCATAAAAATAATGAGGTTGGTTTGTTTAAAGAGGAGGAGAAAACAAGACTAGTTGAACTAGAAATTAAGAAGAACAAATTCTTGGAGTGGAGGGAAGTTGAATGGAGAATGAAAAGTAGAGTTGTATGGTTAAAAAAGGGGATGAAAATACTAAGTTTTTTCATAATTTTGCTAATCATAGGAAGAAGGTTAACACTATCTGGGAGATGTAGAATGAAGAAGGGGTCCTCGTTAGGAGTTTTTATGAGTTAGCAGATTTGGGAGTAAAACATTTTCAATCTATCTATAAAGAACCTGATAGAGTCAATATTGGGGAAATTTTAAAGTTAACTACTTTCTTCCCTAGTTTTGTGATAGAGGAGGACAATCAGTTACTTATGAAGGAGGTCACAAAGGAAGAACTAAAATTTGTCCTGACTTCTTTCAAAAAGGATAAAAGTCCAGGGCCTGATGGATGGCCTGTGGAGTTTTTCCTAGTTTTCTATGATCTTGTTGAGGAGGATCTTCTCGAGTAATGGAGGAAGTTAGGTTGAGTGGTCAGGTTTTGGGGGCTTTTAACTCCACTTTTTTAGCTTTGATTCCCAAAAAGGAGAAGCCTGAAACCTTTGATGAATTTAGACCTATTTCGTTGTGTAACTGTATCTATAAAATCATTGCAAATATTTTGGTTGTTAGATTGAAGAAGATTTTCTCTGAAGTTATTTCCTAGGAGCAGTTTGGGTTTATAGTAGGTAGACAAATTTTTGAAGCCATAGGAGTTGCACAAGAGGGCCTTCACTCTATTAAAACTAAAAATCTTCCCGCAATGGTCCTTAAACTAGATCTATCTAAAGCTTATGATAGAACTAGTTGGTTGTATCTCAGATTGATGCTCTTACATGTGGGTTTTAGCTATCCGATAGTAAAGTGGATTATGGGATGCATTTCTTTTGTATATTTTGTTGTTCTTATCAATGGATCAACTTCCAAATTATTTAGACCCTTGAGAGGACTGAGATAGGGATGTCCTTTATCTCCTTTACTTTTTTTGTTGGTTGTTGAAGGATTGAGTAGAGCTATTTTGGATGCAAAGAGGGCAGGATCCTTGTCCAGGATCAAAGTGGGGGTCCTTTATTTATCTCATTTATTATTTGTTGATGATGTATTGTTGTTCACAAATGGTAGTTTAAGGGAAGCTAGAAAGTTGAAGGAAATCTTGGACACTTACAGTATTGCTACCGACATGGAGATAAATTTTTAAAAATCCTCTATTTGCTTTAATGGTCTAGAGTAGGAGACTAAATAGGGTCTAATCAAAATTTTTCCTTTTAATCTCTTAGATTTCTAGGAAGGCTTTAAGTATTTGGGTTTTGTATTGAAGCCAAATAGTTACAGGAAGAGAGATTGGGGATGGCTTTTAGAGAATATTGAAGTTAGGATTAACCATTGGTGTAATAGATGGTTGTCTATTGGTGGGATATTAACACTTGTAAAGTCGGTTCTTGAGGTAATTCTTGTGTTTTGGCACTCCTTGGCCTTCATTCCCAAAGGAATTCTAAAGAAAATAAGAAAACACTACTTCAAATTTCTTTGGACTGGATGCAAGGAACATGAAGGCATTCCTTTAGTTAAGTGGTAGAGTATTGCTAGGCCAAAGGAGGAAGGTGGTTGGGGACTTAAAAATATCCATATTTTTGGTTCTTCTTTGGCAGCAAAAAGTTTATGGAGGATTTTGACCAGAGAAGGATTATGGAAGAAGATTATTGAACAAAAGTATATTTGTCTAGGGACCTTTATGGATTGGATCAGAAGTCCACATAAAAGCATTAAAAATATTTCCATTCAATGGAAGGCACTAGTACAGGCCTTTCCTATGATTGGAAAATATTTGGCTTGGAAAGTGGGCAATGGTGAACAAGTTAGAATAGGGGTTGATTCTATTTTGGGTTGTGGAGAAAACATTTTGTTGTTGGAAGCTATGATAGGTTCTTTACAAGACAAGGGTTTTTACTTTCTTCATCAGGTGGGGGAATCATATTCTTCTAGTCTTTGGACCCAAGGTTGGAAGCAGGCTCAGGTCTTGGGTCTTTTTGATGAGCAGGTTATTTTATGGAAGGCTTACACTGATAGTCTTAATAAGAGTCATATCAAGCTGAGAGCTGAACCAGATACTATTGCTTGGGCATACAACAAATTTGGGGGTCAATATATGGCTAGACTTGGCTACAAAGCAAGTTTTGACCCTCATCCTCAAGGGTCTACTTGGTGGTGGAAGCAGATTTGGAAATTATCTGCCCCAAAAAAGATAATTATTTTCATGTGGTTAGCTTTGAGAAATAAGGCTTTGACTTGGGAAGTTTTATAGAGGAGAAGCAGACAAGGTCCAAGTATTTGTATGTTGTGTCAGTCAGAGGAGGAAAACATCACACATTTGTTAATCAAATACCCTTTTTCTCAACAAGTTTGGTTAGAAGTTGAACAAATAACTGGAGTACAAAATATTTGGGAAGGAGAAATAATGGAGGTATGCTTAAGACAATGGTTTTTGAAAAAAGAGTTGAAACAATTTCTTTCTTTACCATGTCTTATATGTTGGGGTATATGGTTGGCACGAAATGCAACTATTTTTGAAGGGAAGTTAATACCCCCATTTCAAGTCATATTTCAGGTGAGGACTTTGGTCTCAATCAGCAAAGGGCCTGGCAAACATAAGAAACCTCGACAAGTAGACAATTTTTTCATTGAAAAGTCTCAACCATGGGGTTTTTTGATGGGGCTAGTCAGAGACAATCATATTTTAGTAGCGTGGGAGGCATTTTGTACTTCTCAGATACCCACTATATCAAATTTAAAGTAGGTCTTGGGACAGGTTCCAACAATTTTGCTGAGTTTCAAGTGTTGAGATTGCTAATGAAGTGTGTTGTGGAGAGAAATGTGAAAAATTATAAATTTTTGGAGATTCTACTCTAGTCATCAATTGGATGAATAGATCTACTCAATTAAAAAATAATCTGCTTAGACCAGTGGGAGATGAACTACTGGAGGTGATTTTCCTTTTTGAAAATATCTCTTTTACTCATGTTTATAAGGAATTAAATCAAGAAGCAGATAGGTTATCAAAAGAAGGTCAACAGGTTCCAGAAGGTTTCTTGCAAATGGAAGAGAACAAGGATGGAGTTTCTTCTTTCACCCACATATCATACCCCTAGTTTCTATGCTAGCTCTAGGTTTTTTATTGTGGGCCTGTTTCATTTGATTAGAGCTTTATGGTAGTTTCTAACTGTTTCTTTTCTATTCTATTGGTTTCTTTTTCATTAATTTCTATCCAGGTTTTGGACATGGAGGTTATTTGGATGATTAAGTATTGATATATAAGGATATTTATCCTTATTATCCCCATGCTATTTTGAATATGGGTTTTTTCCTCTCTGATCTGCTCGATTGTAATTATATTTTGACTCCTAGTAATATGCTTTTATCTGAGTTTTTGTTTGTGCCAAGGCACCTGAGAAGTGTAATTTTCTTTCATTCTTGAAATAAAATTACGATTTTTTTCTTATATATAAAGAAATAAAATTACGTTTTTTTCTTTATAAATATATATATATATATATATATATATATATATATATAATCAATTTTACTTTAAAATATTGCAAAAAAAATTATTCAAACTCAAACCCAAAAAACATAATTATAATTACAAATAAAATAAAATAAAATTTATTAAAAAAATTGTTCTAAATATAATATTAAAATTATATATTTATTTATTTGGTTAGTGTGAAAAACCCGTATAATCGACATTGGCATCCCTGTCCCATCATGACCTCTCAATAAGGGTAAGAGTTGAGTTTATCAATAAGGACCAAACACATAACCATACACACACCCACCCCCTCACACCCAAAAAAGCCAAAACTCATTTCATTAATTAAAAACTAAAAAATGTTTTAAAAAAATTGTATTTATTAAACCTTTGTGAGCTTCCTAGGAGCAAGACAACCTTACTACTCAAAATACAATTAAGAGTCCCAAGGGGGACAATGCAACGGTTTGGGCTTTAGCTCTTGTTTGAGAGGTCCAAGATTCAAACCTAGTGTGAGTGAATATATGAGAAGGTAGATATGTGTTCATCAAATAAAATACAATTAAAATTTCTAAACCTGTAAGATATTTATTGAACCTCCCCTTGGATTTTTTTTTGAATTGGCAACACATTGCTTGATTTTTTTTTGAATTGGCAACACATTGCCTCCGATCGTAGCGTCAAATCATGGAGCTACCACTATAACCCCTACCTCGCCTCGGTAAACATATTCGGAGTGAGAGAGACCCCCCGTGGCTCAGGGTTGGTACTGTCGTCATCAAACTGATGCACACTCAACGGACTCTAATCAGACTACTACCTTTACCCTAGAGTAGGCATGCCCACGAAATTTGAACCTAGATCTCCTCTTGATAAGTGTCCAACGTCTTACCAATCCACCTAGCCCTCACCGACTCCCTTAGATATTTATTAAACTCTTTACATAGTAATTGATCTTATCTATTTTACATAATCATTGAATAGAGGTGTTATACAACATATCCGCAGAATAGAGGTGTTATAATAAAGCTCATCAAAACATATTTTATTTTCATAAAAATAGGTTTCATTTTTATTATATTATTATCATTGATGGTTTAACGAGATTCAAACATTTTTCTTCAAAAAATTGACTAAATTTAATAGTTAATATTATTTTAATCTAACCTCTCCTCGTTATTTTAATGTCAGCTCTCCATTGCTTCTACGTGAGTACAAATCTCGATCCTTAATCGCCGACATGCCTAAAACCTCGCAGAAAGAGAGAACTACAACTAACAGAAAATCGACTTAAAGAAACGAAGTTCAAGGAGTCCGAAAGAGAAAAGGAGGGGAAAAATGGGTGTCCGAGGTTGACCAAGCCAAGCTAGGTTAAATTTCCCCGACTCCTGGCCGCAAAATCTGTTGGGCCCTTCGTTTCCACCCGCAGAAATTCAAACTGCCGCGGCCAAGTATGCAGTGGAGGCCATGCGGCATTTTCTGGCTACGAATCCCAAACCTGCGTAGACGGCCAATTGATTTTGGAGGAGAAGAATCCGGCATTGTTGGATTCGCTTCTTCAGGAGCTTCAGAGCAGTCGGTCCAGAGATGCAGATGATGATTTCTCAGCGCAATACCAGCGGCTTGACGACTCTGATTTTCTTGTCTTTGAAGAAGAATAGCTATTGTGAGTTTAAAACTGCTCAACTCTGATTTCGTGCTTAGAAATGCATTCAGCAATGCAATTCTTTAATTCTGTATCTTTCAGCGCAGAACTAAAGGTGCTTTTTCACCACACCGGAACCACAAATATCAGTATATAAAGCTGTGTTTTTTAAGTCATACACGGTTGTATTTATTTTATGGGAATGTTATCACCGAGTAAGTATTTGAAAAAATGTTTTATAAAGTTTTATAGTGGTAAATTAAGTTTTATATTTAAGTTTTTTTTTAAATAAGTTACGTGGTTTTTATTGTAATTATTTTTATTAAAATATTATATTTGTTGTAATATATTTTTTTATCATAATTTTTTCATTTTTTTTTTTCTTAAATATATTTTTCAACTTTTTCTATGTGTTTTTATAATCACTTTTTTGACATTATTTTGATTAAGACATAAAATCTCACTTGGTCAATTACTTTCTAGAATTTGAATTTCACTCGGATGAAGATCGATACCACAATTCATTAATTTATTTGCTACCATAAATATGATCACTAGCCATGAGATTACCTCGAAGTGTTATGTTTTCACAATCAACTTCTTGACATCATTTTGATTAAGACATAAAATCTCACTTGTCACCTTCTAAAATTTGAATTTTATGAGGATGAAGATCAACACCATAATTCACTAACTTATTTGCTACCCAAATTTTTTTTTCTATAAATATGCTCACACTGCCATGAAATTGCCTCTAGTACTAGATGATGAACATCAACAATAATTTTAGTTTTCATCCAATCCTCACATCCATTTTTGTTAATAGCATTGATGATAATTTGTGAGTCCCCCTCAATTAAAATATATTTCCATCTTTTTTCTACTACAATTTTAATATTTGTAAGAAGTGCCTTAGCATATGATTCTGAATAAGTTAGGAGAATTTTGTCTTCACTATTTCTAAAAGCACTACCTCCACCAGCTTTTTTTGGATTTCTTTTAGAAGCACCATCAAAATTAATTTTGATAAACCAAATTTCTAAACATTACCATTTTACCATAGATCAAAGTAGATCATTTGTTCTAATTTCGTTGTCGCAGATTCTTCCATGTATGTTCAAATCATGTAGCCAAGTTATTAGCACCTTTTTTTCCTTCAATTGAGACTTTTGATGATGAGTGCCATATTTGTAGATATTGTACAAGAGAGGTAATAATACGGTTCCAAACTTGAACATGATTTTGATATTTATTTTTTTAATTTTGTTATTCCTTTCAAGCTATAAATTCCAACAATGAGTGGCAGGGCCAATCTTTAAAAAAATATACATAATGCTTTAGCTTTGAAATAATTTATCCAACATTTTATCAACTCTTTCAATGTTGATGGAGCTACTCAATATAATTTCATATTTTAAAAAAACCCAAATGATGTGAGCATCGAACAATGAAGAAGTAAATGGTTTGATGTTTCTAAATCCTTCTCACACAAGGCATATATGAAGGTCCATAATATCCTCTTTTTTGTAGACTCTCTCCTATAAGAATCTTACTTTGAAATGTTAACCAAAGAAATGTTCCTTACGAAGAGCCTCTAATGACCAAATGTTCTTCTAAGAAAAATATTTGGAAGAAGGAAATTTTGATTCTTCTAAATCCTTATATCCCAACTTGACCGAATATCCACCATCTTTTAATAAATTCCAAACAAACTCATTGTTTCATCTTTTCTATATCAATGTTATATCCATATTCTTTGAGAATATCATACATATTTGAATGATAACCTTTAAAACTATTATATTTTCATCAACTTCCTATATCCATGTTATATCCATATTCTTTCAAAATATCATACATATTTGAATGATAACCTTCCACTGCTTGATCCAATCCCATATAAGGAGTAAGGAGTAGTTGAACATATGGTTTTCTAAGATATATTAGTATTGTAAAGTAAATTGATCTTTTACAACATTTCATAGTTAACATAACTTAAATCAAAATTGGAAGGTGATTGGAGAAAATGATAAAATGATCATGATATATATGTAAACCATCATAAAAAGCTACCAAGGTGATCTAATGTGCAATGTAAAATCTATCAATTCTACTTGACTATTTTCATGCACCCTCTCTATAATTGGATTAGACAAATCCATTGTCATGGTGAAAGTCAATTTTCAATAGAAGGATCAAAGACCTCTAGCTAGCTTAGTATAAAAACTACAAAGATCCACGAGGTTGGGGATAGGGGGACGTGTTTCGAGGATAGCATGCCAATTGTAGGAAACAGTCGAAGGACGATAGGGGGACGACAAGTATAATAGTATTAAAATATTAAAAAATAAAATAATTAAAAACATATATACATTTATTATAAGTTTGATAAAATATTAGAATTATACTCTATACAACATACTTCTTTAAATCCATTTAGGTAAAAATAAAATAATCATAATAATTATAGTATAATAAGAATAGTCGACCTAGTGATTGAATAGTTATATAACCTCTGTCATGGGATGACGATGGGCGGGAAGTCCTCTACGGGGGAGATCGGGAGCGGCAACGGTTCGATCCTTGGGCGCAGCGGAGCAGTCGGAGGGCACCAGGAGTCTGGGGGTACGGAGGCGTCCTTGCCTAATGAAGGAGATCGGGCTGACGTCGATGTCAGTCGGGGTAAGGACCCACCAGACAAAGGGGGAGGTGGGCCACATAAGTCTTATGCCCAGGCAGTGGCTTCAAAAACCCTAAATGGTTTTTCTACCAAGGAGTTGTTTTCGGTTGGGGACGAGCTGGACATCCCGACGGAAGTCCTTTCAAGCTTCATGGAGTTTGAGAAATTTACCCTCATAGGTAAGTTCATTGGCGGCCGTCCCGACATGGAGACCATCCGAAAGTGGGCGGCAAGAAAATGGAGGACCTCTGGTCATATGGAGCTGGCGGCCCTATCCCGAGGTTTTTTTGCTATTAGACTGAACAATAAGGAGGATTACTGTAAAATCCTGGCTGGCGGCCCATGGTTCCTAGGCCGCAGAAGTTTGTTTCTTAGGAAGTGGGGCATGGATTTCAATCCTGACACCCAGAACATCAACATTGCCCCAATATGGGTTAGGCTCCCGAGTCTTCCCCTCTTCGGATGGCATGAAAATGTTATAAGAGGTATTGCGCGCTCCATAGGGGAGTTGGTCACCATTGACCCTCCCACCCGAGCTCGAACAAGGTTCGTCCAAGCCCGTTTTTGCGTTTTGACGGATCTGGAGGCGAAACTTCCGACTTCCATCACTCTCCGATCTGGAGGTACCATTCTTCATAAACAAGCTATTGTCTATGAAAATAGACCAGCTTTCTGCCCCCAGTGTCGGTCCCAAGGGCACCTCCAGTCCCATTGTCCTCTTCAAAAGTCGGGTAAGCAGAAGCATGAAACCTGTAACCCCCTGGAGCATGGTGATGGTCAGGTGAAGCAGTCAAATCTTCCAAACATGAAGGGCCATGAGTCTCCAGGCCCCACCAGGGACCGCATCGATGTCCCTCAGCCTGAAGAGAATCCCACCCTCCAATCGGACTCTGTACAATTTGGAGTTGACAATCAGCAAGGAGCAGACTCCCACCTAGAAAGTGAATCGTAGGAGGAGAAGGATCGGACCCCATCCCAAATTATTACTCAGTCTGATTCTCTGCTCCAAGACCAGGGCCATCCCGATTTCAACCAGTCGCAGACACTGCTAGAAGATTACCTCCTAGGTAGGAGGGGTGAACAGTCCGGTCATATTAGCCCCCGAAATACGAGGAGCCAAAAGCAAAGTGTGGATTTTGGTAGTGAGAGGAAGCAGGGCCGTCCTCCTAACAAAGACAGGCGAGACAAAGAGACAGCAATAGACGTTGCAAATGGAACCCAACGTTTGCTGGTTCTGGATGATTTTGACGCTCAGACGGACGAAGCGCATGCATCAAAACCTCCCCCCCAACAAGGAAGGGGAGGCAAGAAAAACCTCAAACTGTCCAGATGAAAGTCCTCTCATGGAATGTGAGAGGACTGAACGGTGCAGCCAAACGAAGGTTAGTGGCTGATCTCCGTAAGAGGACTAACCCTTCCATCCTTATTTTGCAAGAGACCAAGCTCGATGCTATCTCCTCTGATAAAGTTGCGAAGGCCATTTGGGCCAAGGCAAATTGTCTGTCCAGCCCTGCTGTGGGAACAACGGGAGGGCTCATGGTTCTATGGGATCCAATGAGTTTTGAGGGCAGCCTGTTGTCAACCTCCAACAGAATCATCAATGTGTTGTTCCAGTCCAAAACCACCAATTTTTCCTGGATTCTGTCCAACGTTTATGCTTCAAATTCTGCCACAGAGAGAGCAGAAATGTGGAAAGCTATCTCTCAGATGAGGGAGAATTTTAGTAATTTTCCTTGGGTCTTAGGGGGTGACTTCAATTGTCCCCTTCATCCTTCAAAAAAAAAGGAGGGTCCGACCATTCCAGCCGCAGCCTGGAGGACTTCAGGGATTTTGTCTCTGCTAATGGCCTGCTTGACATCAAACTCAAAGGGGCTTCCTTCACATGGAGTAACAGAAGGATTGGGAGCAGCTTGATTCAAGTTAAGCTCGACAGATTTTTCATTTCCCAAGAAGCCATTCCCATCCTTGGCGGGGCTATCCTTTCGGCCCTACCAAGGATTGGGTCTGACCATAACCCTATTTTCTTGGAGGTGGACGATGGGCCTATTTTTAAGACCCCCTTCAGATTCGAATCCATGTGGATTTCTCACAAGGATTTCAAAGGATTGGTTTCAGCGTGGTGGCAACTGAAGGTGGAAGGAAGCGCTCCTAAAAGAGTGGCTTTAAAGCTCAAAATGGTCAAAGAGAAGCTGAAGATATGGAATAAAGAGGTTTTCGGCAACATTTTTGAGTCCAAAAAATCCATTTCGGAGAACCTGAAGGTTTTGGAGGAAAGGATGGAACTCGAAGGTTACACTGAGGGTCTCAGGGAGGAAGAGCGGAGCCTTTTGGTGGATTTTCATTCTATTCTCGCTAGGGAGGAAATTTTTTGGCGCCAAAAATCTCGTGACCTTTGGTTGAAGAATGGAGACTCCAACACGAGGTTCTTCCACGCGTCTACTATGAGGCACAGAGGGGTCAACAAGATCAGAGAAGTGGCTTGCAAGGATGGGTGCATTACCAGGGAGATAGAGGAAATCAGGAGCGAAGCGGTTGACTTTTTTTAGGATTTGCTTGGCACTCCTCCCGACAGCAACTTTCAGGTCCAAAAATCTCTGCTTGCCAACTTTTCGACTAAAGTTCCCCATGAGGTAAGCATCAAGCTTCTGGAACCTTTTTCCTCGTCCGAGATTAAAGAAGCTTTGTTCTCCATGCAACCAGACAAGGCCCCTGGCCCCGATGGTTTTCCCCCCCGTTTCTTCCAAGTCATGTGGGATGTTGTGGGTCCGGATGTATGCGATGCTATTCGGGTTATTCAAGCTTCCAGATCCATTCACCCGAAACTCAACTCCACTTTTCTCGCCCTCATTCCTAAGTCTCCCACCTGCAAAATTTTCTTTGACTATCGGCCCATCAGCCTGTGTAATGTTTTTTACAAGATTCTCACCAAGTCTATAGCCAATAGACTCAAACCCGTCCTCCCTCTCCTGATTGATCCTTGTCAGGGAAGCACTGTTAAAGGCAGAAACATTCTTGATGGTGTCATCACTGTCCATGAAACCCTTCACTCTGCTTACCGCTCCAAGAATGCTGCTCTTTTTCTTAAGCTCGACATGAACAAAGCCTTTGACCGGGTTGATCGTAGATTCTTGTGTGCAGTCCTCCTCAAGTTCGGCTTTCATCCTCACTGGATTGACCTTGTCTATAGTTGTATATCCACTCCCTTTTTTTTTGTCCTGGTCAATGGGTCCCCTGTTGGGTATTTCCAAAGCGCCAGAGGCCTCAGACAGGGCGACCCGTTGTCTCCTATCCTTTTCATTCTTCTGGCGGAGGTTCTGAGCTGGTCCATGAAAGAGGCTCTTCGTCAGAACAAGATTTTTGGCATTCTGTCGACTTCTAGAGTTGAACCTGTCACTCATCAGCAATTTGTGGATGACACCCTCATCTCCACTGGGGCGTCTGTTGCCCAAGCCAAATCTCTCAAGCGGATCCTTTCCCGTTATGAGCAAGCTATCGGGAAAAAGGTCAATTACATCAAGAGCAAAATTTATTTTATTAACACTCCCCTGCGTAGGCAACTCCGGATTGCTAGAATTCTTGAATGCACTATTGATTCCCTGCCTACGTCCTATCTGGGGTTGCCTTTGTCTTACAATGGGCGTGCCAGTGGAGGTATGTGGAACATGATCCTGGAGCGCCTTCACAGGAAACTTGGCACCTGGAAGGGCAAACTCCTATCGCAAGCTAGGAAAGCCACCCTTACCAAAGCTTGTCTTCAGGGGATCCCGACCTACTTTATGTCGGTGTTCATGCTTCCAGTTGTTGTTCATTCCAAAATCGAGAAGATTCAGAGGACCTTTCTGTGGTCTGGCAATGAAGAGAAATCTAGAATCCCTCTTGTTGCCTGGGACAAGGTGTGCTCACGGATTGACCAAGGCGGCTTGGGGATGAGAAGATCAAGACTTATGAATTTTGCTCTGATCATGAAGCATGCTTGGAGGATTCTATCTAGCGACCCGATGGAGTGGGTTAAGCTGGTTAAAAAGAAGTATCTTGGCTCCAATTCCTTCTTTGATGTTGAGACCACCCCCGTTGCGTCGGCTTTTTGGAAATCTGTGCTCCAAACCCGGCATTTGATCAGCCTAGGAGCCCGCTGGATCTTGGGTGATGGCAACCTCATTTTCTTTTGGAAGGACAGGTGGGCATCCGAGGAAGCCCTTGGGTCGAGGGCGGACCTTGCTGGGCTGAGAGGGCTTACCGACCCAAACTCCCAACTCAGGGTGGCGGATTTCATTGATCGGAGCACCCGCTTTCCTCGATGGAAGCTTCCAGTCATGGAAGGGTTTAATATTGAGGTTACCTTTCTAGCAAACATCCTCCAATCGGTTCTAATTCCATCTACCAGGAGGACTGACAGAATCATCTGGAGTGGTACGGACGATGGTCTTTTTTCTGTTAGATCAGCCTATGAGTTTCTTACCAGCAAGACTGCCCTGGATTACCGATGGAAAACTGTCTGGAGGAAAGGGGTCATCCCTAAAGTCAACTTCTTTGCGTGGATCGCTTTCCACAACAAAGCCTTAACCATTGACAACCTTCACAAGAGAGGTTTTGCCTTCCCCAACAGGTGTTACATGTGTCTAGCGGATTGCGAGACGAGGGATCATTTATTCCTGCACTGCCCTTTTTCCCACTCGGTTCTCAGCATTGTCCTATCCTCCTTCCAAATCCTCTGGTGCTCTCCCCGCTCCCTCAGAGATGCTTTCCATCAATGGCCTAATCCTTTCAAGAATCCTAAACTTCGCTTCCTCCTTGAGGCCTCCTTCCATCATTCCATTTGGCAAATTTGGTTAGAGAGGAATGCCAAAATTTTTGGCAGAACCCCTAAAGTGCCTCCTTCTATCGCTCAAAGGGCCTTATCCTATGCCATCGAGAACTCTAATGTTGTTCCCAGTCCCCGTCCCCACCTTTCGAGCGAAGAAGCGATTTTCAAAAAGATGAATCTCTGGCTGTCTCCGGATGTTGTTAAAGGGCCCTGTCGAAGAAGTGTTATTTGGACCAAGCCCCCCATGGGGTGGATTAAATTAAACTTTGATGGAGCGGCTAAGGGTAATCCTGGGCCCGCTGGTGCTGGGGGTGTTGTTAGAGATCATGATGGGAATCTTGTGATAGCCTACTGTGAAGATCTGGGTTTCCAGACGAATCACTATGCCGAAGCCCGAGGCGCTCTGAAAGGTATCCGGATTCTCTCTGAGGATCCTCGGCCTCTAATTATTGAAGGTGATTCGCTCAACATTGTCAATTACCTCCTTGGCACCAAAAATCCATCCTGGAGAGTCTACAACATCGTTCTTGAGGCAAGAACGCTTCTTTCCCAATGTGGCAGGTGGAAAGCTAATCATATCTTTAGAGAAGGCAATCGCGTGGCTGACCACATGGCCAACAAAGGGCTCACGACCACGTGTCCGGTCGTGTGGCGGTCTCGCTTCCCATCCGAGGTGGAAATATTGGCCAGAGCTGATATCCCTTCATGAGGCTTTCCTCACGCAGACTTCGGAAGGCCCCTCCCGAGGAGTATCGGGGTAGCGTGGCAATTCTGTCCAATCCCTTGGGCGATTGTGGGTGCAAGTGTCTTGTGAAGCGCAGTCCTGTTTCCAAAGCTATTTGTTTTCAAGTTTCCAAGACGCACCAGATTTGGTGCCCTGTAGGCTATCAGCACTTTCTTCTCCAGCAAGGCGGTCTTGCTATTTTTTTGTTCCTGGCATTGGTTCGAGGTTGGCATGTCAAAGTACCCCTTCCACAAGTTTTTTGTCTTAGGTCTGTTTTACTTGCAATTAGACTTATATTTACAGCCAAGAGGTATGATACATCATTAGATATTTGGCTAATTTTGTACATAAGGTTTTGGGATCCTCTATAAAAACCCACTGTTAATATATTAAAATAATTACCAAAAAAAAGAATAGTCAACCTAGTTTTTATTATTTTATTTTGAAGATTTATATTTTGAGAACTTTTATATTCAAAAAGAAATAAATACTTCACAGTAGTACCTTAGCGCAACAGAAATCAAATAACGAAGAGGAAGTAGAAGCACAAGCGATCAATGCAAAAAAGGCACTTCACGACATAAGAACAAGAGAGACTGAAATGAAAGGGAAAACTTTGAAAACACGTTTCGCACCTTAAGTGCTCATCAGTTCGGCTGATGACCAAACATTACAATCCATCTTGTTTATATAGATTTCTCAAGCCAGTGGGTGCCCTAGCCGACATGCCACATGGCGAGAATCAAGAAAAATGGACCGTTACCTTGGGATATGCCAAAAAAGGTAGTGATTGCCAAGGATAATGGTTGAAAGTGCCTTAAAACATTAAAAAATGCTCCTCGGGATGTGCACCCATGAATACGAGGCATTGATTGCCGAAAAGAGATGTTACAAAAAATTCTAAACTTTAAAACTCATTTTTGAGGGGTCTAGAGGCCCCAAAAAGGGCCTGTTGCTTTGAAACCCATAAGGTTTCATCTTTCTCGTAGAAAATTTTATAAGCTTTCCAACGCTTCAGACGGTTCGAGAATCGGAGCCCTGTAGCAAAAGTTATGGCCGATTGAAGTTGGGTTGGGTTCTCACGACCCGGTTGCGGCACAAAAATTTCTTCATATTTTTGTTGTTTCTCCAATAGATGATGCCACGACCGATATGGGAGAGCTGAGGGTCTTTGCTCCATTTTTCGTAGAGAGGTCCAAGCACATTTTTGTTTAGACGAAGATCACGGGCAAACTGGCAGTTGTACAACTTCATCAGAACTAGGGGAGATTTCTTTAGACCTGGCTGTCTTAAAGAGATCTTCTGGAATATTTTCTGGAGTAGTGCAGGCCGGTGTCGAAACTCTACCTGGGCAAAGAGTGGAAATAAGAAATGGGACGGGTAGCCCCGGGCTCTCAACCTATGAAAAAATTGATGCTTCATCTTTCTGAATCCTTCATCATCCGCCTCTCTGACCAGAAACCTGTTGAGTTCGCTGACTATGAAGGCTTTTTTTGGTGGGGTGGATGGAATGAATAGAAAGGGATATATTGATACACATTCATTGGTTTTTGGTATAGTTTAGTACCCAGACGACCTGGAACAGTCATGGAGGGTGGTTTGACCACCAGAATATCCAGGATGTTAACTTCAGAAGTGGAAATGGCAGTAGTGATGTTGATGTTGGGATAAACAGAACCATAAGCATCAAGGAGAGCTTGAAGACTCTCATTAGTACCATTCCAAACTCCAAAAGCATCATCAATATATCATTTATACAAGAAAATATTTTCTGAAATAGATGGAAAAATACCAAAAACTTGCAATTCCAAGTAACAAAGAAACAAACAGGCATAGACAACTACAAAATTGCTCCCCATTGTTGTACCTCTTTTTTGCCTGTAGATCTTACCATAAAATTCTAGATAATGTCTGTTCAGGACCAGTTCTGCAAGTTCGAGGATCAACTAGACCAAACCTGGCTTGAACCTCCCCGAGATGAAGTGTTGAAGAGTGGCCAATCCTGTTGTTGTAGGAATGCTTGGGTACAGGCTCTCAACATCAAAGGTGAATAGAACACAACTTGGAGGAAAATCTCTTTCATGAAGGATTTTCATTAGGCTCAGAGAGTCTTGTAGATGATTTGGCTGCTCCAGGAGAATGGGGAGAAGTTGGTGGTGAAGCCATTTGGAAACAGGCTCCAACATATAACCGTAATAGGAGCAGATGGGTCTACCCTTCATAGGTTGTTTGTGAACCTTTGGAATGAGGTAGAAAGTACAGACTCGAGCAATGATGGGGTTCTTTTGCAGAAGATAATCCACTATTTTTTGATCGAGGAGAAGACTTCTTTGTGCATTTTTAACAATGGACTCCAAGCTAGAAAAAAGAGAGTTCCAAGGAATAAAAATAACCTCTTGGTAAACTTCCAGATCTGAAAGTTGTCTGATCCCTTCTTCCAGGTACCATGCCTTGCTGAGAATAGTGAGGCCAAGATTTTTGTCAATGGGTCTGATGACAATGGAATCATCAGATCTAAGAGAGTGCAAGGCTCTTGCCAGATGCCTAGGCAAGGGAGGCTAGAAGATACTCTCTATGGAAGCAAGTTGTTGTTCAACTCGATGCTTTCCATCATTAAGAAGATCCAGTAGGGGCTGGTATTTCACATCAGGTTCCCATGCAGAATTTGAAATACGAAAGGGAGAGTAGGCAAGTTCTTCCTAGTTGGCGATGTTCCTTCCTTTTGGATCGAAAAACCATCAGATCTTGAGAAGCCTAGAAAATAGAACATACTCTGCATGAACATCATCATGGGCCATGGGAGGTGGGACAGGGATATATTTCAATCCTAGCCCAAGAAGCTCTTTTTCTACCATTGTGAGAGGTCTATCAGAGAAATTATGAACAATGACATTTGTGATCATGCCATCAACAACACCTACCTTGCTCTTGTTGAAGAAGAGTAGGCATCTATCGATAGGGCTGAATATGGCACTCCAACGATTTAGTAGCGGTTTATACCACCATCGTGAGGATGGCCTTGGGTCTGCTGCAATCCTGGACCTGATCTGCCTAGGAACAGATCTCGTAGAGTTCTGATTCGTTTGGGAACTAGATCCTTGGAAAGTTTTGCTAGAGCCCCATCGTGACTATTGTTGCGTAGGAGGTATGAATTCTTTCTCTGGTTGTTGCTAGTGAACTCTACTCTGGGATCGATCTCATGACCCATTTTTTGATTGAGATCATTGGTTCTGTCTATCGGGATGATTTCATTATTGTTGTTGTTGGCCTGACTATTGAGGTTGTTGTTGTTGCTATCCACTATGGGAATGACTCTAACTCCTATTCCTTCTCCTTTGATTTTGGGGTGAGGGATTGTGGGAGTTGGGTCGAGAGGAAATGACAAGATCTGTGACAAGTTTTCTGAGCTCTTGGATCTCAAAAAGAGTGGAGCGCACTCTTTTTTGATGAGGGAGGCCACCGAGGTGTTGGCTTCATCCATGATAGTATCTTGTTGTTGTTTCTCAACAGCTTTTCGAGTGTCGGTTGCACCTTGTTGGACCTGATGATCCACACACAGTTCCATTTCGAGAGCGTTGGCCTTCATAGTGAAGTCTTGCTTGATTTACGATTTCCAATAGGATGCAATCTCAAAATCTAAAATGAAAGTCATTTTACTAAATATTTGCTCTACTTGTGCATCGAGCTGTGTGACAACGACATCCTTTTGAACCTTCAAGCTCTCAAGTAATTTCTTTTCTGTCGAAAGATATACTTTCGAACATGCTTTCTAGAAATTCAAGGTGAGCTCGAAAATTTCTTGTCCATCTCTTCCTGAAGAGTAGGATCTGGAATCCGAAGGCTTGGAGGCTTCATGCACAAATTGTTTGGCATGGTGCCCTCGTCGATGCCTTTCTAGATTTTCATGATGAAGGTCTCAGTTTTGTGGACCTTGATGAACGTAGATCTAAAGGTTTCCTAAAATTTCAAGTTGAGATCTTTAAGATTCTATGGTAGTTCTAGAATACGCCTCGAGGGTTGCGTCACTTCAGGATAAGAAGAGCAGGACTATGTTGAGTGCATTCTACATGCGAAGGGGAAGCTTCAATCTCTGAAAGTATCATCTTGGGTCTCTTTTGAGCGGATCTAGTGGATTCCAAAATAGGAGAGCCTTCATGAAAGAAATAGGGATCCTCTTCTAGATTTTGGATAACTAGGGCAGCGTGCGACATCAGATTGAAAAGATAACTTTTATATTCAAAAAGAAAGAAAAACTTCGTAGTAGTACCTTAGCACAATAGAAATCAAATAATGAAGAGGAAGTAGAAGCACAAGCGATCAATGCAAAAAGGGCACTTCACGACATAAGAACAAGAGAGACTAAAATGAAAGGGAAAACTCTAAAAATGTGTTTCGCACCTTAAGTGCTCATCAGTTCGGTTGATGACCAAACATTACAATCCATCTTGTTTATATAGATTTCTCAAGCCAGTGGGTGCCCTAGCCGACATGCCACATGGCGAGAATCAAGAAAAAGGGACCGTTACCTTGGGATATGCCAAAAAAGGTAGTGATTGCCAAGGATAATGGTTGAAAGTGCCTTAAAACATTAAAAAATGCTCCTCGGGATGTGCACCCATGAATACGGGGCATTGATTACCAAAAAGAGACGTTACAAAAAATTCTAAACTTTAAAACTCATTTTTGAGGGGTCTAGAGGCTCCAAAAGGGCCTGTTGCTTAGAAACCCAATGGGTTTTGTCTCTCGTCATAGAAAATTTTATAAGCTTTCCAACGCTTCAGACGGTTCGAGAATCGGAGCCCTGTAGCAAAAGTTATGGCTGATTGAAGTTGGGCTGGGTTCTCACGACCCGAGTGCGACATATAAATTTCTTCATATTTTTGTTGTTTCTCCAATAGATGATGCCATGACCGATATGGGAGAGCTGAGGGTCTTTGCTCCATTTTTCGTAGAGAGGTCCAAGCACATTTTTGTTTAGATGAAGATCACGGGCAAACTGGCAGTTGTACAACTTCATCAGAACTAGGGGAGATTTCTTTAGACCTGGCTGTCTTAAAGAGATCTTCTAGAATATTTTCTGGAGCAGTGCAGGTCGGTGTCGAAACTCTACCTAGGCAAAGAGTGGAAATAAGAAATGGGACGGGTAGCCTCGGGCTCTCAACCTATGAAAAAATTGATGCTTCATCTTTTTGAATCCTTCATCATCCACCTCTCTGACCAAAAACTTATTGAGTTCACTGACTATGAAGGCTTTTTTCTGGTGGGGTGGATGGAATGAATAGAAAGGGATATATTGATACACATTCATTGGTTTCTAGTATAGTTTAGTACCTAGATGACCTAGAACAGTCATGGAGGGTGGTTTGACCACCAGAATATCCAGGATGTTAACTTCAGAAGTGGAAATGGTAGTAGTGATGTTGATGTTGGGATAAACAGAACCATAAGCATCAAGGAGAGCTTGAAGACTCTCATTAGTACCATTCCAAACTCCAAAAGCATCATCAATATATCATTTATACAAGCAAATATTTTTTGAAATAGATGGAAAAAGATCAAAAACTTGCAATTCCAAGTAACAAAGAAACAAATAGGCATAGACAACTACAAAAATTGCTCCCCATTGTTGTACCTCTTTTCTGCCTGTAGATCTTACCATCAAATTCTAGATAATGTCTGTTCAGGACCAGTTCTACAAGTTTGAGGATCAACTAGACCAAACCTGGCTTGAACCTCCTCGAGATGAAGTGTTGAAGAGCGGCCAATCCTACTATTGTAGGAATGCTTGGGTACAGGCTCTCAACATCAAAGGTGAACAGAACATAGCTTGGAGGAAAATCTCTTTCATGAAGGATTTTCATTAGGCTTAGAGAGTCTTGTAGATGATTTGGCTGCTCTAGGAGAATGGGGAGAAGCTGGTGGTGAAGCCATTTGGAAATAGGCTCCAACATATAACCGTAGTAGGAGCAGATGGGTCTACCCTTCATAGGTTGTTTGTGAACCTTTGGAATGAGGTAGAAAGTACAGACTCGAGCAATGATGGGGTTCTTTTGCAGAAGATAATCCACTATTTTTTGATCGAGGAGAAGACTTCTTTGTGCATTTTTAACAATGGACTCCAAGCTAGAAAAAAGAGAGTTCCAGGGAACAAAAATAACCTCTTGGTAAACTTCCAGATCTGAAAGTTGTCTGATCCCTTCTTCTAGGTACCATGCCTTGCTGAGAATAGTGAGGTCAAGATTTTTGTCAATGGGTCTGATGACAATGGAATCATCAGATCTGAGAGAGTGCAAGGCTCTTGCTAGATGCCTAGGCAAGGGAGGCTGGAAGATACTCTCCATGGAAGCAAGTTGTTGTTCAACTCGATGCTTTCCATCATTAAGAAGATCCAGCAGGGGTTGGTATTTCACATCAGGTTCCCATGCAGAATTTGAAATATGAAAGGGAGAGTAGGCAGGTTCTTCCTAGTTGGCGATGTTCCTTCCTTTTGGACCAAAAAACCATCGAATCTTGAGAAGCCTAGAAAATAGAACATACTCCACATGAACATCATCATGGGCCATGGGAGGTGGGATAGGGATATATTTCAATCCTAGCCCAAGAAGCTCTTTTTCTACCATTGTGAGAGGTCTATTAGAGAAATTATGAATAATGACATTTGTGATCATGCCATCAACAACACCTACCTTGCTCTTGTTGAAGAAGAGTAGGCATCTATCGATAGGGCTGAATATGGCACTCCAATGATTCAGTAGCGGTTTATATTATCATCATGAGGATGACCTTGGGTCTACTGTAATCCCAGACCTGACTTCCTAGGAACAGATCTCGTAGAGTTTTGATTCATTCGGGAACTAGATCCTTGGAAAGTTCTTCTAGAGCCCCATCATGACTGTTGCTACATAGGAGGTATGAATTCTTTCTCTGGTTGTTGCCAATGAACTCTACTCTGGGATCGGTCTCATGACCCATTTTTTGATTGAGATCATTGGTTTTGTCTATCGGGGTGATTCTACTATTGTTGTTGTTGGCCTGACTATTGAGGTTGTTGTTGTTGTTGTTGTCCGCTATGGGAATGACTCTGACTCCTATTCCTTCTCCTTCGATTTTGGGGTGAGGGATTGTGGGAGTTGGGTCGAGAGGAAATGACAAGATCTATGACAAGTTTTCTGAGCTCTTGGATCTCAAAAAAGAGTGGAGCGCACTCCTTTTTGATGAGGGAGGCCACCGAGGTGTTGGCTTCATCCATGATGGTATCTTGTTGTTGTTTCTCAGCAGATTTTTCGAGTGTCGGTTGCACCTTGTTGGACCTGACGATCCACACACAGTTCCATTTCGAGAGCGTTGGCCTTCACAGTGAAGTCTTGCTTGATTTATGATTTCCAATAGGATGCAATCTCAAAATCTAAAATGAAAGTCATTTTACTAAATATTTGCTCCATTTGTGCATCGAACTGTGTGACAACGACATCCTTTTGAACCTTCAAGCTCTCAAGTAATTTCTTTTCTATCGAAAGATATACTTTCGAACATGCTTTCTAGAAATTCAAGGTGAGCTCAAAAAATTTCTTGTCCATCTCTTCCTGAAGAGTAGGATCTAGAATCCGAAGGCTTGGAGGCTTCATGCACAAACTGTTTGGCATGGTGCCCTCGTCGATGCCTTTCTGGATTTTCATGATGAAGGTCTCAGTTTTGTGGACCTTGATGAACGTAGATCTAAAGGTTTCCTAAAATTTCAAGCTGAGATCTTTAAGATTCTATGGCAGTTCTAGAATACGCCTCGAGGGTTGCATCGCTTCAGGATAAGAAGAGCAGGACTTTGTTTGAGTGCATTCTACGTATGAAGTGGAAGCTTCAATCTTCGAAAGTATCATCCTGGGCCTCTTTTGAGCGGATCTGGTGGATTCTAGAATAGGAGAGCCTTCACAAAAGAAATGGGGATCCTCTTCTAGATTTTGGATAACTAGGGCAGCGTGCGACATCAGATTGAAAAGATAACTTTTATATTCAAAAAGAAATAAAAACTTCATAGCAGTACCTTAGCGTAACAAAAATCAAATAACGAAGAGGAAGTAGAAGCACAAGCGATCAATGCAAAAAGGGCACTTCACGACATAAGAACAAGAGAGACTGAAATGAAAGGGAAAACTTCAAAAATGTGTTTCGCACCTTAAGTGCTCATCAGTTCGGCTGATGACCAAACATTACAATCCATCTTGTTTATATAGATTTCTCAAGCCAGTGGGTGCCCTAGCCGACATGCCACATGGCGAGAATCAAGAAAAATGGACCGTTACCTTGGGATATGCCAAAAAAGGTAGTGATTGCCAAGGATAATGGTTGAAAGTGCCTTAAAACATTAAAAAATGCTCCTCGAGATGTGCACCCATGAATACGGGGCATTGATTACCGAAAAGAGACGTTACAAAAAATTCTAAACTTTAAAACTCATTTTTGAGGGGTCTAGAGGCTCTAAAAAGGGCTTATTGCTTTAAAACCAATGGGTTTTGTTTTTCATCATAGAAAATTTTATAAGCTTTCCAATGCTTCAAATGGTTCGAGAATCGGAGCCCTGTAGCAAAAGTTATGGTCGATTGAAGTTGGGTTGGGTTCTCATGACCCGATTGTGACATATAAATTTCTTCATATTTTTGTTGTTTCTCCAATAGATGATGCCATGACCGATATGGGAGAGTTGAGGGTCTTTGCTCCATTTTTCGTAGAGAGGTCCAAGCATGTTTTTGTTTAGATGAAGATCACGGGCAAACTGGTAGTTGTACAACTTCATCAGAACTAGGGGAGATTTCTTTAGACCTGGTTGTCTTAAAGAGATCTTCTAGAATATTTTTTGGAGCAGTGCAGGCCGTGTCGAAACTCTACCTAGGAAAAGAGTGGAAATAAGAAATGGGATGGGTAGCCTCGGGCTCTCAACCTATGAAAAACTGATGCTTCATCTTTCTGAATCCTTCATCATCCGCCTCTCTGACCAGAAACCTATTGAGTTCACTGACTATGAAGGCTTTTTTTGGTGGGGTGGATGGAATGAATAGAAAGGGATATATTGATACACATTCATTGGTTTCTGGTATAGTTTAGTACCCAAATGACCTAGAACAGTCATGGAGGGTGGTTTGACCACTAGAATATCCAGGATGTTAACTTCAAAAGTGGAAATGGTAGTAGTGATGTTGATGTTGGGATAAACAGAACCATAAGCATCAAGGAGAGCTTGAAGACTCTCATTAGTACCATTCCAAACTCCAAAAGCATCATCAATATATCATTTATACAAGCAAATATTTTTTGAAATAGATGGAAAAAGATCAAAAACTTGCAATTCCAAGTAACAAAGAAACAAACAGGCATAGACAACTACAAAATTGCTCCCCATTGTTGTACCTCTTTTTTGCCTGTAGATCTTACCATCAAATTCTAGATAATGTCTGTTCAGGACCAGTTCTGCAAGTTCGAGGATCAACTAGACCAAACCTGGCTTGAACCTCCTCGAGATGAAGTGTTGAAGAGCGGCCAATCCTGCTGCTGTAGGAATGCTTGGGTACAGGCTCTCAACATCAAAGGTGAATAGAACATAGCTTGGAGGAAAATCTCTTTCATGAAGGATTTTCATTAGGCTCAAAGAGTCTTGTAGATGATTTGGCTGCTCCAGGAGAATGGGGAGAAGCTGGTGGTGAAGCCATTTGGAAACAGGCTCCAACATATAACCGTAATAGGAGCAGATGGGTCTACCCTTCATAGGTTGTTTGTGAACCTTTGGAATGAGGTAGAAAGTATAGACTCGAGCAATGATGGGGTTCTTTTGTAGAAGATAATCCACTATTTTTTGATCGAGGAGAAGACTTCTTTGTGCATTTTTAACAATGGACTCCAAGCTAGAAAAAAGAGAGTTCCAGGGAACAAAAATAACCTCTTGGTAAACTTCCAGATCTGAAAGTTGTCTGATCCCTTCTTCCAGGTACCATGCCTTGTTGAGAATAGTGAGGTCAAGATTTTTGTCAATGGGTCTGATGACAATGGAATCATCAGATCTGAGAGAGTGCAAGGCTCTTGCCAGATGCCTAGGCAAGGGAGGCTGGAAGATACTCTCCATGGAAGCAAGTTGTTGTTCAACTCGATGCTTTCCATCATTAAGAAGATCCAGTAGGGGCTGGTATTTCACATCAGGTTCCCATGCAGAATTTGAAATACGAAAGGGAGAGTAGGCAGGTTCTTCCCAGTTGGCGATGTTCCTTCCTTTTGGACCAAAAAACCATCGGAGCTTGAGAAGCCTAGAAAATAGAACATACTCCGCATGAACATCATCATGGGCCATGGGAGGTGGGACAGGGATATATTTCAATCCTAGCCCAAGAAGCTCTTTTTCTACCACTGTGAGAGGTCTATCAGAGAAATTATGAACAATGACATTTGTGATCATGCCATCAACAACACCTACGTTACTCTTGCTGAAGAAGAGCAGACATCTATCGATAGGGCTGAAGATGGCACTCCAATGATTCAGTAGCGGTTTACGCCACCACCATGAGGATGACCTTGGGTCTGCTGCAATCCTGGACCTGACTTCCTAGGAACAGATCTCGTAGAGTTCTGATTCATTTGGGAACCAGATCCTTGGAAAGTTCTGCTAGAGCCCTATCATGACTATTGCTGCATAGGAGGTATGAATTCTTTCTCTGGTTGTTGCCAGTGAACTCTGCTTTGGGATCGGTCTCATGACCCATTTTTTGATTGAGATCGTTGGTTCTGTCTATCGGGATGATTCTACTATTGTTGTTGGTCTGACTATTGAGGTTGTTGTTGTTGTTGTTGTCCACTATGGGAATGACTTCGACTCCTATTCCTTCTCCTTCGATTTTGGGGTGAGGGATTGCGGGAGTTGGGTCGAGAGGAAATGACAAGATCTGTGACAAGTTTTTTGAGCTCTTGGATCTCAGAAAAGAGTGGAGCACACTCTTTTTTGATGAGGGAGGCCACCGAGGTGTTGGCTTCATCCATGATAGTATCTTGTTGTTGTTTCTCAGTAGCTTTTCGAGTGTCGGTTGCACCTTGTTGGACCTGATGATCCACACACAGTTCCATTTCGAGAGCATTGGCCTTCACAATGAAGTCTTGCTTGATTTACGATTTCCAATAGGATGCAATCTCAAAATCTAAAATGAAAGTCATTTTACTAAAGATTTGCTCCACTTGTGCATCGAGCTGTGTGACAACGACATCCTTTTGAACCTTCAAGCTCTCAAGTAATTTCTTTTCTGTCGAAAGATATACTTTCGAACATGCTTTCTGGAAATTCAAGGTGAGCTCAGAAAATTTCTTGTCCATCTCTTCCTGAAGAGTAGGATCTGGAATCCGAAGGCTTGGAGGCTTCATGCACAAACTATTTGGCATGGTGCCCTCGTCGATGCCTTTCTAGATTTTCATGATGAAGGTCTCAGTTTTGTGGACCTTGATGAATGCAGATCTAAAGGTTTCCTAGAATATCGAGTTGAGATCTTTAAGATTCTATGGTAGTTCTGGAATACGCCTCGAGGGTTGCGACGCTTTAGGATAAGAAGAGCAGGACTTTGTTTGAGTGCATTCTATGTATGAAGGGGAAGCTTCAATCTCTGAAAGTAACATCCTGGGCCTCTTTTGAGCGGATCTAGTGGATTCCAGAATAGGAGAGCCTTCACGAAAGAAATGGGGATCCTCTTCTAGATTTTGGATAACTAGGGCAGCGTGCGACATCAGATTGAAAAGATAACTTTTATATTCAAAAAGAAATAAAAACTTCGTAGCAGTACCTTAGCGCAACAGAAATCAAATAACGAAGAGGAAGTAGAAGCACAAGCGATCAATGCAAAAAGGGCACTTCACGACATAAGAACAAGAGAGACTGAAATGAAAGGGAAAACTCCGAAAACGCGTTTCGCACCTTAAGTGCTCATCAGTTCGGCTGATGACCAAACATTACAATCCATCTTGTTTATATAGATTTCTCAAGCCAGTGGGTGCCCTAGCCGACATGCCACGTGGCGAGAATCAAGAAAAATGGACCGTTACCTTGGGATATGCCAAAAAAGATAGTGATTGCCAAGGATAACGGTTCGAAAGTGCCTTAAAACATTAAAAAACGCTCCTCGGGATGTGCATCCTTGTTGGACCTAATGATCCACACACAGTTCAATTTTGAGAGCGTTGGCCTTCACAGAGAAGTCTTCCATGATTTACGATTTTCAATAAGATACAATCTCAAAATCTAAAATGAAAGTCATTTTATTAAATATTTGCTCCACTTGTGCATCGATCTGTGTAACAATGACATCCTTTTGAACCTTCAAGCTCTCAAGTAATTTATTTTATGTCGAAAGATATACTTTCGAACATGTTTTCTGGAAATTCAAGGTGAGCTCAACAAATTTCTTGTCCATCTCTTTCTGGATAGTAGGATCTAGAATTCGAAGGCTTGGAGGCTTCATACGCAAACTGTTTGGCATGGTGCCCTCGTCGATGCCTTTCTGTATTTTCATGATGAAGTTCTCAGTTTTGTGGACCTTGATGAACGCAAATCTGAAGGTTTCCTAGAATTTCAAGCTGAGATCTTTAATATTCTGTGATAGTTTTGGAATACACCTCGAGGGTTGCATCGCTTCAAGAAAAGATCAAGATTGTGTTTGAGTACATTCTACACGCAAAGGGGAAGCTTCAACCTCTAAAAGTATCATCCTAGGTCTCTTTTGAGTGGATCTGGTGGATTCTAGAACAAGAGAGCCTTCATGAAAGAAATGGGGATCCTCTTTTGGATTTAGGATAGCTAGGGCAGCGTGCAACATTAGATTGAAAAGATAACTTTTATATTCAAAAAGAAATAAAAACTTTGTAGTAGTACCTTAGTGTAACAGAAATCAAATAAGGAAGAGGAAGTACAAGCACAAGCGATCAATGAAAAAAAATGCACTTCACAACATAAGAACAAGAGAGACTGAAATGAAAGGTAAAACTTTGAAAACATGTTTCGCACCTTAAGTGCTCATTAGTTCAGCTGATAACCAAACATTACAATCCATCTTGCTTATATATATTTCTCAAGCCATTGGGTGCCCTAGTTGACATGCCACGTGGTGAAAATCAAGAAAAATGGACCGTTACCTTGGGATATGCCAAAAAAGGCAGTGATTGCCAAGGATAACGATCAAAAGTGCCTTAAAACATTAAAAAATGCTCCTCGAGATGTGCACCCATGAATACAGGGCATTGACTGAATGGGGAGAAGTTGGTGGTGAAGTCATTTAAAAACAGGCTCCAACATATAGTTGCAATAGGAGCAGATGGGTCTACCCTTCATATGTTATTTGTGAACCTTTGGAATGAGGTAGAAAGTACAAACTCAAGCAATGATGGGGTTCTTTTGTAGAAGATAATCCATTATTTTTTGATCGAGGAGAAGACTTCTTTGTGCATTTTTAACAGTGGACTCCAATTTAGAAAAAAGAGAGTTTCAGAGAATAGAAATAACCTCTTGGTAAACTTTGAGATCTGAAAGTTGTCTGATCCCTTCTTCCAGGTACCATGCCTTGCTGAGAACGGTGAGGCCGAGATTTTTTTCAGTGGGTCTGATGACAATGGAATCATCAGATCTGAGAGAGTGCAAGGCTCTTGCCAGATGCCTAGGCAAGGGAGGCTGGAAGATACTCTCTGTGGTAGCAAGTTGTTATTCAACTCGATGCATTTCGTCATTAAGAAGATCCAGTAGGGGTTGGTATTTCACATCGGATTCCCATGTAGAATTTAAAATACGAAAGAGACAGTAGGTAGGTTCTTCCCAGTTGGCAATGTTCCTTACTTTTGGACCGAAAAGCCACTAGAGCTTGAGAAGCCTGGAAAATAGAACATACTCCACATGAACATCATCATGCGCCATGGGAGGTGGGATAGGGATATATTTCAATCCTATCCCAAGAAGGTATTTTTATGTCGCTCTGAGAGGTCTATTAGAGAAATTATGAACATTTGGAATTTGTGATCATGCCATCAAAAACACTTACCATGATCTTTCTAAAGAAGAGCAGGCATCTATCGATAGGGCTGAATATGGCACTCCAACAATTCAGTAGCGGTTTACATCACCGCTACAAGGATGACCTTGGGTTTGCTGCAATCCTGGACCTGACTGCTTAGGAAAAGATCTCGCAAAGTTCTTATTCATTCAGGAACCAAATCCTTGGAATGTTTTGCCAGAGCCCCGTTGTGACTGCTGTTGCACAGGAGGTATAAATTCTTTCTCTGGTTGTTGCCAATGAACTCTACTCTAGGATCGGTCCCGCGACCCTTTTTTTGATTGAGATCGTCGGTTCTATCTATCAGGGTGATTCTACTATTGTTGTTATTAGCATTTAGGTTTTTGTTGTTGTTATCCGCTACAAGAGTGACTTCGACTCCTATTCCTTCTCATTCGATTTCAAGGTGAGGGATTGTGGGAGTTAGGTCGAGAGGAAACGACAAGATCTATGACAAGTTTTTTGAGTTCTTGGATCTCATAAAATAGTGGAGCACACTCCTTTTTTATGAGGGAGGCCATCGAGGTGTTGGATTCATCCATGACAGTATCTTGTTGTTTCTTAGTAGCTTTTTGAGTGTCAGTCGCCCTTGTTGGACTTGACAATCCACACACAATTCCATTTCGAGAGCGTTGGCCTTCATAGTGAATTTTTACATGATTTGTGATTTCCAATAGGATGCAATCTCAAAATCTAAAATGAAAGTCATTTTGCTAAATATTTGCTCCACCTGTGCATCGAGCTGTGTGACAACAACATCCTTTTGAACCTTCAAGCTCTCAAGTAATTTCTTTTATGTTGAAAGATATACTTTCGAACATGCTTTCTAGAAATTCAATGTGAGCTTGACAAATTTCTTGTCCATCTCCTCCTGAAGAGCAGGATCTAGAATCCGAAGGCTTGGAGGCTTCATGCGCAAACTGTTTGGCATGGTGTCGTCATCGATGCCTTTCTGGCTTTTCATGATGAAGGTCTCAATTTTGTGGACCTTAATGAACGTAGATCTAAAGGTTTCCCAGAATTTCAAACTAATATCTTTAAGAATCTACGGTAGTTCTAGAATATGCCTTGAGGGTTACATCGCTTTAGGAAAAGAAGAGCAGGACTGTGTTTGAGTACATTCTATGCATGAAGGGGAAGCTTCAACCTCTGAAAGTATCATTTTGGGTCTCTTTTGAGCAGATCTGGTGGATTCTAGAATAGGAGAGCCTTTGCGAAATAAATGGGGATCATCTTCTGGATTTTGCATAGCTAGGGCAACGTGTGACATCATATTGAAAAGATAACTTTTATATTCAAAAATAAAGAAAAACTTTGCAACAGTACCTTAGCATAACAAAAATCAAATAAGGAAGAGGAAGTAGAAGCACAAGCGATCAATGCAAAAAAAAGCACTTATGACATAAGAACAAGAGACTGAAATGAAAGGGAAAACTTCAAAAACGCGTTTCGCACCTTAAGTGCTCATCAGTTCGGCTGATGACTAGACATTACAATCCATCTTATTTATATAGATTTCTCTAGCCAGTGGGTGCCTTAAAATATTAAAAAATGCTCCTCGGGATGTGCACCCATGAATACAGGGCATTGATTGTTGAAAAGAGACGTTACAAAAAATTTTGAACTTTAAAACTCATTTTTGAGGGGTCTAGAGGCCCCGAAAAGGGCTTGTCACTTAAAAACCCATCGGGTTTAGTCTGTCGTTGTAGGAAATTTTATAAGATTTCCAACTCTTTAGACGGTTCGATAATTGAAACCCTGTAGCAAAAGTTATGGTCGATTGATGTTGGGCTGGGTTCTCACGACCCAATTGCGACACAAAAATTTCTTCATATTTTTGCTATTTCTCCAACAGATGATGCCACGATCGATATGGGAGAGCTAAGGGTCTTTGCTCCATTTTTCGTTGAGATGTACGAGCACGTTTTTGTTTATATGAAGATCATGGGCAAACTGGCATTTGTACAACTTCATCCAAACTAGGGGAGATTTATTTAGACCTGGCTATCTTAAAGAGATCTTCTAGAATATTTTTTGGAGCAGTGCAACTTAGCGTCAAAACTCTACCTGGGCAAAGAGTGGAAATAAGAAATGGGACAGGTAGCCTCGGGCTCTCAACCTATGAAAAAATGGATGCTTCATCTTTCTAAATCCTTCATCATCTGCCTCTCTGACCAGAAACCTGTTGAGTTCGCTGACTATGAAGGATTTTTTCTAGTGGGGTGGATGGAATGAACAGAAAGAGATATATTGATACACATTCATTGGTTTTTGGTACATTTTAGTACCCAGATGACCTGGAATAGTCATGGAGGGTGGTTTGACCACCAGAATATCTAGGATGTTAACTTCAGAAGTGGAAATGGCAGTAGTGATGTTGATGCTAGGATAAACATAACCATAAGCATCAATGAGATCTTGAATAATCTCATTAGTACCATTCCAAACTCCAAAAGCATCATCAATATATCATTATACAAGCAAAGATTTTTTGAAATAGATGGAAAAATATTGAAAACTTGCAATTCCAAGTAACAAAGAAACAAACAGACATAGACAACTGTAAAAATTCTCCCCATTGTTGTACCTCTTTTTTTGCTTGTAGATCTTACCTTCAAATTATAGATAATGTCTGTTCAAGACCAGTTCTGCAAGTTCGAGGATCAACTAGACCAAAACTAGCTTGAACCTCCCAGAGATGAAGTGTTGAAGAGCGGCCAATCCTGCTACTGTAGGAATGCTTGGGTAAAAGCTCTTAACATCAAAGGTGAACAGAACACAGCTTGGAGGAAAATCTCTTTCATGAAGGATTTTCATTAGGCTAAGAGAGTCTTTTAGATGATTTTGCTGCTCCAGGAGAATGGGGAGAAGTTGGTGGTGAAGCCATTTGGAAACAAGCTCCAACATATAGTCACAATAGGAGCATATGGGTCTACCCTTCATAGGTTGTTTGTGAACCTTTGGAATGAGGTAGAAAGTATATACTCGAGCAATGATGGGGTTCTTTTGTAGAAGATAATCCACTATTTTTTGATCGAGGAGAAGACTTCTTTGTGCATTTTTAACAGTGGACTCCAAGCTAGAAAAAAAAAAGTTCCAAGGAACAAAAATAACCTCTTGGTAAACTTCTAGATCTGAAAGTTGTTTGATCCCTTCTTTTAGGTATCATGCCTTGTTGAGAATGGTGAGGCCAAGATTTTTTTCAATGGGTTTGATGACAATGGAATCATTAGATCTGAGAGAGTGCAAGGCTCTTGTAAGATGCCTGGGCAAGGGAGGCTGGAAGATACTCTCTGTAGAAGCAATTTGTTGTTCAACTCGATGCATTTTGTCATTAAGAATATCCAATAGGGGCTAGTATTTCACATCGAGTTCCCATGTGGAATTTAAAATATGGAAGGGACAATAGGTAGGTTCTTCCCAGTTGGAGATGTTCCTTCCTTTTGGATCAAAAAACCATCGAAGCTTGAGAAGCCTAGAAAATAGAACATACTTCGCACGAACATCATCATGTGCCATGGGAGATGGGATAGGGATATATTTCAATCCTAGCCCAAGAAGCTCTTTTTCTATCGCTGTGAGAGGTCTATTAGAGAAATTATGAACAACAACACTTGTGATCATGCCATCAACAACATCTACCATGCTCTTGCTAAAGAAGAGCAGGCAGCTATCAGTAGGGCTGAAGATGGCACTCCAACGATTTAGTAGCGGTTTACACTGCTACCATGAGGACGACCTTGGGTCTGCTGTAATCTCAGACCTGACTGCCTGGGAATAGATCTTGTAGAGTTATGATTTGTTTGAGAGCCATATCCTTGGAAATTTTTGCCAAAGCCCCATCGTAAGTAGTGCTGTGCATAAGGTATGAATTATTTCTTTGGTTGTTTCTAGCGAACTCTGCTCTAGGATCAATCCTACGACCTATTTTTGGCTGAGATCGTTGGTTCTATCTATTAGGGCAATTTTGCTGTTGTTGTTGTCGGCTTGATCATTGAGGTTGTTATTGTTGCTGCTATCCACTATGGGAGTGGCTCTGACTCCTATTCTTTCTCCTTCTATTTTGAGTCGAGGGATTGCGGGAGTAGGTCGAGAAGAAACAGCAAGATCTGTGACAAGTTTTTTGAGCTCTTGGATCTCAGAAAAGAATAGAGCACACTCCTTTTTTATGAGGGAAGCCAGCAAGGTATTTATATTTGCTTTCTCCACTCCTTAGAGAATGTCGGCACTTCCAAAGATTCTCCTTCCACGATGTCGACGAAGGTTTAATAATTTTATAAGGTGCTTTGAATGCCTTTGCCTCCAAACCCAACTTTGGGTTTATGAAATATAATTAAACTTTATAAAACCCACTTTGATTTATAAAATATTATAATGAAAATTATAAATATTTTATTTTGGGTTTTCACCATATCACTTTAATATTATAATAACAATTATTATAATATTATATCCTTTTGATGTCTTGGATAAATTGCTTCCTTGGGAGAATTAAACCATATTTTGACCCATTCTCTTGGGTGTAAAATATAAATATTTTAACCCATCATGAATTTCATTAAGCTCCCACTTGCACTTGAGCTGAGCTATCACCTGGCACCTTGACATCAATGACAACTAACTTTGGACATCAATGAAAACTGCTCAAAATGTCCAACAATCTCCCCCTTTGTCATTGATGGCAACCCAAATTCTTTTTATTGAAAGCTTAACTCACTTTTGCTCTACTCCCCTTGGGACATTGCTCCCCCTAGGACATTGCTCCCCCTGGCTCAATGCTCTTCTTAAATACCAAATCTCTCCCCTTTTTCTTAACTTATCAAATTGCTCCCCCTTACTCAAATCTCTCCCCCTTTGACATCAATGGCAAAGGGTCACCTTTGGGGCTCGGGGCTAAGAATGAGCCTCTTAGCTTAGCCCCTCCCCCACCTTCTATTGAGGTGGTTAATTCTAGGGTGGGAGTCTCACTCCCAATTTTCCTCGAAGATACTCAAAAGTTTCTTTTGAAAGTGGTTTAGTGAAAGTATTTGCTATTTGTTCCTTTGTAGTGACATATTCCAATCTGACATGTTTATCTGTCACCTGTTCCCTTAAAACTTGATACTTAATCGAAATGTGCTTTGTCCTTGAGTGCATCACTAGTTTTTTTGAGATACTTATGGCACTTGTATTGTCACATAGTATAGGGATGAGATGATCATGCTTTATCTTGAAGTCTTCTAGAGTTCTCTTCATCCATAATACCTGTATACAACTAGCCACTGCTGCAATGTATTATGCTTCTACTGTAGATAAATATATTGACACCTGCTTCTTACTTAACCAAGAGACTAAACATTCTCCAAGAAAGAATGCTCCTCCACTTGTGTTTTTTCTGTCATCAATGCTACCAGTCAATTTTGTATTTGTATATGCTGTTGGTGTGAAACTCACTTTTGGGATACCAAAGCCCAAAATCCATAGTCCCTTTTAGATATCTGAAAATTATTTTTACTATTGCCACATGTGTTTCCTTAGGTGCTGTCTGAAACCTTGTCACTAATCCCATTGACTATACTATGTCTGGTCTCGTAGATGTAACATATAGTAAGCTGCCAATCATAGATCTGTATAATCTCTAATCTTCCTCTAGAGATTCATCATCCTTACTCAACTTGCACCTTGTGACCATGGGAGTACTTATCAGTTTGCAGTATTCTAACCTAAATTTATTTAACATTTCCTTTATGTACTTGGCTTGTGAGAGAAACACTCCTATTTTTTATTGTGAAATTTGAAGTCCAAGAAAGAAGGATAATTCACCAAGCATAGACATCTCAAATTCATTTTGCATGTTCTTAACAAATTCCTTACACATCTTATCATTGTTTCCTCCAAAAATTATATCATCAACATAAACAACTACTATTAGAAGACCACTTCCTTTATTTTTGATATATAAGTTGTTTGCTATTCCTTTTTTGAATCCCTATTTTTGAAGATACTTATCCAATCTTGAGTACCATGCTCTAGGATCCTTCTTTAAACTATACGATACCTTTTTCAACCTGCATACCTGACCTGGTTTATCTTCTAGTATGAATTCCTTTGGTTTTTCAATATAAACCTCTTCTTCTAGAACCCCATTTAAAAAAGTTGACTTGACATCCATCTGATATACATTGAATTTATTGAAACTTGAGAAAGCTAAAAATATCCTTATAGCTTCAAGTCGTGCAACTGGAGAAAAAGTCTCATCAAAGTCAATTCCTTCTACCTATGCATAACCTTTGCATGCTAACCTTACTTTATTTCTGACTACTTGTCCGTCTTCATTCAGTTTATTTCTAAATACCCATTTTGTGCCAATCACATTTTTGTCCTTTGGTCATGGAACAAGTTCCCAAGTTTTGCTTTTCTCTATCTAATCCAATTTCTCATTCATTGCCTTAATCCAAAATTCATCCTCACTTGCCTGAGTGAAGTTTTTTGGCTCAATCTTGTATAGCAAAGAAAAATTTATTTGTTGGGATGGTTTTATTATTCTTCTCCTTGTTTACCTTTCATCTGGATTCCCGATGATCTGCTCTTTTGGATGATGTTTCTGTACATACTTGGATGAAGTTTTGGGAAGAAGTCTTTGTGTTTCTTCTTCTTCATCTAATTCCTCATAAAATCTTCTTGATAATATTCATCTTATTGATACACAATTTGCTAAACTGGTTCTCTTAAATCTATCTTCTCATCAATTGTTACATTTATACTTTCCACCATAGTACGTGTTCTCTTTTTAAAACATTTGTAGGCTTTACTCCTTGTATAATAACCATGAAAAATTCCTTCATCACATCTTGGATCAAACTTTATCTAAGTTTTGATCTTCTCGTCTTATGTAGACACTCTAAAATGTTTAACAATGGTTGGTCTTCCTTTTCAAAGCTCATATGGAGTCTTGTGATGATTTACCCTCATTTGAGCCCTAGTGATTATGTATATTGTTGTGTTTATAGATTCTCTCCAAAATCCATCTGATAGCTTAGACTCATTTAACATAGCTCTAGCCATATTTTCAACAGTCATATTTTTCTTTCAACTACCCCATTTTGTTGAGGAGTTCTTGTTGTTGAGTACTCTCTCTTGATCCCATGTTCGTAAAACTCTACAAATTTATTCGAAGTAAGTTCTCCTCCTCTATCAGATCTTAGATTCCAGTTTCATTTTCAACAAATTCTTTAAATGCTTTATATTTTTCAAAGGCCTCTAACTTTAGGCAGAAAATAAAAATTTTAATCAGAAATATTTACCTTGCATTTGAGGGGAATTGAACCCTCAACTATGTCCATGACGTGCACCTTAATCGCAGCCTCAAATGCTGCATGAGCTATGTGCTCGTTTGAAACCAACGAAGCACCACATGCTTCAAGTAGTGCTCCCTTTGCCCTTGGAAAAAACAACGTGCGCCTTGGGCACCTTTCAACCAACATGACCTCCAATGCAACCATCACATTTTCAATGCAGGCTCTCTTGCAAACAAATGTTTTTGCACTTGCCCACTTGCCACTAGGCCACGCTGCCTGGTTGGCCTTCGAACAATTCATGCTTCCTTTTTAAACTATCCGTTGTACACGAAAATCTAAATCTCATGAGCTCTTCTTCCTTTTCGCATGCCAATTAATAATTCCAGCAAGGATAATGTTTATGCCCTTTGAGCAAGGTATTTATGTTTGATTTCTCCACTCCTTAGATAATGTCGATGCTTACAAATATTCTCCTTCCACGACGTCGATGAAGGTTTAATAATTTTATAAGGTGCTTCGAATGCCTTTGACTCCAAACCCAACTTTGGGTTTATGAAATATAATTAAACTTTATAAAACCCACTTTGATTTATAAAATATTATAATGAAAATTATAAATATTTTATTTTGGGTTTTCACTAGATCACTTTAATATTATAATAACAATTATTATAATATTATATACTTTTGATGTCTTGGAGAAATTACTTCCTTGGGAGAATTAAACCATCTATTGACCCATTCTCTTGGGTGTAAAATATAGATATTTTAATCCATCATGATTTCATTAAGCTCCCACTTGCACTTGAGCTGAGCTATCACCTGGCACCTTGACATCAATGACAACTAACTTTGGGCATCAATGGCAACTGCTCAAAATGTCCAACATATCCTTCTACAAGAAACCATAGGGGCAAGTATAAAAGTCATTGAAGGGTTAAGTAAATTGCTTAGGGACTAGAAGTTCTTGGCTTTAGATGCTACTAAAAATTCAAGGGGTGTTTTGACTGGTTGGAAGAACTCAATATCCTTAATTAATTTTTCCTTTATGGTTTCAGGTTTGTGGACATAATTCTTTTTTTAAAAACTTGGGTTTGAGGTTATCAGTTATTAATCGTTATGGTCCCTATGAAGATAGGTAGGTCTTCTAAGATGATTTTTTCTCCCAAAGGTGTGTTAGAGATGAAAGAGTTATCATTGGTGGGTGTTGCATAACTTTATTATTATTAACATAAACCATTCACCAATATGCAGAAATATCAAATCATTCATCCACAATACATTATCCACAATAACAATCCACAAATGAGAGAGAGATAGATAATACCCTTAAGGTAGGGAAACACCAATAATAATCCTTAAGGAAGGAATAACTCCACAAGATCTCCCAAGGTGAGAGGCCACTTCGTGGGCATAGACGATTACATAAGATTCTTCTCCAATGATGATTACAATGACAAATATCTCTTCTTTATATATCCATATTCTTATTCTACTTTGGGGAGCCTACTACTAATATAATATAATATTATAATACAATCAACCTTGGGTTATGTGTGGCCCATGCCAACCCTTATACAATATAATAATATATCCCCAAATATCTATTCCTAGGTACCCTACCATGCCACCCTCCTTACAAATGTTTCATCCTCGAAACATATGAAGAAACATGATAATATGATTTGCTAAGCAATGTTAGCAACTGGTACCAATCTCGATCATCCATCCATCCAAGTGAAACACGTTGATGTTGGTATGCCATTTTGTTACTTGAGTATCCAAATCTGCTTCGTTGGCTCCACGCTTTTGCTGCTGTATTTTGATAACTTGAATGATGGGTCCACTTGTTCCTTGATGCTGATGAACCACTCTGAAAACCAGGATCACTATGCTTTCTCTACCAAACACTGCCATAGTTGGTGCCCTTTTGATTCCATGTAGAACCATAATATTGTTGCCTTGAACCATGCCCCCAAGATTGTTGCCGCTCATGGTGGTGTGGATGGTGATATGGTGCAACCTTAACTTGATGTTCTACCTTCTTTGACTTCTCAACATTTGGCTCCATTGTTTTAAATTCTTCTACACATTGTTCTTTCATGTTCTCTTTGTTTGGTGTGTCCTTGTGCTCTTCTATCAAAGCTTCCTTGGACTCTGTTACTATTATTTCCATTGAATCAGTTGTTGCTACTTCTTCCATGGACTCTTTTGTTGCTACTATGGTTCTTCAATTTGTTTCTCTACAACCACTTCTTGATTTTCCTTGGATCCTTGCTCCTTAAGCTGAGAAATATCCTGCAATGTTATCTTCTTTTTCTTGTACCATAACTTCATAAACTTCTTTTGCACATTAATGTTAACAGTACCCAAAGAATCTAACCAAGGATAACCAAGAACAATATCCTTATCATCCATCTCAATAGCATAGAAATCTGAATGTAAAACATATTTATCCATGGTGATCTTCAAATCTTCAAAAATCTGAACATGCTCATCCTCTAGTTGTATGTCCTTAACTTTTGTTGCTTGAACTTGCAACTTCTTAGCCAAAGCAATATTAATAAAATTATATCTGCTACCAGGGTCAATGGAAATAATAACCTGTTCCTTTTGAATGCTTCCATGAACCTGCAAAATAGAACTTTTAGCTGAATTTAAACCTTTTTTATTCTGCTCTTGCTTTTGTAAATCCAACGATGTGCCTTCTATATTCCTCTCATTATCTTCCCTGACCTTTTCCTCTTTCTCCTTGAGTAATTTTATTTCTTTTTCATAGTCTTCATTCTGTTTCCTGAAAACTTCCCAATCTCCTTTTATTTCATTCCGCTCATTTTGAATTCCCTGTAGTTTCTTTTCAAGGTCTTTTATGACATCACACATGCTATCTATCTTTTTATCCCTTCCTTCAAGTTTTCTCTTACAAATATCTAACTTTCTTTGTAATTGAATAGGTACCCATGTGCTCAAGAATGTTGGTTCAATTTGATCCCAAGTGCACAAGAATTTACCACATTTAAACTCTTTTATCCATTGTAAAGCTTTCCCCGTAAACAAAGTATGACAGCCATATTGTAACCTTTTTTCACTAACTTGAGATTTTACTATTTTCAACCACTCTCTCACATCAATATCATTTTCTCCATTAAACATTTCCACTCTCACATCAATATCATTTTCTCCATTAAAATTTTCCAATGACATAGTTGATGCCCTAATGCAACTAGGGTTTTTTGACAATATATATCATGCCCTAATGCAAACTAGGGTTTTATGGAAATAAATATCTTCCCACTGATTTGAAGCTAAAAATCCACATAGACAACTAGATCTGCAATTTTTCTTCCAAACAAAATAAAGTGCAACTGATTTGCTTACCCGAACTAAACAAATTTCATCTTTTGAAAAATTCACGACTTGAAAATTCGTCACTACCCTTGTTCCAGACGGCTGACTTCAGAAGGTCGTATCTCCCTCAATACTACTCGGATTCCTTCATATGACCACTCATTTTAAAGCTCTTCAAATTCTGCACAAACTGATCCAAGAATCGCCTGAATCGGATAAACTCTCGCAGAGATATGGCTTCTAAAAGATGAGACATTTTTCCAAAAAAATCTATGAAATTCGTCACTATCCTTGTTTCGGATGACTAACTTCAAAAGGTCGTATCTCCCTCAATACTGCTCAGATTCCTTCATATGACCACTCATTTTAAAGCTCTTCAAATTCTGCACAATATGATCCAAGAATCACTTGAATCGGATAAACTTGCGCAAAGATATGGCTCTTGAAAGATGAGATGTTTTTCCAAAAAAAATTGCCCTAATTTTGCAATTTCACAAAAAATCCCCACTTTGCCAAAATCGTTGCTCTGATACCACTTGTTGCATAACTTTATTATCATTAACATAAACCATTCACCAATATGCAGAAATATCAAATCATTCATCCACAATACATTATCCACAATAACAATCCACAAATGAGAGAGAGATAGATAATACCCTTAAGGTAGGGAAACACCAATAATAATCCTTAAGGAAGGAATAACTCCACAAGATCTCCCAAGGTGAGAGGCCACTTCGTGGGCATAGACGATTACATAAGATTCTTCTTCAATGATGATTACAATGACAAATATCTCTTCTTTATATATCCATATTCTTATTCTACTTTGGGGAGCCTACTACTAATATAATATTATATTATAATATAATATAATATTATAATAATATAAAAATATTATAATACAATCAACCTTGGGTTATGTGTGGCCCATGCCAACCCTTATACAATATAATAATATATCCCCAAATATCTATTCCTAGGTACCCTACCAATGGGAACTTAAATTTTACTATGAATAGAAGTGAGGTCTCGGGATAATCTACAAGACTTGATAGACTTGCATATTACTTCAAGCATAAGATTGAAGAAGCTGGTTTAATTGATTTGGAATCAATAAAATTAATGCCTGAATGGAGAAATAATAGATTTGGGGAAGCTGGGATCTCAAAGAGGTTGGACAAATTTTTTATCTCAGAGATATTATACAATGAAATAGATAGAAAACAGTCATGGGTTGACACTGGAGGTGGCTTAGATCATTCTTCCATTTTTCTTCAATTAGAAAGTCAAGAGGCAAAACCTGCCAATCCTTTTAAGCTCAATCTAATTTGGTTGGAGGAAGAATATTTTCAACAACTAATTAAAAAATAATGGATTGGTTATGACCAAAGTTCCAGGTCATCAACGAGTTTTCAATTTGTTCTTGCTCTAAAAAAAATAAAAGGAGATGTGTCATCTTGGATTGTAGTTAAAAATGAGAATATGGATAGAGATATTAAGTTGGTGGAGAAGGAAATTTTAGAAATTCATAAAAAGAATAAAGCTGGTTTTTTTAAAAAGGAGGAGAAAACAAGAGTGGTTGAACCAGAAATTAAGAAGAACAAATTCTTGGAGTGGAGGGAAGTTGAATGGAGAATGAAAAGTAAAGTTGTATGGTTAAAAAAAGGGATGAAAATACTAAGTTTTTTCATAATTTTTCTAATTATAGTAATAAGGTTAACACAATCTGGGAGATGCAAAATGAAGAAGGGGTCCTCATAGAAGTTTTTCTGAGTTAGCAGATTTGGGAGTAAAATATTTTCAATCTATCTATAAAGAACCTAATAGAGTCAATATTGGGGAAATTTTAAAGTTAACTACTTTCTTCCCCAGTTTTGTGATAGAGGAGGACAATCAGTTACTTATGAAGGAGGTCACAAAGGAAGAACTAAAAGTTATCTTGACTTCTTTCAAAAAGGATAAAATTTCAGGACCCGATGGATGGTCTGTGGAGTTTTTCCTAATTTTTCTAGGATCTAGTTGAGGAGGATATTCTCAGAGTAATGGAGGAAGTTAGGTCGAGTGGTTAGGTTTTGGGGGTTTTTAAATCCACTTTTTTAGCTTTGATTCAAAAAAAAAAGAATCATGAAATGTTTGATGAATTTAGACCTATTTCGTTGTGTAATTGTATCTATAAAATCATTGCAAAGATTATGGTTGTTAGATTGAAGAAGATTTTCTTTGAATTTTTCCAGGAGCAGTTTGGGTTTTTAGTAGGTAGACAAATTTTTTAAGCCATAGGTGCTGCACAAGAGGACCTTCACTCTATGAATACCAAAAATCTTCCTGTAATGGTCCTTAAATTAGATCTATCTAAAGCTTATGATAGAACTAGCTGGTTGTATCTTAGATTGATGCTCTTACATGTGGGTTTTAGCTATCTGATAGTAAAGTGGATTATGGGATGTATTTCTTCTGTATATATTGTTGTCTTTATCAATGTATCAGCTTCCAAATTATTTAGTCCCTCGAGAGGACTGAGACAGGGATATCTTTTTATCTCCTTTACTTTTTTTATTGGTTGTTGATGGATTGAGTAGAGCTATTTTGTCCAGGATAAAAGTGGGGGTCCTTTATTTATCTCATTTATTATTTGTTAATGATGTATTTTTGTTCACAAATGGTGGTTTAAGGGAAGTTGGAAAATTGAATGAAATGTTGGACACTTGTAGTATTGCTATCGACATGAAGATAATTTTTTTAAAATCCTCTATTTGCTTTAATGGTTTAGAGTAGGAGCTTAAATAGGATCTAATCAAAAAATTTCCTTTAATCTCTTATATTTCCAGGAAGGCTTTAAGTATCTAGGGTTTTTATTGAAGCGAGGATGGCTTTTAGAGAAGATTGAATCTAGGATTAACCATTAGTGTAATAGATGGTTGTCTATTGGTGGGAGATTAACACTTGTAAAGTCAGTTCTTGAGGTAATTCATGTGTTTTGGCACTCCTTGACCTTCATTCCCAAAGGAGTTCTAGAGAAAATAATAAAACTCTGCTTCAAATTTCTTTGGATTGGATGCAAGGAACATGAAGGCATTCCTTTAGTTAAGTGGCAGAGTATTGCTAGGCCAAAGGAGGAAGGTGGTTGGGGACTTAAAAATATCCATCTTTTTGGTTCTTCTTTGGAAGCAAAAAGTTTATGGAGGATTTTGACCAGAGAAGGATTATGGAAGAAGATTATTGAACAAAAGTATATTTTTCCAAGGACCTTTATGGATTGAATTAGAAGTCTATAGAAAAGCATTAAAAAAAAATCATTCAATGGAATGCACTAGTACAGGTCTTTCCTATGATTGGAAAATATTTGGCTTTGAAAGTGGGCAACGGTGAACAAGTTAGAATAGGGGCTGATTCTATTTTGGCTTGTGGAGAAAATATTTTGTTGTCGAAAGCTATGATAAGTTCTTTACAAGACAAAGGTTTTTACTTTCTTCATCAAGTGGGGGAATCCTATTCTTCTAGTCTTTGGACCCAAGGTTGGAATCAAGCTCAGGTCTTGGATTTTCTAATGAGCAGTTTGTTTTGTGGAAGGCTTACACTGATAGTCTTAATAAGGGTCATATCAAGCTCAGATCTAAACCAGATACTATTGCTTGGGCATACAATAAATCTGGGGGTCAATATTCGGCTAGACTTGGTTACAAAGCAAGTTTTGACCCTCATCCTCAAGGGTCTACTTGGTGGTGGAAGTAGATTTAAAATTTATCTGTCCCAAAAAGAATAATTATTTTCATGTGGTTAGCTTTGAGAAATAAGGCTTTGAATTGGGAAGTTTTACAAAGGAGAAGCAAACAAGGTCCAAGTATTTGTATGTCATGTCATTCAAAGGAGGAAAACATCACACATTTGTTAATCAAATGCCCTTTTTATCAACAAGTTTGGTTAGAAGTTGAATAGATAACTAGAGTACAAAATATTTGGGAAGGAGAAACAATGGAGGTATGCTTAAAACAATGGTTTTTGAAAAAAGAATTGAAACAATTTCTTTCTTTACCATGTCTTATATGTTGGGGTATATGGTTGGCACAGAATGCAGCTATTTTTGAAGAGAAGTTAATTCCCCCATTTCAAGTCATATTCCAGGTGAGTACTTTGGTCTCAATCAACAAAAGGCCTGACAAACATAAGAAACCTCGACAAGTAGATAATTTGTTCATTAAAAAGTCTTAGCCATGAGGTTTTTTTGATGGGGCTAGTCAAAGACAGTCATCTTTTAGTAGCATATGAGGCATTTTGTACTTCTTAAATACCCACTATATCAAATTTAAAGCAGGTCTTGGGACAGGTTCCAATAATTTTGTTGAGTTTCAGGTGTTGAGATTGCTAATGAAGTGTGTTGTGGAGAGAAATATGAAAAAGTATAATTTTTTGGAGATTCCACTCTAGTCATCAATTGGATGAATATATCTACTCAATTAAAACATAATCTGCTTAGACTGGTGGGAAATGAACTACTAGAGGTGATTATCCTTTTTGAAAATATATCTTTTACACATGTTTAAAGGGAATTAAATCAAGAAGTAGATAGGTTATCAAAAGAAGGTCAACAGGTTTCAGAAGGTTTCTTGCAAATGGAAGATAACAATGATAGAGTTTCTTCTTTTACCCACATATCATATCCCTAACTTCTATGCTAAATCTGGTTTTTTATTGTGGGCCTGTTTCATTTGATTAGAGATTTATGGTAGTTTCTAATTATTTCTCATTTATTCTATTGGTTTCTTTTTCGCTGATTTCTATCCAGGTTTTGGTCATGGAGGTTGTTTGAATGATTAAGTATTGATATATAAGGATATTTATCCTTATTATCCCCATGCCATTTCGAAGATGGGCTTTTTTCCTCTCTGATCTGTCTAACTGTAATTATATCTTAAATCCCAATGATTTGCTTCTATCTGAATTTCTATTTGTGTTAAGACACTTGAAAAGTGTAATTTTCTTTCACTCTTGAAATAAAATTACGATTTTTTTATATATATAATCAAATTTTACATTAAAATATTATAAAAATATATATTCAAACTCAAACCCAAAAAACATAATTATAATTAAAAATAAAATAAAATAAAAACTCATAAAAAAATTATTTTAAATATAATATTAAAATAGAATATATATATATATATATATATATATATATATGGTTCGTGTGAGAAACCCGTATAATTAACGTTGGCGTTCCCATCCCATCATAACCTCTCAATAAGAGTAAGAGTTGAGCTTATCAATAAGGATCAAACACATAGTCATACACACACCCACCCCTCACACACTCGTCCACGTCAAGGTTTGAACCTGAGACGTCCCAAAAAAAAAAAAAAAACCAAAACTCATTTCATTAATTAAAAACTAAAAAATGTTTGAAATTTTTTGTATTTATTAAACCTTCGTGAGCTTCCTAGGAGTGAGACAACCTTACTACTGAAAATACAATTAAGAGTCCCAAGGGGGACAATGCAAGGGTTTGGGCTTTAGCTCTTGTTCGAGAGGTACCATAAGAGTTGAGCTTATCAATAAGGATCAAACACATAGCCATACACACACCCACCCTCTCACACTCTCCCCGCGTCAAGGTTTGAACCTCGGACCTCTCCACAAAAAAACCAAAACTCATTTCATTAATTAAAAACTAAAAAATGTTTAAATTTTTTTGTATTTATTAAACCTTCGTGAGCTTCCTAGGAGCGAGACAACCTTACTACTCAAAATACAATTAAGAGTCCCAAGGAGGACAACGCAACGGTTTGGGATTTAGCTCTTGTTCGAGAGATCCAAGATTCAAACCTAGTGGGTGAATATATGAGAAGGTAGATATGTGTTCATACAAAAAATACAATTAAAATTTCTAAACTCGTAAGATATTTATTAAACCTTCCTTTTTATTTTATTTTTATTTATTTATTTATTTTTTAAATTACATAGGGAATTGGCAACTGCCTTTCCTTTTTTAACAACTGGTCAGGGTCAAATCACATTGCCTCGGGTCATAGCGTCAAATCATGAAGGTACCACTATAACCCCTACCTTTCCTCGATAAACACGACCCGAAGTGAGGGAGACCCCGATAGCTCGAGGTTGATACCATCGTCATCAAGTTGGCGCACACTCAACGGATTTTAGTCAGACTACTACCTTTGCCCTAAAGTGGACATGCCCGCGAGGTTTGAACCTAGGTCTCTTTGGTAAGTGCCCAACGTCTTACCAATCCATCTAGCCCTCTCGCGAGGTTTGAACCTAGGTCTCCTCTTGGTAAGTGTCCAATATCTTACCAATCCACCTAACCCTCTAAGAAGGCCTTAAATATTAATTAAGCTATTTACATAGTAATTGGTCTTAACTATTTTACATAAGGTGTTATAATAAAGCTCATCAAAACATATTTTATTTTTATTATATTCGTAAATTATATTACCGATAGAAATAGGTTTCATTTTTATTATATTATTATCATTGATCGTTTAACGAGATTCAAACATTTTTCTTCTACAAATTGACTAAATTTAATAGTTAATATTATTTTAATCTAACCTCTCCTCGTTATTTTATTCTCACCTCTCGAGTGCGTCTTGAGCAACGTGAGTTCAAATCTCGATCCTTCTTTGTTAATCGCCGACATGCCTAAAACCTCGCAGAAACAGAGAACTACAACTAGACAGGAAATCGACTTAAAGAAGAAACGAAGTTCAAGGGAGTCCGAAAGAGAAAAGGAGGGGAAAAATGGGTGTCCGAGGTTGACCAACCCAAGCTAGGTTAAATTTCCCCGACTCCTGGCCGCAAAATCTGTTGACCCCTTCGTTTCCACCCGCAGACATTCAATCTGCCGCGGCCAAGTATGCAGTGGAGGCCATGCGGCATTTTCTGGCTACGAATCCCAAACCTGCGTAGACGGCCAATTGATTTTGGAAGAGATGAATCCGGCATTGTTGGATTCGCTTCTTCAGGAGCTTGAGAGCAGTCGGTCCACAGATGCAGATGATGATTTCTCAGCGCAATACCAGCGACTTGACGACTCTGATTTTCTTTTATTTGAAGAAGAATAGCTATTGTGAGTTTAAAACTGCTCAACTCTTGATTTCGTGCTTAGAAATGCATTAGATAGATAGGTATTAGCCACTAAACTTGCATCATCACATAGATAGGTAGGTATTAGCCATTAGACTTGGATCATCACATTAACCAAGTCGTTCCACAGATGTAGATGATGATTTCTCAGCGCAATACCAGCTTGTATTTGAAGAAGAATAGCTATTGTGAGTTTAAAACTGCTCAACTCTTGATTTCGTGCTTAGAAATGCATTAGATAGATAGATAGGTATTAACCACTAGACTTGCAAGATAGATAGATAGGTATTAACCACTAGACTTGCATCATCACATTAACCAAGTCGTTCCACAGATGTAGATGATGATTTCTGAGCGCAATACCAGCTTGTATTTGAAGAAGAATAGCTATTGTGAGTTTAAAACTGCTCAACTCTTGATTTCGTGCTTAGAAATGCATTAGATAGATAGATAGGTATTAACCACTAGACTTGCATCATCACATTAACAGAATCATCATATTAACGGATTAAAAAGCAAGAGGGCCAGCCCCCCACACACATGCCCAAACTTTATAGGGGTGAGGAATCCCACAGCCCCCCACACACATGCCCAAACTTTATAGGGGTGAGATGCAGATGATGATTTCTCAGCGCAATACCAGCTTGTATTTGAAGAAGAATAGCTATTGTGAGTTTAAAACTGCTCAACTCTTGATTTCGTGCTTAGAAATGCATTAGATAGATAAATAGGTAATAACCACTAGACTTGCATCATCACATTAACAGAATCATCACATTAACGGATTAAAAAGCAAGAGAGCTAGCCCCCCACACACATGCCCAAACTTTATAGGGGTGAGGAATCCCACAGACCCCCACACACATGCCCAAACTTTATAGGGGTGAGGAATCCCACAAAATGAGACCAAGGACTTACACCTTTAAGCTTGTTATCCCATTGGCAAAGAGTATGGCAAGTGTTGGGGTTTATAAACCACTCAAGTCCCACAACACAGTTAATGTGGGATTATTCACAAACTACACTAACAAGATAGATAGGTATTAACGTGGAATGGAATTCCAATCATGAAATATGCCACTAGACTTGCATCATCACATTAACTGGTTAAAAAGCAAGAGGGCCAGCCCCCACACACATGCCCAAACTCGATGTTAATAAGGGTGAGGAATCCCACAAAATGGGTGTTAATAGGGATAAGGAATCCCACAAAATGGGACCAAAGACTTGCACCTTTAAGCCTGCTACCATTGACAAAGAGTATGACAAGTGTTGGGGTTTATAAACCACTCAAGTCCCACAACACAGTTAATGTGAGATTACAAACTATACTAACAAGATAGATAGTTCAATCATGAAATATGCCACTTAATTCTGTATCTTTCAGCGTAGAACTAAAGGTGCTTTTTCACCACACCATAACCACAAATATCAGTATATAGAGCTGTGTTTTTAAAGTCATACACGGTTGTATTTATTTTATGGGAATGTTATCACCGAGTAAGTATTTGAAAAAATGTTTTATAAAGTTTTATAAGGGTAAATTAAGTTTTTTTTTTTTTTTTAAATAAAATTGTGTAGTTTTTATTATAATTATTTTTGTTAAAATATTATATTTGTTGTAATATATTTTTTTATTATAATTTTTTATTTTTATTTTTAATATATTTTTCAATTTTCTCTAAGTGTTTTTATAATCATCTTTTTGACATTATTTTGATTAAGACATAAAATTTCACTGGGTCAATTACTTTCTAGAATTTGAATTTCACTGGGATGAAGATCGATACCACAATTCACTAATTTATTTTCTTGCTACCATAAATATGATCACTTGCCAAGAGATTACTATTGGTTACGAATCTGCCATGAGGAAAGGATTTGGTATAATGCGCCCTAGATTCGCCCACCAGATTGAAAGGTTGGAAGGAAGGAATGTCTTTCGTGCAAATCTCCGGAGAAGGTCGGCTTCCTGTGGGTTTTTAGTGTTTAAGCTAAGAGTGCAGGAAAGAGATAAATTGCAGAAAGAGAATCCAAATGTGATTGGAGTTGGGTGGGGGGAATAAGCAGCACGACAACGATCAATCACCACTACTAACAGCAATTAAATACAAACACTCCATAAAAACTACAGTTATCAAACATCCTATGTATCCTCTATCTATGCATTCCAGGAATACTTAATCATCAAATACCGGAGTCCAGAGTTCAGTACAACAGTAAGCAATGAAATAAGAAACATGAGGCAAAAATGACAAGGAGAGACAACATACAAGATGATGACAGTAAGTAGAGCCAAGTATGTGTCTTGCATTTAGAAGCAAACATATAGCTACAATGGTTCCCTAGCAGTATATTCCCATTCCACCACTTTACAATGGAATGATGTGGCTATTTATAGCCCAAGTTCCCTCCTATTACAATTACGGGCACAAAGTCCCAGACCAGATAATAGCTGACAAAAGCGGCAAAAGAGCTGCTGATGCCGACTCCTGTCGGCAAGGATTGTACTTGCAACAAGGTCTCCCTGAAAGCTGTACAGCTATGTGGCAACGCGTTGGGTGAAACTTCTAGTCAACATGAATGCGGGTAGCTGTGGTAGATGGAGCCTTGCAGTAGTTTAAATGGAGGCAACTGGCATAGGTAGTGCGGTCCATGCTTGTCCTTGTTCCCATCACATCTTAGCTCAAATCTCAAGGTTGGACACTTGTCAAATTTTGATGAGTGACACATGTTTGCCTTAAAAGGTAGTTTATCCAACTTCGCTCGAGATCAGAACACTATCGAGTAGCGCAGGTGGAAAATAGCACAGTTGGGGAGGGCCTCCGTGCCTTGGCCAGTTTTTGGGTCTTGGTGAATCTTGGCTAACTGCGCACCGGTCAAAGGGCGTAGTCCAACTTTGCTATGAATTCGGGTTGTGCTCCAACACTTAAGCTTATTTGGTCGTTGTTCGGACTACGCACAAAAAGGGGAGCGCACCCCAAATTCGCTGTGAATTCGGGTTGCGTTCCAACACTTAGCTGATTTTTCGAACACTGCTTTCCCAAGTGCGCACAGGAAGAAGAGCGCACCCCGACTTCACTGCGAAGTTGGGTTGCGCTCTGACACTTAGCCAAATTTTGATCATCTCCTATCTGTTTTCGCAATTCGCATTCCCTAGTGCGCTCCGACTTGAGGGCGCACCCCGTCTTCGCTGCGAAGTCGAGTTGCACCCTGACACTTGGAATTTTTCAAGGAAAACTTGCTCATTTTTGGGAACTTGACTGGGGGAAGTACAAGGGAAAAATGGAGGAACGAAACTATAGGAAAGGGAGAAAGAGAAAAATGGAGAAATGGAAAAGGAGGAGGGAAGGAAGAGCAGCTTTCTTACAAAATTTGAAAACATGGCATCCCGTGCAAAATGTGGCAACATTCTTGGCGGCTCATGGGGTGTCAAGCTCGCCTCGATGCAAAGAACCAGGCCTTCATCCTTTGGGCGTAGAGGAACTTCCTTCCCCTGCTTTTCGCTGCTCTGACGACTTCCTTTCGGGCAACTGTTCTTCTTCAGGTTCACTTTCGGTAGTTACCTCTCCCGTTTCTCCTCCTGAACCTGAAGGTTCCTCACTGTCGGCCTCTCGCTCGCAGATGCATTCATATGAAGCCTTGGCTTGGTCCCAGACTGCTGCTCGAAATGGCCCTCAATCGTTGACCTATTTTAGTTTTGCGTGGAATGCAAAAACTGCATGCAGGTCGATGGTGTTGTATCTTTTTCCCAACTCCTTAAGGGAGGAGTTGATTTGCAGTATCTTGACACCATCTGGGTGACTTGAGCTTCCTGGACTGGCTCTGCCCAGCTATCAATTTTTGCTATGTCTGCCTTGAAAGACAACCAATTCTGCTTTACCTGCTCAAGGGTCAGAAACTCGCCATCCTTGACGAAGCTCGGGCACCCGTGTTTGGACAGAGTGTGAAAGGGGGCCAGGAAAATGACCATTTCATGTTCTAATGCATCCAACATCTTCCTGGAAGTCCTTATCTTCTTTGTTTTATCAAAATAAATATGCAAGGTTACCCTTGCATCTGCCCACTTTGAGGCAAGTTGGGACATCAGGGGAAATTGGAGGCCTTTGCGCTCATACTCCTCTAATTTCATAACCAAGTCTAGCCATTGCCTTGCTTGGTGTTCAACCTCCTCTACCATAGGCTTTCCCTGGGCAGATACTTCTTCGATCCAGGACCGATATAGATCTAACAACGTTGGGCTTGCAACCCTGCAACAAACCAGCCTGCATCTCCTTAACTTTGTTCTTTGAAAAGGCCGCTGTTTGTGATGTTTTCTCTTCAAGCTGTGACTGAGCCTGTTTCAACGAATCCTGGCGCTGAGAAACCTGCTTCAGTGCTGCCCTTTTCTCCCTTGACAATTGCTCGACTATTTGTTTTTGCACTGCGGCCTCTTGTTGAGAGGCGGTCAACTGGGATTTAAGTTCGTCTATCTCCTGCTATGTAGACCCCAGCTACACGATGGCCCTAGCTAGATCTTCTTCTAGCTGTCTTGCACTATTTTGCAGCTAAAACAGTGCCTCCTGGGTCTCAAGCCACTTGACAAGGAGATTATGGGTCCTACGACGAATACCATTGATCTCGTATTCCTTGTTGATGTCATCAAAGCTCTTCTCCTTCATTTGGTGCTCATAGTCTGCCTTGGTCATTTCTCGAAGAGGCTCTTCACCTTTGGGATCAATTTCTCAGTTTTAAGCACTCTCCTGTCCAAGTCGTACTTGGTGCGCTTTAACGGGGCAACTATCTCCTCGGCTCTCCTTCGTTTGACGCCCTAGAGGAAGGAGGCAGAACATCCTGTGGCCTTTGCTACCAAAGGTTGGTCGTCTGCGCTCTACAGCTGTTCGCCCATGAAGTCCAGGTCCTCTAGCATCGGGTCTTGTTGCGGCATCTTCCCTGCAAACAGCGAAGCGGGAGGTATTCCAGAAGGAGTGGCCGCTTTTAAGGGTGATCGGGTCCTAGGGGAAGCGAGCGGCTGAGTGAATGGCATTGGCGAGGTTTTGAACAGATGAGGTGAGCGACGCGACGATGTATGTGCAACTTCGATACTGGCCACGGGCGAGGGTTCCAAGCTTTGGCTGAGAGACTGGAAGGCGTTAGGGTCTTGGGCGAACTGGTTGAAAGAATGGGGGCTGCTGGATGGTTGGACAATCTGAGAAGAAGAAGACGTAGCTACGGATTGCCTTGATGAAATGGGGGATGACGTTATGGCAAGGCCGACTGGGACTTGGGGGAACGGGGAAGTGGACGTACCTGTGGGCTCCGCCTAAGCCATTGTTTGAGGGACGCTTGCAGCTCGAGTTTCTACTTTCGCCTCAGGGCTGTCCAACGAGATGATTTTTGGAGTTGTTGTCCCCATTTGCGCTACGGTCGACTGTTGTACAGGTTCCTTAGGTCGCTTGGCCTTTTCACCTCTCTTCCTCTTCTTTTTTTCTGGTGTTGTGGCTGGTTCAAAGGAAGGAGATGAGGTTGGGGTGGCAGGCAATGATGTCCCCACGGTAAACTTGTACCTGGTCTAGCTAGTAGGATGCCCGTCGTGGCCGGTCTGCTAGTTGGTAGCACTGGCACTTTTTCTGCTTGGGAGGCCACCTCAGGAGTTGACCTCTTTGACCCCTGTGCCCTTTTGGGTACAGCTTCAGGAGCTAGAGGCTGCATTGGGCCCACTTGACTGCTTGTTGGCGTTGCGCTGGAAGTGCCAGGATTAGGCAATTGCTGGGATGGGGACCTCCTTGTATACCTTTTCCTGGCGCCTTGGGGAATGCAATTTCAAAATTTGAAATGTTGCCAAGTGGCAGTGTACTGATAATATAGGGTCAGAAACTCATCATCAATGGCCAACATTTTTCGATTGGATTTATCGTGTTGTGTGCAGCACCTCATCTTCTAGCATTCAATGATTTTGTCCTTTTTCCAGTTGAAGGGCACCACCTTGGCGAGGAATTTTTTGAAGCCCACAGATTCTAACCGGTGATCCAGGTTTCACTTTGGGTCGTACGCTACCTCTTCGCAGTAAAACTCATGCCATGGAGGCCATGATTGCATCTGATCAATGCGCCAGTCAAGGTTTGCACCTATTTCATTGCATCTTTCCTGCATGATCTCTACTCGGGGGCAGATATGCACAAATTTACCCCTGACCCCAATTGGGTCATACTTCCAGCACTGTGGCAGCATTATCAAACCTATGTCAACGAGCTCTTGCTTGAGGTAGACGTGTTGTCCTATCTCTTGCACTCGGATGTTCACCCAGCAAATCGGATATTGAAAAATATGGCCCCTTTTCTTGCCCTAGCCGAACTCTTCTTCGACATAGTCCATCTGACGTGCAATATCCATCCCATACTGGTGGTCAGTGCAGAAGTAGGGCAGTAGGAACGACTTCCCCTTGAATCTGTAGATTCTGACCACAACTCCCTATGTCAGTCGAAAGGTATCCCCGCACTTATATTTTATCAAATAATTTGTCATGGCCAGAAGCGGGCGGGATCCTTTGCCATTGAACAATGACAGGACCATACCCAAAAAATTGAAATTAAACTTGTAGTATGACCCTTTTCTGATACAGGTCCTCCGTCCATTCATACACCGGCAATGGCTCTCCCTTTTCATTCACTTTTCTCAAGCCTGGAACTTGCATCCGGTAGTGCATGTGGTATAGGCATAGCCAAGTGAGGAACGAACTGAATCGAAATTCCATCGTATGCTTTTGTTATAGTCTGACCAGGCTTGAATGTATTGCATACACCAGCCAATCTTCCCAATCAAAGAAAATAGGGTGCTTCCCACTCTTTTGCATCGTGGAGTCGTAAAACTTCCAGTGCAAGATACATTCTACTAGCGCCATCTGGTACGAATGTACCACTTTATCAGAATCACAATCGAGGACCCACACCAAGATGACGTAAATGTACTTGTTCTCAAATTTGTCTAGTGGTATGGGGCCTGTCGACCACTATCGAGTTGCCAGCAAAGTCTTTAGCTCCGAGTCGAGGAATTCTCTCATCTTATTTGTCTACGTAAATTTGTCGATTTGTTCATCCAGATTCACCCTTCTGACAATTGCGTAGGGGTCGTACCGAAGCCCTGGGGCGAAGGCTGGCTGGACAATCTCCTTGAAGAGCGTAAACAACGCTCTTCCCTTGTAGTCATAGACTTGTCAGACAGCTGGCTTGTAGTATCTTACGATTGAGTCAATCAACTCCGGGCACTGATGAACAAGAAGGCATAAGAACTAGTATAGGTTCAATTTATACGCAGCTCCGACATGGTGTGAGGGCAAAACCTTGTCTGCCCATTTTGCTATGTTTGGCCGCAGTTTGGTGAGGCTGATGGAAAAAGAGCCGTCTTTGTACCCGACCAGGTGATTGACGAGCGACGGTGGTATTTGCCCTCGGCTTCTCTTCGTCCTAGTTTTCTTTTTTTGCTCCTGCGGCACTTCACTCTCATGAGTGCTTGATTCTATTTTTTCTTCAGCTTCATGCCCTTCTTCGCTGGATTGCACCTGCACCAGCGCTTTCCCCTTGTCCATTTTCCCTGTTCGAAGTGGCAGAGACGGGAATTAGGGCTTTTGAATTCTCAATTCTACGCTTTACAGTCTTAGAGTCAGCTTGACACTCTGAATTTTTTGAGTATGCCAGGGCCCTTTTTCTAGGTAAGGATTGCAGCATTAATGGCGCGAGGGAGGTAGTTAAGGTGGTTAACTCGAAGTTGGTGGAAGTGTTATAATATTTTGGCGATCGTGCATGGGTTTAATTTTGAAAAGTACACCCTAGTTGCAGTTGGTCCAAATGCGCCTTGCTTTCTTAATGACGTCGTTCTTGAAAGTCGTGCAATCATTAAACAATATCGAACTTCATGCTTTTGATGACATCATAGTCGTCGCTTGGGCACACCTTTCAAGGAAGAATTTTTGGTCCATGATTTTAAACTGGGACATGACCCAACTTTGCACTGTGTCATACTACACTTTGGGCCCACACTTAGAATTTTTCATGTTTTTCGTGATAGGTCGTTCACGGTGCACCCAAATTCAAGGGTGCACTTGAACTTCGCCCAGAAAATGAGCGCACTCCGAATTCACCCAGGTTTGACTGTGCAGTCAGACTTCACTCAAAAATTTGTGCAGTCTGGTTTGACACTTAGCTATTTTTTTGCTTCCTGTTCCTCGACTGCGCTCCCAAGACGGTGCGCAGCCCGACTTCGCAGTGAAGTCGGGTTGCGCACCCAGACTTAGCAAAATTCTTGCCCCTTTTGTCAACTGCTTTCTCTCGAACTTAGCACAATCCAAGGAGCGATACCCGACTTCGCTGCGAAGTCGAGGTTTGCTTTAAGTTCTACTTGGGCTCTTGAAAACTAAAAAACTGAATGTCAAATATGTACATTATGAAAACTAAAAAAATACAGAAAGGAAAACTGTACAAGGAAGGACCCATTGGGCGCCTTCAGTGGTGATAAAATTTGAGGTGGAACCCATTGACGGGAATGGGGAGAAGTTGTCCCTCCATATCCCGGAGCACGAATGCGTTGAACTGATTCATCCGAGCAATCTGATAGGGACCTTCCCAAAGGGCATAAAATTTTCCATGGTTGCCAGGCTTTGCCTTTAGTGAGTCCCACTTCAGCACTAGGTCCTCGATTTTGAAAACTCGGGCGGTGGTGCCTTTTGCAAACTAGCTTTGGGTCGCTTCAGTGTGTTTAGTGAAGGCCTGGTATGCTTTCTCTCCATCTTCCTCTAACTGCAGTAGCTGGCATAGTCTGGCATCCACTGGATCCCCGCTGCCGCTCTCTCTTCATCCAACATCTAGAGGGCAGGAATTTCTATGTGGGTTGGCAGGACTGCCTCCTTGCCATATACGAGCGCATAGGGGGATGTCTTGATAGAATTCTTGAATGATATTCTATCAGCCCATAGTTCCCGATTCAGGAGTAGGTGCCAAGTCCTATTGTTCTTCTCTATTGTCTTTTTGATGATTTTCAGTAGATTCTTGTTAGTGGACTCGGCCAGGTCGTTCCCCTGCGGGTAGTAGTTATAAGACATCTTGTGATAGATGTCATACTTACTGGTGTACTCTTTGAGTACAGTGCCTATGAACCCCAGACCATTGTCCGTCACTATTGACTCAAGGACCCAAAAACGGGTAATGAGGTTCTCGAGGAACCTGATGACCGTCTCCTGATCTACATTCTTGGTGGGGATCGCCTCTGCCCACCGCGTAAAGTAGTCGGTGGCGGTAAGAATGAACTTGTGCCTTGTTGCAGAGTTTGGCGTAATGACCCCGATGAAGTCCAGACCCCATTGCTGAAATGCAATCTCGGTTTGGATTGGTTGGAGGGGTAGGGGTGTTTTTTGTTTTTGCCAGCAAATCTCTGGCATTCATCACATTTTACATAGACCGCATGTGCGTCTGTGAAGAGAGTGGGCCAATAGTACCTAGCTCTGATGATTTTCAAGGCCGTAGGCCTTGCAGAATGGTGTCCCCCAGGCATCCTAGAGTGAAATTCTCCGAGGACCCTGAGTTGGTCGATTTTCTTGATGCATCACAACAAGATGTCGTCAATGTTCTTGAAGTAAAGCCCCTCGGTGCGAAGAGTGTATTTCAAGGTATTTAGCCGAAACCTCCTTTGTGAGGCATTTAGGTGGTCTAGACATCTCTTAGTGCAGAAATACCTCACTAGGTCATCTGTCCATTCACTTTCCTTTGATAAGGAGTAGGCTAGGTTGGTGGTTGTTGTCGGATCCTCCCACTCACAAGTGGATATCTCGGTTGCAACGCTTCGGGCCAGCTCCTAGCACAAGGCTCAGCCTTTGATAAGCTTTATTGGCCACACCTCGATGTCGAACTCCTGGATTTTGGCAATCCATCCTACTCTCTTGTGACCCGGCTCCCCTTGTATGATGAAGTTTTGAACGTCCGGGTGTATCACGAAGACAGTTGTTCGGCTCTGGGAGAATAAGTACCTGAACTTTCAAAGAGACTTCATGACCGTGTGAACCTGCCACTCAATAAAATTGTACTTCTCTTCGTGCGGCTAAATCACCTAGCTTAAGAACGTTATGGGGCGCTCTTCGCCATCGTCTCCCTTCTATGTCAGGACTACGGCGTAACTCTCGGGTTCCCCCACCGCGTACAGGATGAAGTCCTTGGAGTAATCCGGGTTTATCAACACCAAAGCTTTTGCAATTCGGGCCTTGATTTCCTCGAAGGACTGCCTTCTCTCATTAGTACATAAGAATTCAACATTCTTTTTTAGCAGTTTAGCCATCGGTTTGATCACTTGTGCGAAGTCCGGTATGAACTTTCTTACGAAGTTGATCTGGCCAAAGAAGGACTGTAGCCCTTTCTTGTTGACTAGAGCAGGCAAGTGAAGGAGGGATTTTGCTCTATCAGGGTCCACTGTAAGGCCCTTCTCGAAGATGACATGTCCCAACGGCTTGCCTTCTCTTACTGCAAAGACTAATTTCTTCGGGTTTATGGAAATGCCAAATTCATGACATCTCTCAAATATCTATCATAGGTGGGAAGCATGGTCCTCTCTCCTGTGAGAGAATACAGTCATGTCATCCAAGTAGATGACAATGATCTTGTTAAGCAGCTCTCGGAAGGCCAGCTCCATGGCTCTCTAGAATGTGGCGCTAGCATTGGATAAGCCGAAGGGCATGCGCTGATAGGAGAACGTTCCCCATTTGGTGGTGAACGCTGTCTTATGTTGGTCTCATCTTTGACCTAGATCTGGTTGTACCCAAAAAAGCCATCTAGGAGGGAGAATCTCTGTGCTCCAGCAACTATATGGAGGATCTGATCGATCTTGGGAAGCGAATAATGGTATTTCAGTGAGGCTTGGTTAATATTTTTGAAATCTACGTAGAGATGAATGTCTCTGTTCTTCTTCCTCACGGGGACCAGATTCGCAACCCAGGATGAATGCTTGATGGGGTAGATGATCTTGGCTTCCAGCATCTTTAGGAGCTTGGCTTTCATCATGGCTTCGATCTTCGGATTTACAGCCCTCTACTTCTATCGAAATGGTTTTGCACCATCTTCTAGCTCAATAGTATGCTGGATTATCTGTCTGTCATACCCCTTCAAGTCCTGGTAGTACCAGGCTACTATGTTAGGGAACTCTTGGCATAATGATCTGATCTACTCGAGTTCCTCTTTGGTGGAGTCTGTTTCAACATTAATTATCTTTCCAGGTTCAAGCTCCAGGTCGACGTACTAATTGGGGTCTACTTTGATCCTATGTGATATTGCTCTGTCATTTTGATCAAAGAGACTTTTTAATGTAATCATTCCTCTTGGGACATTATTATTTTTTAACTGTATCAACCCCTTATATTGCTCGTCATCAGGATCTCAACCTTCGATTGAACATGCTTTGGCAACCAAAAATGTGACGATTTCCTCGTCACAGTCAAACACCTGCCAGTGGGTGTCTTTATCAGGCATAGAAGACCTATAGATGGTACGAACCGGCTTTGGCTTCTGGACAGTGTCATCAACCAGAACATACCTGGCTCCAACAGATGCTAGAATTTCAATGTGCTTGTTTTTCTCACGTGATATGGCACTGACATTCAATGAGTCGAATGACTCCATCAGGTCCCATACCCGATTACGGTACGCCTTGAGATAGTGCTTCTTGGAGGTGCACTTGTTCGTGATCTGGTTGCACACCAGCTCTGAGTCACCAAATATCTGCAGATGCTTTATCTCCAGTCTCTCCACTATTTGCAAACCCAAGCACAGGGCTTCGTACTCCATCGCATTGTTGGTACAGCTCCAGGCCAGCCTGTAGGTGTAGTCCTTCTGGATCTCGGTCAGGGAAACCAAGAGTACACCCGCATCGACGTTATTTTTGCATCGGGCACCATCAAAGAAAAAATTTGGACCAGGGGACTCTAGTACTAACATCAGGTCACCATGAGGCACAAAAAATGTTTCACCACTGCCTAGCCAGTTGCACAATAGTGGATTGGAAAAACTTAGAACATGGGACTCTGGCACCACCATAGAGTCCCTCCCAGACATGAGAAAAACTTTGCCACTAGCAATAATCGAACCAATGGACACATATCTCTCTTGCAAAGACTCCAAGAGATCCAAACATGGTCCTACCCCTATGAGCTCCCCTTCCATTGGCTCCTCTACCATTCCACTCTACACCCAAAATCCATAAGGGTCAAATCTTCCCAACCTAGAATGTAATATGGATCTTGCTATCTTCATCTGCACCAATTGGGCTCCTTCGAAAAAAGGAATATTGTCATATTATTATTCAATTTGTAACTTATGGAAGGTGAACCATCATATTCTTGTATAAAGAGAGATATACCCACATTGTAAAAGGACATATATGAAGTATTCTTGTAGAAGTCTTGGTTGGTGGAGTTGAATATCTTTGGAGTGACTTCCTTCCAATAAGGAGTATTGTACGATGTTGCCCTACCTCAAGGGTATTATCAATATCCATTTTATTGTGTGGATTGTTGTTGGGCAATTTATTTGTGGATGCATGTATATTTCTATATATTGGTGAATGATTTTTGATAATGAGAAGAGAGGTTCATAACATTTGGTATCAGAGCAATGATTTGGATAAATTTAGGTTGTTTTTGTAGAGCTAGAGCATGTTTGTTTAGAAAAATGTTACATTTTGTGGGAGCTATATCTTTTTTTAGCGATCATTTTTAGAAGGGTTTGTTCCATTATGTAGATCTTTTTGAGTACTATGAAAATGACTACTCATTTATTAAATTCTGATAAGTATTGAGAAAGTTTTGGTTGTTTTTTTTTAAATAAAGGGGTAAAAATTTATTGATAAAAATTCTGGATTACAGAGTACAACTGAGCTTCCAACCAGGACTCAAATAAATAGCCAAACAAAGCTAAAACCACTAGACTAGAATGACACCCGAAAAAGACAACAAGAACAAACCACATTAAGTCTGTACATCCTTGTGGATCAACTCCCACAGGCGTTGAGAGTCCCCAGATGGGAGACTCTCCCAATTATCGATACTCCAAGGATCCAAAAACTCAAGCCCTTTTGGCCATGTAATCAAAACCACATTCCATTCCCTTGGAATGTGCACAAAGGATATAAATTCGAACTCTTCACTCATTCTGAGAATCTGAACGGCTACAGAGGCCAACTGCCAATTAACTTCCTCCACCCTTTTACTGTTTAAAATATTAACCACAATTTGAGAGTCAGACTCGCAGATAATCCTATGCCACCCAAGAGAAAACCCCTCCACAAGGCCTCAAGAATTGCAAGAGCTTCCATAAAATTGTTGGAGTGAACACCTTTATAAATGGAAAAGAAAAACCGACACCACCAAGTAGAATCTCTCCCAACACCGCCAATGCTAACATGTCCAGGATTACCCCTGGACGATCCATCGCATTAATTTTTAAAACTCCTCTAGGGGGTGGCCTCCACCTACCATCTCTCCTAACCTTCTTGCTGAGCTGAGGAACCCTACTAGGGCTAGAAGAGTTCACACCATCCCCAAAGAGACCAAGGGCTTGTTGTACCTTCTCCTCCCTAGAATCCAAAAGAGGGTCCACATCACATTTGCTATGGATGGTTTCCTGAACCATATACAGGATCCTTTTCCAGATCTCGTTGAACAACCAAATAACTACCCTAAAATATGCATCGGTTTTGTTCGAGCCAAATTTTCCAGATGATGCAAGAAGGGCCCAAATTCCAAGCCACCCGAAGGAAGGGGGCCTTGGCCGGAGGTCTGCCCAGACTACTCCAAAACTCCACCAGGGATAACACATGAAAACATGGATGGTTCCATGCGCTCCACCAACGGTGCCAAATGTCTCTGGCAAAGGAGCATTGGAAAAATAAATGAGAAGAGTCATCCTCATTCTTACCGCAAAGGACACAAAAAGAGGGACCCTGAAATCCCCTCTTCCTCACATTATCCCAAGTGAGGCATTTATTACGAGCTACCAACCATAGAAAGAAGTTACATTTTGGCCAGGCAAATTTGTTCCACACCTTTTTCCACCAAGTGATAGGAAGACTCCCATACTTTTGCTTATCAAGAACCTGATAACCATAGGCTACCGAGTAGGTTCCCTTAGGATCAGGGTTCCAAGCTATAATATCTTTACCCCTCAATGAAGAACAAGGCCTCCTCATAAGAATAAGAGCAAGCACCTCTCTGTCCTTGGCCAGGGCCCCCTGGGGCCATTCTTGCGGATCTTTCCACCTGTACATCTCCATATTTCCAAAAGATTAGATTTTTTTAAAGTCCTCCACACGAGACCAACCTGCTTCCAAGAAAAAATGCTTAGGGAACGTAACCTAGGATATTGATTCAAGATAGGAGGGTGGCCATCCCAAGAATCCTCCCAAAAAAGAGTATTTGATCCCTGATTGCAAATCCAGAACAAACCCTGCTTGATTAAATTAGCTCCTCTTTTCAGAGTGTCCCATATAATCGAACCTTTCCCAACCAAGCTGACTCTAGGGATCTCAGCCTCATAAATACCTCTCAAGTATTTACAAGATAATATTTTAGCCCAAATCTGATCTTGAGAGGTACACCATCTCCAATAAAGTTTTGTAGCCAAAGCCTGCCCAAAAAGAGTTGTCTGTCGCAACCCAAGGCCTCCCTCTTGCACCGGCCTACATATAGAATCCCACCTAACCAAACTCCATTTAGATTGATCAAGTTTTCCAGACCATAAAAATTGTCTTGACAAAGCATCCATGTCCTTGATGAAGTGAGAGGGAGCTATTTGTACAAAACATCTATAAATGGGTAAAGCTTGAACAACATATTTTAAAAGCAACACTCTACCTGCAATGGATAGCCATCTGAAAGTCCAATGATTCACCTTCCTTCTAAACTTATCAAGCATAGACTGCCAAGAAGATCTAGGTAGAGGATGAGATGAAATTGGAATACCAAGATAAATGAAGGGGGAGTCCCAACCTGGAATCTTAGAATGCGAGCAATCCCGGCTTGAATAAGAGGAGGGGTATTGAAGAAGAAAATAGAAGACTTGTCCTCATTAATCAACTGTCCAGAAGCACCAAGATATATGTCAAGAGACTGTCTAATATTGCCAGCTTCCCTGATAGTGGCAACTCCCAACAAAGCAAAATCATCAACAAATTGAAGGTGGGAAAGAGGTGGCAAACTACTATCCCACTTCCACCCCTGAATGAGACCCCGCATGACTTGAGACTTGAGCAATCTTCCCAACCCTTCCGCCATAATGATAAACAAATAAGGAGATAAAGGATCTCCTTGCCTCAATCCCCTTGAGGCCTCAAACAACTCCGATGGCTCATTATTAACAAGAACAGAGAATGAGGAAGAAGAAACACAACTCATCACCCATCTAATCCATTCCTCCTCAAATCCAAAAGCAGCAAGAACTTTCTGAAGAAAGGACCATCTGACCCGATCATAGGCTTTGGCCATGTCCAACTTAATGAACATAGTTTTCTCCTTAGAAGTTTCCATCGAGTGAATAGCTTCTGTAGCAATAACAACCCCATCCAAGATTTTTCGGCCAACAACAAACCCTCCTTGCTCCTCATAGATGATTTTGCTCAACCATATCTTCAACCTCTCAACGAATAATTTTTGTGATGATCTTATACACAACATTGCAGAGAGCAATAGGCCTGAACATATCCAAGGAATTTGCTCCCTCTTTTTGGGTATAAGCACCACAAAGGTAGCATTTAGGGCCCTTAGCATCTGTTTGTTCTTTTGGGACTCATGGACCACCTCCAAAAGATCAAATTTGATTAAATCCCAAAACTCTTGATAAAACTCAATCGAGAATCCATCTCGGGCCTGGGCTTTTCCTTTTTTCATCTTGAATACAACATTTTCCAACTCCTCAAGGGAAATTGGACCCATCAAGTGCTCATTCATCTCTCTAGAAACAATCGTTGGAATACAGTTTAGAATAAGCTTTTCATTCTCATCATTCGATAGGGAGTCCTCCTTGAAGAGAGAGGAAAAATACCTCTTAGTCTCTTCTGAAATATCCCTGAAAGAAGAGAGCAGGGAACCATGAGAATTCACAAGAGAGGTAATCAGGTTACCATTACGACGAGCCTTAACTGAGTTATAAACGAAGGTTGTGTTCCTATCCCCTTCCCCGAAGCCAATCTACTCGAGCTTTTTGTTTCCAAAAAATTTCTTCCCTCAGTTCCCATTCAACAAGGTCTTTCGCAGCCTCATATTCCTCAACAAGAAGCTCCTTCGTGAATCCCCCGATCTCTAATCTTCCTTGAAGCTTCTTCCATCCTCCTAAGAGCTGCCAGCTTAGCCAAGGAAAGGTTCCCAAAATTCAGTCTATTCCATCTCTTCAATTTATGTTTTACAAATTGTAGTCGCTTCATAAAGGAATACATAGCGGTGCCATGAGGAGGTTTGCCAATGGTCCACCAGCCTCGCATGAAATCATGAAGCTTAGGATCACGAAGCCACATAAGTTGAAACTTAAAGGAGGGATTCTTTTTTAGCCCTAACTCCAAAGCAGAGAGTTTGATAGGCCAATGATCAGATCCCCTACCCTCCAGAATCACAGAACTAGCACTTCTGTTATTACCCATCCAATAACCGGATATCAAAAACCTATCCAGTCTCTCTGAGATGGAAGCTTCCCCACACCTTCTATTGTGCCAAGTAAAGATCCCATTATCTGGCTTGATGTCAACCAAGTTTAGGGCCTGGATATGAGCACTGAAGACAGAAGAAAAGGCTCGAGACGGTCCACCCCACCACGTTTCTCCTCTAGACAAGTGATAGAGTTGAAGTCTCCACCCAAAATCCATGGGTACAGGGGAACCAAACTTCTCACAAAGCAAATGTGCTCCCACAAATTCACTTTACCATTGTAATCAATAGGAGCATACACATTTGTAAGTAGGATGGTTTCACCAAATTCATTATCATGCCCGACCATCGAAATAGACCATCTCGCTGGAAATCCAAGTAAGAGGGGATATCTTAACCGGATCCCATAAACAAGCGACGCCACCAACATATCCACATGCACCAATACACTGGCATTGCCCCCTTCTCCACAACTTGGGAGCAATATTGAACATACTATCAATAGCCAATTTAGTCTCCCGAATAAACACCACATCCGGAGAATGCACACGAACCAAATCACGAACAACTTTTTGTCTGGGGATGCTGTTCAACCCCCTTACATTCCATGAGAGGATAATCATTTTTGGGGTTATAAAAATGGGAGTCCAATGTTCTCACCAAGCCCGACTCCACCAAAGTCTCCCCCATTAACTTAATTTTATCCCGGTCCTTCTTCCGACCCACCTTCATATTCTTATCCGAAAACTTTTTTTAATTATTTTCTGCTGCAATCCCAACACCGTAGGAGTTTTGCAGTCCAAGGATGACCGCATCAATGCTCTGAGTAGGAGAGGGCATAACTAAATCTGTACCACTTTCCAAAATAGTTTCCCTTATAGGGCTAGACCCAACCATGTCCCCTATACTCAGATCCAAAGCCCTTTGTTCTTCATTTAAACCCCCTAGATCTGATTCCTTAAGTTCCCCCTCAAGAAGAGACATCTGATTCGGCCTTGTTATATTTGCATCAGGTAGCGACGTTTCAGGTATCTCCATGCACCGATCAAGATCATCTAATATTTCAAAATGGTTGAGTAGAGCATCTGGCTGGCTATCCTTAAGGTCTTTGTTTGCCCTTCGTCCTCTGTTTCGGGCTTTTACCGAAACAAAACCTTCCTTATCCCGTTCCCCTTCCTTTATCGGGGCTTTTCCTTTATCCAAACTTTGTCCAGACCGAGAGGGCCCAGGATTTGAAGCCACAGGCGGGACAAACTTAGGGCATTTTCTTTGCAGGTGGCCATATTCACGGCAAATCCGACAACGAAATGGAAGAGCTTCATAGTCAAGTTTTTGAACCCATGTAGTTGATCCAAATTGTATTTCAATAGAATCTGGAATAGGATTATTTAAGTCAATTTCAACACAAATACGAGCAACAAAGATTACCTTTTTATCCATTGTCTGTTGTGACGGTCCAACCGGCTTCCCAAGCATAAGGGCAATCTTATGCAAGATATCAGCTCTCCAAAATTCCAACGGGAGCCATGGAAGCCGCACCCATACTGGAACCCGCGACGGCCGCTCCTCTGATGGGTTGAAACCCACATGCCAGGGTTTAAGAAAGAGTCCCACTTGGTTATAGAAATAAGGACCCCCTTCAAATGCTTTGTTACGATCTGCAATACAAGAGAAAACCACCATAAAATAGTTGTTCGCACTCAGCATCACCTCCACATCGCCTTCAGGATTCCAAGTCTTCCTGACCCAAGCCTCCACAAAGGGGAGAGAAATTCGGATGCCCAAAAATTTGCCAATAAGGGCATGTTTGGTTAGATACTCCACATCTTCCGCCACCGAGTCTGGTTGAACCACTAGAACCGGCCTGGCTTCACATCGTTCCAAACATCCATTGTTCTTTAACAAGCGGTTCCCGACATGCACTGGAAAATCCTGTTCCTTCCAATCATTTTCAGATGAAAAACATCACGAGCATGCACTCTCTGTGCCGGACCCGATGCCATCACGACATTCCTCCAATTTTTCAGACCTCCTCCGAAAGCTGCTGCCATCCCCGCAGAGCAGTTTTTCTTCATCAAACCCTAGCAGAGTAGTTTTTTTGCCAAAGTATTCGAAAATAAAATTTAGGAAGTTATGGTTGTTTGAAGTTGAGATATTTGCGTTATCTTTTGGCCGCATGAATTCTTTTTCAAAATAAAAAATTCATATTAAATATTTTAGCAGTCATTTTCAAAATATTTTTGCACTAGCATGTAGATTATTTTGAGTACTATAAAAATGACTACTCACTTGTGAAATTCTGATAATTACTGAGGGAGTTACAATTGTTTAAAGTTGGGTTGTTGAGGTTATTTTTTGGTTGCACGATTTTTCTTTTCAAAAAAAAAAAAATTGTATTAAAGTTTTTAGTAGTCATTTTCATTTTTTTTGCACCAACATGTAGGTTATTTTGAGTACTACAAAACGACTGCTCACTTGATAAATTCTGTTAAGTATTGAGGAAGTTACAATGGTTGCAAGTTGGGCTTTTGGTGTTATTTTTGAACTGCATGAAAAATTCATGCTAAAGGAAAAAAATCATCCCTCAATTTTAGTAAGAAAATAAGCTGTCGTTTGTTTTGTTTTGAAGAAAATCTACAAATTTAATTGTTTGAGAATGTAGAAATTTTAATTTTTGAGAAATTTTGGTTATTTAAAAACCCTAGTTGTTTGGAAATATTTTTGGGTTGAGGTCATGGATTTGTTAAAATTCACTAGAAGGGATGATAGTGACACCAGGGAATGGTTGAAATTAAAAAAAAAAAAAATCTTGAATTTCTTAAGTCACTATGGAAATGTAGTCTTTATCCTTCTTTGTAAGAGGAAGCTCATTATGGGTTTTCAAACTTTATGTATGCTCATAAATATATATACACAAGGGAAGACTTTGAAGTTGCATTCTTAAGAAAATAGGGATCAAAGAAAAATATAATAATGTGCAGGCTATAAAAACTACACCTTGCATGTTAGGGCCAAACAATGGTCAAAAAAATTGTTTGAGTATAAAACTTCTATTTTGCAAGTTCATGGTTGCATTCAAAATAAAATTATTATTGTTTCCATTAACCCTAGTAGCAAATATAATTTTGTCAATATGTCTTTTGACTAAGAGGTGGCAAGTTCAAGCAAAGAAAATCAAATACATACAACTTGAGGGTCAAAATGTTTAATTGTTTGAAGATTTGAAAATCACTACAGATAAATATATTTTACATTGATATTTTTATGTTATTGAGATGAATGGTGTAGATATCATTCTTGGTTATCCTTGGTTGCATTCTTTGGGTACTATTAACATTAATGTGCAAAAGAAGTTCATGAAGTTATGGTACAAGAAGAAGAAGATAACATTACAAGATATTTCTTAGTGTAAGGAAAATTGGGTAGCTATTATAAGGGAACAAAGTGAAGAACAAACAAAAGAACTTGAAATAGAATCTCAAGAGGAGGTAGTAGCAGTAATCACAGAAGTAAAATTAAATGACAAACAAATGAGGGAAGCAAGAAATAAGAGCAAAACCAAGTAGAACAACATGCTAAGGTTGGAGTATATTGTCATCCACACCACCATGAGAGGCAACAATCAAGGAGATAAGGCATAGAACAACAAAGGAGCTATGAGGGACATACAAGAAGCTAGAGGAGCCTAAAATCTAGTCATAAATGTAAAGTAGGTATGGATGAAAAAGTGAAATTTATGCTTCCAACACATGGCATTGGCATCAATGAAGACCACCACCAATCATAGTTTCACTGGGATGGATGGATGATCGAGATTGGTACTAGTACTCAACATGGCTTAGAAGATCATATTATTTAGTCTCTTCTAATGTTTCGAGGACAACATTTTTTAAGGGGAATGGAATGTTAGGCACCCAAGATAGATACGTAATAATATAATATAGTATATCGATATGAACCATAAATGAACTATTGAGTTTTGAAGGCCACATGTCAAATTAGAAATAGACAAGAGAATGATGTCATAGAATCATATATGTAACTGTCAAAGAATATTGCCATATGTAACTATCAAGGAATATTTTCATATTATTATACACTAACTCATGGAAGGTGAACCACCACATGGGTTACGATTATGCATAAGGGATCGACTCCAAAATGTATTTATAAAAATTTGGTGAATCAGTTTCGAAATCTAGGTGAATAGTGTCCAAACGCATCACTATTATTAGGGGTAATGTTAGAAATTTAAACTTAAAATGGTCATATTATTATAAAATTAGGATGAATTGACCCAAAAAAATTTGCACCCAAAATTTTTTGACTAATGGGCCTTGGTCAAGGGTCCCAAATATTAGCCAATTCTAAATTTAAAAATCTTAATTTTAGCCAATTTAGCGATAAGTAGCCGCTATGCATAACCCCGACATGGGTGGACTTGTAACTCATGGAAGGTCTTCTTGTAACTCAAGAATATATTGTCATATACTTCATATATTATGATGGCGAACAAGAAAATGGAACTCCCCGAATTCCAAATTTTCCTCTATTAATCTGGAAAACACTTACATCAACAACCCACAGGCTTTACAATAACCAACGCTCGGCTTGGTTTTCTCTAACTACACTCTCTCCGTCCATTCTCCAATCCACCACCCGACTATTACAAAAAAATGGGTTTTTATAGAGGCCCCGACCCTCTGAAATGTCTTTCCCAAAAATTGGATCACTAACCCGATTAATGGTTCACTCCGCACGGCCCCTGTCACCGCCACTCCCTGTCAGATTCTCTGCACGACCCATCCTCTTCGTTTCTCGTGCTTCTTGGTTCTCGTCCGCCTTTACTGCACCTTGTGCCATGTGTCGTCCGTAACAATCCTTGAAAATACCGCCTGTCGCGGTTTCGCGCCATTTCCTCCTTCTTCCTCACCTTCTTCTCTTCCTATCGTGATATCGTGACATTTTGGCCTTCTTGCGCTTCCTTTCCCTTTTGGTCGCCCTGTCGTGATATTACGACCTCCTCGCCTTCGTGCCTTGATTTAAAATTCATGTCACGATTTCGCGACATCACGATATCGCGACCTCCCCGCTTCCCTGCCTTCACTTTAGCTTTACGTCGCGATTTCGCGATGTCGCGATATCGCGTCGTCATGATATCGTGACCAAATTCTGCCCTTGCCTTGGTCTCACCTTGATGTCACGATTTCGTGATGTCATGATTTCGCTACCTCTTCCAACTTTCGCCCTGGCCTCACTTCGATGTCGCGATTTCGTGACGCTGCAAAATCATGATGTCGTGATTTTGCTACCACCTCCAACTTCTGCCTTGGCCTCGCTTTGACATCGCGATTTTGCTACCACCTCCAACTTCTGCCTCGACCTCGCTTTGATGTCGTGATTTCGTGATGTCATAAAATCGCGACGTCACGATTTCGCTACCACCTCCAACTTCTGCCTCGACCTCGCTTTGACGTCGCAATTTCGCGACGTCGCGATTTCGCTACCACCTCCAACTTTTGCCTCGGCCTCGCTTTGACGTCGTGATTTCGCGATGTCGCGAAATCGCGACGTCGCGATTTCGCTACCACCTCCAACTTCTACCTTGGTAAAAACAAAACACTCCAAAAAAATTTGGTTGATGCCAGATTGCCCTGTTGCTGTCGGATGCTCCTGCATCAGACACCCGAGGTTGGTGGAGAAGTGATCTTCACTTCTGAGCTGTCTGGTTGCTGCATCCTGCAACACCCCCAAACATTTCTCTGCCTCAGCAACCTGCTCCAACCCCCTCTCCTGGTCCAAAAAACTTTTGCCTTCCTCCAGACAGATTCTTCCACTACTGCACTCTTCCTCATCTACAACCGGCTTGTACTCCTCTTGGCTAGTTAAATTTTTGCCTTCTTCCAAGCAGATCCTGGCACTACTGCACTCTTCTTTGCATGCAGCCTTTAATGGCTTCATCTTCTAATGAACTCCATCTTCTCTCTTCCTCCATTTCTCCTCACGCCTTTTGCACTGCTCCTCTTGCTCTCGTAATTTTATGCTGAGCCACTCCTATTGCAGGGCTTTGAATTGCTTCTGCAAAGCTTTGAACTCTTCCACTGTCATCATATCGCTCTTGCTGCCACGACTTCTTCGGGGGTGCATTTTTCTACCGGGTCCTGGCGTAAACTGCCTCATGTTCGATGAATCTGCTTGCGCACTCTGAGACCCTAACTCACTCTTCTCTCTCAGAACCCTACCACAGATCCTGGCACAACTGCCTCACATTCGATGAATCTATTGCGCACTCAGAATCTTCTAGCTCTGATACCATTGATGGCGAACAAGAAAACGGAACTCCCCGAATTCTAAATTTTTCTCTATTAATCTGGAAAACACTTACATCAACAGCCCGCAGGCTTTACAATAACCAGCGCTCGGCTTGGTTTTCTCTAACTGCACTCTCTCCGTCTGTTCTCCAATCCACCACCCGACTATTACAAAAAACTGGGTTTTTATAGAGGCCCCGACCCTCTGAAACGTCTTTCCCAAAAATTGGATCACCAACCCGATTAATGGTTCACTCCACACGGCCCCTGTCACCGTCGCTCCCTGCCAGATTCTCTGTGACCCATCCTCTTCGTTTCCCGCGCTTCTTGGTTCTCGTCCGCCTTTACTGCACCTTGTGCCACGTGTCGTTCGTAACAATCCTTTAAAATACCGCCTGTCACGGTTTCGTGCCATTTCCTTCTTCTTCCTCGCCTTCTTCTCTTCCTGTCGCAATATCACGACATGTCACGATATCGTGACATTTTGGCCTTCCTGCGCTTCCTTTCCCTTTTGGTCGCGATATCGCGACCTCCCCGCCTTCGTGCCTTGATTTCAAATTCATGTCGCGATTTCACGACATCACGATATCGTGACCTCCCCGCTTCCCTGCCTTCACTTTAGCTTTACGTCACGATATCGCGACGTCGCGATATCGCGACCAACTTCTGCCCTTGCCTTGGTCTCACCTTGACGTCACGATTTCGCAACGTCACGATTTCGCTACCTCTTTCGACTTTCGCCCTGGCATCACTTCGACGTCGTGATTTTGCTACCTCTTTCGACTTCCGCCCTGGCCTCACTTCGACGTCGTGATTTCACTACCACTTCCAACTTCTGCTTACGACGTCGTGAAATTGCGATGTCGCGATTTTGCTACCACCTCCAACTTCTACCTCGGCCTCGCTTTGACGTCGCGATTTCGTGACGTCGCAATTTCGCTACCACCTCTAACTTCTGCCTCGGCCTCACTTTGACGTCGCGATTTCGCTACCACCTCCAACTTTTGCCTTGACCTCGCTTTGACGTCGCGATTTCGCGACCACCTCCAACTTCTACCTTGGTAAAAATAAAACACTCAAAAAAATTCTGGTTGATGCCAGATTGCCCTGTTGCTGTCGGATGCTCTTACATCATATTATCATATTATTATACACTATTCCATGAAGTATTCTTGTAGATGTCTTGGCTTGTGGAGTTGGAGATCCTGTGGAATGTCTTCCTTCCATCAAGGAGCATTGTATGGTGTTGTCCTACCTCAAGGGTATTATCAATCTCCATTTTATTGTGTGGATTGCTATTATGCAATTCATTTGTGGATGTATGTTGTATATTTTTGCATATTGGTTGATGCAGGAGCATCCGATAGCAGCAGAGCAATCTTGCATCAACAAAAAAAAAAAAAAATTCTAAGTGTTTTGCCTTGGTGTTTGTCAACCGCCAGTTGGGCGCGAAAGTAGAATTTAAAATTTTGTCAGCCGCTAGTTGGGCGGGAAAGTAGAATTTAAAATTTTTTCAGCCGCTAGTTGGGCAAGAAAGTAGAATTTAAAATTTTATCAGCCGCCAGTTGGGTGGGAAAGTAGAATTTAAATTTTCAGCCGCCAGTTGGGCAGGAAAGTAGAATTTAAAATTTTGTCAGCCGCTAGTTGGGCGGGAAAGTAGAATTTAAAATTTTGTCAGCCACCAGTTGGGCGAGAAAGTAGAATTTAAAATTTTTTCAGCCGCCAGTTGGGCGGGAAAGTAGATTTTAAAAGGGGATTTTGGATCTGGAAAGAGGGTCTTCGATCTGGGATTGGGATCCAATATTGAACAAGTCTGGCATTGTAATTTTTGCCCCTTTGGGCTGACATGATTAAAATAATTCTAATTTAACTCGACATTTTTTTATTCGTGTTTGTTCATCCTCATCATTGGTGAATGGTTTTTGATAATGAGAAGAGAGATTCATAACAAGATGATAGTGTGCAAGTTAAGGGAACCAAACCTTCAAAGGAAGATAAGCCAAAGAGTAGACAAAGGGATTTGTTTGAATCTAAAAATTCTATATTGTAATTTATGATTGCATTCAAAAGGAAAAGGTTATTATTTTCATTAACCCTAGTAGTAGATATAATTTTATTAAGATTGCTTTGGCTAAGAGGTTGTAGGTTTAAGAAACAAAAGTTAAGTACATACAACTTGAGGATGATAATGTTCATATTTTTGAAGATTTGAAGATCATCATGGATAAATATATTTTACATTTAGATTTTTATGCTATTGAGATGGATGATGTGGATATTGTTCTTGGTTCTCCTATGTTGGATTATTTGGGTGCTATTCACATTAATGTGTAAAAGAAATTCATAAAGTTATGGTATAGAAAAAAGAAGAGAAATTCATGAAGTTATGGTATAGGAAAAAAAAGATAAGACTACATAATATTTCTTGGATTAAGGAGCAAGAATCTAAGGATAACAAAGATTCAATTATGAAAAGGGAACAAGTTAAAAAACTGGTAGAGGAATCAAACTAAAAATCAAAATCAAAATCTACAATAGAGGCAACAACAAAGTCCAAGGAAGCTTAGTTAAAAGAGCACAAGGATGCACCAAACAAAAGGAACATGAGCAAAGAGCATGAGGAATAAATTAGAATATAGGAGAAAATGTTTGAAGAGTCAAAGGAAGTAGAACATTAGGTTAAGATTATAACATATCACCACCCACACCACCACAAAAAACAATAATCATGAATTAAGGTGAGGATCTTCCTCCTCGAGTATCATAAATTCTCTAGGACCTTCAACATGTGATTATTGATCTTACAATCAAGATTGAAGTCATCTTTAATATTTGTATTGGTTTAGAAGGAAAACCACTCTAGGAGGTTGATGTACCATTACTAGAATTTATATATGTATCCTTGTCTCCTCCCCATAGTGGCTTGGGCTATCTCCTCATATGGGTTTTCCTCCTCAATCCTATATCTTTTCTCATGTATAAATAAAGTGTGCAAACCCTTGTCTTCCAATTGTCATTAAAAATAATCCTAATGATCATAAGACCAGATATCTTGAAGGTACTTGAGCCTCATGCTTCGTAGTTTCTCATCAATAACATGATGGAAATCTCATAGCGTAGCCATGATTTGCATTACCTACTACTTTAGAGAGTAGAAAGTGTTCTTATTTTTCCCTTGAAAATATTACAGGTATATAATAACTACCTGATATATTCCAAGTTAAATAGATTACTTGGCACATACACAAGTTTTTTGAAGGGCATAGGTGAGAAGCTCAACAATCAAATGAATGACTAGGACTTCCACACATAGTAATATCTATTTGACCACTTATTAAACCTAAACAAGTTTTGAGCCTCCTCCGAGAGTCTTGGCATCTTCCCTTTCAACTTTTCCATGATTGTGTTGTAGATTACATCATAGAAGTAGTAGGAGATCTTTTCCACTTCTCAGTAAGGGAGGTCAATATAGTCCACCACTAGCAATGATTTTCTATCCAGTCCATTTTGGTTCAGCTTAAGGAATAGATGATCAACTAGACTAGATAACAAGTGTCTGTAAATCAACAGGAGAACCATTGATCAAAATAGAAAATTTGGCAATGTTATAACATCATTTAGTCCAATTACACCAACTATAATCAAAACCAAACTTTATGAGAATAAAATGTAGAAAATTCTTGGAAACCCTATCATATGCCTTGTTCATATCTATTTTCATAAGCATACCTAGTTTTTTAATGAAATGAAGAGAATGTATGTCCTCTTGTTCAATAATTATACCATCAATAATTTGTTTACCACAAACAAGAACACCTTGTTCCTCTGAGATAACACAACCTTGAATACCTTTCAGCCTGTTTACCAAATTTTTTTAAAGGATCTTATAAATCATATTTCAAAGGCTTAATAGATGAAAATTATCAAAATATTGTCTTGTCTTTCTTGGGAACCAACATAATAAAAGTGGCATTGATCTCAATTATTATAGCCTTCCTTTTTCGAGCCTCTTCAATTGCAACTAACATATCACTCTGCAATAAATCCCAAAAAAATTGAAAGAAAATTGCAAGAAATCCATTGGGGCCAGGTGCGTTTTTAGGATGGAAAGAGAAAATTGCTTCATGGAGCTCCATATATATCTTCTTCATCAAGTTTTCATTTTTTTCCTGTGTGATAAGTGATGGAATATTTTGCAAAATATTGTGTTGTGCCTCCTTATCTTACCTAGTATTTGACAAAATATTTTTGAAATAATTGATTGCTTCCTTCCTTAAATCTTCTTTGTCTTCAATATTTATTCCATTTGGAGTTAAAATATTTTGATGCGACGAAAATAAAAAAATATTTTCGCTATAGCATGATTTATTCTTTTGTATTTTCATATCCTTCCTCGAGCCATTTATCTCTAGATTTTTGGAACCAATATGACTCCTTTTTCAAAACGTTATGATAATAAGAAAGTAATTGTTTTTCTTTCACATAAGAATCTCAATCCAGTCCATTAATTTCTACCATCTCTTGTTAATTTCTTTATTTTCTTTAAAAATGTTAGCAAATGATTTGACATTCTAAATCTTCATTTGCTCCTTTAATATTTTATCTTTTGAACAAACTTGTACATACATGATCCTTCAAATTTTGATTCATCCCACCATAACATAACCATTTGAAAAAATCAAGGTCTTGGAGCCACATAGACTAGAAGCGAAATGGCTTTGGATGACTGTTATTAGGTAAATCACAAGTCAAAAGAATGGGTTTGTGATCTGACAATGCTCGCAATAAAATATCTGAAGAGATTATATACTTTGTTTGCAACCATTTACTGGATAACAAGAATCTATCCAATATTTCTGCTATATGAGTTTGGCCAATGTGTCTCTTATCCCATGTATATTGAAAACTTGAAGGACTCACATTCCAAAGGTCGACCATAAAAACCGAACTACCTACCCAAATCATTGTGGCGACTATCGATTCCACCATGTAAAAAAATATTCCAAACGTCATTTGAATTGACAAATGAAGCAAAATCTTGCACAAAGTCAAAGCACATTGATTTGAAGCATCTTTTTAGAAAGATTTCGTTTAGGAAAAGACAGTTAAATTGAAACAATGCAATTCAAAAGATCATTGTGCAAACATTTTTGTAAAATTATTTATCACATTGATTTGAAGAATCGTTTTACTAAAGACTTAGTTCAAGAAAATGAAGTTAAATTGAAACAATGCAATTCAAAAGATCATCGTGCAGACATTTTAATTGCACGTAAGTAGTGTGGTTGAGGCGAATCTTAGAAGACCTTAGTGACAAGCAAGAGAAACCAATTACTATATATGTGATAACATGAATGCAATTAAAACGATCATTTAAAAAAAAAAAAATACAAAATCAGAGCACATTGATTTAAAGCATTATTTTACTAAAAACTTATTTCAGGTAAATCTTAGAAGACCTTAGTGACAAGCAAGAGAAACCAATTACTATATATGTGATAACATAAGTAGTGTGGTTGAGGCGAATCTTAGAAGACCTTAGTGACAAGCAAGAGAAACCAATTACTATATATGTGATAACATGAATGCAATTAAAACGATCAAGCACATTGATTTAAATACAAAATCAGAGCACATTGATTTAAAACATTATTTTACTAAAAATACAAAATCAAGAGAAACCAATTACTATATATGTGATAACATGAATGCAATTAAAACGATCAAGCACATTGATTTAAATACAAAATCAAAGCACATTGATTTAAAGCATTATTTTACTAAAAAACTTATTTCAGGTAAATCTTAGAAGACCTTAGTGACAAGCAAGAGAAACCAATTACTATATATGTGATAACATAAGTAGTGTGGTTGAGGCGAATAAGAGCACATTGATTTAAAGCATTATTTTACTAAAAACTTATTTCAAGTAAAAAAATTAATTAAAAACAAAACAATTCAAAAAATCATTAAATAAACATTTTATAAAATTATTTAAAAAAATCAATTTATTTTACTTAAAAATATAATAAAAATTCTATGAAAAAACATAACTATAATTAATTTGTTTTTTATCAAAAATTATTTTTTTATATATTATATTAAAATAAATATACAAAATTAAAAACTAAAAACATTCAAAAAAATATTTATTAAACCTTCCTAGGAGATAGACAACCTTACAACTCAAAACCTTACTGCTCAAAATACAATAAGATTTATCAACCATAATGCGAGACATCAGGGGAGTAGAAAGAGACCCCTTAAGATATTTATTAAACCTCCCCGTTAGATATTTATTAAACTGTTTACATATAGGATTGGTTAGTAATTGGTATTATTCATTTTATATTATCATTAAATAGTAGTATTACAATAAATTATTGAATAGTTTAAAATAAATTAAAATTTTAATGTTTTTAAAATTTAATAAGTTTATCAAAATTTAAACTTTAATCTTCTTAAATATTAAAAATCTGATAGTTAATTATTATTTTAATATCGCCTGTAGGGCCGAATTCTACCAAATTCCACTTCAGCAGAGTACTTTTCAGACCCCTGTAGGGCCATATTCTACCAAATACCACGTCAGCAGGGTACATTTCAAACCCTCTCAGACTCCTCTTCATTGCTTCTTGAGCAAACTTCAATGGCTCATATTGAGTTCAAATCTCGATCTCCTCTCTGTTAATCACCGACATGGCTAAAACCTCGCGGAAACAGAGAGCTCCAACTAGACAGGATTACGTCTTAACGAAGAAGCGACAGTTCAAGGGAGTCCGAAAGAGAAAAGGAGGGAAAAAATGGGTGTCCGAGGTTCGAGTCCCCAATTCCCGAGCCAGAATTTGGCTGGGCTCCTACGACACCCCTGAACAGGCCGCTCGCGCTTACGATTACGCAGTTTGCTGCTTGAGAGGAGCCAAAGCCAAGTTCAATTTCCCCGACTTTTGGCCGCAAAATCTGTTGGCCCCTTCGTTCCCACCCGCAGAAATTCAAGCTGCCGCGGCCAAGTATGCAGTGGAAGGTTTCCGGCAGGCGTCCGAGAAAGATGCGGCATTTTCTGGCTACGAATCCCAAACCTGCATAGACGGGCAATTGATTTTGGAGGAGGAGAATCCGGCATTGTTGGATTCGCTTCTTGAGGAGTTTGAGAGCAGTCAGTCCACAAATGCAGATGATTTCTCAGCGCAATACGAGCCGCTTGACGACTCTGATTTTCTTGTCTTCGAAGAACAAGAGCTGTTGGGAGTTTCAAACTGCCCCCAACTCTGATTTCGTGCTTAGAAATGCATTCAGCCATCGCAATTTTTATAATTCTCTGACTTTCAGCACAGAATTAGAGGTGCTTTTTAACCACACCAGAACCTCACGCACCATTTCACTGTACTTTTCACCCACCGTTTCACTTCCACTGTTAATTTCGTTTTACTTTAATATGTTTTTTACTTCAACAACCATAAATATTAGTATATATAAAGTTATGTTTTTTTATTTCTTTTTTAAATTATATATATAAATATATAAAATGCTGTAGGCTGTATCGAAATGTTTTCATCCCAATATTCGTAAGTACTTGAAAGTATGTTTTTTAAAGTTTTATAGTGGTTTTTATCTAAGATTATTATTATTTTTAATTGAAATTATATTCATATTTTTTGGAAATATTATATATATTTGAATGATAACCTTTCACCCTTAGAATCAATATTATAGAACCATTACGGTATAAAGAATAAGGACTATTAAGGTAAAATGATAATTATATATATATATATATATATATATATATATATATATATATATATATATATATATATAAACCATTCTAAAAGTTATTAAGGTGATTTAATGTGTAATGTAAAATTTATCAATTTTGCTTGATCCTCTTCATATTTGGACTAGACAAATTCATTATCATGGTAAAAGTCAATTTTTTATAAAAAGATCAAAGACCTCTAGTGTAAAATTTATAAATTCTTTGGCTTTTTCCATGCACCCTCTTTATAATTAGACTAGACAAAACCATAATGAAAGGATCAAAGAGATTTAGTGTAAAATGTATCAATTTTACTTGGCTTTTTTCATGCACCCTCTTTATAATTGGATTAGACAAACCCATTGTCATTGTCATGGTAAAAGTCATTTTCCAATAAAAGGAATCAAGGACTTCTAGCTTATTTTAGCATTAAATAATATATTAAACTTCTCATTAGAAAGTGACTTATTTCTATAAAATTATGTTATCTTTTCTTTCCATCACATTAAATCAATTCAACAAGTCATTCAATGTAAAAGGAAATTCTACCACAAATATCACTTAGAGCATAAAAAACACAAATCACTATCACTTTTTGACTTGTTAGAAAAGTTATTCCCAACAATCTATGGTTGCCTTTATTAATGATTAGATTTTAAACCCGAATCTTTACCTTTATTAATGATTAGATTTTTAAACCTTTGAGGAAGACCTAATGTTACTCCACCACTATCTTCTTCATGGTTGGTCTAAAAAAACTTCTAATTCCAAATGAATTAGAAAGTGAATTCTTATCTTATTTCTAAAATATTTTTTTGAGAAAAAGCTAGATTATTCCTGAAATCTTAACTTATTGTATCATTACAAAATGAAGATGAAATCAAATTCCTATTTTTTTTTTCTTTTTCTTTTTACAATTATCTTTTGGTGTCATAACTATAGTTAAACATTTTATATAAATTTAGCATGGAAGGTTATTTTTTTTATTTGTTTTTGGTAATATTAAGAGATGGAGGTTTTGACCAGAATACCCAAACCTGTTATAACAACTCCACCAGGGAGACACACACACCCCCTCACACACTCACCCACGCCACGGTTTGAACCTTGGACCTCCCAAGTCCAAACCATTGCGCTGCACCCTCAGGTGCTAGTATGTAGGGTTATTATGATATATATATATATAGTTAAACATTTTCTATAAATCTAGTATCGAGGGTTATTATGATATATATAAAAGTTTGAATAAATTTACACAGGTTTTCGTGAGGGGTCATGGTTCCCTCATACTGAGTGAGGTTTGAACCTTGGACATATCAAAGAGAGGCCAAAGCCCTTACCACTGCAGTATGCTTACAATTTATTATGATCAATATATATTTTAATTTTAATTTATAATTATATTTTGTGGTAAAATTCTTATTTAAAACAATGTTTATAAATCCAGGATCTTAGGATTATATTATTATTTTTTTGATATATAGAGGAATAGGCAATGACCTTTCCTTTTCTATTAAAATATAATTTAAAAAAGAAAGACAAAAAAAATCTATAATAATAAATATTATATATATTTTTTGATTTGGTTATTGTAAAAAACCTCTATGATAGATGCACATGGTTGAGCAGTCTCCTCCCAACCACCTCGTAAAGCCGAGAGCTATACTTATCAATAGAGAATTTGACACAAAGCCACCACACACCCACTCCCTCACACACTCGCCCACGTCGTGGTTTGAACCTTGGACCTCCCAAAGAAGAACCAAAGCCTGAACTATTGGCATAATAAATAAATATTATATTATTACTATTATAGATTTTTTTGTCTTCTTTTTTAATTATATTTTATGGCTAAAACCTAGTTAAAACTTTTATATAAATCTATGATATTGATTTTTAATTATCATTATTATTTTCAATGAGTTTACATATGTTTTTATGAGGGGTCATTGTCCCCTTATATGAGTGGGGTTTGAACCTTGGACCTCTCAAAGGGAAGCCAACACCCTTACCATTGCAGTAAGCTTGCAACTAGATAATTATCATTATTATTATTTTGTTTTTAAATTCTTAATTATATCTTGTTGTGAAAACACTACCGGTAAATCTAAGATTTAAGTTTTTTAAATTTATGTTTTAATTATTTTATTATTTTGTAGTCTAATACCATAGAAAATTGAAGACTAATTATTAATTATTAACAAGATATATATATATATAGCTCTCGGCTTTACGAGGGGTCATGGTTGGGGTCATGGTTGGGAGGAGACTGCTCAGCCTTGTGCTTTACGAGGGGTCATGGTTGGGAGGAGACTAAAAAATATATATATATTTTAGTCTCCTCCCAACCATGACCCCTCGTAAAGCACAAGGCTGAGCAGTCTCCTCCCAACCATGACCCCTCGTAAAGCCGAGAGCTGTACTTATCAATAGAGAATTTAACACAAAACCACCACATACCCACCCCCTCACACACTCACCCACATCGCGGTTTGAACCTTGGACCTCTCGAAGAAGAGCCAAAGCCCCAACCGTTGCGCTGCACCCCAGGTGCTATTTATTTACATTTTTAATAGGCTTTAAAGGTATACTTATATAAGGTGCAAACCTTATCAAACATAATCTTGCATGAGTTTTTCATTTTTGGTGATGGGACACAAATATTGTCTTGAAGATTTGAGCTTAATTCACCCATGGATAATATATCCATCCCAGGTGCTATTTATTTAGATTTTTAATAGGTTTTAAAGGTATACTTATATAAGGTGCAAACCTTATCAAACATAATCTTACATGAGTTTTTCATTTTTGGTGATGGGACACAAATATTGTCTTGAAAATTTGAGCTTAATTCACCTATGGATAATATATCCCAAGGAGATACATAAAAGTATAATGCCTCAAAAACATAAACAATATTATTAAGGTATGGGAAATGATGCCATAAATATCGGTATATGATGGCTAGAATGATTCTAATCTTAGCATTAAGCATTGTAGTTAAAAGTCTTACATAATGGGTTAGTCCCTACAATAAAAAAATTATTTGTGATTATGATTTTATTTGTATTTAGAATTTATATGTAATGTAGTAGAATGTTACAACATTGAGATAAATTATGGTGTTGATTATAGCTAGTGAATTATTAAAAATATGTGTCAAATACTCATGCTTTATGTTGCACTATAATCTTTTACTTCCTTGGCAGTTTTTTATAAATAACAGTACCTTTGCATTTTGTTGTATATCACAAAGTTATATGATGCCATGGTACAATTGTAATAAATGTCACTTTTTTTATTTTTTATTTTGTTGTGTATTACAAAGTTATGTGATGTCATGCTAAAATTGTAGTAAATGTTATCTGCAAATCGAATGGCCCAAAGTAGCCTCTCAAGTTGCCTCTATTTTAGAGGATTGGATGCTTTTAAGTTACTATTATAGCCATAGAACTATAATACATTTTATTTCATTCTTGATGCAATTTTCTTGCTTATGCACAATTAGGGTCTTATAACTTGTTACCACTTTTATTAGAGAAATTGATATTTTCATTGCAAACCTATTTTTTTTATTGTTGAGGGAAGCTTTCCATTTTGTTCTTGTGTTTTCTAGCTCTTACAATAAATTATTTATATGCGTAATGGATGACTTATTCATTCTTCATTATATAATATAAATATAATTCTATTTTTTACTTGTGTTTGTAAACTTTTAAGGTATATTTGTTATGTATTTCGTAAAATATATTATTCATTCATAGTTGTATATAATATAAATGTTGCCTCTATAATTCACATACTTTGTTGATAAAATATTACATCAACAATATGAGTGTTACATGACAATTTTGAAAAATTATTATTCATCCCTAGCGGCATAACTTGCACCTTTAAGAACATTGCTTGTATTTAAATAATATAATCATTAATATTATTAAATGACATGAGTTTAAGTTGTTGAAAACATGAACTTCTAATGTGAATTCTCGAGTTCAAATCTTGTTATTGTAATGTTACTATGTAATTTATTGAGATATCATGATAACCAGATTATAATGTAATAAAGATGTGACTCATTTCAATTGCATATAACTTATTAAAATATATCAATCTCTTATGTATGTGTGTTTTTATCTCTCTCTCTCTCTCTCTATATATATATATATATATATATATATATATATATATATATATATAGAGAGAGAGAGAGAGAGAGAGAGAGAGAGAGAGAGAGATTTTTATAGTATATATCTTACATTAATGTAAGCAAATACTATTTAAAGAGTAATATTACAAAACTTTATTCTTACTAAAATAATAATGCATTCATCCACGAATAATTATCCATAATGAGACAGAGATATAGATACTTCCATTAGGGTAGGGCAACACCAATTATACTCCTTAGGAAGGAATAACACCACATGATCTTCCAAGAGGAGAGGCCACTTCATGGGTAAAGATGATTACAAGAGAATACTCAAATGAATGATTATTGATGATTCTTACAATGAAAATATTTATTTATATACCCATTTGCTAATGCTAATATGGAGAGAGTATAACCCTAACCCTAGTTGGCTCCTACACCTTTATCCAAGTCATTATAATATTACATACCCATTTGCTAATGCTAATGAAAATATTTATTTATATACCCATTTGCTAATGCTAATATGGAGAGAGTATAACCCTAACCCTAGTTGGCTGCTACACCTTTATCCAAGTCATTATTATAATATAATATTACAATACAATCAACCTTGGGATATAAATGATCCATGCTAACAATCTATAATACCCATATACACTATAATATCATATTTTTATATACCTATCCCTAGGTACCATAACATTCCACCCTCACAAATATTTTATCCTCGAAGCATGAGAATAAACTAAATAATATGATCTTCTAAGCAATGTTACCAATCTTGATCATTTATCCATTTGAGTAAAATATTGATCGATGGTGTTCTTCAATGATACCAAGTTGTCATTGTGTCACTTAAATATCCATAACCATTTTGTTGGCTCCATTCTTATGCTACTCTACTTTGATATTCAAAATTATTGTTTGTTGTTCCATGATGTTACACCACTCTAAAATCTAGGATTACTACAATTTTATGCCAAACACTAACATTCTTTGATGCCATTCTAACTCCATGTAGGTCCATAATAATAATAATGTCTCCATAATTGTTGCTTCTCATAGTGGTGTGGGTGGCGATATGTTGCAACCTTAACCAATATTTTGCTTTAACTCTTCAACATTTTTTTCCTCTATTTGAAATTCTCTCTCATGCTCTTCTCTCATGTGTCGTTCTTTTTGTGTGTCCTTGTGCACTTTTAACAGAGATTTCTTGGACTTTGTTGTTGCTTCTTCTTTGGAATCTACTATTGCCTCTACTATAGACTCAACTTTTGATTCCTCTCCTAGTTCTTTAACTTGTTTTCCTTCCATAATTGCTTCTAATTATCCTTGGATTCTCATTACTTAGGTTGAGAAATATCCTATAGAGTATCTTCTTTTTCTTGTACCCTAAGTTTATGAAAAAAAATATCCACATCATCTATTTCAATAGCATAAAAATCTATAACACATTTATTCATGGTGATCTTCAAATATTCAAAAATCTGAACATTCTTATCCACAAGTTGTATATCCTTATTTTTTGTTGCTTGAACCTACATCCTCTTAGCCAAAGTAATAATAAATTAAATTATACCTACTATTAGGGTTAATGGATATAATAACCTTTTCTTTCCAAATGCATCCATGAACCTACATTTTTTTTTTTTGGATTTTGATCCTTCTCTTGATTTTATAAATCCAAAGTTGTGGCTTCTTCGTTCTTCTCAATGTCTTAATTTTTTCCTCTTTCTCCTTGAGTAATTTTATTTCTTTTTCATAGTCTCCATTCGAAGAACACAAGCTTATACTAAGATGGGGGTGAACAATATAAGATCAACTTTTACTTTTCTTTCCCAAACAATATTATCCAATGTTATCAATTGCAATAGCTTTCCAAAATAATATCAACCAAGATCATCAATAGCAGTATTAAAACAATGCATAAATCATCACACACATGAGAGACACAAATTTAACGTGGTTCACCCAATGTGGGTTACGTCCACGGAGAAAATATTTCTTCTAAATTTTCTCAACAAATCTCTTGGGAATCAATTCCCTATTACAATTTTTATGGACCTCTGTCCAAAGGAGATCCCAATCCCCTATGCTCAAGTTCATGGATCTCTATCCATAGGAGACCTCTGTCCCCACTGCTCTGGTTTGTGGATCTCTCTCCATAGGAGAACTCTATCCCCTTTGCTCTAGTTTGTGGATCTCTCTCAATAAGAGAACTCTATCCCCTCTACTCGGTTTGTGGATCTCTCTCCATAGGAGAACTCTATCCCCTTTGCTCTGGTTTGTGGATCTCTCTCCACAGGATAAATCTATCCCCTTTGCTCTAGTCTGCTCTAAATCCTGCTCTCAACTCTATCTCAAATCTACACCAAACCTCATCACAAGGCTAGCACAAATCTACCTCAAACCTGCTCTCTATCTCTGCTCAATTCTACACTAAACCTCATTACAAGGCTAGCACAAATATGCTCTCTATTACTACCCAAATCTGCTTCAAGTCTTCTCACAAGACTTGCTCAAGTCTTCTCACAAGACTTGCTCAAATCTACCTCAATGTTGCTTCAAGTCTTCTCACAAGACTTGCTCAAATCTACCTCAATGCTGCTTCAAGTCTTCTCACAAGACTTGCTCAAATCTACCTCAATGTTGCTTCAAGTCTTCTCACAAGACTTGCTCAAATCTGCCTTAATGTTGCTCACAAAACCTGCTCAAACATTCCCAAATCTTGCATACAAACAATGCTTATATCTCTTTTAGAAATGCTTTCTTCAACTAGGCAATTCAGACATATTCTACCTAGAATTCGTTTAACCTCTGGAACATATAGAGAATGATATGCATTATCAAATACCCAATATGTTCTTTACATTCACAACTCTTGCATTCATCCAATCCAATATTTACCTCTTGCAAATCCCTTTCAAATCAAATCAAACTAGTGTATAACTTTGCTTCACAAAACTGGTCTCTAACACTTGCCCTTTCACATTCAATGTCACTCACATCAATGCCTAAAAGCTTCACAAATTCATTCAAACAATGAAGCACAATTTGTTCACAAACCCTAACACAAGTGTTTCCAATTTATTTCAACTAGGATGCATAATTTGTTTCACAAACCCTAACACAAGTGTTTCCAATTTCTTTCAACTAGGATGCACAATTTGTTTCACAAACCCTAGCTCAAATATTTCCAACCATACACACTAATCAACCCTTTTATCTCCACCTTATAATTCTGAAATATTTGTTCAACCAAACACCTTAAAGAAAGAGTGATATAACCATACCTCTTTGATGAAGGAGTTCTCTCAAAACCTATCTCAAAATATTCTATCTTTCTTATGCCACTTTCAAGGGTTAGTTAGCATAACACTTTTTCAAACCATCCATAAAATATTTCCTCAAAATTTACTCATAAAAATATTTCATATCTTCCTTTTTATTTCCACAAGACAAAGTTTTGACAATAATCAAACCCTCTCAATTTTTCTTTTTATCAAAAATACACACAACAATTTAAACCATAGTCACACCTTATCACTCCTACTTATAAGAGCCACTTGTAATTCTCAATATCACAATCCAATATCCCTAAGTGCATACCATATATTAATTTTACTTTCAAGCACCTTATTGCTCCTTTCTTTCTAAAATTATTTCTACTTTATAAAGTCACAACCAAAATCTAAAATATCATTATGTCCTCATAATATTTAATTTCAAAGCATCACCCTTATGTCTCCCTAGACAAAGCAATATGCACTTTTTAAAAAAAAAATTAAACCTTATGTCTCCCTTGATCAAGCGCTAACATACCTCAAACATTAATAAAAAAATTTATGCCCTTACCGTGTCTACCGCTACCGCCATCGAGATTCGAACATGAAACCTCACAGAGCCCACGCTCTAGCGTGAGCTAGAGTGCCAGCTAGGCTGGCCCACCTGCTGGAACCGAATGTGCACAAAAACTCTTTTATTCCTTCCTTTTCGCCCAAATAGAAATCATAAAAACAAACTGCCGCGGTGATTCAAACTCGAAACTTGTCCACTACCAATGCCTTACGTAGGACCCGCCTGCCACCTGGGCTAGCTGCCCTGTTGGAACAAAGTCGTGCGCTCTCCCCTATGATTCGTTGTCCCTGCTTGAAATGCATGCACTGACTTTCCTTCTCCCTCTTCCCTCGATGAATGGCGTTGTCTTCTCCTCACTCTCTGCACTCAACGAAATGGCTTCGAATAATGCATGTATTTCTAACTTTGAGAAATGATTTATTTTCCTCCTTAAATATGCATTCGATTTTTGTCATGGTGTCGGCTCAACCTTTTTATTGCCACCTTTTTAAATTTAAATTCTTGGCGCCTTTGACAATTCAAATTTATTTTATTTTTTAATATAATATTTAACCTTGGTGTTAAATATTATAATATTTTTGCTTGTAGTCCTTTGTCAAATTAATTTCTTTTTGAGACCTTTGTCCAATGCACTTTCAATCCTCTTTTTAATAAGTCCTTTTGGCCTAAATATTATAATATTATCTTTTTCTTTTTGAACCATGGTCTTAAACTTGGGCCTTCAACCTTTTAACCAAACACTTAGAACTTTATCCCAAACCTCTTTGGCTTATAATATTTAAAGTAAATATTATAACCTTTTCTTTTTATCAATTTCCTTGCATTGGGATGAACCTTGCCTTGCATAATTATCCAACTTATAAACCTTATCTTATTGCCATACCAAACTATCTTTGGCATCAATGACAACCAATGACATCAACCTATGACATCAATCCTTTGACATCAATGACAACACAATATACTCAAAATTTCCAACAATCTCCCCCTTTGTCATTGATGGCAACCCTTTCTAAAAATTCCTTTTCCAACCACTGGATTCCAAATCTTCTCCCTCTGAGAAACTGCTCTCCCCTTACTCAAATATCTCCCCTTTGACATCAATGGCAAAGGGACTCCTTTGGGGCTAAAGATAAGACTCTTAGCTCAGCCCCCTCCCCACCTCCTCTCCTTGAGGTGATTAATTTTGGGGTGGGAGTAATTCTACTCCCAACATACAATGCTCTTTTTCTTTTTCAACTTTCCTTTTCGACACCTTTGTAATCATACCCTTTTGATCCTTTTGAGTGTCCCTATTCTTGCTTGACTCTGGAAGTTCTGGAAACTCTGTTCTACACCACTTGGCCTTATGCCCAAGATTATTGCACTTGTAACACCTAATGTTGTAGTTCTTGGAAGGTGTAAATGACTTGAAGTTCCTCTTGGTGAAGCCATAATCATTTCTGTCATGAACCCTGTAGTGGATCGCTTTATGACCAAAGTGATTACATGAGTAGCAATACCCTTGAAAGAAATATCCATATTTGAATGAGTTAAAGTTCCTCTTAGTGAAGCCATGCTCCTTCTTTCCATGAACCCTGCAATGCATAGCTTTGTGACCAAAATGATTACATGAAAAACAATGCCCTTTGAAGAAATATTCATCTTGTCTTGAAGCCTCTGATCTCTTAGTCCTTTCTTTGCCTTCTCTGTGATGATCCTTGTTTCTTGTTTGTGCATTGTTTTCTTTCTTAGTGAAGCTTCCCTTCTTCAACTTATCCACATAGGTCTTAGTTTCTTTTTCAATCTCTTCCTCTGAAACTTCCTCTTCTTTTGAGCTTGAGCTTGACCCTTCTTCTTGTTTCCCTTGTCCTTCTTCAAAACCAAGTCCTGTTTTGATAAATGAAGATCTTTGTGAATTGATAATTTTATCCAAAGATTTTGAACTTTTCCCAAACCTGTGCAACTTATCCTTAGAATATTTCACTTCCATCCTTAGAGAAACCACTTCATGTTCTAATATTTCACATTCTAACTCTTTTACCTCTAACTTTTCAACCATGACCTCTTTAAATTTCCTTGCCTTAGCTTTTGAGTTTGTGAGGTCTTGTAGAAGCTTTTCTTTTATTTCCTCATGTTCTTGAACTTGAGCCTTCAGTCTTGAATTCTACTTTCTAACTTTTTTCAACTCTCTGAGAGCAACAATAAGTTCTTCTTCTAGATCAACTGTGCCTTCTTCTTTTTTCTGAATCTTTCTCTTCTTCTTGGTCTTCAAGAGCATCTTCATACTTTATCTTCAATAGGAGCATTTTCTTCCTCTTCTATTGCCAAAAATAGAATCTCTTCTTCTTCACTATCTGAGAGTCTTTCATCACTATCACTTGAAGCATTGCTTGCCTTGTTAACATAGAAACTCTTCTTGTGCCTTTGAAAGAACTTCTTTTCATGCTTGCCTTGACCATACCTATTTTTCTTTTCATGCCTGAATTTTCCTTCTTCCTTTTTCTTATAATCTTGTTTCTCTTCATTACTACTGCTTCCAACTTGTGGACAATTAGATGCATAGTGACCAAAATTACCACAATTAAAACATTTCATAGTCTTCATACCTTTGTGTTTTCTTGGATCCTTCTTATTTCTTCTCACATAGTTAGCTTCTTCATTATCACTTGACTCACCACTTGATTCTGGTTTCTTATCTTTTGTCTTCTTTGAAGCTTTGAAAGCTACCTCTTTCTTGGAATTGTGATATTTTTCTATTCTCATCTCATAAGCTATGAGAATTCCATGTAACTCATCCATAGTCAACTTATCAATATCCTTCATCTCTTCTATAGTTGAAACCTTTGCATCATACCTTATAGGGAGTGATCTTAATACCTTCTGAGCAACACTGGAGTCCTCAATTTTGAATCCAAGTCCACGCATGGTATTAACAACCTCATCAACATGAAGTAAGTATTTAGCAATATCTTCCTCATCTTCCATATTCAACTCTTCAAACCTTCTCTTGTGGTTTTGTAGTTTTGCCAACTTGACCTTGTTATCTCCTTCATATGTTTGCTTCAATTTGTCCCATATCTCTTTTGCTGATTTACATTGCATAACTTTCACAAATTTTGATTCATGTAATCCACTTAAGATTCCATTCATAGCCTTGGCATTATTCACATGTAACTACTTACCATCCTTATCTGTGGGAGGAGTAGTTGTAGGTGTGAACCCATCCTCAATAGATTGCCATGTTTCATATCCTTGTGCCATCAAGTAAGTCTTCATCCTCATACTCCAGAAAGCATAATTATTCCCATCGAACAATGGAGCCTTATTTGATGAAGATCCATTCTGAGATGCCATCTGTGTTCCTATAATATCTTCCTTCAAGCTATTAGACTTTTTTGAAGGAACCCACTCTGATACCAATTGAAGAACACAAGCTTATACTGAGAGGGGGTGAACAAGTATAAGATCAAATTTTACTTTTCTTTCCCAAACAATATTATCCAATGTTATCAATTACAATAGCTTTCCAAAAAAATATCAACCAAGATCATCAATAGCAGTATTAAAGCAATGCACAAATCATCACACACATGAGAGACACAAATTTAACGTGGTTCACCCAATGTGGGTTACGTCCATGGAGAAAATATTTCTTCTAAATTTTCTCAACAAATCTCTTGGGAACCAATTCCCTATTACAATGTTTATGGACCTCTATCCAAAGGAGACACCAATCCCTATGCTCAAGTTTATGGATCTCTATCCATATGAGACCTCTGTCCCCACTACTCTGGTTTGTGGATCTCTCTCCATAGGAGAACTCTATCCCCTTTGCTCTAGTTTGTGGATCTCTCTCCATAGGAGAACTCTATCCCCTTTGCTCTGTTTGTGGATCTCTCTCCACATGAGAACTCTATCCCCTCTGCTCTGGTGTATGGATCTCTCTCCACAGAACTCTATCTCTCTTTTGTTGTGATCTATCTCCATAGGAGAACTCTATCCCCTTTGCTATGGTCTGATTCAAATCCTGCTCTCAAATCTATCTCAAATCTACATCAAAATGCGTCATAAGGCTAGCACAAATCTACCTCAAACTTGCTCTCTATCTCTACTCAATTCTACACTAAACCTCATTACAAGGCTAGCACAAATTTGCTCTCTATTATTACCCAAATCTACTTCAAGTCTTCTCACAAGACTTGCTCAAATCTACCTCAATGTTGCTTCAAGTCTTCTCACAAGACTTGCTCAAATCTACCTCAATGTTACTTCAAGTCTTCTCACAAGACTTGCTCAAATATACCTCAATACTGCTTCAAGTCTTCTCACAAGACTTGCTCAAATCTACCTTAATGCTTCTCACAAAACCTGCTCAAACATTCCCAAATCTTGCATACAAACAATGCTTATATCTCTTTCATAAATGCTTTCTTCAACTAGGCAATTCAGATATATTCTACCTAGAATTCTTTTAACCTCTGGAACATATAGAGAATGATATGCATTATCAAATACCCAATATGTTCTTTACATTCACAAATCTTGCATTCATCCAATCCAATATTTACCTCTTGCAAATCCCTTTCAAATCAAATCAAACTAGTGTATAACTTTGCTTCACAAAATTGGTCTCTAACACTTGCCCTTTCACATTCAATGTCACTCACATCAATACCCAAAAGCTTCACAAATTCATTCAAACAATGAAGCACAATTTGTTCACAAACCCTAACACAAGTGTTTCCAATTTCTTTCAACTAGGATGCACAATTTGTTTCACAAACCCTAACACAAGTGTTTCCAATTTCTTTCAACTAGGATGCACAATTTGTTTCACAAACCCTAGCTCAAATATTTCCAACCATACACACTAATCAACCCTTTTATCTCCACCTTATAATTCTGAAATATTTGTTCAACCAAACACCTTAAAGAAAGAGTGATATAACCATACCTCTTTGATGAAGGAGTTCTCTCAAAACCTGTCTCAAAATATTCTGTCTTTCTTATGCCACTTTCAAGGGTTAGTTAGCATAACACTTTTTCAAACCATCCATAAAATATTTCCTCAAAATTTACTCATAAAAATATTTCATATCTTCCTTTTTATTTCCACAAGACAAAGTTTTGACAATAATCAAACCCTCTCAATTTTTCTTTTTATCAAAAATACACACAACAATTTAAACCATAGTCACACCTTATCACTCCTACTTATAAGAGCCACTTGTAATTCTCAATATCACAATCCAATATCCCTAAGTGCATACCATATATTAATTTTACTTTCAAGCACCTTATTGCTCCTTTCTTTCTAAAATTATTTCTACTTTATAAAGTCACAACCAAAATCTGAAATATCATTATGTCCTTAGAATATTTAATTTCAAAGCATCACCCTTATGTCTCCCTAGACAAAGCAATATGCACTTTTTAAAACAAAAATTAAACCTTATGTCTCCCTTGATCAAGCGCTAACATACCTCAAACATTAATAAAAAAATTTATGCCCTTACCATGCTTGCCGCTATCGCCACCGAGATTCGAACACGAAACCTCACAGAGCCCACGCTCTAGCGTAAGCTAGAGTGCCATCTTGGCTGGCCCACTTGTTGGAACCGAATGTGTGCAAAAACTCTTTTATTCCTTCCTTTTCGCCCAAACGGAAATCGCAAAAACAAACTGTCGTAGTGATTAGCACTCAAAACTTGTTCACTGTCAATGCCTTACGTAGGATCCACCTGCCACCTGGGCTAGCTGCCCTATTGGAACAAAGTTGTGCGCTCTCCCCTATGATTCACTGTCCCTGCTTGAAATGCGTGCACTGACTTTCCTTCTCCCTCTTCCCTCGATGAATGGCGTTGTCTTCTCCTCACTCTCTGCGCTCAACGAAATGGCTTCGAATAATGCATGTATTTCCAACTTTGAAAAATGATTTATTTTCCTCCTTAAATATGCATTCGATTTTTGTCATGGTGTCGGCTCAACCTTTTTATTGCCACCTTTTTAAATTTAAATTCTTGGCGCCTTTGATAATTCAAATTTATTCTTTAATATAATATTTAACCTTGGTGTTAAATATTATTTATTATAGTATTTAACCTTGGTGTTAAATAATATTTTTGCTTGTAGTCCTTTGTCAAATTAATTTCTTTTTGAGACCTTTGTCCAATGCACTTTCAATCCTCTTTTTAATAAGTCCTTTTGGCCTAAATATTATAATATTATCTCTTTTAAGCCTTAGTCACTTGCTTTCTTTTTGAACCATGGTCTTAAACTTGGGCCTTCAACCTTTTAACCAAACACTTAGAACTTTATCCCAAACCTCTTTGGCTTATAATATTTAAAGTAAATATTATAACCTTTTCTTTTTATCAATTTCCTTGCATTGGGATGAACCTTGCCTTGCATAATTATCCAACTTATAAACCTTATCTTATTGCCATACCAAACTATCTTTGGCATCAATGACAACCAATGACATCAATCCTTTGACATCAATGACAACACAATATACTCAAAATTTCCAACACATTCTATTTCTTAAAAGAATTCAACTTTATTTTCATTTCATTTCTTTTCTCTTGAATAATTTGTATTTCATTTTCAAAGTATTTGATGGCATCCATAAGGCTACATATATTTTCATCCTTTCCCTCAAGTTATCTCTTACAAATTTCTTTCTTTTTATTGGCACATGCTTAGGTTCCCATCTACTTAATACCGTTCATTCTATTTCTTCCCAAGTGCAGGTGATTTTTACCATAGCAAAATATTTTGCCGATCATAAAGCTTCTCCATGTAAATAACCATAAAAGACATATTGCATGAAAGTGGTTTCATTAGATATAAATTTCAATATTTTTAACCACTCTCTTACTTCAATGTTCTATTTAAAAAAAGTATTGTATTCATTAAAAGGAATGATGGAAAAATGTAAAACACTGAACCAATCCACAAGGATCAAGATCTAGAGGAACACCACATTAACCAAAACAGTAAGACTAAAAAACAAAAACAAGATAATGGAAGCTAACACAAAAACTGCAATATCATATCATATGTTAGAATTGATTGTGAATACAATGGAGAAGCCTTGCTTAAATAGGCAATGAAGATCCACGACAACCATAGGATCAACAAAGAGATAAGAATGAACATCCACTATACAAACAGGGAGGTGCGATATGATCAGTGGAGAAAATATCTCAACCCTCCAAATGTAACCAATGAGTGTTATTCCCTAGGAATGCCAAATATCTCCATAATATCTTAATAAGATAAAAACAAATATCTACACATAATGTAGGTGGGGAAAATAAACTAAACTAATATAAAAATAAAGTACCTAGGTAAGCATGAGCTAGAGTCTAAACACCTACTCTAACATTCATGAGATCACACCAAAAAATATAACAAAACTTAGCATTTTGTTATATTTGGTCATGCCAGCTATCCATAATACATATTACACCATTAAATATGGCATAAGACAAATGTTGATAATTTGGGTGATAGTGGAAGTGTGAGCTAGGATGTGAGCCAAGAGGCAGTGCGAGTCAGGATTCAGTCATGGTGGAAGAATGATGGGTTCATCCATAATGCATCAATGCTTCAAGCGAAGGAATGTTGAGAAAAAGAAGAGATAAGGGCTATTGCGAGCCAAGAGGGAGTGCGAGGTAGGAGAGAGTGCAAACCAAGAGTGAGTGTGAGCTGAGAGGGAGTGCAAGCCAAGAGTGAGCCCCATTAGCTAGTATAGAAGGAAAGCCATTTGAAAGCCCAAATGGGAAGTTAGGATTCCCTAGTTGGAAGTATGGAGGCCCAAGTTGGAGATAAGCAAAAGAGCGAATCAATCTAGGTAGCATATGTTACACCAGAAGTGAGTATCGAGGATGAGATGATTGAGCATGATATACTAGTTCTTAAAAGTATAGGATTAATATGTAAGTTCCATAGATCATGACCAAGGTTTTTGGAGATTTAGAATCAGATCAAGTGAACGTGAGGATTAAATTCAAACTACTTTGACTTTTCTTTCTAAAGGTTTTTTCCTCATCATCTTTTCTAGTTTATAAATTAGGGATAAAATAATGGTTGGTGGTCCATGGTTTAGGGAAAGAGATGCACTTTATTTGAGACCATGGAATAAAAATTTTCTATTGAGACAGAAACTATTAATAAGCTTCCAATGGGCTAGGCTTTTTGGACTTCCATATCAACTTATAAATAAGGATGTTTTGAAGAATATTAGAAATACCCTAGGGGAATTCATCAAGGAAGGACTAATTACTAAGGAGTGAAAACATGCTATATATACTTGAAATATGTGTTACTATGGATATTTCAAAACCTTTACCACAATCCATTAAGATTAAATTTGAATCAAGAGAATGGGATCAACAAGTAGATTATAAAAATATTGCATTTCGTTGCCACAATTGTTATGAGATTGGACACATGGCAAGAGTTTACAAAGTGAAAATTATGAAGAAAGAGAAAAAATTCTAGCCATGAGATAAACTTCAAAATGAAGCAAGGAAATCATACAATAATAGAAGCTAGATCAAATCAAGGATATTCCACTTTGAAAGAAGAGATAAAGAAATCCTATCTACAATATCATTAGGCAAGTTCAAAAGGAATTAAAGGTGCAAAAGAAGATGTTGAGAGATATGCTAAAACAAAATCGGTAAAAGAGGTCAAGTTTATTCCAGGTAAATCATCTTCATTTTCTTCAAGTAGTATAGAATCTTCTCCAGGTAATAAAAGTGAAAGTGGTGAAGATGTTATCCCTTGCACATTAAGGTTTCAAGAGTAGCATAATAAATAAATGGGGATGGAGGGAAACCATAACAATTTAGTGTTGTTAGGGTAGAGTAAGAAGGTAATTGCTACATAAGAGCATATTTACACTTAGGGTTTCCAAGGAAACATAAAAAAAATTGTACTTTTGAGGTTATTCCTTGCACTTCAAATTCTTCAGAACAAGGCAAACCTAAAGATGATAAGTCTTACTATGAGTAGTGTGAGAAGATTGAAGAGATTGATGAAGATGAAAATATTGCTGAGAATGAAAAAAAATGAAGATCCAATAAGCAATAACAAATAAAAAAAGAAACCGCGGGATATTGATATGGGAAAACAAAAACAAATATCACAAATATTAACAAGAAGTGGAACTAAAACCACAAATAAAAATAAAAAATAACAATGAATATCTTGGAATATTAGGGGAATGAATAAGAACCCTAAAAAAAGGTATTAAGAAATTGTGAGGTTGTTATAGACAAGATATTTATAGATATAGAAGTTGGGCAGCAAATATTTTAACCATTAGCGATGTTGAATTTCATCTTGACATAATTTAAATTTTAGAAGACATCTGATATAAAAGGAGTTGATTGTGGAAACTTAGTAGTTTTAGGAAGATAGAGAATATCTTTGATAGAAAGGTAAAGTTGGATATGCTTTAATTAACTTGTTAGAAATGTAATGAGAGCAATGTAATGTCTTGTTTTTGTAATGGGAGTGGCCCCTCATAGAAGCTACACATATCTTATTAAAAAAACATTGGGTGATAGTGCAAAGGTTGATAGTTTTGTATATGGGTATTATGGGTGGTTGACATGTTATAGATAATGCACACCCAAATTACATATTACATTAACAATACAAACATTGCATGATATTTTTGAAAAAAATTATTATTCATCCTTAACGACCCAACTTGCATCTTTAGGTGCGATGCTAGTATTTAATTATTATTATTATTATCCAATGGTATGAGCTTAAGTGGTTGGAAATATGTACTTCTAATATGAAAACCCATGTTCAAATCTTGTCATTGTAATACCACTATGTGGTTTATTGAAATACCGTGATAACCTAATTATAATGTAATAAATATGGGACCCATTTCAGTTCCATATAACTTTTTAACAATATTAATCTCTTATATATGTGTATAAATTATGTTTTCAATTATATATTAATATTATATATCTATAGATAATTTTTGTATTATATATCTTACATTAATCTTTGTAGTGCAATTTAAAGAGTATGAAGAAATAATCAAATAGATATACAAGAAAAATAATGATATTTAATTTTAACTATATACAATTAATATTATGTCATTCATAACAAATACAATAGTACACGTTAATTTAAGATGGTGGGAAAAATTATCCTTATCAATGCTTGTGTATGTTATATTAACGAATATTAGTAGTTTTCTCAATCTCCCTAGCATGTATGGAGGAATTTTAAACATCATCGTTGGTACCATGATCATATCCATTGTTTAAACCATCTTTACCCATCTCCATCATTATAATTTCCACATTTATCATTTTCTCCTTTAGTTTTCTGAATAAAACTAAAGTGGGTTCTAGAGGGGTCCACTCCTAGAGAGTAAAATAATCAGTCAATTGACATTACTATAGTATTGGGAACTAGTTATCCTTCTCCTAACCAATAGGGAAAATGGCAATAGTCGTTGTCAAATATATTGTGGTGCATTCTCTTTATTTTAGATTCTTCTAAATTACTTAGCATATCTATCATCTCTTGTATAACAATAAAGATTTATCTGATCGTGTAGTAATATGGAGAATTGACCTCCTAAAAAAGAAAAAGGTCTTACTTTGTATCACTATTAGATCTATGCATTTAGTAATAGAACAACATAGATTGAGTGGGAAACATTCTATTAAGAATCCTAAGATCTAATCATGTAAGTGTTGTGATTTGTCCCTCAAGGGTCTCCTTACAAGCTAGTAATGGCAAGCCCCTACAAAATTTGGATTTGTAGATCTTTGAGCTTGGCATCTTCCAATTGCTAAAAAAAGGTTCCAATAATAGTAGTTTTTTATCACAGGCTATTGCTAATAAGACAGCCTAGAAATACTATATCTATTATTATCAATTAGATCTTTGAATTTTGGACAATGCATATATTCTATGCCAAGTACTTGCTTAAATCATTCAAATCTAGATTGACAAGGAAATCTACAACTTAGTTTACTTAGAGGGTGATATCTTGCCAAGACATGGTATCAAATAAAAATGTCAATCAAAGTCAATTTATAAGTAGATGGAGCTTTTTCCAATCTTGGCATCATCATTTGGACATCGCCCCCACCATAATCATGGAATCTTCTGCCATAAAATATGATGCCTAATTGTACTACAAGCATAAGCTCTTATATTAGTGAGATCGCTTCAATTTTGACGTTAGTGACAATTCCTAGAAGTAGTGATAAAATTTCCCTCATGTTAGCAAAATGCATCTGCTCCTAAGAGACCAACGTTCTCCTTGGATGCTCTCTTGAAATTAAGTTTCACTAAAGGACAAGGGGTGGTTTCCATGAAATGTGGTAACCTATGTTACCCCAGATAGAACACTCATAAATTTGGGGAGGGATGGACATGAGGGACCATTTTTTGAGACTCTATTATACTTGATACAGTGTTAAATGATTCTAAGTCTTGAGAGTAGTTTGGATCTTCTCAAAGATAGGAGATCTTTCTTGTTACAAATATGCTTTATTGAGATATTTTCTTTAAATATGTGATAGTTCCTCTCTATCTAGAGGTTCCATATGAGAATAGTGAGGATGATATTCCAAAGGACTTGTGTTTCTTTCGATGGTTAAGGCTAGTGATCAAATAGCTATTATATTGTTATGTGATGACCAAGTGAGAGGATAGCCTCTATACTTGAATTCCCACAAACTCCATTGATAAGCATACATACAATTATGGAAGGAATTTTGATGCACTCTATGAAATGTAGGAGGCATTATATTTTAGAAATATTCCCCTTAGAGTACTCTTCAAAAAAATATATCATAGTAATCTTAGGGACAAAACCATCTTGAGGCTATTCTAGGAGATAAGCCATGTCATTGGCTATAGTATCCTAATCAAAAGAAAAACCCTAATTATTAACAATACTCCTTGAATGATCACCTAACAAGGGATGTGTATGTATCTTAGAAAAGTTGGGTTTTCCTAGATCGTACTCAAAAACAACTTATTGAAAGTCCCTTTTGAACAATCACTCAAATTTAGGAAACTTGAGCTCTTGCCATCATTTATCCTACTCAAAAGTAACCCACTAAATATCTCCTTTGAGTTTTTGCTCATTTTTTAGGAATCTTAGAATCCTTTTGCTATTCCTGAAGCATATAAAAAATTCTCCTCAACTATCTTTATATTTCACCAAGCTCCTTTTGTACTCCAACAAGTTGATAGTGAATAGACACCACACCACTATCCACCATTGTAATCTTGGTATCCAATATGGATTCTATTGCACAATGTACTTATTATTATTTTCATCTATGTTTGTACGATTATCCCCGATATGATGGGTGTAGGAGGAACTCATGGTAGCAAGGGGTAGATAAGTGTGAGTATTAAAACTATTAATGCCCCTTGGGATATTTTGATACTCTATCTTAATTTTTTGGATGACATATCTTTGTCTTATAAACTCATCATCGATCAGATCTATCCATCTCAGGTGCTCATTAATCTATTTCCATCCTTTAGAAGCAAAATGATTGAACATACATGATTGATAGAATTATGTTACCCAAAAGTCAACTCAAAACTGCTCAAAAAGGGTTACTAGAGATGTATCTTATTCTGATTAGCTTGATAAAATAGTTAAAATGGAGTAAGTCTCCATAATGGTATTGACACTCAATATTCTCTTTTGGGATTTAGTTGTGGTGAACAATTTTGTTTAAATCATAAAATAATTTAAGATATATATGCCAAAATAATGATAAAAAATGATAGAAATTACTCTATTAGTTGAATCAAAATTAGTTGAAGATATTTTAGTGTTAGTATGCTAGTGATTCTACCATCACTTCCCATCACCATAGGGATCCAAAATTGTTGCTTTAATACTACTTGTAATGAAAAAACTTCAAGAAAATATAAATTTCCACAACATTCACCAAAATACTTACAATATAAATATATTCATATAATTCAAAACAAGGGGTAATAATTAATTCAAGACGATTGAAAAGGAAATTCGAATGGATCCCGAGCATTGTTCACTGTGGCGAACAACTGCACACAAACGGTGTGATTGGGAATACTGCTCGATGACGAAAAAATGGTGGACAATAGATTTTGCTGAAGGCCAGGGAATCGAAGATGCAGATTATGGATTTATAATTCTTCTTATAGTAGAACGGTTTGAGGGTGAAAGTGGCTGCATTAGGGTTTACAGTGAAAATTTAGGGTTTCCTACAATTTCATCTTTTGGATATTGGGATGAAGGGTTTCAATAGAGATGCATGCATTAAGTTAAAAATAAATTTTAGAGAAGCAATCTGTGGAGGACCACCTCAAACAGGAGGGGAACACAATCAACGATTGCCAAGGAAACCATTGAGGATGCCAAAGATTGATCCAAGGAAAACAAAGATGGGTTGCATGAAAGCAACTAATGGATCCCCAATAGTGAAGTTGGAAATAACAAATGTTTAGAAAGGAATAGACGCGATTGAGAGAAAAAGTCTAATTTGTCGATTCATGGGATTCCGACTGACTGTTGCCACCTTCAAGCAATGGGCTGGCAATAACTGGAGCACTAAAGGTAAGTTCCAAATTTTTACATACCCTAATGGCTATTTTTTTTTAAAATGAAGAAGATAAGGAGAATATTTTTCAAAGGGGGCCATGGTTCTTTGGTAGGGCAGGGCTCTTCATGAAGCCCTGGCATACCAAGTACAAAGTTGAGGAAGAGATGCCATTAACTGCCCTTGTTTGGGTCCATTTATTTGGTCTTCTAATAGAATACTGGCATCCAAAGATATTCGAAACAATTGGAAAGATTGTACCCAAAACTTAGAGCATATGATTTATGCAAGGATTTATGTTTTTATTGATTTTGACAAACCACTTCTAGAGAAGATTACTTTACGATATGGGGAAGAAATATGGGACCAAGTTGTAGATTATGAAAATATTCCATTTAGATGCAAAATTTGTCATGAATATGGTTATCTAGCCAAGGATTATCCACATAAGGTCCCTAACAAAGAGAAAGAGGATGGGGACTTGGCAGGGTTTCAAATCCCTAAATAAAAAACACAAAAAAAATAGCAACAAAAGAGAAAATAGTTATTTCTCCTAACACATTTGAAATTCTCTCCACGGATGAGCAAGCAAATGATGAGGATGGTCAAATGTAAACAGTTATTATGGAGACACAATTTGATGAAGAGAGGGAATGGGAAGTATTGCATGATGAGAAATCATTAAAAGAGCTTGCATTGATGCTGAGAAATAACAATAAAGGAAAAAAAATACAATGTAGAAAACCAACCCAAGTGCAAAACAAAAGGGCAGGTTCAAACTACAAACAAAACGGATCCTCAAAAAGACCATACAAATTCCAATAGTAGTGTCGTGGTACCAAGTAACCAACCTATAGTCCCAACTGGAATGAAGCAAGATACGAATAAAAGGATAAGGATGCCATAATTCTAAGGTTTATAGTCAGTCTCTTTATGGCAATGTTGGAAGCTTTGGCTATTTTGCTAAGCAATTTCTGATATTTTTGGTAATTTGTTAAGCTTTGGTTTTTTTCTTAGTGTTACTGTATTTTGTTTGATTTGTAAATTGCTCCTTTGGCTTGATTTTTGTTGTATTTGTCTTTCCTGATTTTTTTTTTTATTTGTGGAAAACATCCCAAAAGGGATGCCACTTTCTGGTAAGACCCAAGGAGGCAGGGGTATCCATTCCGCCAAAAACGCCCAGGACTCGGACCTGGCCTACCACCTTTGACACACTCAAGGAGCAAACAAACACACAAACCCAATTAAAAATAAGCAAATAACAACAAAAATAATAAAATAAAATAAAAAACATGCTCCTTGAGTGTGTCAAAAACAAAAGCACAACCAAACACACACAATAAGATAAAAGAAACCACAACACAAACCACATAGAAAAACACAAGAAACACATAACAAAACACAAACAAGACAAAAACAACAGAACACTACAAAGACATAACCCAAAAAAAAACAAGAAAAATAAACACAACCAAAACCTAAAAAATTAAAAAATAAAACAAAAATAAAAATAAAAAACAACCAACAACAGACAATAAAAAAAAACAAAAAATATAGAAAACACTCACCCATAAAAACACGAAATAACACAAACAAAGAGAAACCCAAGAACAAGAACGAAAAAAAACACAAGAACAATAACAAAAAACATAAAAAAAAACAAAACAACAAAAACACAAGAACAACAAAAAACAACACAAAGAACACAAAAACAAAACAAAATAAAAAACCCACCCACCTTAAAAAACTAAACAAAAAAAACAAAAAGGAAAAAAGAAATAAAAAATGAACAAAACAAAGACCTATCTAGACCATAAGACTATTAAGGCAAGAATCAACAGAGGAAACAAAATAAAGAATAGAATGAGCTAGGGAACTAAAAAAACTGAATGAACCAAAGAGAAGCAAAAAAAAAACAAGAAGAAACTAGGTACCTTCGTAACTGGAGCCATCCAAAGAAATGATAGAAAGAAGAGCTTCCCTAATTTGAGAAGCCCACCATATAGGAGGGTGGCCATAACAAGTAAGATCACCTTTGTCCAAAGCCCAATTAGCTAAAGCATCAACACTCTTGTTTTGATCTCTCGACCACATGATTGTAATCAACTTTCAAAAATCCCATCTGGATTAACCGAATCTTCTCAATAATTCTTTTTATTCTCCAATCCACCTTATGATTCTTAGAAGGATTCTTCAAGAGATTAATCATAAGTTGAGAGTCGACTCAACTATCACCTTTTCCCATCCAACCTTAGTAGCCTCCTCAAGACCTCTCGAGGATACCATACCCCTCAACAAGGTTATTGGAAAGAATACCCAAATTCTCAAGCAAAAGTAAAAACCAGGGAGCCATCTGAAAGTCTACCAATTCCTCCCACACCGGCTTTTCCAGGGTTCCCTCTAGAGGCTCCATCAGTATTGACTTTTCCAAAATCCTTAGGAGGAGGTTGCCAATTTCTATTCCTATCCAATTTACTAATACTCACATTCCCTTTAAGATGGTTGCCCTTAGAAGGTTTAATATTCAATCTTTGCATCACTTGATCCCATATTTGGTGGGAGTTTTGGGGGTGATTAAGGAGATGATGGACTGATTCAACTAAGTTGGCTATGGTCTTTTGCCAAATATAGTGAATATCCTTACTATCTTGATTAAAAATTTGGTTGTTCCTTTCATTCCAAATATTCCAAAGAAGAATGGTAGAACCCATCCAAACTAACTAGCCTAATAAAATGATCAACACCCTCTTGATTAGGCCAATCCCTCCAAATCTGTTCAAAAGTAAAAAAATTGGACCACTGTAAGCCAAGTAAAGTGGCCATTCTCCTCCACAACTCATAGGCTAAAGTACACTCAATAAAAATATGGTTGATATTTTCTACATTCTCTTCACACATTTCACATCTAAAAGGGCCATGAAAACCACGCTTCATAAGTTGCTCACCAAGTAAGCACCCTACGATGCAATAAAAGCCAATTAAAGAACCTCACCTTAGGCCGTAGCTTTTGAGCCCACAATTGAGAAAATATGTCAGAAGAATGGTTGGGATTATTATGGCATAAGGTCAAATAACCTTGAGCAACCGAATACTCACCCTTAGTAGTGTTGTTCCATCCAAAACAATCTTTTTCATGGGACCAAGAGAGGGATCTCATATGAAGGATGCCTTGGATATCTTGTCTTTGCCTTTCCGGGATTTGAATAGGCCAGTCCTCAATAGGGATCCAATATCTACCAACCTTTGAATTACCAAGTATGGTACCGACAATAATTAGCCACCTTTATCCAATTAGCTCGGTGAAGCTCCTCCATCCAAGGCCTCCAATCGGGAAATTGAGTTATCAAAGGCTTGTGACCATCCCAAGAATCTATCCAAAAATTTGCATGTTGACCATTATGAATGATCCAAAATAATTTTTTCTTTATCAAATCCTCACCAGCCTTAAGAACTCGCTAAAATGGGAGAACCTTTGGTAGGAAGTTGATAGCGAACAAGGTCTTCAGGACTTTTGTTCTCAACTATATTTAGCACGGAGATTATTGGCCCAAAGAGCATTGGGGTTATGCAACATCCTCCAATATAATTTAGCAGCTAAAGCTTTGTTGTTATTAATTGAAGACCGTAAACCTAACCCCCCTTCACTCTTAGGAAGACATAAAGTATCCCATTTCACCAAGGCCCATTTTCTTTTCTCCTTAGTACCACTCCAAAGGAAACGATGACTCGATTTGATCCAATTCTCGAAGAACAACCTTTGGAATATTCAAAATGGAAGAAACATAAATAGGAATAGCTTGAAGGACTGATTTTACCAAGGTGATTCTACCCCCATAAGAAAGCCACTTGTTGGTCCACTTTCCAATTTTCTTCTTGACTTTGTCCAACAACCAATTCCAATCTTTATTTTTCTGCCTTTGAATATTTATGGGAATACCTAAATAAGTGATTGGAAGAGAGGTCTTCTTATATCTTAGCTTATCCAAGACCATGGATTCCTCGTCTAGCAAGAGCAGTGAAAGAAAATAACTTTAGATTTGTCTTCATTGATCAACTGCCCAGTAGCCTTAGAAAAACAGCTAATGATTTGCTTAATATTAGAAGCTTCCTTAACTGTAGCTTTACCTAAAATAGTAGAGTCATCCACAAATTGAAGATGAGAGATAGGTCTAGCTCCATGAGCAATGGTAACTCCCTCAAGGGTTTTGTTTTCCCTCTTTTTGGTTATAGTCCTACCCAAGCATTCAACAAGAATGATGAATAAATAAGGGGATAGCGGGTCACCTTGCCTAATACCTCTAGAAGCTGGGAAAGACCGAGAAGGCCTCGCCATTGATAAGAACTAAGTAGGAAACTCGAAGAGATACATCCCATAATCCAATCCATCCAATCCTTAGAGAAACCAAATTGCCTCAAAACTTTGATAAGGAAGTGCCAATCCACTCGTACCATAAGCTTTGGATAAGTCTAACCGAATGAACATGGAAGGAGAATTTTGCATATCCATGGAATGGATGGCTTCCCGAGCAAGAACTATCTCATCTACTATTTGACGTCCTTCCACATAACCCCCTTGCTCTGGGGAAATAATCTTATGCAAAAGAGGCTTCAACCTTTCTCGCCATGATTTTAGTAATGATTTTGAGAAGAACATTACATAAAGCAATAGGTCTAAAAGCTGAGATATGATCAACCTCTTGAGCTTTTGGAACAAGAGTAATATAAGTTTTATTGATAACCTTCAAAATTTCTTTGGCTTTCCCGGCTTCTTCCACCACCTCTAATAAATCAACATGAAGGATATCCCAGAACTCTTGGTAGAACTCAATAGGAAAACCATCAAGACCTGGGGTTTTCCCTTTTTGCATTTTAAAAACTACTTGTTGAAGCTCATTGATAGTAACAGGAGCAGTTAAAATAGAGTTCTCCTCATAAGTGATAAGAGAAGGGATTGCTTGAAGAACATTATATTGTGAAGCTGAGTCAAGGGGAGTAGCAGCAAAAATATTGGAAAAGTAATCAACAACAATAGAGTTCATGCCATCCCAAGTATAAACAACATCTCCAGAATCTGATTTTAAGGAAGAAATAAAGTTGTGAGATCTTCGAGCTAGAAGAGATTTGTGGAAAAAATTTGTGTTTCGATCTCCTTCTTTGAGCCATTGAATTCTAGATTTTTGCTTCCATAAGATTTCTTCTCTTTTTTCCCATTCCTCTAACCGAGTTGTGAGTTTAATTTCATCTCGCACTTCTCTTCTCTCGTGAGGCCATCTAAACGGATTTTCTTATTCAAAATTTCAAGATGAGCAATAACTTCATGTTTTTTTTTATGAACATCCCCAAACTCTTTCCAGCTCCAAGTCTTGATTTTGGATTTAATGTATTGCAGTCTTTTGACAAAACAGAACATCTTAGTCCCATGCCTAGGTTTACCTTCCTTCCACCATTGTTGCACATGAGGTCTGAAGGAAATGTCTCTAAGCCACATTAATTGAAAACGAAAAGGAGAGAAACTCACATTGGTTTTCCACATTTCCACCATGACTCACCAATGATCCGAACCAACATTATTAAGAGTCTTCACTTTAGGAATGTGACCATGGATTAAGAAATTTTTAGAGAGCAAAAACCTATCCAATCTCTCCATTATACAAGCTAAGCCTTGCCTTCTCGTTAGACCAAGTCATAAGGCCATTATCTGGTTGGATATCCACAAGATGGAGGTTTGCAATATATTCGCTCATGAGGTCATTGCTTTTGTCCAAATTTCTATTTCCCCCCTTTTCTCATCCAGAGAGAGGATGGTATTGAAATCTCCTCCGATCAAGATCCAAGCTTTAGGAAAATGAGAGATAATATGAGTAATATCCTTCCACTGCCTTCTTTTTTCCTCCAAAGAAGTCGGAGCATAAACAAGTAATGCAGAGCATAATCTGGTTGGAATGTCTACTTTGAATAGCTATAGCCAACAAACCCCAACTCGCCAACCATATGGTGAATAACTACCTCTTTTGGATCCCAAAGACAAGCAATGCCACCCGAAGTCCCTTGGGAACCGAGGGAAACCACTTTTCCAACCTGCCAAATTTTACCGGCAATTAAGTCCATATCCTCCATTGACATCTTAGTTTCTTGAAGGAAAACAAGATGTGGATGATTTACCCGAATCATTCTTCTAATTTCATTTTGTTTTGAAAGACTCCCTTTGAGTCCTCTAATATTCCAAGTGATGATCTTCATTAATACCAGGGCTAAAAAAGTTGGGAAGGGCATTAATCTTACCTTCCTCTACAAGCTTTTCACCTTCTTTTACCATATGATATTGATTGGTCTTGCGACCTACTTTTTGATTAGAATCCATCTTCAATTTTTTTTCCCTATTTCTTGACTTATTCCAATTGAATCTAAGATGGCTTCTAACCTTGAAGAATGCTCGTACACAACCAAAATTTTACTAGATGGTTCAATAGAGTCTATATTGGGACCTCCATTATTTGAAGTTTTGACATTTGAAATATTGTTTTTCTTGTGTAAATTTTCTCCTTTTTTTTCTCGTTGAAAACCTTTGATTTGTTGGTTTGTCTCTGAGTTCTTCCCTTCATATTTAAATTGTGTTTCTAAGATTTCAGCTTCCATTATTTCCTCTTCCTCACTTGGGACATCATTTGTGGAAAGGATTTCAAACATATTAGCAGATGACTTTGATTGATCCTTCATAACTGGTTTTTTCTGAGTGTTCTTCTTCTTAGGTATTTGGAAACCTTGCTAAGTTTATATCTTCTTTCTTTTGATCAGGAATTTTATTTGGGCAAGCACTGGCCAAATGACCATATTCATGGCAAATTCTACAACGAAAAGGAATGTTCTCATAGTCCACTACTTGCTCCCAAGTGTCTTCCCCAAATTGTAATGTGATCTTTTTAGGTAGGGGTTTGTCAAAATCCATTAAAACACAAATCCGAGCATAAATAATATGTTCAAAATTTTGAGTACAATCAACAATCATCATAAAAGTTCCTAAAGAGTTTCCAATTGAAGAAAAAATAGTAGGATTCCAAAATTCAATAGGGAGGCCAAAGAGTCTAACCCACACGGGAGCAATAGAAGGCATCTCTTCTTCGGCTTTAAATTTAGTATGCCAGGGCTTCATGAAAAGCCCTCGCCCTTCCAAAAAACCAAGGACCCCCTTGAAAAGTTTTCTCTCTATCTTCATTATTAGCAAATAAAACAAGAAAATAACCATTTGGATAAATAGAGATTTGTAACTCACCTTTAGTTTTCCAGCTTTTTGCAGCCCAGACTTTGAAAGCGGATAGACTCGGATGAAAACCCACGAACCGACAAATTAGTCCTCTTTTTTCCAAATCTTCAATGCCAGTCTGAATGTTATCCATATCAAGCTTAACAATAGGAGTTCCATCACCGCTTTAAGACATCCCGACTCTGTTTTCCCGGGATCAATCTTAGGCATTCTTAGAGGTTTATGGGAAGCCCTAATATTGATATTAGCATTGGGCCGAGGCTGTCCACCACGAAGGGCATCCCTAAAATTCATTTTTGGGACCGAGTCTTCAAAATTCTTACCCTTGATAGGGGTTTTCATAGTAGAATTATTTTGTGGGTGCACCTTAGCACCAGATTCACTTGAGATATGAGCCATTTTTTGATCAACTGCTTGAAACTTGTTTCGTGATCTCTTTAATCCTTGCCCTAGACGCCGTGGAAAGGTATGGTTTTCACTTTTCTTTTGTGCAGCAAATTGGAAGCCGTTGTCACTCAAGTTCACAGTATGATCCGTTGAAAGACAAATTTCTAACCCATCTTGTATCCCCCGCAACATATCCCGCTAAAATCTTGAGAATAAACCACAAAAATGTTGGCTGCTAGGGCCCGAAGGCCCTAAAACCAACCTCTGGAGCCGCTTGCACTCAACCCGGATGAAACCCTCGCATAGCCGCTTGCCAAATATGTCGTTCACACATAGGGATGCGCTAGGATCTGTGTTGCTCCAAATGATATGAAAATTGGTGGAGACGTTCTAGGGTTTTTCAGGCATCTACCCTCAAAATTTTAGCTCAATCCGAGTCCGGATGAGTGAGATATGACCGAAACGAGTTCGGCAGTTTGGGCAGTCCTGCGAAAAACGTCCTTCTCAAGGCTATTATCAATCTATATTTTATTGTGTTGATTGTTATTGTCCATAATCTCTTTCCTGATTTCATTTGTGGTGTTTTTTATTCTTTTTGTTGTTTCTGTTTTGGTTTTGTTTTTTTATGTTTTTTTTATGTTATGTTACTGTTTGTTATGTTGCGTTGGTGATTTTTCTGAATATTTCGTGTTTTGGTGTTGTTTATTTTTGTCGTTTTTTTTAAATTTAATTAATTAATTTATTTTTATGTGTTTTTCTCTATTGTTTGTGTGTTTGTTCTGTGTGGTTCGTGTTTTTTGTGTCTTTTCTTGCCGACACACTCAATAAGTATGCTTTATTTGTTTTAGCTTTTTGTGTGTTTGTGTTTGCTTGTTCTTATTGTGTCTTGTTTCAGGCATGCTCCTTGCATGTGTCAAAGGTGGTAGGCCAGGTGCGAGCCCTGGACATTTTTGGCGGAATAAATACCCTTGCCTCCTTGTGTCTTACCTAAAAGTGGCATCCCTTCTGGGATGTTTTCCACAAAAAAAAAAAAAATTCAAAACAATAAATTCAACAAAAGTCATAGATCTGCATCCAAATCGTAGAAAACAATCCAAGGTACTAAGAGAGGGAAAAGTCTTTTATGTGCACTAGAGGTGATATAAGTTAGAATAATGACTTGATGATTCAACTACAACAACTCTCTTCCCATTTATAGACTATAAAAGCAACAAAACCAAACTCAAATGCTCGAGGGCCAACTTAACCCAACCTAAAGGGCCCAAGCCAAACAATTAAGGATAGTTGAGGTGGCTACATTATCACCACTACATTATTGGTCAAGGCTTACAATTGATGGTGTAAGCTTATGGGAAATATATATAAGCCTATGGGCAATCATTATGCAATGTAGTTTTTTATGGTTTTATGTGTTTAGCCCTAACAATATTGGTTAAACCACTAGTATGGTTAAATTTAACTAGACCTTCATAATGCCTAATGTGTAATAGGAAAGGCTTTAGTAACCTATAATTAAACTTTTAAATAACCTTAAACCTTTTATATTATGTCAACTTGGGCTAACATGATATGTAATAATTATTGTTGGGTTTAGGTATTATTGTAAATACATGTCAACCACTTGATCCATTGAATTAGTGTGAACTTATCTGATCAGAGAATTGAGGTACTCAAGGGAACCCATCCAATTGTGTCCACCACTATTTCCTTTTTGCTCTCTTTTGTCTTCTATCTATTTATATTCTATTTCACTTCTCTTTATTCTTTTGCATAAGACTCATGGTGAATGCCATGCTTCTATTTATTTCTAGAAATTATTGTGAAATCTAATATGGTATCAAAGCAAGTTTGGAGAGACTTCACTTAGCCACTTGGAGAAAATATTTTTGAAGAAATTTATGAAAAATATTATATGATATTTTTTAGGGTTCCACTAAAAAACCTAGTTGGAACTTAGATTGCAAGGATATCATTTTGTCATAGTAAATTGACTGGAGAAGTATTCACCAAGTTTATAATATTTTTCTATTTGTTTTAATAATCTTATAATATTTCTCTCTTTGATATTTAATCCATTTAGTTAATTAATTATTTTGTGATGGATTACTCCAATGAAGCTATGATTAATTAAGAAGTTGTTTTGTTGAAATTGTGGATTGAAATTTTGAGGTGTTTCATAAACCTTATCTATATTCTATGATTTTATAAGAATTTTATTTTCTTATCTACTTTAAATTTTTGGTACTAACAAAGCATAAATGGTGGGGTAGTCTACATGGCCTCTAAAGCAAAGAAGAAGAGGTTAAACATTTTTTGATCATATCTAGTTGCAAAAATATATTGGGTAGACTTTAATACATGGCAAAGATCTCCAAGCAAGTTAACAAAGTTGTTAAAATGCTCCTAAATTTGTATCTTGCTTTCATGGGATAGGATGACTTGATAAGTAATATTCCAAAAGATTGAATAGGGAAAATAATAGAATCTATGGATAAGTCATCAACATTTTGGGATACTTGTGAACTTTTTTAGGGATTCCAATTTAGCACATACTAATTTTTTCATCTAACATATTCATTTGGCATATGAACAAATCAGTATTTTCTTCCAAATATTAAATTTAAAAATATTCCATAGAAAAGGATGGAACAAAATATCAATTTGTGATATGTGGCATGAAATACATGCATGAGGTAAATCAACATGGAGGATGGGTGGTTTGAGTTTTGACAATGCATTATGGTGCAATGATGTAATGGTCCATTGTGGAGACTTGCATAGTAGAACTTGTAGGTTTGACCCATAGCATAACCTATTGTTAACCTGTTGTCTAAATTCTAGTGCACCTACAATTCTATTTCAACAAATTAGAAGGAAGGGACAATGCCTCTTCCAACCTCTAGATTTAAGTTGGATCCCCACTATCCTTGCTAGAATTTAACTAATCTAATCTAATTACATGTAATTAAATATGGGAAATTAAAGTGTAAAAAGTAAATGCAAAAACTAAAATGCATGAAAAGTAAGTTTGTAAGTTTAGGGTGTTAGGGATTAAAAGTAAATATGGTCATAGCCATCGCAAGGACAGTGTGTGATCAATTAATTTATGAAAAAATTAAATAACATGTAGTTCTATTCACATAAAATAAAATTAAAGAGATAAATGACAAGAGGACAAAAGGGCAATGCCACAATCATCATGCATTCCATAATCCATGAGGGTGGTGCATTTAATGGAAAGCAAAAGTATTATTAGTTTATCATTAATATCAAGAAGAAAGAGGATAATGTGGGTCCCAAAAAATGTAGATCTAACTTCCTCAAGGCAAAATATGTTTACAATGGAGCCCATGGCTCGTATTTATAGGAATTATTCACCTCTGAGTTACCTTGGGTGAGAAATTCTTACTTCTAGTAAAAGTAAATATTTATAGGAATTATTCACCTCTAATTACATCTCTAAATGAGTTAGAAGCCTCTAAAATACTTAGTGGTATCAATACATGTTAAAGTATTGGTTTCCAAAAATCTTTCCTAAGACGTACGCATCCCATTTTATCCCTCCACATGTCCATGAGCGATTTATTGTAGGATATGAGAGAATCACTCCAGTCTATTAGCGCTTTTCGTGTGTCTACTAGTGGTCTTCTCCTATTAGTCAATTACTATCATCATGCTACCAGATTTCTCTTGTGAACCACTTGCTTCTCTTTGAAAAAAATGATCCTCTAGTTCTTAATTAACAAAATTTAGGGTTTTTGAAATTTTGAATTGACTATATTTGAAGGTTTTATAACCCTCCAAAAAAATAAAAATACTTAGTAATTTGTCACTACATTTTAGGAAACTTCATGGGGCACCAATCTTGATTCGTGAGAGATCCTAGATCCCATCTTCATCCCTAGGCAACGAGTCTTCAGAATTGGGATTCCATGCTACAAAATTGTAAAATTAATGGTTCTGCTTATACTTACAACTCCAACAACTTCTGCCACTCCTCATTTCTTAGCAATTGGATGTCAGTGAGGTTTTATACATCTTTTGACATTTCCTTATATGGGTTTTTGAATATCCCATCCTACTTTTATACCATTTTTCTTAGCTTGGCCGACAATGTCTCCCCTTGTTCAACTTGTTATGTTGTCATCTCAACTCTAGCCTTAGACTTTTCCTCTTTTATTATAACAATGTTATGATCAAGGAGTTTACTCTTATTATCAAACATGTCAAGCAACCCAACACTGATTAACCCTTGATTTTCCTTTCTATTTCATGTAATGGGATTTTAAGAGAGACCATTATGTTCTTGAAGGTTAGGAGGTCTCTTTAGGCATCATGGATCTTCTTAAAATTTTTCTTTGTCCTTCCTATCTATCCCCCAATATTATGCCTATGATGTCATCATGGCGACTAATTGCTTATCCAATTCCTCCTTAGTCTACTTAACAATTCGCACCTATTGATTGAGGATATTTTCGATGTTAGCTTTGAACTTGAAGTCCCTCTTGGCACTTGCTACCTTAGTCTTTATGTTATCCAATAGGGACTCTAATTTTTTAATTTTTTGAGGCCATCCCTTTGTCAGTCACTACTTATTTTAGTTCGGTAATTTCTTCTTGGATCTTAGAGATTCAAAAATATTTATCTTGTCAAGCTTCTTTTAGTTGCTTCAATTGGTTCTCCATCTATGATTTATCTTGTTCAAATTGTTTCTTTAGTTGGTCTTGCACATGTGCAAGTTGCTATGAAAGACCCTCAAGTTGTTTTTGTTAATCTCACAATGACACTGAGAGGGGGGGGTGAATCAGTGTGGCTCTTTAAAACTTAAAAACTTCAACTCTTAAAGCCAAAACAATGAAAGCTTAAAACCACATAAAGCAAATATAATAAGAGAGCATCACACACAACACAAGATGTACCGAGGTTCACCAGTTTTGGCTACTCCTCAAAAATAGACTGTTTGGACTCCTATCCAAATCCAGCCTTTGCAAAGCAACAACTTTACAATCAATTTACCGAGCACCAACTGGAAGGAGCACCAACCCCCGATTTACCAGCACTAACCGGAAGGAGCACCAACCCCCGATTTATCCGCACCAACGTAAAGGAGCACCAACCCCTAATTTACCAGCACTAACTAGAAGGAGCACCAACCCCTGATTTATCTGCACCAACAGAAAGGAGCACCAACCCCTGATTTACCAGCACCAATTGGAAGGAGCACCAACCTCTGATTCCAAGCACCAACTTGGACTTCAATTCTAAAATTTGAATATTGACATATAAATGCCTTCACTTTTACAAGACCCCGACCGGTCTATTGCTCACTCAACATTGCCCACAGTTCACACAACACATACCTATGGTTCTGCTTACTGCACTTTGGCGGCCCTCTTATAGCCCTCTTGCTGCGCTTCTTACTGCACTCTTACGACTCTCACAGCTCTGCTTAAAGCTCTCTTACAACATTCTTCCAGCCCACTTCTTGCAGCACTTTCACTCTAGTTTGAGCAGCGCTTTCGCTCTCTTTCAACCGCTAATTTAATTCTCCACATAGACCTCCTTTTATAACAATCCTTTCGCTTTGAAACTCTAGTTATAACTCCTTTTATTTCTAAAATGCCACTTGTCAATTGTAACCGTTTCTTTCATATTCTCATCTGTCACTTGTCAATAACTCCTTTTGTATATATAGAGTGGGCATTACGTTATATGCAACAAATTGACACATATACCTTTATCATGACTGTATGTCTTTCAATTCTGTGCATGCATGCATATTCGATTCTATTTATACGACTGTTAGATTTCTCCTTCTTCGACTGTTCTTTTAATAGCTGCATCTGTAACTGACGTACTGACTTCAGTTAACTCTTCTTATTTTATCTGCATGAATTTCTTCTACAATCGCACTGTGAATCGTCGTATAACTCCGATTAATCGTCACATACCTTATTTATATTGGGTTCTCTTCTTTGCTCGCGCCAAAGTGACCTGTTACGAAATCGCGACACTTCTGCCTCTTTGTCCTCTTCTTGGGTTTGCACCCGCGAAAACACATGTCACGATATCGTGACACTTTCGCCTCCGTACTCTTCTTCTTTACTTTTGTCGTGATATCGCGACACTTCTGCCTTCTTACTTTCTCTCTCCTCAGGTTGCAAAAATGCGACATGTTGCGATATCGCGACACTTTCTCTCCTTTGCTCTTTCTCTTGCCTTCGGTTCGCAAAAACCTGACATGTCGCGATATCGTGACACTTTTTCACCTGGACTCTCTCTCTTGCCTTTGGGTCACGAAAACCTGACATGTCGCGATATCACGACACTTTTTCTCCTGGACTCTCTCTCTTGCCTTCGGGTCACGAAAACTCGACATGTCGCGATATCGCGACACTTTTTCTCCTTAGCTCTTTCTCTTGCCTTCGGGTCTCGAAAACCCGACATGTCGCGATATCGCGACACTTTTTCTCTCGGACTCTTTCTCCTGCAACATGTGAAATCGTGACACTTTTTCTCTCGGACTCTCTCTCTTGCAACTTGTCGCAAAATTGCGACACTTTTTCTTTCGGACTCTCTTTCCTGCAACATGTCGTGAAATCATGACACTTTTTCGTCCGTACAACCTTCCTTGCAATATGTCGTGAAATCGCGACACTTTTTCGTTCGTATAACCTTCCTTATAGTATGTCGCAAAATTGCGACACTTTTTCTCTCTCCTCTTTCTCTTCGCTTCGGACCGCGAAAATGAAACATGTCACGAAATCGTGACACCTTTTTCTCTCTCCTCTTTCTCTTCGCTTTGGACCGTGAAAATGAAACATGTCGGGAAATCGCGACACCTTTTTCTCTCTCCTCTTTCTCTTCGCTTTGGACCGTGAAAATGAAACATGTCACGAAATCGCAACACCTTTTTTTCTCTCCTCTTTCTCTTCGCTTTGGACCGTGAAAATGAAACATGTCACGAAATTGCGACACCTTTTTCTCTCTCCTCTTTCTCTTCGCTTTGGACCGCAAAAATGAAACATGTCGCGAAATCGCGACATCTTTTTCTCTCTCCTCTTTCTCTTCCAACATGTCGCGAAATCGCGACAGTTTTTCTTGCTTGCGCCTTCTCCTCGAACATTGTGCGAAATCGCGACAGTTTGCTTGCTTGCGCTTTCTCTCCGAACATGTCGCAAAATCGCGACAGTTTTGCTAGCTTGCACTTTCTCTCCGAACATGTCGTGAAATCGCGACAGTTTTGCTTTTTGGCTCTTTCTCTCCAAACATGTCGCGATATCGCGATAGTTTTCCTTGCTTCTCAACATGTCGCAATATCGTGACAATTTTCTTGATTCTCAACATGTCGCGATATCGCGAAAGTTTTATTCCTTGTGATTTTATTTTGATTTCTTTTGATTTTTAGCATAAGGGCCACTTCTATCTTTTGGATAATAACTATACATACTCTGAAGATCCTCTTTACTCCTGTCCACTGCATCAATCGATCTGTCTGACTGTGTTGACAACAATGACAATACTGTTGCTGCACCTTGCACAACAATCTCCCCCTTTGGAATTGTTGGCAACACACATGCACATTCCTGTAATTCTTCTCCCCCTTTGACAATAATACCAAAGGGCTGCTACAAACTCCCCCTGAGTCCATGCACGACATTCTTAGGCACACATTATGATAGTTAGAAAAAATTATAAACATGAACAAAAAGATAATCAAATATATAAATGCTCCTTCTGCGTACAACACACTATCGCTGCAATATATTCTGCTTCTACTGTGGATAAGAAAACTGACTCTTGTTTCTTACTGTTCCACACGACCAATCTATCTCCAAGATAGAATGCACCTCCACTAGTACTCTTTCTGTTATCTACACATTATGATATTCTATTTTCTTGGCTTTGTGAATTTGTAAGAAGAGATCTTCAATATCACCCTCATATTCTTCCAACTTCTTGGACAGTTTTTTGTTCTTTTTCTTTTCTAAACCCAACTCTTCAAGTGTAGAGATCAACTCACCTTCTAGATCTACTTCAGCCTCAGAGTTTTCACCACATACTTCAGAGTTCACTTCTTCCTTTTATGATTCTTCTTCAAATGCCATGAAAAGAGCTTCACCTGTTTCCTCTTCAGAATCCTCACTGCAGCTGTCTTCTGATGAACTGACATCCTTGGAGATGAAACTTTTCTTCTTGAAGTTGCATTTTCTGAAATTTGTTTTCTTCTTCCAATCACTTCTTTCTTGGTGTGATCCTTCATTACTTTCATCCTTCTCATTAAGTGGACAGTTAGTCACAAAATGCCCAACGCCTCCACAGTTGAAACATTTAAGCGGTAGATTTCCTCTGTATTTTTCTTTTCCCCTTATTAGTTTTCGAACAAAGTTTGCTTTCGTTTCATCTGATGTCTCTTCTTCCTCGGATTCTTGTTTTGCTTTTATCTTTTTATGTGCTTTAAAAGCAGCTTCTCTTTCTGTTGGTTTGGTTTTTCCTATTCTCATCTCATATGTAGTCAAAGAACCATGCATCTCATCCATACTAAATGTATTTAGATCTTTAGCTTCTTCTATTGCTGAAACTTTAGAATCAAATATTTTGAAAAGAGATCTTAGTACCTTTTTCACGATGACAACATCTTCCATTTTCTCGTCGAGTCCTCTAATCGCATTAATGATTCCATTAACCCTCAACATGTATGCCTTTATGTTCTCATCGTCATTCATCTCTAATGCTTCGAACTGAGCTCGATGCGTTTGTAACTTGGCCTCCTTGATCTTATCATCTCCTTCATGAATGCTCCTCAGTTTGTCCCATATTTCTTTTGCCGTTTTACAACCCATAATTTTTACTAATTCAATGTCCATTAATCCACACATGATGGCATTCTTTGCTTTTGAATTATTCTCAAACAATTTCTTACTGACAACATCGGTTGGAGAAGTGGTGGGTATTATGTATCCACTATCTACGGAATCCCAAATGTCATATCCCAAAGCACAAAGATATGTCTGCATCCTGAGTTTCCAAAATGTGTAATTTGTTCCATCCAACAATGGTGTTTTGTTTGATGAGAATCCTTCACCACCTGCCATTGTCTCACTTCCAAGATCAACCCTAGCTGATTTAGTCTGTCAAGGGAAACTAGCTCTGATACCAATTGTTAATCTCACAATGACACTGAGAGGGGGGGGTGAATCAGTGTGGCTCTTTAAAACTTAAAAACTTCAACTCTTAAAGCCAAAACAATGAAAACTTAAAACCACATAAAGCAAATATAACAAGAGAGCATCACACACAACACAAGATGTATCGAGGTTCACCAGTTTTGGCTACTCCTCAAAAATAGATTGTTTGGACTCTCATCCAAATCCAGCCTTTGCAAAACAACTTTACAATCAATTTACCAGCACCAACCCCTGATTTACCAGTACCAACTGGAAGGAGCACCAACCCCTGATTTATCTGCACCAACAGAAAGGAGCACCAACTGGAAGGAGCATCAACCCCTGATTCCAAGCACCAACTTGGACTTCAATTCTGAAATTTGAATATTGACATATAAATGCCTTCACTTTTACAAGACCCTGACTGGTCTATTGCTCACTCAACATTGCCCACAGTTCACACAACACATACCTATGGTTCTGCTTACTACACTTTGGCGGCCCTCTTACAGCCCTCTTGCTACGCTTCTTACTGCACTCTTACGACTCTCACGGCTCTGCTTACAGCTCTCTTACAACATTCTTCTAGCCCACTTCTTGCAACACTTTCACTCTAGTTTGAGCAGCGCTTTCGCTCTCTTTCAACTGCTAATTTAATTCTCCACACAGACCTCCTTTTATAACAATCCTTTCGCTTTGAAACTCTAGTTATAACTCATTTTATTTCTCATATGCCACTTGTCAATTGTAATCATTTCTTTCATATTCTCATCTGTCACTTGTTAATAACTCCTTTTGTATATATAGAGTGGGCATTACGTTACATGCAACGAATTGACACATATACCTTTACCATGACTGTACGTCTTTCAATTCTGTGCATTCATGCATATTCGATTCTATTTATACGACTGTTAGATTTCTCCTTCTTCGACTGTTCTTTTAATAGCTGCATCTGTAACTGACGTACTGACTTCAGTTAACTCTTCTTATTTTATTTGCATGAATTTCTTCTACAACTGCACCTGTAACTATCATATAACTCTAGTTAACTGTCACATACCTTATTTAGGTTGGGTTCTCTTCTTTGCTCGTGCCAAAGTGACCTGTCGCGAAATCGCGACACTTCTACCTCTTTGTCCTCTTCTCGGGTTTGCACCCGCGAAAACACATGTCGCGATATCGCGACACTTTCACCTCCGTACTCTTCTTCTTTACTTTTGTCGCGATATCGCGACACTTTTTCCTTCTTACTTTCTCTCTCCTCCTTAAGTCATGAAAATGCGACATGTCGCGATATCATGACACTTTCTCTCCTTTGCTCTTTCTCTTGCCTTCGGTTTGCGAAAACTTGACATGTCGCGATATCGCGACACTTTTTCTCCTGGACTCTCTCTCTTGCCTTCGGGTCGCGAAAACCCGACATGTCACGATATCGCGACACTTTTTCTCCTAGACTCTCTCTCTTGCCTTTGGGTCGTGAAAACCCGACATGTCGTGATATCATGACACTTTTTCTCCTTAGCTCTTTCTCTTGCCTTCGGGTCGCGAAAACCTGACATGTTGCGATATCGCGACACTTTTTCTCTCGGACTCTTTCTCCTGCAACATGTTGCGAAATCACGATACTTTTTCTCTTGGACTCTCTCTCTTGCAACTTATTGCAAAATCGCGACACTTTTTCTTTCGGAATCTCTTTCCTACAACATGTCGCGAAATCACGACACTTTTTCATCCGTACAATCTTCCTTGCAATATGTCACGAAATCGCGACACTTTTTCATCCATACAACCTTCCTTGCAATATGTCACGAAATCGTGACCCTTTTTCGTCCGTACAACCTTCCTTGCAGTATGTCGCAAAATCGTGACACTTTTTCTTTCTCTGCCTTCCTCTTTGCTTCGGACCGCGAAAATGAAACATGTCGCGAAATCACGACACCTTTTTCTCTCCTCTTTCTCTTCGCTTTGGACCGCGAAAATGAAACAAGTTGCGAAATCGCAACACCTTTTTCTCTCTCTTCTTTCTCTTCCAGCATGTCACGAAATCGTGACAGTTTTTCTTGCTTGCGCCTTCTCCCCGAACATGTTACGAAATCGCGACAGTTTGCTTGCTTGCGCTTTCTCTCCAAACATGTCATGAAATCGTGACAGTTTTGCTAGCTTGCGCTTTCTCTCCGAACATGTCGCGAAATCGCGACAGTTTTTCTTTCTGGCTCTTTCTCTCCAAACATGTCGCGATATCGTGACAGTTTTGCTTTCAGTTTTCCTTGCTTCTCAACATGTCGCGATATTGCAATAGTTTTCTTGCTTCTCAACATGTCGCGATATCGCGATAGTTTTCTTTCTTCTCAACATGTTGCGATATCGCGATAGTTTTCTTCCTTGTGATTTTCTTTTGATTTCTTTTGATTTTTAGCATAAGGGCCACTTCTATCTTTTGGATAATAACTATACATACTCTGAAGATCCTCTTTACTCCTATCCACTGCATCAACCGATCTGTCTGACTATGTTGACAACAATGACAATACTGTTGCTGCACCTTGCACAACAGCTACCTTAGTCTTTATGTTATCCAATAAGGACTCTAATTTTTTAATTTTTGAGGTCATCCCTTTGTCAGTCACTACTTATTTTAGTTCGGTAATTTCTTCTTGGATCTTAGAGATTCAAAAATACTTATCTTGTCGAGCTTCTTGTAGTTTCTTCAATTGGTTCTCCATCTATGATTTATCTTGTTCAAATTGTTTCTTTAGTTGGTCTTGCACATGTGCAAGTTGCTATGAAAGACCCTCAAGTTGTTTTTGCTTATTGACTTCAACAAGTTAAGACTTGAGATCCTCAACTTGTTATTACGACTTGTCCGTATCCATGATGTCCTTCCTAAGGGCCTTATTATCCTATTGGATTTGTAATTTTTTTCTTAAATCGAGATATTATTGCTTCTTTCTATAACTTTTCTCTTCAATGCATCAATATCCACTACCATCTTGCATGGTCATGTTGATGGAGAGTTGGTTCATGTGTTGGATCATCTAGTAAGGATCTTTTCTGCTTAGCTCTAGCTTTGACACTATGGTAGAGAAGTTAGCGAGTGTGGTGGTGAGTCTAAAAGGGTCATTAGGAACTATTTCCACAATTAGGACTCTTTCACCTACAAATGCTAGCTAGGACTATATGATGACTAGTGCTTGAGAAGTTCTATCCTCTACTAGAAGAGAGTCAAAAGTTGTTCATGAATGATGCTCTAGACAAAGGCTTGGATAGGCCCTATGGTTGTGTTAGTATATAGAGTTCCTTTTGTAGGCTCAATTGTAGGAGTTTGAATGGGCAACATCATTACCTCTATTGGATATTTTGAGTAGTTGTGTTGTCATTGATGTCAAGAGTAAGTTTTAGTGAGCAATGCAAAAGGAAGGATGTCAAGAGTAAGTTTCAGTAAGTAGTGCAAAAGAAAGATTGCTTCTAGGCCTAAGGGAAATAATATTATAATAGCTATTATTATAATATTCAAGGTGGTCAGATACAATCTAAAGGAGCAATAGGAAGGCCCAAGAAAAATAATATTATAATACTTTATTATAATATTAAAGGTCTAATGTTAAGACCTAAACTTATTAAATTAATTATAATAATTTCATTAATTAACCCTAAGGTTAGGGTTATAAGGGCAAAAGGTTTAATTTTTTATTAAAGCATCGATGTCATATGTATTTTCCTCCTTCATCGACATCCAAAGGGAGATGGCACAATGGTATAAATGCCATGTGCATTTGGTTGCCTAAGCTCCTACCTTTGATCGATTAATATTGCTAGTGCTTGTGAATTTCCACAGTCTGTGTGCAAGATAAAGGATAATATTTTATTGTTTCGGCATCCATCGAAGGGATAATACAATGGAGGCTTTACCAACCTGGCGGTTGGGCTAGCGGTAAGTGGGTGTGCATTGAAGAGTTGCAGGCGGGAGGTCCCGCGATGAAATCCCGATGGCAGACCTGGGAGTGTTTTGTAGATGGTCCTTTTGGTTTTGGCACCTAGCACAGGATACAAAGCGCACAAGATGCTTTTGTCTACCAACGTGATCGCCTAGATCACATGGAAGTTGGGCCGCGGCTAGGGCACTGGTGGCAGCGCATCGGGAGATCAAATCTAGCTGAGGGTAATAGAAGTATTTAATTTTTTAATTAAATTTTGCTCCTAAGGTTTTTAATGTGGCATGAATTTTTGAGTTAAAGGGAGGTATAAGGTGTTTTATTAAAGTTTTATTTTTGCCAATTTAATTTGAGATCTAGGGTTTTGAGTAGTGTTTAAGAGTGTGGAGATTATAAGGTGTAATTAAGGAATAATATTGCTATGTATGTGTTAGATGTTGTTTTTGAAGGAGTGATAAGGTGTATTTAAGATTGAACATTGCATTGTAATTCTTGTATGATTAAAGTGAATTTTCCAGTGGAGAGTTTTGAGGTAGATTGTTACTTGTTGGCATTTTTGCCACATTAAATTTTTTGACAAAATTTTGCCTAAGTATGGAGCTTTAAATCGGCAAATCACACGCAGAAGTGTTGGCATTTTTGCTGGCCCTAAAAGAGGATGATAAAGTGGATGAATTGATCTTTTGATGTCTCATTATTGCAGATCTTTTTGCAAGATTTCCGGCGATATATTACAATAGGTGATCGGGTCAGCGGATCAAAAGTTATGGCCCCGAAAGCAAAGCCAACAAAAGTCCACTTCGGGCTTAAAAGAAAATTCTAAGGCATGAGGGGCACTTTGCCCAGAATGCTGCCGAAGTTGCCACTTCGGGCTCTTTGGTCGCCGAACCTCCACTTCGGCCCCAACTCCAGCGAACCTCCCCGTCCCGATGGTGAAAGAAGTTTAAGGCTGGCAGGTCACTTCGCCAGCAAAACAGGGTAAGATAAGAAGCTTCGTTGAACAAAAAGAAGGAAAGGGGCAGCTTTGCAAAGAAGGGACAGGAAAGCCTAAGTTCGAGCCCAAAAAATTTCTAAGGCATGGAAGGAGCTTCGCTCGTGAAGCTGCCAAAGCACCTACTTCAGGCAGAAAAGTTGCGAAGCTGCGGTTGTAAGTTGCCGAAATTTTCTAAGTCAGCGGGGTCACTTCGCTAGAATTTTAGTGAAGCATTCACTTCGGCCACAGTTTTAGCGAACCTCCAGTTGGCAGAAAATATTTTAAGGCAATAGGGATACTTCATCCAGAATTTGGCCAAAATGCCACTTCGGGCCTCCACTTTAGCGAAGCTCATGTCGGCCGCGAAGCTCCATGTCGGCTCCGAACCTCATGTTGACCACGAAGTTCATGTCGGCCAAAATGTCTAAGTCGGCCAGAAAACAATAACTTCGCCAGCGAAGCTCAAGTCGGCCCCCGAAGTGCAATGTCGGCCGCGAAGCTCAAGTCGGCCTCCACTTCAGCGAAGCAATGTCGGCCAGAGTTCATGTCGGCCAAAGAGTCCAACGTCGGCCAAAAATGCAAGGTCGGCCGTGAAGCTCACGTCGGCCAGAATCCCAATGTCTGTCGTGAATCCCAACGTCAGCCAGAATCCCAAAGTCGGCCAAGTCGGCCAAAAATCCAGTGAACTGCCAGTTCGGGCCAATTTCTCAACGAGGCTTCTTCGAAACCTTTTCTAACGATGGTGCTTCTCCCAAAAAGCACACATTCCAAGGCCGAGTATTTATCCAAGGCAATTGAGTGTTTCATAAATGCATTTTTTTTGGCCTGAAAGACCCGGTGCCCATTTGTAGCAATAGGATACAAGTTATCAGCCGTAGAGAAGGGCAAGGGCAACTTGTGCATCCACTCGAGCACCTCACCCCGGGGCAGCCCATGACAGTTCAACGGCTCATAAATGCAGGTTTCTCCGATTGACGCGGCCATGGTAGCTTATTAGGGAAATAGATGTGAAACCTCAGTGGCATAAAAGGGCGAGCGCATATTTTCTAGCTCCCAAGGGCGTACTTCTGAATCCGATGCATTAATGGCTAAGAGGGTTGGGTCCTCTATAAAAACCCTAGCATTGTAATGAAAAAATGGGGGGAACTTTTGCTAGAGAATTGTTGTATCTTGATTCCTGCAATTGATATTAAAGACTTTGGGCTCATTTCTCTCTTGCATGCTGCCTTCTGTGATTATTTATGCTATTCTGTCTTCATTTGTATACCGTAATTATGAATCCTGAATTTAGGTGTGTAATTGGGGACAAAACCCTAGAATTCTCCTGAAGGATACATAGGGGAGACAATATTGCGTTAAACTCCTTTTATGCCTCCTTTGGTTAGTGGTTTCTATTACATTCACATATTTTCCTAATTGCTATAATTCTGAAATCTGGATTTAGGCGTGGGAGAATAGTTGAATCCTGGAACTCTTCCAGAGGATACATAGGGAACTTTGCGTGGTGTTCATTTATGCATTATTCTTGGTATTTATTGCTGCTATTTCAAGCTATCAGTTAGTGATCGTGTTGCTGGTTCTTTCCCACTGTGATATTCAGCGGTTTAATTTCTTTCCTGTACCCTTTACTCTTTTTATTTCTTTCCTGCACCCTACTCTTTTATTTCTTTCCTGCACTCTCATCTTAGAAAAATAGTAGTTTAGTAAAGGAGCCGGCCTTTCTCTGGATATTGGCATGGGGGGCATCTCTTCCCCTCGGCCTTTCAATGTTGGTCCAGGTCTAGGGCGTGTATACTTCCCAAAATCCTTTCCTGTGGCAGATTTGTGACCAACAGTTTTTGGCACGCCCGATGGGACCAATAGTCTCCATGTTTTAAGGAAGCCCGAGTTTGGTGAATCTCTGGCTTGCCTTCATCTGGAAAAATCACCTGGCAACTCTGATTGAGCTAAAGATCTAGATTTCTTGATCGTAGGCACCTTTTAAAGCTGAAAGAAGATACCCCGAAGGAATCAAGGTTTGGTGAGCAGCCTTGACCTCACAAGCAGAGAAAAGAATGTTCACCTGGCGACTCCGACTTAGTGGCGAGAACCGTGATCTCTGCAGACCACTGCTATAATGGCGAGGGTATGCTATCCCAGCTGGGATGATCCTGGCCCTTTGAATCTCCAAAGTTGGCACGAGATTCCCAAAAGTGCCTTGAAAACCTTGACAAAATACAATGGCACTAAGGGAATGGCCCGAGAGCACCTTGAAGATGTTGCTGCTCTAGCGACCCTCCATGGCATAACCCACGAAGATGTCATGATCAGACTTCTGGTCCTATCTCTGGAAGGAAGGGCGTTGCAGTGGTACAGACTGCTTGGGCGTAAGAGCATCTGCTCATGGGATGACTTAGCGGGAGCGCTCATCAAAACATTTGACGGCTCTCAGGATCCCTTCCAGCTTTTGATGCACCTCTCCACCATCACGAGAGCACCTCAGGAGAGCATCATAGACTTCAATGTCCGATTCTATAGAAGTTGGAAGAGAATTCTAGGGGAGATCCAGCCGACACCCGCCCAAGCCCACCTCTTCTATGTTCGGGCTTTCCACCTAGACATAAGCCTCCTCTTGCTGCAATCAGGTGAACATAGATTCCCTCAAATATTTGAGGAAGCTGTACAAGTAGAGCAACTTCTGCTCCTATCAAGAAAGTGGCAGTGGGGAGAAACTCCATCACTTTCTTCGGTAGTTGCTGCTCTTGTCTATCCCTCGCAATATTCCCCATGGCAGATCCCTCATACTATGTAGAGACCTAAAATGCAGTTGTGTGGAGCTCAAGAGGCGGATCTCGTCCAAGGCCAATGATGGGAATATGCAAGAACTGCACCAGCAATGAATAATATGGTTGCTTGTAGTTTCCATCAGGAGATGGGCCAAAAGGGGGAGCAGGGTCTAACGGCGAGCTTTGAGTGCGAAGAGGGCGTCATTTTGCACCCTTTTTGTATCCCCAAGCATAGCACACAAGTACTCGATCGAGACTCAATAAGCATGCCCCATCAAGAGGCTGACCCTGAGGAGATCCTGGCAGAAGGCCTATCGTCGAAAAAGTCTTATTGTCGCATCAAGGGGTTGGAGGAGCCCGTACTCAAGAGTCCACAGCCAGTGGACTCTTTAAAATGGTGGTATTGGCTCCAACCATCACTAAAGCCAGTACCCAAAGAAAGCCCCCATGTGGCAAACCTCTTTGCCACATTATTTGTCAACTGTATGAGTATTGGTATCCATGACAACCTGCCACGTTGCATCCTGTTCGCAACATGGACAACTTCGAGAAGAGGCCAGCTGGACTTCAAAGATCGACTGAAGTACAATCAGATCTGGTCCGGACACTGCAGGTTCATCGGATAGGCACCCGAAGCTGGGTTTGTGGTGGCGGCATGCCAATCATGTCGTAAAATTTTATGTAAATATTGTAAATAGCCCGATTGGTAAATAAAGTGCCGAGGGCACTAAGTGTTGCTTAGGAGCTTAAGTACAATTTTTTGTTTTTAGTTTAGTTTGTGTTTCTTTTTAGCGCTCCAAAGAGATAGCAGTTTTTAGGTGTTGTTTTTAGCATCCCTTGGCACAGCAGTTCAGTGCCATATAAGGCGCTATCATTTTTAGATCAAGCGTTTGGGCAATTGTACAGCCAGAATGGGCAGGAGGAGCGCTCAGAAGAAAGAAAAGGCCCCAAAGAAGTTGGAGGGATTTACCACCACCAGTGGACAGTCAGAAGAGGGGATAGAGGATGACTCTGTTGCCCAATGGATAAAGGCCTGGGATCTCTGCATTTAGACAAGCTAAATGCCCCGTGAGCCGCCAAGAATGTTGGCATTTTTGCCACATTAAATTTTTTGACAAAATTTTGCCTAAGTATGGAGCTTTAAATCGACAAATCACATGCAAAAGCGTTGGCATTTTCTCTGGCCCTAAAAGAGGATGATAAAGTGGACAAATTGATCTTTTGATGTCTCATTATTGCAGATATTTTCGCAAGCTTTCCGGTGATATATTACAATAGGTGATCGGGTCAACGGATCAAAAGTTATGGCCCCGAAAGCAAAGCCAACAAAAGTCCACTTCGGGCTTAAAAGAAAATTCTAAGGCATGAGGGGCACTTCGCCCAGAACGCTGCCGAAGTTGCCACTTCGGGCTCTTTGGTCGTCGAACCTCCACTTCGGCCCCAACTCCAGCGAACCTCCCCGTCCCGATGGTGAAAGAAGTTTAAGGTTGGCAGGTCACTTCGCCAGCAAAACAAGGTAAGATAAGAAGCTTCGCTGAACAAAAAGAAGGAAAGGGGCAGCTTCGCAAAGAAGGGACAGGAAAGCCTAAGTTCGAGCCCGGAAAATTTCTAAGGCATGGAAGGAGCTTCGCTCACGAAGCTGCCAAAGCACCTACTTCGGGAAGAAAAGTTGCGAAGCTGCGGTTGTAAGTTGCCGAAATTTTCTAAGTCAGCGGGGTCACTTCGCTAGAATTTTAGTGAAGCATTCACTTCGGCCACAGTTTTAGCGAACCTCTAGTTGGCAGAAAAAGTTTTAAGGCAATAGGGGCACTTCGCCCAGAATTTGGCCGAAATGCCACTTCGGGCCTCCACTTTAGCGAAGCTCATGTCGGCCGCGAAGCTCCATGTCGGCTCCGAACCTCATGTCGGCCGCGAAGTTCATGTCGGCCAAAATGTCTAAGTCGGCCAGAAAACAATAACTTCACCAACGAAGCTCAAGTCGGCCCCCGAAGTGCAATGTCGACAGCGAAGCTCAAGTCGGCCTCCACTTCAGCGAAGCAATGTCGGCCGCGAAGTTCATGTCGGCCAAAGAGTCCAACGTCGATCAAAAATGCAAGGTTGGCCGAAGCTCACGTCGGCCAGAATCCCAATGTCGGCCGCGAATCCCAACATCGGCCAAAGTCGGCCAAGTCGGCCAAAAATCCAACGAACTGCCAGTTCGGGCCAATTTCTCAACGAGGCTTCTTCGAAACCTTTTCTGACGACGGTGCTTCTCCCGAAAAGCACACATTCCAAGGTCGGGTATTTATCCAAGGCAATTGAGTGTTTCATAAATGCATTTTTCTGGCCCGAAAGACCCGGTGCCCATTTGTAGCAATAGGATACAAGTTATCAGCCGCAGAGAAGGGCAAGGGCAACTTGTGCATCCACTCGAGCACCTCACCCCGGGGCAGCCCAGGACAGTTCAACGACTCATAAATGCAGGTTTCTCCGATTGACGCGGCCATGGTAGCTTATTAGGGAAATAGATGTGAAACCTCAGTGGCATAAAAGGGCGAGCGCGCATTTTCCAGCTCCCAAGGGCGTACTTCTGAATCCGGCGCATTAATGGCTAAGAGGGTCGGGTCCTCTATAAAAACCCTAGCATTGTAATGAAAAAATGGGGGGGAACTTTTGCTAGAAAATTGTTGTAACTTGATTTCTGCAATTGATATTAAAGACTTTGGGCTCATTTCTCTCTTGTATGTTGCCTTTTGTGATTATTTCTACTATTCTATCTTCATTTGTATATCGTAATTCTGAATCCTAAATTTAGGTGTGTAATTGGGGACAAAACCCTAGAATTATCCTAAAGGATACATAGGGGAGACAATATTATGTTAAACTCCTTTTATGTCGCCTATGGTTAGTGGTTTCTGTTACATTCACATATTTTCCTAATTGCTATAATTCTGAAATCTGGATTTAGGCATGGGAGAATAGTTGAATCCTAGAACTCTTCCAGAGGATACATAGGGAACTTTGCGTGGTGTTCATTTATGCATTATTCTTGGTATTTATTGTTGCTATTTCAAGCTATCAGTTAGTGATCGTGTTGGTTCTTTCCCATTGTGATATTCAGTGGTTTAATTTCTTTCCTGTACCCTTTACTCTTTTTATTTCTTTCCTGCACCCTACTCTTTTATTTCTTTCCTGCACTCTCATCTTAGAAAAACAATAGTTTAGTAAAGGAGCCGGCCTTTCTCCAGATATTGGCATGGGGGGCATCTCTTCCCCTCGGCCTTTCAATGTTGGTCTAGGTCTAGGGCGTGTATACTTCCCAAAATCCTATCCTGTGGCAGATTTGTGACCAAGAGTTACTATCTAACTTGGAATTGGCAAGAGTTTTTGGTTGAGAGTAAAACAGGTTTTGAAGACATATCTCCATCAAAGCAAAAGGTATGGGCACATCTTCCTTGTGAGTGAAATATTGTTGGGTTGGATATTGTGAATGCTAAGTTGGAGTGAAAAGGTTTGTTTGATAAGCATTGTTGAGTAAGATTTCATGTGCATGATTGGTGCATGTTTGCGAGAACATTTGAGTGAGAAATTGAGAACTATCTTGAACGATGGGTTTTGAAAGATCATGAGTATCATTTTTATGTGAGATTATTTGATAAGCATTGTCGGAAATATTTGAGTAAACCTTCATGTGCATGATTAGGGTTTGTGAAAATATCATGAGTATCATTGTTATGTGAATGAGGAATCATCTTGAGTCAAGGATTTAGATTCATAGCGAGTTGTTGAAAGTGTAGTGAAACACTTGTTTAGGGTTTGTAAGCAGGTTGTGTTTCATTGAGTGATTGGTTGAGTGGAGTTGATTGAGTATAATTGATTGAAAGTCTTGGAGTGATAGTTCAAGTTATGTGTAACAAATTGTTGTTTATTAGTAATTGATTTGAAAAGAGTTTAAAAGTGAGTGAGTGATTGTGAGTGTGAAACATATTGAGTCTATTACCATTCTCTATATGTTTCTGTGGTTTAACAAGATTCTGAGTGAAACTTGTTTGAGTGATTGAAGAGGTTTTCTAAAAGAGATTAAGTTGAGTTTTGTAAGTGTTTAGTGAGTGTGAAACATATTGAGTCTCTAACCATTCTCTATATGTTTCTGAAGTCAAACAAGATTATGTGTGAAACTTGTTTGTGGGATTGAAGAGGTTTTTTGTGAGAGATTGTGTTGAGTTTTATATGCAAGTTTGCAATTGATTTGAATAAGCTTTTGTGAAAGCTTGTGAGCAGATTTGAGTAAGTCCTAGAGGGAACTTAAGGAAATAATTGAGGAAGCTTTTTGTGAAAGCTTAAGGACAGATTTGTGTGAGCTTTTGTGGAAGCTTACAATAAGATTTGGACAAGTTCTAGTGAGGACTTATAGAGCAAATTTAAGGCAAGTCTTAGTGAAGACTTGGTGAGCAGATTGGACAAGTTCTAGTGAGGACTTGTAGAGCAGATTTGAGGTAAGTCTTGGTGAAGGCTTGTCGAGAAAATTGGACAAGTTCTAGTGAGGACTTGTGGACAGATTTGAGACAAGTCTTTGAGAAGACTTGAGAGCAGAGTTGATTTATTTTTTCAAACCTTGAGTTAAGGTTTGGGGCAGATCTAGTAGGGTTTATTAGTGATTGGATCAGGCTTTGTGTTAAGGCTTGAGGACAGATTTGAGTACAAAGTTTGGTGTAGATTTGAGAACAAGTTTGTGCCAGATCAGAGATAGAGATTGAGCATATTTGTGCTAGATCAAAGGACTGTGTTTAGTGTAGATTTGAAACAGAGATTGAGAAAATTTGTGCTAGACCGAAGGATTGTGTTTAGTGCAAATTTGAGATAGATATTGAGCAGATTTGTGCTAGATCAAGGACTGTGTTTAGTGCAAATTTGAGATAGAGATTGAGCATATTTGTGCTAGATCGAAGGACTGTGTTTAGTATAGATTTGAGATAGAGCTAAGAGTAAGATTTGGAGGTGACAGAGCAGAGGATAGTAGTCTCCAGTGGATAGAGTTCCATAAGCCAGGGCAGTGAGGCCAATTCTTCTACGTGAGGATAAAGGTCTTCAGTGGAGAGAGATCCACAAGCCAATGTAGTGGAGGTAGTAGTCTTCTATAGGATCACCAACTAGGGCAGAGGAGAAGGATTTCTCCTGTGGATAGAGATCCATGAACCAGCTGAGGGGATTGGTGTCTCTTGTGGATAGAGATCCACAAACCAGATTAGGGGATTGGTGTCTCCTTTGGACAGAGGTCCATAAACATTGTAATAGGGAACAATTCCCAAGATATTTGATGAGAAAAATTTAGTGAAATATTTTCTCCGTGGAGTAGACCACATTGGGTGAACCACATTAAATTTGTGTCTCTATTGTGTGTGGTGATTTGATTACTACTGTTGATATTACCATTGATATATTGGATAATATTGTTTGAGAAAAGAAAATTAAAAAGTGGTCTTATACTATTCACCCCCCTCTCAGTATAAGCTTGTGTTCTTCAATCTCTAGTAGGAGCTAGTTAGCCTAAGAAATGGGATGACATGGTGGACATTATGATATTGGGATGACATGGTGGACAAGGGTTGTGGTGGGAGGTAAAGTGACTCTAAGATAACTAATGGACACACTTATGGATGGCAAGGGATGTGCAATAGAAGAGAGGGAGAAGATAAAGTGGAAAGGGAAAAAATAGAGAGGGAGAAATAAGTGAGAGCAAAAAAAGAGAAAGAGAAGGAGAAGCAGAAGGGATGATAGCCAAAGTTTGGCTTTGGCTATTTCCAACTATGGAGGAATTTCTCCCTCTCCACAAGTTGGGGTGTTCCTTGTTGTTCCTTTGTAGGTTGCATGTTTTATACACTGGAAATTTTCCAAACATGGACCCATGCAGGTTACCCACTTACTTCTTAAGTCTCTCCCTTGTCTCTTAAATTGTAACACTTACTATTAACAATATTGTTGGTGCTATATAAATTGTTATCTTTGGTATAGTGGTTAGAGGTGAACTTGATCGACTTTCTCTTAGGGCCCTTTTGATATTGTTCTTTTCCTTTTGGCCCCTCTTCTATGCTTCCTATCCTAGTTGGTTAAGAACTATTCATCAAGGGGAATTTATTGCATTGGCCTCTTGGTGGTTCTAGCCTTGAATCTAATTTTCTACTACTATTGTACCTAGGGATAGGTATATGGGATATATTATTATATTGTATATATGTATTATGGTTAGTTGGTATGGGCCACACATAATCCAAGGTTAATGCAAAAACGAAACCTGGCGAAGTAGTACTCTAAATACGTAAACTAGTTTCTGATTCACTAGATTGCATATGCGCAAGTGAAGAGCCTACTCCTAGTGATACATACTTTCTGCTTCACCAGATTGTATTACGCGCAGGTGAAGAGCATAATGCCAACAACAAAAAAGTATTAAAAAACAAAAGGAAGAAAAACAGGGATTATAAACTTAAAGAAAGAGATGAGTTAGGAAAAGAACAAAAAATATTTGATTGAATTTTTATTTTGAAAAAGGAAGTCATACATCTACAAAAGAAAAGGGATTTTTTTATGTGAGAAAGTACGAGTTTGGGTAGTACAAGAGGAGCAAAGAATGGACCCTAGAGCTAACATGGGGCCCATAAGGGAAATCAACTAATGGAAACCACACATGGGGAGAACTCCACACTCACCACCATCGAGCGATGCTCCCACGAGAGAGGATGGAGTGTATGGTTGGGTCATGATTTACTCATTTGAGGGGCTAGGTCATGGTTTGTTTACTTCCATTAGGGCATTTCACCCAAAAGCTTACTTCTCGATTTGCAAAGCTCTATATAGGTGTTGTGCTTTATATACCACTATGAGGGCCATCGTGGTATACATGTGGGATAATGACTCAAGACTCTTGCAACGTTTCTCAACATGTTTAGGATTTTTGTATGTGAAAGTACGATACTAGGAAGTACAAGAGGAGGAGAGAATAGATCTTAGAGCTAACATGGGGCCCACAAGAGAAATCAACCAACAAAAACCACACATGGAGAGAACTCCACACTCACCACCATCGAGCGATGCTCCCACAAGAGAGGATGGAGTGTATAGTCGGGTCATGATTCGCTCGTTTGAGAGGTTGGGTCATGGTTCATTTGCTTCTACTATGGCATTTCACCTAAAATCCTGCCTCTTGATTTACAAATTTCTATGTGGGCATTGTGGTTTATATACCACCATGAGGGCCATCATGGGATACAAGTGGGATAATGGCTCAAGACTCTCGCAACATTGCTCAAGGCATTTTAGAATTTTTTTGTGGGAATGTACGAGACTGGGCAGTATGAGAGGAGCATAGAATGGACACTAGACCTAACATAGGGTCCACAAGGGAAATCAACCAACAAAAATCGTACATGGGAAGAACTCTACACTCACCAGCATCGAGCGATGCTCCCACGAGAGAGGATGGAGCATATGGCTGGACCATTATTCGCTCATTTAAATGGCTAGGTCATGGTTCATTTGCTTCCACTAGGGCATTTCACCCAAAAGCCTGCTTCTTGATTTTCAAAGCTCTATGTGGGTGTTGTACTTTATATACCACCATGAGGGCCATCATGGGATACACTCTCGCAATGTTGTTCAAGGTGTTTAGGAATTTTTTAATGTGAGAAAGTACGAGATTGGGTAGTACGAGACGAGCAGAGAATGGATCCCAGAGCTAACATGGGGCCCACAAGGGAAATCAACCAATGGAAACCACACATGGGAAGAACTCCACACTCACCACCATTGAGTGATGCTCCCACAAGAGAGGATGGAGTATATGGTTGGGCCATAATGGAGCATATGACTAGACCAAATTATGGAGTATGCTAGATACATCTTAGGTAAAATTAATTACCAATTAAAAGAGTTCAAGGATAAAAGGAGGTTTACATACACTTGCTATCTATTTTAGTTGATTATCTACCAAAAGGACTAGTTATCATTCCTCAAGCTAAACCAAATGGACTAGATGAAAAACCAATACTAGTGGTAGATTTTACCGACCTACCTTACCGAGAAGTGGAAAATATCACCTACTACTTCTATGATATAATCTACAATACAATCATGGAGAATTTGAAAGAGAAGATGCCAAGACTTTCAGAGGAGAATCAAAACCTATTTAGGTTTGAGGAGTGGTCAAATGGAAATTACTATGTGGGGAAGTCCTAATCATTTATTTGCTTGTTGAGCTTCTCACCTATGCCCTTAAAAAACTTGTGTATGTGTTAGATTATCTATTTAACTTGGAATACATCAGGTAGTCACTATATATACCTATAATATTTTCAAGGGCAAAATAAGAACACCTTCTACTCACTAAAGTAGCAGGTAATGCAAATTATGCCGAAGCTATGATATTTCCATAATATTATTGAGGAGAAACTAAGAAGTATGGGGCTCATGTATCTTCAAGATATTTGGTCTTATGATCATGAGGATATTTCTAATGATTATTGGAAGACAAGGGTTTGCACATTCTTTATACATGAGAAAATATATAGGATCAAGAAGGAGGTAAACCGATCTGAGGAGGTTGCCCAAGCCACTATGGGGAGCAAACAAGGATGCAAATATGAAGTCCAACAATGGTACATCAACCTCATGTATGCCAATACAAAGATTAAATATGACTTCAATATTGATTGTAAGATCAACAATCACATATTGAAGGTCCTAAAGGATTCATGATACTCCAAGATGAAGATTCACTTTACTCCATGATTATTGTTGTTTGTGGTGGTGTGGGTGGTGATATATTGCAATCTTAACTTGATGTTCTACTCCCATTGACTCTTCAACCTTTTGTTACTCTATTTTAAACTCTTCATCATGCTCTTAGCTCATATTCCCTTTGTTTGGTGCATCCTTGTGCTCTTCTAACTTAGCTTCCTTGGACTTTGTCATTGTCTCTATTCTAGATTTTGATTCCTTTATTGGTTCTTTAACATGTTCCCATTTTATAATCAATCTTGGTTCTCCTTAGATTCTTGCTTCTTAATCCAATAAATATCCTTTAGTCTCATATTCTTTTTTCTATACCATAACTTCATGAACATCTTTTGCACATTAATGTGAACACTACCTAAAAAATCCAACCACGGATAACCAAGAACAATGTACACATCATTCATATCAATAGCATAAAAATCTGAATATAAAATATATTTATCCATGGTGATCTTCAAATATTCAAAAAGATGAACATTATCATCCTCAAGTTGCATGTACTTAACTTTTGTTCCTTGAACTTGCAACTTCTTAGCAAAAGTAATATCAAACAAAATTATATCTACTACTAGGGTTAATGGAAACAATAATATTTTCCTTTTGAATGCAGCCATAAACCTGCAAAATAGAATTTTTAGATTTTTTATGTGAGAAAGTATGAGATTGGGCAGTACAAGAGGAGTGGAGAATGGACCCCAGAGTTAACATGAGACCCACAAGAAAAATAAACCAACAAAAAACACATATGGGGCAAAATCCACACCCAACACCATCGAGCGATGCTCCCTTGGGAGAGGATGGAGTGTATGGCTGGGTCATGATTCGCTCATTTGAGGGGTTGGGTCATGATTTACATACTTCCACTAGGGAATTTCACTCAAATGTCTACTTCATGATTTGCAAAGCTCTATGTGGGTATTTTTCTTTATATACCACCATGAGGGCCATTGTGGGGTACATGTGGGATAATGGCTCAAGACTCTTACAACGTTGCTCAAGGTGTTTAGGATTTTTTTATGTGAGAAAGTACGAGACTAGGCATTACAAGAGAAGTGAAGAATGGATCCCAGAGTTAACATGAGGCCTACAAGGAAAATAAACCAATATAAACCACACATGGGAAGAACTCCACACTCACCATCATCGAGCAATGCTCCCACAGGAGAGTATGGAGTGTATGGCTAGGCTATGATTCACTAGTTTGAGGGGCTAGATCATGGTTCACCTGCTTTTACTAGGGCATTTCACCCAAAGGTTTGCTTTCTAATTTGTAAAGCTCTATGTGGGTGTTGTGCTTTATATACCACCATGAGGACCATCGTGGGACACATGTGGGATAATATCTCAAGACACTTGCAATGTTGCTCAAGGTTTTTATCTAAGATGTATCTAGCATACTCAATAATTTGGATGTTCCTTATATAGAGTTCAATTACATGTAGGAGGGTCACATGATACCCAAGAATTAGTCTTTTTCCCTAGCATTGTAGCAATTCCTAACAAGACCAGTTTCAACTCTAAAAATATGTTGAAGTTAGGAGCTTTGCTAGGGTCCTATAGATCATGGGTTATGAAATCTGGTTAATAATGTTAGTTGAATCTATAGTAATAGTATTTCTATACCTTTAGGTTGTAGGTTACCCACATTGTTGGATCATTAGATGCATTCAATATATTTTGAATATCATCTTCTCTGATGTAAAAATATTCTTTTGTCCATTATGGAGGCTTGATGCTCTTTTCATCAAAATTATGTCTTTAAGTACATGCCTCCACTAGATCTAGGCAATTCCATATCTAGGTCACTATATTCATTGTTAACCCTACGGTAAATACAACTAATGTTCTAGGAGTCTATTTTGGATCCAAGGAGCGATTTGCTTGACCTAGGGAGAAAAATGCTATGAAATTAGAGTGAGTTAATCTTTTAAATTTAAAAAAAAAAATTGATTATGGGAGCAATTTGGTTAGGCTATGGAGTTATTCAATCAACCCAACTAGTAGATCACTAGCATGGAATGGTTAAATTGGTTTGTTGAAGGAGCAATTCATTTGAGTTAACTAGCAAATTACTAGTAGGTCATTCCTTTTACAAAAATCTTATTTGTTGAATGGAATTGGGTGACATTTGGAAATAATGAGTGGCTTGCTCAAAGAGGTGATTGGATTGCTCAATGTTATCCCCTTGGTGAAAATTTGTTTGGAGGGATGGATGGTTTATGGAGGTTGGATAAAAGTTCATGTGGTTTACTATGTTATAAGGGTTTGAACGCTTTGCTTGGCATTTGACTTGGTCGGTTCCTATAAGATGTGGTTAGATCAAGGCCCTTCAAAGGCCTAAACTATTTCCTCATCTAGTTGGTTTTCACTAGCAGTTGGTTTACCCCTTGCCAGTGAATCATTTGGAGGAGGATAAAGTTGAACGGTCTAGCTAAGACTACTTGTGCATGCAATTCACTTCTAAAAAGGATCTATTAGTTGTTATAGGGGTTGCACATAGTTTTTTGAGTGGCTAGTGATGCATAAAATGAGGTGAGGATGGTTAGGTAGGTTATCTCAGGAATGGACCAATTTCCCACCTAACTAATTTGTTTGTTGTATGAGGTTACAACACGTGAATCACTCTTCTTTGACCCCCTTAATATTTTTCATATTGATAATACATTAGCAAGAAAAAGAGAGTAAGGAAAATAGAAATGAGATTTCTTATCAAAAGGAAGAGAGATAAGAGTAAAAATAATAGTAAAAAACATACAAATTGTATTTAATGTATATATTTATATTTTCTTTTGGCTATAGACGCTTCTTTAGATGGGTTGCAAATGTTGCTCATTTACCAAAATTGAGAGTGGTCTCTTGTCCATAGTTATAAGCTTATAGGATTTTAGACCCATAATCCAAACAATTTGCTATGGTATATTCTAGAAAGAATCAAATTTAAGGCGACTTCTTAGTTGAGCCCTATCTTCATCCCACTTGAACACCATTTCATCCTACTTGTAATCTATTTCTATGGCCTTGTTGTTAAACCTTCGTTTGATTGTCATATGATGTTGGACCATTATTTTTAATTCCTTTTCTCTTTCTTATTCCAAGGCTAGAAGGGCATTTAGTCATTGCTTGTATTGGTATGATATCAATATCTTCAACCTCCAACTATTATGACATTTAAATAGAAAGGAGTTTTAAATTGATTGGCAATACAACCTCCTTTATGAAGACTAATTTGTAAGGAGATGACCCTGTAGAAACCTTGGTGTTACTTGGTATTCCCCTAGTGCTCTCCATAACTTAGCATGCCAATTTCTCTATGATTTGACTATAATATTCTTCAGCATCCTTACGATGTTATTATTGGTGGAACATACTAGACCATTGAATTGAGGATAGTAATTGGAGGTCATTTTTAGCACAAACCCATATTCCAATATGAACTTCATCACCTTGAATCCTACAATAACATCATCAATAATTATTATGGATGGATTCCCAAACCTGGTGATGATATCTTCTAAGAGTTGGATTATTACCTCCTAGTTTAGTTGATTTGACTAGCACTACTTTAACCCATTTGGTGAAATAGTCTATCTCAGTTTAAATCCATCTATGTCCTACACTAGATAAAGGATTATTCTTGCTAATGAACTCAAGCCCCCAATTTTGGAAGGGTTAAATGATATTGATATACTTCAATGGAATTGATGCTTTTCTTCTTTCCATAAACATGCAACAGACCTTGTATCCCTTGAACCATTAGAAACGGTCAGAGAAAATGGTAGGTGAATAATATCCTACTCCCATGGCCTTATGTGTTATGGTCTATGCAAAATAATATCCTTCCTCATCATGATACTCTCTGATTAGGGATTTGATCCTTTCTTCCTCAATACATCTTAGCAATATCCCATATTATCATTTTCAAAAAAGTACATTGTTTGACCATACATAGTGCATTGACTTTTGCCTAAAATAGGGCCTTTATTTAGGCATAACCCTTTTGGGACTTAACTAGATATCATGACCTTCTAATGTCTCCCATTTAGCTTGTTTGATATTCTACATCTAACTCTTTCAATAGTGCCACTTGATCCCTTGGAATAGAGATCACAAGGTTTTGACATAGAGCTCTTCCCGTGATAAGCTTAGTAAGATTAATCTCTATGTCAAATTCTTGGACTTTGATTATTCACCCTACTCTCTTTTCTCCTAGTTTAGCATGTAGCACATTGGATCAAACATCGGGGTGGACTATAAATATGGTAGTACTGCTTTAGGATAGATAATATATGAACTTTCTTGGGGCTTTCATGATGGCAAACACTTGTTTTTCAATAAATGTATATCTCTCTTCGTAGTTATGGAGGACTTGGCTCATGAAGGAGATAGGTGATCTAAAACTTAGAATTTTGACTTATTTAAATATCAAGAGTTCATGTTAAGGAAGATCATAGAAGATTACAATTTAAAAGTAATAGAGTATAACAAATCAAAATATAAATATATAAGCAAAATATTGAAATGATTTTATTGATCACAAAAGAGAGTATAATGCAAGTAATATTTGAGAAGATATGTGAGGCTATAACATTGCATCTGTTACTCATGACTTTTATAGTAGAGGTGCATCTCTTTACAAGAGTTGGTGTATTGGAAATCCACTATATTAAATATGGAAGGTCACCCATATGGAAATATGGTGGTTCACCTTTTGTGACTAAGGTCACCCATATGGAAATATGATGATTCACCTTCCATGAGTTACAAAGTGTATATAAAATAAAAATTATATACATATGACTTTTCCTTTTGTGTTTTGTCTACTAATAATATGTAAATACAACTAGGTATGCATTTTGGTGAAGAAAATATAAAAATGAAAAATTACAATTTTTTTGTAAGTATTTTGTTTTGCATTTTCGAGGGCATTCAGAGCATTTTTCATAAAATTTTTAACAACTCTATAGAAATGCTTATTGAAATTGTTGTTCTTTCTAATCTTCACAATGCTTCTAGGATCAAAAATACTTTTTTGAGCATAAAGCCTTCCCACAAAATGGTCATATGCCTAGATCAATAAGATGTTCCTTATTCTTGTCATTCTTTTAGGTCAATATTATGATAATGCTTTCACTTGTCCCAAAGACATAGATCCTAAAGTCCCTACAAAAATTGTGGTTTATGAATACTAGGGCTTTAGTGATGTTATTTTTCATGTCTTGGAAGGCTTTGTTGCCTTCTTCAATCCAACTAGGATTGCATCCTTTTTGAACATGTTAGCGATCGGTCTAACCAACTATGCAAAATTGGTTATAACCTTGGCTAAAAACTAGATGTGACCTAGAAAGAATTGAATCTTTATAATGGACATGGTAGGACATCTTTAGATACCACATGTCCTAATAGTTTGCCTTCTTAGACCATAAAAATGAACTTTTCAGGCTTAAGTGAGATACCATACTCTCTACAGCTTTGAAAGACAGATTCTAAATGTGCAATATGCTTATTTGTTTCTTTTGAAAATACAGTTAAATAATCAAGGTAAATATGTATGTTCACATTGACTAGTCTTGTAATGGTGATATCCAAAGCTTATTTAAAGGTGGCCTCAATGTTTGACAACTTGAAAGACATGCTTTGGTATGTGAAAGTTCCCTATTTGGTGGTGAAGGTTGTTTTGTGTTGATCATTGTTCTTGACCCATGTTTATCATAGCCTAAGAAGTCATTCAAAAGTGATAACTTCTGCAACCCTACCACTTTTAGTCAAATCTAATCTATAGTAGGAAGAAGAGAGTGGTCCTTTAATGAAGCTCTATTTAGATTCTTAAACTTATGCACAACCTAATGTCTCCATTTTCTCTCCATTAGTACCAGGTTGACTATCTAGGTGAAGTGCTTAATTGGGAATACTATTTATGCCTATAAAAATTTTAGAAGTTTTTTTTCATGGCTACCTCTATCTTGGAAATTATAGGCTTCACACTAGCTTCTAGTTCAATCGTATGCTCTATGATTTTTTTTATCATACATATTTAAATCCTCATAGGATCAAACAATTATGTATTTGTACTTCCCACAAAGCTCTTTAAATAGATAGATCTCTTTTCCTAGTAGCAAATTGTTTCCTTCAATGATCTCAACACAGTGGTAGGAGGGCACCTTCACTTTGATGTTAGATTTATTTTCACAATTATTGGGATTAAACCTTTTGGTAAATAATTTGTTTTTAACTAGATTACCCCATCTTTTTTGTCATCCCCATATTCATTCTTGTTTTCTACATGTTGAGTTTCTTTGATGAGAAATTAGATAATTTGCTTGTCATTATTGAACTTGCTAATGGTCAGAGTTTTTAGAGATTGTAGGCCTAACAACCACCTCCAACTCTTTCCTTTTGTCCCAAATTTTAGAGGTAAGTTTGAAAGTTCCTTTTGTGGATATCATTTCATCTACCTTGGCATACAATTCCTAAGGAATTGCCTTCATCTCATAAATGTTGAAGCTTTTTAGAAAATCCTAGACCCTGTGCATGTATGAATTCAATTTTTTTTCTTAATGGCACATTGTGAATTGACCTAATTTATGACTAGTTCAAACTCGCCAAATACCTTGAGATCCTTGATTCCCATATTTTTAGCTTTTCTTAAACTAGTGATGGTTGATGGTAAATTTTGGGCAGGATGTGTCATAATGTGTAGTGAAGAGGTTTTACTTATTGATGATTGGGTATTTGGAATAGAAAAATGAAGAACATAGACCCAAGGATTTGAGGGTTCTGGATGATATTGATGACATAAACCATAGGTGGGGCAACTGGTAGTTTTCCTACTTTAATCAGGATATTTTTTTGGGCCATCTCTTCAAAAGCTACAAATAAAGTGATAAGCTTAGAATTACAAACCATTAGTGCTAAATCAAACTATAAGCTTTTGATGTCAAATTGCAATGCTCATTTCTTCTTTGATCTAGCATTTTGAGGAATTAAGTATATGGTATTTATGAATTTAGTGTTATAATGATGAATATTTTCTTAAGGATACCTTTGCTTTGCTTTTAATTAGAGAAAAATAGGGTACTCATTACCTATACTACCAAATCTACACATGTATGGTTTCAATTGATGCCCAATTAGTAATACTGTAATAGAATTATCTAATATTCCCCTATACCACAAAGCAAATTTATATATAATGAATAAATAAGCAAGGATACCATAGTGTCTTCCTCCTAGATATGATGGATTGACTTAAGTATGGAGAGCTCATTCAAATAAAACAAAATTGTTTTATTCCCACTCCCATCGAAGGTTGGTAAGGCTTTCATAGCATTAATTGGAATGGGAGAATAGACCCTTAAGTTTAATGGTCCTTAATAGGTCTAATCTAGGATTTGATTTTGGGACCTAGGAAGTTGAGGCACTAGATTATTTTAAGGAGGTTGATTGTATTGCATTGAGCAAGTGTAAATCACATAGCCTTGATATGAGGTTGCATATGATGGCTAGTGAGGACTTTGAGATAATTTTAATTGTGGATAACCTTGAGGATATTTATATGCAACATAATATGGTGGCAAAAAAGGATAATTTAGATTTTGAAAAGGTGACAAATTAGGACAGGATAATTGTTCATTAAGAAGGGCTAGCATATTTTGGATAGGAGAGGATATTAAAAGCAATGTTGAGGAAATTGTTGGTTTTGAAGAGCGAGGCATTGCTACAGGTTGTACGATGGCTAACTAGTTTGAGGCGATGCTTGGCTCAAGGGGTTTCCCTATATGAAAACTGAAGGGAAAGGGGAAAGGTATCATGGACCTCTTCACAGTGCCTCTCTCCTTGATTATTACCTTGAGGATAGGGGTAGTATGTGAGCTTAGAGTCTAGAGTTTGATGGATTGATTGAAGAACACCTACGTTTCTCTTAAGATATTGTTTTACTAAGTTTAAACTTAATCTAGTCCTAATGGGGCATACAAGTGCAACAACAAGACCTAAAACTAATTTTTTATTTTTATTTTTGATGATAAACCAAAATATGCTTTCTCTTTTAAGGGTCCAAGAGATATGCAATAAACAAGTTTTAGATGTAGCTATTTATGATTTTGATTCAATGATGGTAAGACTAAAAATTTAATTGGTCTCCTAAATAATTAGAATGCTAAACTCATTTATTTTATCTTTTTCTTTATTTTTATAAATAAATAGAAAATAGAAACTAATTCTACAAACAACAAAAGGATTCTAGAATCTAAATGTTGAAATAAAATTATTATGGATTAGAAAAACATGGTTCTATCATAGAGATAAAAGTGTTATCAGTCTCGCAGAAGTACTGTTGGCACTATCACATTTGTTGAAGTAAATGAACAATATTTCATTATTGAAGCAGTGATTAAATAATACACAGTATGCTTCAATTAGCTCGGGAGAAGCGGATCCCAACAATAATCCGCTCAATATTTAGCTAATGGTGTAACAGGAAAATAATGTAATAAACTAAGAAGTGCTAAAATATATTATACGCTAACATCCCCCCTTATTACATTATTTGGGTAATGAAACAATAACTAGCTATACTAACATCCCCCCAGATTACATCATTTTGCAATACATAGAGAACTGCGAAACAATTCAAATTTGACACGCGCAAGTGCTTTAGTGAAAATGTCTGCAACTTGAGAATTTGTGGGAATGTGCTGAAGCTGAATTCGGTGCCTTGGAACTTCATCTCGAATGAAGTGACATTGTGTGTCAATGTGCTTTGTTCTTTCATGATGTATTGGATTCTTGACAAGATTCAAAACACCCATGTTGTCGTAGAACAAGTGTATTGGAGATTTTGATGGAAGACCCATACTTGTTAGGATGCGACGCAACCATATCACTTCGCACACAGCTTCACGTGCGGCGTGATATTCTGCCTCTATTGATGAAATAGCAACCACCTGTTGCTTCTTGTTGTGCCAAGAGACAGGACCAGATCCAAGATGAAACAAATATCCTGAAGTTGATTTACGATCATCATATGATCCGGCATAGTCGGAGTCCGTGTATCCCTGTAAGAAGAATTTGTTGTTCCTCTTATATTCTAGGCCATATTCCATTGTGCCACGGACATAGTGAAGAACGCGCTTTGCTGCTTTCCAGTGTGTAGTCTTAGGCTCCTGCATGAACCTCGAAAGATAGTTGACAACAAATACGATATCCGGCCTAGTGTTGGTCAGATATATGAGACTCCCAATCAATCGTCGATAGAGAGTACCATCTACCTGAGGTGAATCATCATATCGCGATAACTGAATTCCTGTTTCCATCGGAGTTGACATTGGCTTGCAATCAGTCATGCGATATTTTTCCAATAGGGTCTTGGCATATTTTTTCTGAGACACTTTGATGTAGTGCTCCTTCTGGCTGACTTCCAGACCAAGACAATAATGGAGAAGTCCGAGATCTGACATCTCAAAATATTGACACAAGTCTCTTTTGACAGTAGAAATCATAGTTTCTGAACTCCCTGTAATGAGCAGATCATCAACATAGAGTACAAGCAACACTATTTCAGAACCTTGTTTCTTAAAATAGAGGTTTGCATCTGACGAACATCTCTTAAATCCATGCTGTAGAAGGTGATTATCCATTTTTATATACCAAGCCCGAGGGGCCTGTTTCAAACCATATAAGGATTTTACCAATTTGCAAACTTTTTGCTGTTGGCCTTCCACTTCAAATCCTTCCGGTTGAGTCATGTAGACTTCTTCTTGGAGATCACCATTTAGAAAAGCACTCTTGACATCCATTTGGTGTACTTTCCACCCATATTGTGCTGCCATAGCACAAAGAACTCGAATGGTTGTCATCCGAGCGAGTAGGTGCAAAAGTTTCCTCGTAGTCAATGCCTTCTCTTTGAGCATAGCCCTTTGCAACAAGTCGGGCCTTATGCTTATCTATTGTCCCATCTGCTTTATACTTAACTTTATACACCCATTTGTAGCCTATGGGCTTCTTTTCGTATGGCAGATCGACAAGCTTCCAAGTTTTGTTTTTCATCAAAGACTTATACTCTGCATCCATAGCGGCCTTCCACTGAGGCTCACCAAGAGCATCTTGCACTGATGCGGGTTCAAGATCGTCTATGGAAGACATAAACACCCTATCATTATCAATATCCATATCTTCTGTATCTCTCTCTGATCTACAGAAAGTTCCTCAAAATATTGACACGGATCATCAACCCCAGTATTCTCTGTTGTAGCTTTCTCCTGTCGAGCCATGCTACGAGTACGAGGCCTATCCAATGTCAAATATGGTGGAGTGGATAGCTTAGAGTCTTTGATTGTATTTGTATACCACTTTGGATTCTTCTTCTGAGGTGTTGAAGAAGATGAAGACGGACCTCCAACCTTTGATGAAGGAGATTTATCAACCTTAGTTTCCACAAGGTCTAGGTATACATCTGATGTGTTTTCTGATGTGAAAGCCTCATCAAAAACTACATCTCTACTAATGTGTATCTTCTTTGTCAAGGGATCAATCAAACGATAACCCTTAGAGTGCTCATCATACCCAAGAAGAATACACTTCAATGTCTTCTCATCTAGCTTCTTCCTTTTCTCTTTTGGTATGTGCATGAAAGCTTTACATCCAAAAATGCGTAGATGAGAAATGGAGGGTTTCCTACCACTCCATGCTTCCTGTGGAGTCATTCCTTGTAGAGCCTTTGTGGGTGCCCTATTCAACAGATATACTATTGTGGTGACAACTTCTACCCAATATAGTTGCTCAAGACTAGCTCCTGTGAGCATGCAACGAACCATTTCCATGATGGAACGATTCCTCCTTTCAGCAACTCCATTTTTCTGAGGAGTATAAGCAATAGTTAACTGTCGTGTGATCCCATTTTCTTTCAAGAACTCAGAGAATTATTTAGAGGTGAACTCCCCCCCTCGATCTGAGTGGAGGGTCTTTATAGAAGTCCCTGACTCCTTTTCAACAGATTTCTTGAATTGCTAAAAGAAGCCAAATGCTTCAGATTTCAGTTGAAGAAAGAATACCCACATCTTTCGTGAGTAATCATCCACGAATAACTGAAAATACCTCTTACCCCCACAACTGTTGGGAGTTAAGGGACCGCACAGATCGGTGTGAATCAACTCCAGAGGTTTCTTTGCTCTTGTAGAGCTCCTTTCAAAAGGCACTCTATGCTGCTTTCCTGCCAAGCAGTCAGAGCAAACTGGTAAAGTGGTAGAAAGGGAAGGAAGACCTTTTACCATTTCATACTTACTTAACTCAAGTAAGTAACCAAAACTCAAATGTCCATATCTCTTGTGCCATAGGGAAGTTGCCTCCTTTGTAGAGACTATCATGGCTACATGTGGAGTAGAGATAGCATCTAAGGCAAATAAGCCATGCTTATATGAAGCAGTTGCAATGTTCTTACCCCTCCCGGTAATAGAACAACACTTCTTGCCTCCCTCAACACTAAAGTTCACAACCATATCTTTGTCCAGAATTTGTGTGACTGACAACAAATTGTTTGCCAATCCTGGAACATAGAGAACTTTGTCAATCTGACACTTGCCATCAGGAAGAGTGACTAAAACAATACCTTCTCCCTGAACCTTGTAGGTTTTATCATCAACAATAGTGACAGGTTTGCCCTCTTTGGCCTCAAAAGACTCAAACCACGATTTGTCACCGATCATGTGCTTATTGGCTCCAGAATCAACATACCATATAGGATCCATCTGCTTGGACACTGTGGTAGTCATGAGAACTTTGTGGGCTCTCTCAGAATCCATGTCAGATTCTTCAACAACAACATTCACTTGTTGTTTGTTCTTTTGTGGTTTGTTCCGGCCTTTCTGTTTTGATTGTTTATTCTTATGCCAACATCTGTTTGTATCATGACCTTCTTTGTCATAGATCTTGCAATATCTCTTTTTCTGTTGAGGTTGTTGAGTTTGTTTCCCTTTTGAATCCTTTTGTGAATTCCCTCCCTTCTAAAAATTACCCTTCTTCTGGTTCTGCCCTTTCCTGTTGATGTAGAGGGCAGTGTTAGAAGAATCATCTCGTTGTAGTTGGCGTGCCTCCTCCTCTTGAAGCATATTAACCAATTCTACAAAAGTAACTTTCCGTTGCGATACCTGAAGGGAAGTGATCAACACCCGATAAGAATCAGGTAAAGCTCTCAATACAATTGAGGTAAGGAGCTTGTCATCAACTGGTTCTCCTAAAGAATTCAACTTTGCTTTCAATTCAGACACTCTGCAAAGAAAAAATTCAACTGTCTCCCCCTCGCTTCATGCTTAGACTATGTAATTGAGATTGAAGAAATAGAATAGTGGAATCATTCTTTCCCTCATATATAGTATTAAGGGCATCCCATGCCTCTTTACTATGTTCACAGTCAGCAATATGGGGTTGAACTTCATCAGACACAACAAGCAAAATGAGCACCTTTGCTTTGTTGTCTTGCTTGTCAAAGTCTTTTTGAGTAGTAGATGGAGTTGTAGCACCAGCAGCAGATGAAGGTCTTGTTGTTGCTCGAGATACAACATCCCATAAGTCATCCATGACTAGGATAGCCTTCATCTTGTTTTTCCATGGTGTGTAATTAGGACCTTTCAACAACTGATGAGAATCAGTCATTAATTTTGCAGACATGGTGAAGGTTCCTTATAACACCAATTGGTCCCCCTTTCGATATACCTTTTTCTAGGCCGTTATACCGTACAAAATACCCGCCCTTACGTGAGGGAAACTATAGGTATTTAGAAAGATAAAAAAAATCACCCGCCCTTACGTGAGGGAAACTATAGGTAATTTTTAGAGATCATACGATACGTGGTACTTAAGCAGTACTGAAAGGGAATAGTCTTGTTGATGGCACCTACCATAGAAAGTCTGCAATCCTCATGCGTGGGGCGTAACTTCCCCTAAACACTTTGGATTTCAGAACTTTCGTCAGGATTTACGCCTAAACACAAGAACTATTAGGGTAATGGATGGAGTAAAAAAATGCAAAATGGCAAACTTATCTCTCCCCGACGATTTATAGAGAACAAGCTCAGACATCGTTTTGGCAGCTATATTAGGCGGCGGATACAATAGCGCAATCACGATAGCTTTACCTGTAAGTGCTGGCCAGAGGTATCACAAATACCGAACGCTGCAGTGCAATAAATTGCACGGATGGGTTTTAATTATTCCGGGGACTTAGGGAGTGAATTTGATTTTTTTTAACTTTTAATGAAGTAGTGCAAAACAGAAAAAAATGCAACCTACAACATAAAAAGTGCCCACAGGAATGACCCACTAGGTGTCGGGCGCAACCGAAAATGCACCTTTACAATAATGCCAAATTTGCTTTTCAAAAAATTACTCACTTTCCCCCTTTGATTTTTTGAAAAAAAATACCCCCTTTTTAAAAAAAATCTCTCAACAAAGGATTTTGATAATTATTTTATAGCTTTAAAGTTAAAAAAAATATTAATTTTAATTTATATAGTTAAAAAACCATTAAAAAATAAATTAAAATTAAATTAAAAATTTAATTTTAATTTATATAGTTTAAAACTATGTAAAATAAATTAAAATCAATAATTAAATTTAACTAAAGAAAAATAATTAAAAAAACTTTGAATTTTTTTTTTACCTTTTCTTTCCAAGGGGGGGTTGGCGGGATTGGAACCCGCGACCTGCAGGCTCCCTGAGCCTTACCGCACAGTCCACCACCAGGTGGACTAGCGGGCTGATCCGAAAGGATCAGGGACCCCCTCGTATTTGAGGAGGGTCCCGAGAGCCCACTCCTGTCGCGGTTGCCTGGCTGCAGCTCCCTCCATGGCTGGCGACGGCAGGTGGCCATGGCAGTTGCTGCCTTCGCTGCTGGTAGCAGTAGGGTGGCGGTAGCGGGGTGGCGTCGACTACTGGCGATAGCGAGGTGGTGCCTATCACTGCCTCCGCTGCTGGCGACGGCTGGGGTGGCACGACGGCGTCTGTTGCATCGCATGATGGAAGTCGCACGTCGCGCACGACGCTGGGGGGCGGCCTACGCCTACGTCACGCGCAACGTCAGGGGGGTTCGCCTACGTCGCGCGCGACGTCGGGTGGGGGTGGAGTGGTGCAAGAAAAATGTAGGAGTCACGCAACGTAGGGGGGTGGGGTGGGAGTGCGTGCACAGGAAAACACACAGCAAACAATGTGCATGGGAGTGCGTGCATAGACATAATATATATTTTTTAATTTCTAAGGTTCGGAACCTTAGAAAAAAAAATCCTGCTCTGCTTCCGCTTCCAGCCGTGTTTCTGCTTCCTCCAAAACAACTTTCGATTTCTCTAGGCAAGCATTCGCTGCCTTTTTTTTGTTTTTTTTTTAGACCAGCTCTACAAAAAATATTGTCGCCCCCTATTATCAAACTGGATCTGATGCCATGTTGAAGTAAATGAACAATATTTCATTATTGAAGCAGTGATTAAATAATACACAATATGCTTCAATTAGCTCGGGAGAAGTGGATCCCAACAATAATCCGCTCAATATTTAGCTAATGGTGTAACAGGAAAATAATGTAATAAACTAAGTGCTAAAATATATTATACGCTAACAACATTGTGATGATGCTTTCGCTTAAAATAAATAGAAAAATAAGAGATCAATAATAAAGGGATCTGCTTGAGCTGGAGAGTATTATGTTTTCTCGGCCATCATCAGACCCCTATTTAGATAAGAGTTAAAAACTAATAAAATGATAGATATATGGATTAAATGATTAGTGATGAAAGCATCACTGAGCTAGCAATAGCGCTATCAACATTTTTGCCTAATAGATAATTCTTTTGCTCTCTATGACTGTGCAAAAATAGAGAGCGATAATACCACTAGACCTACAATATAGTAACACTTTTACTTTAGAGGGCAACAAAATGAGAATAACTGTAAGATTAAATGACTTAATAACTAAAGCATGAGAGGTCTTTAACCAAGATGTATAGATACCCTCTAAATACAGAAAAATAGCAAGGTTGTTTAATGTAAAATGTAAAATAACTAAAGCATAACCTTACCATTCATAAAGATGAAATCCTATGAATCTAGATGAAATTTGGTAAAATTTTGTTACTTTGAAAAGACCATGAATTGATCTCTTTCGAGTGTTGGATTTATAAAAAGCCATGGCTTCTTGGGGGAAGGATTGCATTGAAGGTGATAGGATTGGAGATGGTAAGAATTTAAAATAGAATCAAGATGCCATTAATGGAGGAAGATTATTAATGAAAATTATTGAAATTGGGATTTTTACTGGGGATGCAATTTGGATCTAGATAACTGGATCCATTAATCATGGGCAACTTGAAAGGTACGAATGGTAAATTTTCTATTTTGGTGCATGACAATCAAAAGCATTGGTGGTGCTTTTGTTGTAGCACTTTTGCTAAAGTGACAATCGTGGGTTGAATTTGGGCAAGAAAGGTTGAAAGATCAAATTTTGCAAAAGTGCTACCCAAGAGGTGAGATATTTTGCTTTTGGAGCAATCAATGCTCCAAATTTGATTATGGAGATGATTGTTTCAATTTGGTTGATTGATTGAATAATTGATGAAGATATTGGTAAATTTGAAGATTAACGATGTGCTCAAAATTAGGTGTTTACATTTACCCCTTTTTGATGCATTTATTGCATAATAAGTACATAAAAACCTGACATAGTGCACCAATTTTGAGACAAAAATATTTATTGTTGCTTATTGTTAGTGATGCAAAATGATTGATGCTTTGAGTGTTTTCTTAGAGGTGATGTTATAGTTTGAATTTTGGGTAGCATTAAATGATACCATGCCCTAGTGTGCCCCCTATATTTTTGTAGATAAAAACAAGTTGGTTTGAGAAAACTTGACTTGATTATGATCAACACTTGTGTGATGATGAAAAATTAATGACAAATAGCAAAAATCAGCCAGGGAGGCTAGGGGGTAAAAATAAATTTATTTTTACTCCAGCAAGGGAAGGATAGAGAGGTTTGGGACCCTAAGAGCTACATTTGTTTTGATGGTATAACATGCATACCCATTTATCCAAGCAGAATAGGTGAGGGCACCCACAACTAGAAAGGGAGCCTGAGTATATGTACATACCAAAATATTTTACCTTTTTCTCAAGTTCTATCTCAAAAAGTGTATCCAAATGAATGGGTCATGCTTTCACATGGCAACAATAATTTCATGTTGGTACTTTCACTACCTAGTAGTGCTTTTTCCACTCGAAGGTACTTATGCATCAAGGTGGCACTTTTGCTCACTTTAGACTTTTGATTTGATCATGCTTTTACTTTGCAAGTTGAGGTTAATCGCGTACTTGACTTGCTAGATCCAAGAGCAATTATAGATGTTGGACTATAGAGAGTATTTTCCACATGCACTAGATACCATTCAGGGTCTCTTAAGATATGCATACCATCTACTATTGGCAATGTTAGGGCTATACCATATAGCCTTAATATCAAAGGTTGAGTTTGATAGAGCTCTTCTGGTAGCACTCGTAGAGCAATGGTATTCAAAGATGAATACCTTCCAACTCTCTATAAGGGATATGATTGTGATCCTTGAGGACATCTAGAGGATCCTAAAGGTACTGATCTTAGATGCAAAGGTACATGTTAGCCAGAACCAATGGAGATGTCTAGAGAGGCTAATAGATGATGTAGAATTCCCAGTGGAGACGTCAAACATTAACATCAATGCTATTTACATTGAGATTCAGTTAGGTAGGCAAATGATAATTTTGTGTACCATGGTACTAGAGGTATCGATTGTCAATATGAGTTGGAGGGTCATGCATTAGGGGTTTAGAGAGGTTATGGCTGACATGGAAAAGTAGCAGATGATCTTCGTTTGGGGTCCCATTGTGTTGACATGCTTGTACTAGTCATAACATAGGATAGTCTACAAAGGTGGCTGTAGTCTAAGTGGTTGCACATTGCTCCAAGTGTGGGCTTAGGAGCATATTGTATTCATGAGGCCCTCAGGACTACTAGGATAGGTGGAAGATTAAGAGGAACCAATAGCCTATATGTAAGATCAATTGTTAGAAATAAGGAAGAGAAGGCCTAACAAAAGCATGCTAGCAATGATGATGCAAGTGATCAATAATATGTGAGCTGAGTAGATCATCACAACCGTATAGACATCATCTAGGCTAGCAAGATGATGTCTACCATCTAGCTCATATTAGGTGAATGAGATGGTTGGTGGGACCATGATGGGAGCAATATCTCCATCGTTTTATTTTTGTGGTTCACTAGTTTGGTGCTAGGTAGGGAATTCCAATAGAGTTGGTTTAATATAGTAGCTTCACTAGAGAGAGGGTTCTATTGTTCACGATAGGGTTCAACGATGCACCAGATCCCTATTAATATACCAAGATGGACCGAGATGATCTTTCCATTTTGAACCCCAAGAACGATGATCTTGGCATGATCAACGACTACTAGCAATGGTACTAAACCATCAATCCATTGAGGGTGATCATCATAGGGGCACAACCAACAAATCAACAAAGGCATAATAGAGGATATTGGGTAGCACCAACTTTGATGTTTTGATATAGAGTATTGGCGATAGTAAAAGGTTTATGCATAGGTAGTAGAGGTAGGACCTTGAATCTTAGCTTTGCCTATGAGCATGGCAGTAAAGGCAAGACTGAGCAAGTCACCACTATCTATTATTGAGGTAGAGTGAGATGCCCTGGCTGGGAAGGTAGACATCCTAAAGGCTATGTTGATGGTCACTCAGGTAGAGGTAGCAACATAGATGATAAAGTAAGACTGGTTGGTAGGGCAAGTTGTAGAGATATAATAGACCATTCAAGATCTAACTACAAAGCAGGACGTAGTGATAATGAGGGTTGTTAGATCAACATCAGGATTCGAAGAGGACCAGGTGGTCCAAGAACTATTGGATCAAATGGCCTAGATCTAGAGGGATCTACAAGATGAGATCATATGGGTGGCACACTATAGATATGCATGTCATGCAGTTGTTCTAGTTTGATAATCATCTCCTATTGCCAATGAGGGTGTGGTTATAGACACACTATAGGTCATAACATACCAGTTGCAACAATCAATGATGTTGCCACCACCTACAAGAGGGGGAGGAGGAGAAGCCCTAGGAGCATTAGACATAGACTTCCAGAGTTAGCCACATTTTGGATTGTTATCATGATTTCAAGAGGTATGATTTATAATGTATATTATGATTGAATTTATGTATATACTTGAGATTTATATATCGGTGATTATGGATTCATTGATGTTGTTATTTATATGATGGTCCATGATGTTATGATATGGATTTTATATTTATGATGCATGTTATAGTTATGTTTTATGTGCTTTGTGATGGTGATCTATTGGATTATGCTATGATGCTTAAATTTATGTTAATTAATAATGGATGGTTAATTATGATTAGATGTGATGTAATGAATTAAATGAATGATTCATGAGTAATGATAAGAGTGCACTAATAATTAGGTTAAATTAAGTGACATGATGATAAACTTACATGATAGATAGATGATGGATACATGGTGAGATGCATGATGTACCCAAGAGGGCTTTTGCATGGCACCAAGAGGTGTTGCTATAGTAAAACTATATACAACTATGTAGAAAATGATATTTTCTCAAGGGGACTTTAGCTTAGATTTACCTAGGGGATTTTAGGTTAGAGAAAAGAGTTGTATATAGATATATATAATTATATATAGGGATATGCTTAGAGATTTGTCCAAGGACTTTAGTTAGATTTTCCCTGAGGAATTTAGTTAGTTTTTCCCTAAGGAATTTAGTTAGCTTTAATATTTTTCCATAGGAGCTATAATTAGCTTTGCCTAGAGGACTTTTGATCAGTTGCTATGATATAGAGATGTGTACAAATATTAAAAAATAATAATTTTCTTTAAACAAAGGTCTAACAAACTTTTTCTTGGCTTATAGGACTTTTGATTTAGTATTAGACAAATGCATAGAGGACTTTTGTTTAGATTGATTTACCTCATAAAGAAGGGTCATAAAGGACTTATGATTTATTGGTATAATAATGAATGATACCCCCAATTAGGAGGAAGAAATCTTTGTTGACTTATTACCACCATGCATGGTGGTACATGGTTGACAAGAGATGATATGGTTAATCTTGCTATCAAAACCTATGAATCTTGTAGTATTCATCACGTAACAAGTGTTTGATGAGATAAGACAATTGGATTTGATTGACCTTGTTGTCAGAACCTATGAACCTCACATTATTCATCATGCAACAAGTGATATATGAAATAGAAGAAAATAGATGGAGATAATGTTTAAGATAAACCAAATAGAAATAAATTTATGTTATATGAACCCTTATTGGTTTTCAAAGTGAGACTACGAGTATCCACTTGTATTAGTCACCTAGTAAATAAAAATAAACCATCCAAACTAGCATCATCATTTACATATCATCATCGATTCTTAAATCGATAAGCAATAGACATTCCTAAACGAGATAGGCATGTGTATGTAGGGAGGTATGAAGTTAAACTACTATAGGTAAGAAGTAATAAATAGCTAAAAGCAAACATGTAGCTAACATAGACTTAAATGTAAATATATTTTAAGATGCATTATGTTTGTTGGTTCTCTAAGCTCTCTTCCATCAAGTATGGTGAGGAGGTAAGCACTTGGACCATACTTGGTGGTTATGATGTATGGACCTAACCACTTAGACTCAAAGTTTCCTTTGATATTGGTTTTGGCATTGGTGTTATTTTGATTCTCTTTGAAGACAAGATCACTAACCTGGAAGTAATTGGATCATACCTTCTTGTTATATAATGCTTAAGCCTTTGCTCGTAGACTCATAGGTTCTCTAAGACATGGATCCACTTTTTTTCAAGAAATTACAACTAGCTAAGATGGGTGAAATGGTATTCATCTCTAGCAAAGGAGTACTACAGCAAAATTATCAAGGCACCTCTAGCTCAAAAGAGAAGACTACTTCATTTCCATAAACCAAAGTGTAGAGCATCATGCTAGTGAGAGTTTGGACACTAGTGTGATATGCCCATAGGGCTAGATACAACTAGAGATGCCAATATTTACTATTTTTGTTGACAAGTGTCTTAAATATCTTGATAAGAATATTGTTAGAAGCTTTAGCTTGGCCATATCCTTGAGGATAGTAAGGTATAGACCATTTGTGTTGAATATTGTATTTAGCGCAAATTTTCTAGACATTTGTTTTCTTGAAGGGTGTTCCATCATCAAATATTAGCATAGAAAAGATGCATTAATAGCTAAGGATCTGATTTAGGATAAAATTGGAGACTTGGAATCCCATGGTTGAGGTTAAATGCATGGATTTGATCCATTTGATGTACTCAATATATATGATGATGAACTTTTGTCCATAAAATGATACTAGGTTTATATTCCTAACGATGTTTAATCCCCAATTGGAGAAAAGCCAAGGAGAAATTAAATATTAGAGAGCTTGGGAAGGGGTGTGGATAATATTGCCATGCTTCTAACACTTACCACACCTCCTGGCATAGTTGGAGGAGTCCTTTTCCATGAAGTATCAATAATGATATATTTGTAGTTGTTTCTTAGTGATAGTGACATTGCTAAAGTGTCCATTGCATGATCCATCATGGGCCTCTTTGATGACTGCTTAGGTTTCAATCAAGGCTAAGCATCTACTAAAAATACCATCAAGGGTATGGCAGTATAAGATATCACCAATGATGACATGTATACAAGTTCATTTCTTGAGGTTCTTGTGCTCATTATGGTTCAAACCATTAGGCAAAGTGCCATCCGTAAGGTAAGCAAAGATATCCTTGTAGCAAGGATTAGTGGAGGAAGTTGCTTCTATAGAGAAAACTTTTAGAGAAGATGGATAGAATCAAGGCTAAAGGCTCTCTAATTTTCCAAATGACAATCATAGATTATTTTTCATCTAGCTATAAGGGGATAAGGGATGCAACCGAGGCCATTGTATTGACATGGTAGTTATTAGACCTAGGGATATCTTCAATGGTGGTTTTTTCAAAATCAACCATTAGTTTATTGATAATATCTTTGTATGAATTGAAATTTTATCTTTAATTTGATAAGTACCATTGACTTGATTGACTACTAGATGGGAATCTCCAAAGATAGAAAGGATTCTAAACTAAAGAACTAATGTTGCATGTAGCCCTAGGATAAGGGTCTCATACTCATTGGTATTGTTAGTACAAGAAAATATAAGCTTAAACAATAGAGGGATCAATTGCTATTGACGAGTGACTAAGATGAACCCTTCCTTCACTCCTTTTATTCATCTAGCACCATCAAAGTACAAAGTCTAAGAATTAGATTAATTTGTGTCTAAGATAAAGACCGAATCTTTGGGAAAATCTACTGCTAAGGGAAGGCTAGCTTCTAGGGCTGTGGATGCTAATTAGTGTAATGACCTAGCATTTCAAATAATTTTGGATGACAAATTCAAGATAAAATTTACTAAGTGTGATGATCCACTTAGCAATTCGTCCTGAGAGGTAAGGCTTGGGCATAAGATAGCGTAAGGGATCAACCGACAGATTTTATGGCCAAGCATATAATACCTAAGCTTGTAGAAAGCAAACACTATGAATAGGAAAATCTTCTCTAAATGATTATAGTAGACTTCATAATTGATCAAAGTCCTATTGATATATAAAATGGCTCTCTAATTTGGTCATCAGACCGTGCCAACATATCTTCTAAAGCATGGTATATGACCACTATGTATAGAAAAAGTAGCCTAGATGGATTAGGTGGGATAATGACAAGAGGAAACAAGAGATTGGATTTGAGAGCATCAAATAAAGCTTGACAATTAATATCTTATTCAAAGACTGCATACTCTCTCAAATACTTGGTGAAAGGTTGGAACTTGTTAGCTAGCTAGGAGAAGAATCTCCAAATGGCTTGGTTTTTGCCTTTGAGACTACTAAGCTGGGTTACAGTTTGAGAGGGTGGTATGTTGACTATAGCTGATATCTTATCAAGATCAAATTTTATGCCACATTGGGATATGATGAATCCTAATAGTTTTCCTGATATAACCCCAAAAATATAGTTTTAGGCTTCATGCATACCTTGTACTATCGTAGCCACTTGAAGATGCATCTTAGATCTCAAACATGATATTTTTACTTTAAGGACCGACCAAAAAGATTATCAACATGATCTTCCTTGATGTCATGCATTATGTCATGAAAAATGTATGTCATGGCATTTTGGTAGATAGACCCTACGTTCTTTAGCCCAAATGACATGACTTGGTAGAAAAAGGTTACCCATGGAGTGATGAAATATCTTTTGACTTGGTCTTTAGGAGAGATTTTGATCTAATTATAGCATGGATTGAATACAAACAATATTCTACATCCTACAATGAAATCGATAGCCATGTTGATGTTGGGCAAAGGGAAGTTGTCCTTGGAAAATGTATTTTTTACGTCCTAAAATTCTATGCATACTCTAATGCTACCTATTTTCTTAGAAACTGAAATAACATTAGAGATGCAGTTGGAATAGTCGGTGACCTTGATGAGTTTGACATCAAGGAATTTTTGGATCTCCTCTTTCACTAGCAATGCAACTTTGGGATGCATTGTTTATAATTTTTGCTTTATAGTATTTGTACTAGGAGTGACGACTAGGTGGTGGACAACAAGGGACGGATCAAGACCTACTATATCGGTGTAGGACCAAGAAAATGTGTCACTAACTCCATTCAAAACCTTGTGGATTCCTCATGCTTAGTTAGTTTAAAGACCTTTCCTAGATGATATGGAATCTTTAGAAGTCCCAATATCAATGTCCATAATTTTCTTCATTAGAATTTAAGATTCATCTTCTATTTGAGGGGGAGCTAGTACCACTTCCAGGCTCTCTAGATCTATAAGATATAATTTTGGATTACTGTTGTTGATTGGCTACGAGATAGTGACATTCATGATTCAAAAAAAAGATCCACCAAAATAGAATTTATTTTCATTAGATAGTTCAAGGGATCATATTGAGGAGGATCATTGAGGACATCCTTTGTCTACATCAATAATTAGCTTAGGATAGGCTAGGGTTAAGAGATTTACACAGATTGTGTGAATCAAAAGAGGCTAGAATCTATGAAGAGCGATTATCCATCATCATTATGCTTATCCAAATCCGATACATGTAAAGAAATGGTATCATTGTAGTATGCCCTATCAAGAAGTTTGGTTTCATATTCACTATCAAAAGAAGAAGAAAAAGACAAGGGCTAACTATAGCTATGGGTGTAACCTATCCTAAGTATCTTTTCCAGGATTTATTTTGTAGAGGCTCTTTGATGCCCTACTCATATAGGTCCAGTCATTTACCTCGATATCCCTTATTGGAAATCATTTGCTTAGGGATGGAATATGAGTTCAACAAGAAGCATGAAGTGTATTGCCATTTAGTAAGGTAAGGGTTACTGTCATGGATTTTCTCATTGTTGGAAGTATCATCATAAGTAAAGGAGTGATTTTCTATTTGCATTGTTTTACCTTATTTATATAAGGTAAGGTTAAGGTTTGATGAGGGAAGCTTGGATAGGTCCAAGATAAGTTTATTATTATCTAAATTATTATTATTATTGATTGGATTAGAGCTTTGACCCTTAGGTTCATTGTTAGGTAAATTATTTATGATGAGAGACCTTAATGCATCAATTATAGAAAGCTTAGAATAAGAAGGTGATTCAAGATATAAATTGAGACAAGGTAAAGATTTACTTTAGGATTCTTGACCTTGATCACCTGATAGTAGGTGAAGGATTTGGGTTCAATTGAAATATGATAATTCTTGCCCCTATATTCATATTTAAGGCCCTAATAGAGGGTTGAGGGACAACCTGTATCTCATGGATCCATGGCCTCCCAAAAATAATGTTGTAGGTTAAATCATATGGCATGATATAGAAGAGAGTGTTGAGAAAATAATATCAAAATTTGATGGGTAAGACTATAGTACCACTAGCCTCATGTCTACCATTATCAAAAACCCCGATTACAAGATCAAATTTTTCTAAATCTTGTTTGGCTAACCCAAAATGATTGATGAATCTTAGGCTACAAACATAGACCAAAACTATTATCGACTAATATTTGCTTGATTATTTATCATTGATATGGCCTATGATGTATAATAAGATATCTTTGACCATAGAGGATTGAGGGATATCATCCTCATGGAATGATATAGTTGCATAAATAACCCCAATGGATCCTAATATGGAAGTAAGATCATTCGGATTGTGGTCTCGAGAGACGACTTGTTCAATCTAAATTTTAAGCAAGATGTCTCTATGGGTCGAAGAGGTCCTGAGAAATTTAGGAAGAGAGGCTTTGGTGGTGTACTCTCGAGTTGGTGAGGCAAATCAGAAGTTCCCTTAGCCTTAGCTCATGATTGGATGATTAATGGAGGTCCTTTGGGGGTAGAAGTTCTTTTTGTGTGAAGGATAAAAGGAGGTCTAGAAAGTTGATTAGATGATGGACTTATGTGGTCTAGTTACAACAAAAATATGATTATAAGAATGGAGAACCTAAGCCATCCCTTGGTTGAAGATGGAATGCTCCTATAGTAAATGTTATTTGCTATGTTTTGATTCTGATTATGATTAGGTAGTGGATTTTAGAAAATTCTAAGATCTTGATTAGAACAAGATTAAAGATCAGATCTATTAAGAACAACTTGATCTTTGTCAATTGGGTCTTGGATTATTTTTTAAGGCTCATGCATCTATTGGTTGCATCATCATTGATGCAATAGAAGGCACATTGCCCATTGGGGTGAAACCAATGAGCCTTTTCCCTTTTAGGTTCAAAAGGCTTGACAAGCCAAAGCTCTACTATTTTGCCTTTCAAGAGTTGATCTAGAATGGCTAAAAGAGGTGTGTCTAGTCAAGAAGAGTTTTATTAGGTTTCTATTATTATGGATTCCCTAACATAAGGTTTGGAAGGTTTGTTGTGGCACTAAAATTGTTGGCCTAGCATTAGTTTATGACTCCATTGCCTAAAATGTGTTTGTTCTTGTACTACCCCTTTAGGTTAGAGGAAATCTTAGCTTCCTCTTTATAGGATTTGGTTTTCAATTGTTGTCTTTTGACAGGGGCAGTCTCTATTCTCTTGGCCATGTCAATTGCATCTTCAAAAGAAGACACATTGGTCATCTCTAAGTAGAAGACCAGTTGCTCATTAAGGTTTCTTATGAAGATATCTAGAATATTTCTAGGTGGAAGGACGTATTGGAGTCTCCCCACTAGGGATATTCATCTTGCTAAAAAGTTGGTAAATTTCTCTTCTTTGGACTACTTGATTCAATATATGTCACTAATGGTGACCTTTTTCTCAATGTCGATAGAGAATTTCTTGAAAAATATTTTAACAAGGTCCTTGAAGCTTTTCGAGGAATGCCTTGATATTTGGTAGTACCATGCCAAGGCAAGGCCACTAAGACTCTTAGGGAAGATCTTAAGCGGTAATGTTTTATCATAAGAAATATCACTACAAGTGGTTCTAAACCACCTAAGGTGGTTGATAAAACTTTCCTTTCCTTTATGCATTTGAAACTTAGAGGTTTCTAAGTTAGGAGGAAAAGAGTAACTAGCTACAAATGGACCTAGGGGTTGGTTGCACAAGTAATCATATGAGTACTTGTGACTAGATGAAGACCCTTGGATGACATCTATTTGTTATCTCAATTGGTATAATTAAGAAATTAAAGCTTAAAGTTTAGAAGAATTATTTGACGCCACAAAAGGTATATGATGATAGATAAGAGGGATTTGTTAATGACTAAGTTGAGGGATTTGTTAATGATTAAGTTGGTACACTTGGGTATATGATGTTGAAGTTGGAATCATATGGTTTATTCCCAAGGTACCAAAGATGAAAGGATTAAAATATTAAGGATGAAAGATTGCAGGATTAGGGTTTTATTTGAATCCTATACATGTTCTTGTGATATTAGAATGAAGGTTATTGACATAGAGATTAGAGGTTAGGATACTTGATAATACACCTTGATAAGGAGCATAACTAGTGTCCCCTTGTTGAGATACTATGCAAACAACATTATCCTATAATAATTCCATAAGGGTAGACAAATATGAGTGATGTTCTAAAGAAGACTGAACAATTTGTCTTTGGGTATCTATGGAAGTATTGAGGATAGGAGGATTTGGATCAATGAAATTAGAAGTTGATACATTAAGGATTGCACTAACAAATCTAAAGGATGGATTTAATTGGTTTAAAGGCAAAGGGTTTGAGCTAGGTTGTTGGGGATAGTCCATAAGTGAACCTTCCCTTGTAGAGAGGCCTAGAATGTCATGACTTTTTCGAAGAAATATCTCCACAATGTTCCTATGATTTTGTAGAAAGTAAGCTATACGAGTTGCAAATTGAAAGATAATGCTTCTTTGCTCATCGTGGATAGGACTTAGAGAACACGAAGGTGTAGAAACTTGTTCTTATTGCTTAAATATTGGGTATTCAAATATGGATTGGTCGTCATGACCTTCCATAGGAGGGTTAGGGTTATTGGCCAACTTATGAACAAATAGAGGAAATATTAAGTTTTAATGTTTATTGAGTTTATTAAAAAATAAAGAGAGGATATTTTAACAACCTTATATCCCTTTCCCTTGATATACCAAATCTAACCTATATACTGTTGGAGGTATAACATTATTTGATACCTTGAGTACCATGAAGTACCTTTATAAACATTTAGATTAGGATTATGTTTATTATTTATGTAGGTGTCAAGTTGTGAAGAGTGTTTATGTGTCATGTGTGCAAGTGTGAGTTGTAAGTGAAAGGTGTCAAGTGAGAAAGTGAAGAGTTATGTGTGCAAGTGTCAAGTGCGTAAGCGAAAATTCATATGTGCGATATGTCAGGATGTCAATTAGGAAGCTATGTACTCATGAGAAGCTATGTGATAATGTAAGAAAGGTATGTGAAAGGTTGCATCTCCTGTGAGTTAAAGGAGAGCAAAATTAAGGAGTATTGAAGATTCTTTTGTAAGGTTATATATTAGATACAAAGCTCCATGTCATGTAACAAGTTTGTAACAAGTTAGTAACAAATTTGTAACAAGTTAGGAACAAATTTGTAACAAGTATGATGTATTTTAATTATCAATATTTTTTTTTATTTTTGAGATATTAATGTTATTATGATATGAGATTACGTGCATGTGATATTATGATCTTGAGTAATATTAACTTGTGAGATCTTTAGGTATATTTGCCAATAATGGTATCAGAGTCATCTTGGTTTAGAGCTATGCTAGTGAAAGGAGGAGGAATATTGGAAGAGAAGATTGGTAAGAAGACTAGTGAGAAGAAAGAACTATTGCTAGAAAGAGAGAGTGAAGGAAGTTTGAAGAAAGATATTTGGAGAATGAAGAAGCTTGCTGAGGAAATATTGAAGTTGAGGAAGAAAATTTGGAGAAGATATTATTGAAGATTGAAAGAGAATATTGGAGGATATTAAACGTGAGAGAGTTTGGTGGAACATATTTGACTATGAAGATTGGAACGAGAATTTGCTGAAGAAAGATTGAAGGAGAAGAATACTTTGGAGAAATTTTGTTGGATGAGTTGGTGAATGTGAATAACGAGATTTTGGATAACTTGATGGAATATTGTTGGTTGACTTCTAGATAAAGGATTGCATTGACTATGGAGAACAATTTTATAAAATGTCTAAGCTTGAGAAGACCATTTGCAAGGAAGGAAAGTGTTCAAAAAATTAAGGAGAGCACATCTATAGAGAAGAGATGTCTAAATATTGCATGTGGTAAAGATTTAAGAACACATGCATTATTAGAAGCCTAAGTTGGAGAGTGAAGACTATTTTTTCTTGAGTTAGATAGGGAAGAGTGATTGCATTGAAGCGCCTGAGCTAGAAGGAGGAGATTGCCTTCATCAAGAAAATGAAGAGCACCTGTGTTAAAGCGTCTGAGCCGGAAGGAGGAGATTGCCTAAGTCAGAGAGGAAAAAACATGAGTTGATTCAAGCTAGAAAGGAAGGTGTCAACTGTGGGAGGAGAAAAATGCCTGAGTTGCACTAGCATTTATAAAGGAAGACAACTCGGATACGTCAGAAGAAGTAAAACTTAACAGTAAAACATTGCCTAACTGGCAGAAGGATGTTGCCACATGTATGTGCACAAAATTAAAGGTGAGCACCAAAGGTATACATTTTATCATAGTTACATGTTAATTCTAGATTGAGAGCATACTTGATTTAATTTCTATTTCAGAGAGATATAAGGAATTTATAATAATAAGGAATGAATGAATGTTTGGAGAAGTAAGGGTTTAAATATTTGATTTAAATATTGATTTTGGATTAAGTCAAAATTTGAATTAATGAATGGGAGGTATAAGGAAATTAAATGTTTGAAATTTGAATTGAAGATTGAGTTAATTGGAGTTTGGGTTAAATTGAAATTTGAAAGAGAAATTGTGAATTAGGGAGACATAAGAAGATTAAAGAATTGAATTTGAAAACTTGATGAATGGTGAATGAAGATTTGAAAATTGATTGATAAAAAATTGTTTTTAAGGAAGAATTTCAAAACTTGAATTTTGGAGTCATAAAAAAGTCAACATCAAAGGAGATTAATTTTTTGAAAATGAATACATCAAGAAGATCATATAAGTTTAAAGGATCAAATTTTATGAGAAGAAAATTTCAAACACAAAAATATTGTCATAAGCATGTGACAAGATATTACAAACCATGTGAAATCCATTCAAGTCCAATATTATTTCAAGTCATCACATAACAGGAAATCTATATTGGTTTGACACATTACAAGTGAAAACAAGCATACCAATGAAAATAACTGATAATAAAGTTTATCATGTACAAGGATCTAGAAATGTAACACTTAGTTTACCATATTTTGAGTGTACATTAGAAAATGTACTTTGTCCTTGGGATGACAAATAATCTCATTTCGGTATCTCAATTGGTTGACAGAGGAAAAGCAGTGGAGTTTAAATATATCAATGGCAATAAAAATGTCTCATCAAGAGATAAAATAAAATTGAGGCCATCGATTCCCACAAAATTGAATTAGATGTGATAGAAATATCACAAAAATTCCTAAGTCAACTTTTGCCACAAGAGCAAAATCAGAAGTACCATATTGAGCGTAAATATTTTATGGCAAAAAAACATAACAACATCAACAGTAGCAGCAAAGGATGAAGATAGGACAAAGACGAAAGACAAAGATTGAAATAAAAAACCCTCACACAAAATAATGTAATACCGGGGGTGTTGGAGGTTTTAAATTATTTGGTACCTTAAGTACCAATGTAAATATTTAGATTAAGAGTGTGTTTATTATTTATGTAGGTGTCAAGTTGTGAAGAGTGTTTATGTGTCATGTGTGCAAGTGTGAGTTGTAAGTGAAAGGTGTCAAGTGAGAAATCGAAGAGTTATGTGTGCAAGTTTTAAGTGTGTAAGTGAAGAGTCATATGTGTGATGTGTCAAGATGTGAAGTAGGAAGTTATGTAATAATGAGAAGCTTTGTCATAATGTAAGAAAGGCATGTGAAAGGTTGCATCTCTCGTGAGTTAGATGAGAGAAAAAGTTAGAAATATTGAAGATTATTTCATAAGGCTATATATTGGATACAAAACTCCATGGTATGTAATAAGTTAGTAACAAATCTGATGTATTTTGATTATCAATAAAGAATTTTACTTTGTGAGATATTGATGTTATTATGGTATGAGATTATATAAATGTGATATTATGATCCTGAGAAATATTAACGTGTGAGATATTTAGGCATATTTACCAATATATACCTCAAGGTCCTTCTTATATATTAAGGTCCCGATATATCTAACTCCTTTTTATATACCCATTAGTATGTGAGAGAAAGTTGATATATGGGTTTCCAATGATACATGTGACCTATGTTACGAAAATCGGATCAGAATCGCGATTCGAATTAGAAAATCATGATTATGACAAAATCTAATTAAAATCGGATTATAATCAGTATTTTTAAAAAAAGTGACAGAAAATCGGAATCGCGATGGCGAAAAAAATGCCCGTCGCTACACACGTAGAGGAAAAGGCATAAATAGTGTTTTTTTTATGTTTCTCTCATTTTAGTTCCTCTAAGCTTGAAAGAGAGGTTTGCCTACTTGCTACCACACCAAAGAAAACCCTAAACACATCCAAACAATGGATTTTTGGAAGTTTGAAGGAATTTGGTAGTCACCAATAGCCACCAAACAGTGAGTTGATTCAGATTCTGAAGGATCCCAACAACTACCAGCAACCACCAACATCTAGGAATCTACCCAAAGGATTCATTTTAGGTAAGCATATTTTTTTTCTTTTTCTCTTATTCTATTGAATCTTATTCCAAATTTTCAAACATTTTTTTTCCAAGTCTAAAACCAAATGCAACAAACTAGGTGTTGCCAATTTTGCCACACCTTGTTGAAATTTATTTTATATACAATTTTGAGACCATTCATTGTAAAAACTTCTATTTTCCCATAGAAAAATGGTTAAGATGTGGTTATGTTGTACTTTTGCAGGCTGTCTCATTTAGTTTAAAACTATACTTTGTTGCTTTATTTGGTTCCTCATATTTGTTGTACTTTTCTACGTTTTTTGTACTTTTCCCTGTTATGTTGCATGTAAAATTATGAATATTTTAGCATGGGTATTTTTTTGTTATTTCCTCTTCCTTACCTTTGTCTTCAAAACCTTACATATTTTGCACATATGGCTTTGATTTATGGCACTTAGGCGCTTGTTTTTATTTTTATGATAAGTTGTAAAATCACTCTGGAAATGGGAGCGGGAGGCCAAAAGGTAATACAAAAGGGAAAATGTGACTATGTTTTATAAGCATAGATGTTGAAACCCATTGGTTATGTCAAAAAATTGAAAAGAACATGAGTATCATTGTTATGTGAGATTTGTGATTGAGCATTGTTGGAAATATTTGAGTTGGTTGATACATGCTTGGACTAGGATTTTGTGAGAAAGAGTTGTCCCTTGTGGTGATTGGTTGAGTTGAGTTGATTGAGCCTAGTCAAGTGATTGTGTGAGGTGATTGTTCAAGTCCCATGAAACAAACTATTCTATAATTCTGATTTGAGTTGAGATTGAGCTTAGAACATATTGAGTCTCTAACAATTCTCTTTATGCTTCTATGAGTTGACTTGAGTTGAGATTGATTTGAGTTGAGTTGAGTTGAGATCATAGTGGATCATTGTTGTCATCCATTGTAGAGTGCATTACCATTCATTGTTGAGTTCATCTTTGAGCTTTGCCTTCATAGATTTGTGGATGAGATTTGAGTACTACTTGAGCATGATTGATTGAGCTTTTGAGAAGGTCTTTGGGATAGGTTTTTTGACAAATTTGTGGCAGTTTGTGTATGATTGATTGAGTCTTTGAGAAGGCCTTTGGGATAGATTTCTGGACAGATTTGTGGCAGTTTGTGTATGATTGATTGAGCCTTTGAGAAGGCTTTGTAGATAGTTTTTAGGAAAAATTTGTGGACAATTTTAGACATATTTGTGGACAAATTTGGAATAGATTTTGATGAGGTTCTGAGTGAGCCTATTGAGCAAAGTTGAGCAAGTTCTTGGTGAGCTTGCTAGAGTAGTTTTGGACAAGTTCTTAGTGAGCTTGTTGGAGTAGATTTGAGCAAGTTCTTGGTGAGCTTGCTAGAGTAGATTTGAACAAGTTCTTAGTGAGCTTGTTGGAGTAGATTTGAGCAAGTTCTTGGTGAGCTTGCTAAAGCAGATTTGGATAAGTTATTAGTGAGCTTGTTGGAGCAGATTTGAGCAAGTTCTTGGTGAGCTTTCTAGAGCAGATTTGGACAAGTTATTAGTCAGCTTGTTGAGCAGATTTGGACAAGTTTAGTGTGAGCTTGTTGAGTAGATTTGGACAAGTTCTGTGTGAGCTTGTTATTGTCTAGCTTTGAGTAGATCAAAGAAATCATTGTATTGGATAAGGATCCTTATTTCTGTGTGAAATATTATAAGGATATTATCATGTGGAGTACCTCACATTGGGGGAACCACGTTAAATATTGTGTTTCAATTGTGTGTGGTGACTTGTGCTCTTAATTACTATTGCTATCTGAGTTATTAATGCACATTTATATATTTTGTTATTGCAATTAAGGACATAATTGATATTGATTTGGAAATAAAGTAAAAAGTGATCTTATACTGTTCACCCCCCAGTATAAGCTTGTGTTCTTCAAGGTATCATAACATTCCAATCACCTTTGGGGTTAATCCCCATTAGATTCTAGCAAGTAGGGGATTTTAGGTCTTCTTGAATTTAGCTTAAAACTTAAGGAAGCCTACATAGAAAGACATCCAAATTCCTAAAATACATTAATAAGCTCTAGACCCTCATATCTAGAGCTCTGATACCATATGTTATGACCCAAAAAACTAGCTATAAGAAAACACAAGAAATAAAAGATTTATTTATTTATTTATTTACGAAGAGGGATTCATAAACCCCTAACCGACATTTGGTTTATCTATGGTTTTAAGTTTACTAAGTTTCCCAACTTTCCTATTGAGTTACATCTCACTCAATACCCTACACAAGTTCATCTATGTAGGCATATAATGTGTTACCGCAAATAAGTTTATCCATATCATCATTATTGATGAGCTAAACTTATCACCTTCAGTACAGTCGAACATATATGCCCATCACCATACCATACACAAGTCCATCTGTGTAGGTATGCTACGCGTATTACAAGTTAAGTTATCCATCTCGTCTTCACGATGAGCTATCTTAACTCCGATGTAATCAATTAGTTTACTTAGTTACCATCACCCTAAGGGGGTCTCAATCCCTTAGGTCCTTTCTATGTTCACCCTAAGAGGTCTCAATCTCTTAGGTCACTTTCTAGTTTCACCCTAAGATCTCATTTTCTTGGGTTACTTTTATGTTTAGCAAGAAGATAAAAATGACTCTATTTACTTAATCAATTAAGGAAAAAAATCCATAAAGCATAAAGAAGCACTTAGAAAGGAAACAACATTTAGATGTAGATAACCATTAAATAAAAGAGAAAACTAGATAACAAAGCATAAATAAATCATAACAGTAAATTAAAGATACATTTCCCATTCATTCAATAAATTATTACATAAATCCAAGCATGGTAAAACCTCCATACTCTTAAAAGAATAAAGTAATACATCATATTCATCTAGGGATTTCTCCCTACAATTCTAGTCTATTTGAGCATAAGTAAATTATTGCAGTTATAAATCAAACTGGTGCATCGGTTCCAATTGCCTCTTTGGTCCTCCTTTCTTTCCATCGTTCGTTTGAGGATAGTAGGGGATCAGGGCAACTCACGATTCTAGGAAAGACATGAATCTAAATGCATCTACTAGTAACATGAAACTAGTGCATAAACTGTTTACTTTGCCAAATTGGAACTATACAAATTTAATCAAAGGATACAACCATCTACTGTATAGTTGATATCATAAGAATATCCCATTAGTATTCTCATCCCTCAATTACCCAAAGAGAGTCTTCTCAACAGATAAAGCTAGATCCCAGGTCTTGCTTTAATCAATCATATCAAAATATTTATTTTGAATAACTAAGGTTCCATTCCTTAATTAAGCAACTAATCTAAACCCATACCTTTAATTAACAAAATAAACTATCTTTCTTTTATTTACATTAATCAAATAACATCTTATTCAATTAACTAAATAAATTATATTTTCCTTTATTTACATTAATCAAAGTCCCATACCTTTAATTAACAAAATAAATTATCTTTAATTTACATTAATCAAATAATAGGAAAAAAAATTCGAAAAATAGAACAAATTATTGCACAACAAGAAAGGATGGAGATATTTCTCCTTCAAAAGTTTTACAGATATTATGTAACTTAAATTATAAGAGAAAAATTGAAGAGATGTTTTTCGCAGGACTCTAAACTACCAAACTTGTTTCGGTCATAATTTACGCCTACGAACTTGGATTGAGCTGAAAATTTGAGGGTAGATCCCTAACAAATACTAGAACGTCTCCACTGATTTTAAGATTATTTGGAGCAACATAGATCCTAGCACATCCCTATGTGTGAACAATATTTTTGATAAGCGACTATGCGATGGTTTCATCTAGGTTGAGTGCAAGCAGCTCCAGAGGTTGTTTTTTGAGGCCTTTAGGCCCTACTAGCCAATATCTTTATGGTTTTTGCTCAAGATTTTAGCAGGATATATTGCAGGGGATCCAAGATGAGTTAGAAATTTATCTTTCAACAGATCATGCAGTGAACATGATTGATAATGGCTTTCAATTTGCTGCACAAAATAAAAGTGAAAAGCATACCTTTCCTCGGTGTCTAGGGCATGGATTAAAGAGATCACAAAACAAGTTTCAAGTAACTGATAAAAAAATGGTTTAGATCTCAAGCGAATCTGGTGCTAAGGTGCACCCCCAAAATAAATCCACAATGGAAATCCCTTTCAAGGGCAAGGATTCCCAAGACTCGATCCCAAAAATAAATTTTAGGGATGTCCTTCATGGTGGACATCCTCAGCCTAATGCTAACATTAATATTAGGGCTTCCTGTAAACCTCTAAGAATGCCTAAGATTAATCTGAGGAAAACTAAGTTAGGATGTCTTAGAGCAATTGATGGAACTCCTATTGTTAAGCTTGATATGGGTGACATTCAGACTAACATTGAAGATCAAGAAAAAGAGAATTAATTTATCATTTTTGGGGTTTTTTTTCGAGCCTATCTGCTTACAAAGTTTGGGCTACAAAAATTTAGAAAACTAAAGGTGAGTTACAACTCTCTATTTATCCAAATGGTTATTTTATTGTTTTGTTTGCTAATAATGAAGATAGAGAGAAAACATTTCAAGGGGGTCCTTGGTTCTTTGGAAGGGCAGGGATTTTTGTGAAGCCTTGGCATACTAAATTTTAAGCCGAAGAAGAGATGCCTTCTACGGGTCCCATGTGGGTTAGACTCTTTGGCCTCCCAATTGAATTCTGGAATTCAACTGTTTTTCTTCAATTGGAAACTCTTTGGGAACTTTTATGATGACTGTTGATTGTACTAAAAAATTTGAACATATAATTTATGCTTAGATTTGTGTTTTAATGAATTTTGACAAACCCCTACCTAAAAAGATCACTTTACAATTTGGGGAGGACACTTGGCAGCAAGTAGTGGACTATGAGAACATTCCTTTTGTTGTAGAATTTGCTATGAATATGGTCATTTGGCTAGTGTTTGCTCAAATAAAATTCCAAATCAAAAGAAAGAAGATACAAATTCAACAGGTTTCCAAATGCCTAAGAAGAACACTAAAAAAAAACCAATTATGAAGGATCAATCAAAGTTATAAGCTAATATGTTTGAAATTCTTTCCACAAATGATGCCCTAGGTGAGGAAGAGGAAATAATAGAAACACAATTTAGATATGAAAGGAATAACTCAGATACAAACCAACAAATTAAAAGTTTTCAACAAAAAAAAAGGAGAAAATATACACAAGAAAAACAATCTTTTAAATGGTGAGACTTCAAATAATACAGGTCCCAAGATAGACTCTGTTGAACCTTCCAACAATAGTTTGAATTTGTACATGCATTATTCAAGGTTAGAAGACATCCCACATTCAATTGGAGTAAGTCAAGAAACAGGGAAAAATAACTGAATATGGATTCTAATCAAAAGGTAGGTCGTAAGACCAATAAAAAATATATGGTAAAAGAAGGTAGTGATGCTCGTAATTCAATTATTCTCCTCATAAAAGATTCAATTTTTTCTCCACTCTTTATCTTCTAGTAGTGCAATTGACTTTATATAAATAAAATTTGATTTTGGTTCCTTGCCTTGAATACTATCTGAAGTTTCTCCCATGCATCTTTGGATGTGATAGAATCTCAAATGTATGTTTGTACTTCATTGACTACTCCAAACATGATGATCAATCGTTCTTTCCTATTCGTCTTGTCAAATTGTGTCTTCTCTTCATCTCCTATATTAGGACGAGTAATAGGCCCATCTACAACTTCCCATACTTCTTCAAACTCAAGTTGTGTTACGAATTTGGTATTCTAGGTATCATAAATATTCGCCCTTGGTATTTGGGAATCAAGCAACAAGAAGTTTGGTGCACCACTAGCAATATTAAATCTTCACAAAAGTGGAAAATTTTGATTCCATTGAATGAAACTCAAAAATTGTTTTTCGACAAGTATATATAAGTGACTCGTCAAGAAAAATAAAAAATAAGAGGAATACTCTTTATTTAGGGAATATTCATTAGAATATTCTTGTATTTTAAAGTTTTATGTGGGCCTATCCTTTTCACCTGTAATCAAATAAAGTACAAGTAATAATATATTTGATTTAATTAATTTTCCCACTCTCAATATGGGATATTAGAAATGCAACTTTCTAATCTTTATATGTCCACTATTTCTTTCCACTGAGCTTTTAATCAATCTTTGGCCAATAACATTGATGCATTTGAGGACACTTTGATTTTTAATTTCTTGTGGGCTTTGCTCTAAAGACATTATGGATGTTCTACCATAGATTAGGATTACAAGAAGATTCTAGGAAGGTTTATAGAAAGAAAGCTAGAGAGAGGGTTTGAATTATCCACGAAGGTGTTCATGTCGGGTTCATCAAAATGCAAGGACAAAAAAATGCCTACCCCTTTGGACAAATCACTAGTCCTTCCTTACCTCAACACGAACACGGTATATGTACAATAAAAGGGAGAATAAACTAAAGTATTATATGTGAACACATATGATTTATTTCATTTTGGGTCAAACTTATTTATTTATGGTTATAATAAAATAACAAGGTTAGAGTAATGAAAATAATAAATTAACCAACCATACTACTTGTGCAATGAAACTCATATTTTAAAATAAATAGGGAAGGCATTACAAGAAACAAAAATGCAACAAAGGGAATCGATATACTGATATTTTGTGGCTGAGTTATTTTCCATTGTAGTTCATGTTTCAATGATGTGGAATTTCACCTGCATAGAAAAATGTAAGAAAAGCATCTATAGAAAGTCATCATAAGGTGTTAGTATTTATGGAGACTACCAGAATCAGGAGAAATCATGTATATCGTCGATCCTACAATCAGTCCCTAGTTCTCTTTCCAGTGATTTTATAATAAATAAAAGTGACTAAATGTGATTCATGCAGGCTAATAAAAGAAACTTGGTTACATCAATAGATATTAATAATGCTAAGATATTGTAGTAGTTAAAAGAAAAAGATAACTAAAGAGAGTATCATAGTAGATGTTAGTCATTAATGATAGTTCCTATCGAGATCTTGATAGTGGTCTATGAATATTAGTTGTCGACTTATTGATTCATAGATTGTTGATTGACTCATTAACTTGTTTTCTGATTGATTGATTTATTAACCTAACCTTTTTCTTAGGAGGGGTATTTATAGATAAAAAATTGAAATTCATTTTTCTAAACTATTGTAGGGGACATGACATCAATTTGAGTTATTATTTGTATCTAATCATAGTTGTTTTTTTATGGTAGCTAAGAAGGATAATTGTTCTAAGTACCTTATGATGATCAAGCTTGGTTGATTGAGACTTACTTGCTTAAGCAAGCATGATCAATTGCTAAATTAGGTTAGTCATTAGAGGCTCAGGAAGATATTTTGTATTTTTTTCCTAATTTGGTTAAAGTATGAAGATTTCGATTGGTACTCTGTCCGAGGTTACTCTTAGTAGAACAATTGGACGTATTTATAATTGATTGTGACATAGCAAACATGCTCCATAAATATATTTGACCTTTTATAGTATTGTGTTTGCTATAATTCATCATTCTTTTCCCATGCCAAAAGTCCTAGGGATATGCACTAGTGAAGGAGAATACACTTGCTTTAGGATAATTTTCAGCTAACTCTCCTATGCATAGGAAGAATACCCAAACTAAGGATGTATGCCACGACAAGAAATAGTAGTATAGAAGCAGATTCGTATTGAAAGAGATGAATCCATATATTAGAAACCATTATGTGATACGAAAGCCTATCCAAAAGCACAAAAAGAACTAGGTAGTTTAGATGAATAAGGTATTATGGATAGATTGAGCAGGTGTCTAGGGGTTTTTGGGTGCTAGTGCTTGTAAAACTAATAACGTGTGAAAAGGCTTATTTGTACCAATTGTTAAGTGATTAGTTGAGTGACTTAAGGCATGCAAAATTGAGTATCCACATCCATATTGTGCCACCCAAGGTATGGTGACATGTAGGATAACTTCCAAAACCAATTTGTGGTGTTTAAAAGCTATGATTTAGAGTTGTATAGTAGGACATAGGCATAATTATCTCTCCCTCTCAATGATGATGAAGAAATGCACCTCATGCAAGTAAACAAATTCATTCATGGATGACAAAGAAAATGTAGATATAAACCACAAAATATAAAGCCTATGTATTTGGTAAAGCAACTATACGTATATTTTGGTACAAGGTATGTTGATGTTGTAGGATGGAGGATATTTTATTTGACTAATATAGCGGTAACAACCAATATCAATTGAAAAGGAAAGGAGATTAGAAGACTCCAAAGAAAATGAAGAGTAGAAAGGAGTTCTTACAATATACTTTGTACAATATGTACACAAGTTACAAAGAAGTTGGAAGATGGAATGCTTTAATTTCCAACTAATCAAGAAATAGTTAAAGAACTATTCCTTTTACTTCCTCTATGTTTGGAACCATTATTTGGAATGATTGGAGGTTGAGTTGATCCTATGCAAAAATGTGTCATGTATATGATGCTACAAAATCTTATGCCTAATTAATATTTGATAGTGACACATGGAGTTGGTTATAAAGGTTTATTTGTATATAAGCATTGAAACCACAATGGTTGACATTAGAGGAAGGTTGGTATCATAGAGGTCATAGTGTTGCAAGTTGACTTGGAACTAGCCCTTCTGGCAAAGAACCAAGCTTTCCAAGCTAGAAATGCTCTGATTTCATCCTCTTTAGGACTTTGAGAAATCCTAAATTTTATTAGATTATTCATCTCATATTGGAACGTAATGGTCCCTACTGATTCTTCAACTATGGAAATAAACACTTGAGTTGGTCAAGCATGTATTACTTGGATTATGAAGGAAACTGACTTATCTTAACAAACTTAAATAAGGTGTGTTCCTTGGTGAATAATTTTATCAATAATATTAATCAACCAATGTGTAATAGGTTACAACTATACCTATTATAGATCTATTAGATGGTGTCCTACCATAGGCTCTAATAGTGGAGGAAGATACCATTTGAAGAGTTCTACATGGAAAACTAGATACATCCCCAATTAATATGGAAAGTTAAGAATAAGTGCATTCTCATATACTTAGTGTTGAATGGTGTAAGGACATTAATTTACTAATTTGATTTATCAATGTGGGATAGAGAAGTATTCATTCTATAGATGGATCCAATCCTTATCTCCAACCTAAAATATGTGGAGGCTAGTGTTTATCATAGGAACAATTAGAATGTGGAAGGTAACATCCACTAGGGCTTTAAGATAGAAATTGATGTATACCTAAAATCCACTATGACCTATAGTTGTGTGGATAACACTATTATAGGAATACTAGATAAAAATAAACTCTAATTCTAAGGGTAAGGATGGTGATGGTGTACATCTAAAGTAGATGCATTAATATTATGTTTTACAACCTCTGGTTTTTTATCACTATGTGGATGGAAGGTTGTGGAATATTGGAGGTTGGTATCCAATTGGTTCAAGAGATGGTGACAAATATCGTTGATAATATTGGATTCTTATTTTGAAACTATTAAGATAGGTAGGTGGAAGTGGACCTAGGCTCACTAAGGGAATAGATGAGTTGTCTTCATAGCATCCATGTTTTTCTTATATGGTGTCATGATAGCCATATTACTAGATCTATCCACAACCATAAAGATGTAATCATGTTGACATTTGGTGGTTGATAACCTTAAGATAAAATTCACGTTGAAGGATTTTTTAAATCTAGAAGGAACTTGCAAGGACGTATATAGCCTTAGTTTCCTATTGGATAGTTTGGCAATGCTATAATATGAATAGGAATGAATATAAAGCTCCACCTTCTAATGTATGTATGACCAATAAAAATAATGATGTATTTTGTTTGTATAGAAAATAATGATGTATTATCATAAGTGTTTTGTCGATGCTAAAGTGTACAACTACCTTGGAGTAGTGTGAATTCCAAATTATTATCTAGCATGATGTTACAAATAGTACATAAATCTTCCCATGATATTACAACAACTTATCCTAAAGGTGGTGATTAGGCGTTGAATTTCCCTATGCCAATTATTGGTGAATTTGGCAATACCAACATCTATTGGATATAGTTCCTACCTATCAGTGTCACTATTACCTCTAGCATGGAGAATTGACAACGGTATTTATATAGTTAGTTTCAAATTTTCTTAAGATTGTACATAGTAGTTAGTTTCATTTTAGCTGAGTCAAAGCTATAAATAGGGGAATATCCCTATTGTAATAGATGTTTTGGTGTTTTCCTATCGTAAGTTGTATGTTTATGCTATTCTAATATAAATAAGAGTTGTTTGACCTATCTCAATTGAAGTGTGAAGAATTTTTTAATTACGTTGATATTTACACTTTCAACATTTCCATCTACACTTTGGTAGAAGTGTTATTTGTTAGAGTTGAAGATGTTTGGTATGCTTTAGTAATAAAAGTGTTATTTGTTAGGCTTGAAGCTATTTGGTATGTTTCTATTAGGGTGCTTGGAATGTTGAATTTTATAACATTTCAGTCTTTTGCATAGATTTAACCGAATGGTGTATCAGGCATTGCTTGTAGAAGATGGCCTATGCCCATTTAGCTAAAAATAGTGTTCTTTGTTGAGCCCCAACCACATTAAATCAATCTATCTCACCATGGGATGATGGGTAGCGATGAACTGCTATTGGGTGGAATAACAATCGACTGACTCTTGGACCTTCTGATCCTCTTTGTAGGAGAAATGCTATGGAAAATAATCTCTTCAAAAGCCTTAGATCTTGTGATTATGATTTTTCGATTCCAACTCTGATAATGAAAACAAGTGTTTAATGATCTTAAAGTGGAAAGACTCCTAATTTTGAAATGTACAACAGGTATATCATCATGTTCATTAATTATAAGGCATCAATTAAACCATAACAATAAGGAATATTCTCAATTTGTAAAAAATTAGAATCAATACATCATAAATTAGAGAATATTTAACAATAAATGTGAACAACTTAAAATCAAAAATTTCGTAAATCACATCAGCTACCTTCAAGTCATCGTCCTTCTAGCACCAATTCTATTTAGTGATATTTTTGTCCAATCACAAGAATATACTCACGGTCAGGATTCTGCACGGATACCCTCTCTTGCAAGGAAATTTTTGTGATTTCCCTAAGGTTCTGTTTAATGTGTTAATCTGCTTGCAATGCTTAGTGAAAATTGTGAAATGCCAAAAGTTAATTGGATACCTCAGTGTTGCATATACCTGTTAACAAAGGACCTATTTTGGGTTGATTTGATTTGCAATGATTTTGTTGTTCATGGAATTTATGAAAATGTGAAATTATTGATCAACTATTTACTTTGAAATAACAACCTTTGAAATGTAATAAACATTTGATTTTAACCTTTGAAATTTTGATTTTTACTTGATTTTATCTCAAATTGTTAATCAAGTTTTTATCTCAAATTATTAATAAAATTTTTTCTTAGATTGTTAATCAAATTTTTATCTCAAATTGTTAATCAAATTTTATCTCAGATTGTTAATCAAATCTTATCTCAGGTTGTTAATCAAATTTTATCTCTGATTGTTAAGAAATTTTTATCTCCAATCGTTAAGATTTGCTTAAAAGTAAAAATGAAATAATTAAATCTAACTTTGCAATGTAAAAACTTTGTAATATCATATTAATTATTCACTTTAATGAAAATTTGAAATTTATTGAAATTTCAATTTTACATAAAATTAATTATTCACTTTAATGAAAATTTGAAATTTATTGAAATTTCAATTTTACATAAAATGAAACTAAATGATTATTTGGAAAAAAAATTGTGCAAAGTTTAAAACTTCAAATTTTTATTAAAAAATGTGAATTTACGTAAAATGAAAATTTGAATTTTAATTCTAGAAACCACGTACTTCTTTTTTTAAGGTTTTGATTTTTTTTTTATTTGATGAAACTTCAACAAAAATAAAAGGCTTGGGTTAGAAAAATAAATAACTAAAAACAAGCCAATGTAACCTTAAAATTTCATCCTAAATCTACATAAACAAATATTCTACATTAAACCAACATTAATTTGACCAGTCTTCACACAGTCCAAAATTAATGTGATGCAATCTTCTTAGGGAATAACACAATATATTAAGAAAAATAAATAAGTATACCATCCTCATGTATATAACTTATTAAAAAATTCTAATATATTACCAAAATGAAAGATATTTAATTAATGCTCCTTCAGAATACCTTGTTTCAATGGATTACAATGGGTGAAATTCCTATAGTCCAGAAACCAAGGAGGAGATGCTCTTCCATAAAATAAAATTTCCAACATGCACTTGCTCCACAAAGTCTCTAACCTTTTTTTCGTGAGATTCAATGGATATTAATAGGAAATATTTAATTGCTTCTGCTTCAATTTTTCTTCAATGGAAAATCATTCCACTTAGTCTTCTTCCTTTGCCTCAACTTGTAACTGTTGCATCCCTTTATTTAAAAAAATTTCGATAATGCTTTTGCCATTATGTAATATTTTCTAATAATTAAACTATCTCAAATAAATTCATCTTCTTAAGCTTTCTGTTGAAGTCGTGCTTACTATTCACACAAAGCTTGTTAACTTCTATCCATCACCATATTTACCTCTTATTCGGGCTGCTATAAACTTTTATGTTCGGGCAAACGATATATGGTCGTCTTTTCAATAATAAAACTTATTCGTCACGCCCTGCAATCTGCGCCGTTTGCTTTCTCGTATATCTAGAAATATTGAGCGAGCATTGGTTATCAATATTTGTCGTGACCCTGTTCTCCCTGCAAACTGGTCAAGCAAAGATGCTAAATTTGTGAAGGAAGATAGTATGTTATCAACACTAAGAAACTAGGACAACCATACAGGTGATGGTGAGAGCAGGTGTAATTTCTTCAAATTTTAAGAGTCTGTGATCACTCGAAGAATTCACATATCACTCCAAACTGTATTCACGTGCCAATAGCATGGCCTCCAACCACGATTTGATGCTCAAATCGAACCCTTTTGGGTGCTCCATGATACTCCATGCTATACTTATAACACAACGGATCCGAGCAGGCATGGAAAAAAATTCAATCGAATATTTTACCTCTATTTTCCCTCATTTACATTTGTTTGTGTTGCTTGAGATATTTTATTTGGATGTTTATATCCAACACACTTCTTAACGATGATGTACTATAAGAACAAACCCGAGCACCCAGTTGCTTAATTATATCATTTATGTGATAAATCTCCTTCTACCGAGCGAGTTGAAATGCCACTATGCATTTGAAAAATACCAATGTATGAGCCCCAACTAAATCTATTCACGGTAGTCTGAGTCTGTTTCATGTTTCCCAATCGTTTAATTATATTTGTTCATGACTCGTATCCTTCACGTAAAACCACCATCCTTCGAATATGTTGCTTCGGCTTTAGAGAGCGAACATTATCATGGAAATATTTTGAAGCTATATGGATGTGGAGATCAATTGTATCTTGCATAGTAGAACATTAGTAAAGACAGAATTTAAGAAACCTAACGTCTTCAAACCACCCTATCACTCCTCCATCTATTGGGGATACGACTCGTCCTCCATGATGAAGGTGTTTACAACAAACCCTTGCAAATATTATTTCAATACGAATGAAAACAATTTACCGCGATTCAAATTTTACCTCGAATAATGTCCTATTTTCGAGAAGCGAGGTCACCATCAGGAAATTAACCAAGGAGAACAATTAGAAACAAATCCAGGGTTTGATAGATCCATTTGAGCTTGACAGATTGGTTTGAGATCATGAAATTTTTAATTTTATTTTATGGGTAAAATTTATCATCATATGCACGCGACGTCAATCAAGGGAAACAAGAGGATTAAGTATTAATACCAATATTGCTGCTATTTTAGTCCCACCTACATCCAGAGACGAAACAATGGATAGTTTATCAATGCAAACATACGTCAATAGAAATGACTCAGGTAAGTTCTTTGCAGGCATCTTGGAATTTATACCTCTGTGTTGACCGTGCTCTAGCACTGCATCTGTTGGTTGGTCGGGTTGGGGTTCGCCTCAAAAATCATGCCACTGTGTCGACCCTTGAAAGCCATGCCCTTGCGTTAACCACACTTGTGTGCTGCATCCGTAGTTCAACATGGTTTTGGTTTGCCTCAAAAATCATGCCACTGTGTCGACCCTTGAAAGCCATGCCCTTGCGTTAACCACACTTGTGTGCTGCATCCGTAGTTCAACATGGTTTTGTCTCAAAAAACGAGTCATCTATTCGTTGGTTGGTCAAGTTGGGGTTCACCTTGAAAATCGTGCCTCCATTTTTAGTAACCTGTATATTTGAAAGAAAGAAAATTAAATCAGAAATAGTGCGTTCCAAGTAAACCAACATATAATATTAAAATATATTTATCAAGTGAATTAAGCTCAAAAAACATATCTTGGTATAAAACATTGAGCTAAGCTTTATAAAAGCTAAAGCTCCATTAGAATGAAATAAAACATATTTAATTTCAATTATTTATGGCTTGATTTAGCCAAACTCTTTTTTCCTTTTTTTGTTTTTAACTTTTTTATTCAAAACATTTTGAGGATTTTAATCTAGTAGGTCTTAGGAGAGTGATATGCGAAAAGGGATGACTTTATTGGTGAGGATATGAGGTCAATAACATGATAATAATGAAATTAAATACAAAACCATCCACTGCTAAGATGATGGTAAAGTTAGGAGATTACTCAATGTAAACCAAAATTTCATATAAACATCAAAATTTCAAGTGGGTCCCCAAATTGGGGTACGTTGTGTAATGACAACAACACTATGTATCAATTAAAGCAATTATACAAGTATTTTGATATAAAGGATGTTGGAACTGTAGGGTGTAGGGTACTCTATTCTATTGATACAATAGGAATAACCAATATCTATATAAATGGAAAGGAGAGAAGAAGACTAGAAAGCAGTTCCTACACTATGCTTTATACAATATATACACAACTTATAAATTAGTTTGAAGATAAAATACTCTATATACCAATTGATGAAGAAGTAGTTTTAGAAATAGTTGAAGAACTATTCCTTCCACTTCCTCTCTTTCTAGCACTAGTCTTTGAATGACTAGTGGTTGACTTGGTCTTGGTATAGAGAAGTGTTGGGTATTTGACATTGTAAGGTCCTTTATCTATATAACATTGGATGGTGATACATGGGGTAGGCTCTAAAGGTTTGTTTGGAATTGAGAATTGGCACCACTATGCTTAGCACCATATAGTTCATAATACCAAAAATTGATTTTGCACTATCCCATCTAGTGAAGAGCTTAAATAAGTGCCAAGGCCTATGAGTTGGAAATGCTCTAACATCATCCTCTTTGGAACTCCAAGCAATCCTTACTTTACTTAGATCATACAAACAACAAAACATCAAGTCTACCAAAGAAAAAATATTAATTGTGGTTCAAACCCATAACTATTGCTTTTTAAAGCCTTACTCTTGTTGTTGCCACAAAGCCTACCAATATAGTTATTGTGAAAAATTATGGCCATCAATAAAATATGCCAAATATCTGTTAAAAATGGTTGGGAATTTGAATTCTTAACCTATCCTTATGAGTTCCTTGATATCGCTCACAATAGCCATACATGTAAATGGTTTAGTTGAAGCTTAATTTATATTTATTAATAGTTGATGAAGTCCTCTCTACAAGGTAGTGGGATGTGTGCACCCACCATGCTCCACATGACTCCTCAACTACATTGATTCCACTTAGCTTCCCAACTCTACCAAAATGGTAAAATAAGGTCATGTAGTGACTAGTAACTACCTTATGATTTTTACCATTTTGGAGGGTTACAAAACCTTTATAAATAGTCAACTAAAACCTCCAAATTCCACAAATTTTGTTGAGTACCAAAGGATTGATTTGCTCAAATGGAAGTGATTGGATCATAGGAATGATCTACTAGCATTCTAGGAGCAATTGGATCATAAGATCAAAGCGCTAACAGACTAGACCAATTAGGAAATTGCTCATGGAAAGACAAAGGGGTAAAAGAGTTGCACAGATCCTAGAGAAGATTTCTGCAAAGTAATATTTTAGAATGTAGTGGCACCACCAAATAGTTTAGATCTCTTATAACTCATTTAGATATGTAATTCATGTAAAATTTGGAGGTGTATCATTTTGATTGGAAATGACGCAAAATATTTATTTTTACTATGAGTAAGAATTTCACACCCAAGGTAACTCGGGCGAATTCTTCCTATAAATAGGAGCCATGAGATCCATTGTAAACAACTTTTGGCCTTGAGAAAGTTAGAGCTACACTTTGTGATATCTACATTGTGCTCTTTCTTCTTGAGTTTAATGAAAAATTGATAAGACTTTTACTTTCCATTAGTGGCATTGCCTTCTTAGATTATGGAATGCATGATGATTATGGCATTGCCCTTTTCTCCTCTTGTCATTCCTCTTTATAATTTAGTTTCATGTAAATGGGATTACACTGTTGTTATTTGATTTTCTCATAAATTGATTGATCACACACTCCTCTTGATTTGGTTATAATCATATTTACTTTCAATCCATCACACCCTAAACTTACAAATTTATTGTTCATACATTTTAATTTATGTATTTACTTTTTGTACTTTAATTTCCTACAATTAGATTATATTATAATAGATTAGTTAAATTTTAGCAAGGATAGTAGGGAGTTGGATTGAATCCGAAGGTTGGAAGTGGTATTATCCTTTTTTTTTTATTTGTTGAAATGGAATTGTGGGCACATTAGAAGCTAGACCTTTTCCTAATTCAATATTTTTCTAGCATGCCCAATGGCATGAAGGATTTGATCTATTAAGCCTAGACCCAAATTGACCTTTAATTTTATATATTTTTTTATTATTCAAGTGCTTTGTGAATGGTGACCCCATTGCAAATGCAAAAAATTTAATTGTTTTGCAAGGTAAGCAAGCAAAACGGCCCAAATTGGGAGAGTTTCTTACTTTTGGCTTCAAATTTACATTTTCCATAGGCAAAAAGCAATTGGTATGGATTTAGGAATTTTTTGCAAGTCCTCACTCATGAAGTATTTGCTTCAAAACTAGATCGATTCATTCTATTTGAGTCCTATCACTTGGAAAAGTTGTAAGTTTACCAAAGTTCATTTGAAGGAGCAATTTTCTCTAAGAGAGAAAAACCCTTCAAATTGAATCTAAAAAGCAATTCACCCTAGTTCTAAGGAGTGATTCACCAAAAAGGTCAAGAAATATTTCTAACTCCTCTAAGGAGAACGATTCACCCGATAATTGGAGTGATTCGCTTGGCCTTTGTTTGGTAAAAATTTCTAAGTTAAATTTTTTAAGAGTGATTCATTTCGTAAGTCAAAATTTTGTAAATTAAAAAATCGATCTTTAAATTGTCTATGTAGGTACATATGTGAGGGAACTCAAGCTTACGAGTATATACTCAAAAATACAACGATCAGGCATAGAATTTCATTTGATGAAATCAATCTCATACCAAGGAAGGAATATGAAAAGAAGAAAAAAAAAAAATTGCCACATTGACACACCAAGATGACAATATCAAAGATGATTCTATGTCAAGTCCCACTCTATCAAATGTAAAAGTTTTAATGGTTGATCAAATAAGTCAAATTCCTACATCCCAAGAAGTGGTATTTTCTAGCTTCCATTATGATTATTCCATATTGTTTCTAATCAAACCTAAGCTAATACATGACCCACTATGACTCATACTAATCCCTTCTATGATATGCCATTAATTTATGTGAATAATCCTTCAAATAATCAATCCCTAGTGTCCTCCAATAACCCACATAATGTGAGTCAACCTCCAGTACCTCATGCTCAGATCAATACTCCTACAAGTATAGCTTCGTCTCAAAGTCTACATGGATCTAGTCCATAGAATAGTATGACTAACATATCAAATTATTCACTTGGATAGTCTATGCCAACCAATGTAAATTATTTAGGACAAATTTTCATTCCTAACCTAAGTCAAGGTATTGCTTAGAATTTGGAAGTGTCGACCAATCAAATGGAGATATAAGGAGCATAGGGTGTATACACCCCATTTTGAGTATATCATTAATCTTCAAGTTTACCAATCTCTCTAGCAATCACCAATAAATCAACGAAATTGAATCAATCATCCCCATGACCAAATTTGGAGCACTTATTTATCTATAAGAAAAAGCACCGAGGCATGAGAAAAAGTTCCACCAATAATTTTACCCCTTAGTTAGTGCTTCTGCAAAATTTAAACTCCTCAAATCTAAAGGATATTCCAAGAGTGCATAGGCCAAGGGTGTAGGTGTGAACCATGCAGGAATTTGTTTTTGGAAAAAAAACTCAATTCCATAATCCAAACCATAGTTGAGAAAACCAAAATCAGGAGTGAATCGATAGTTTTAAAATCGGAAAAAATCGAGAATCGGCAAAAAATCGGGAAAATAATTGGCAAAAAAAAAACTGAAGAAATTTTTTTTTTTTTGAATTTTTCTTTTCATGCATATTACAATGAATTAACATTATGTAAATGAAATATTGCAATAAAAGCAACAATTCAAGTCAAGACATCATACAAGGCTCAAGCTTAAAGTACACATTCAAGTGACAAAACACATATTGTATTGCTTATAATATGAAAAGGTATAAATTATAAAATGTGTCAAAATGCCTCAATAGACCAAATATATTTTATCTTCCTTTGCCCCTTGTCCTATCATAAGCCCTAATATCTCTTGGTTGATGTGTGCTTGTAGTTGATTGCGCTGCTTCTTGTGCTAAGGCCTCTTGTTGGTCCCTTGCTACCATCTCTACTGCTAGGTTCTCCTAGTTTTGTAAATATTCCATGGTGAATAGAGGCTCTTGTTGTTCCTGATGCTCTTGTATTGCATTTGTGATTCATTTAGATGATGGATCAATGTCACTTAGGTCAATGGGCTCAGTATTTGTTTTTTTAAAACTTTTTGGTGGAGACGAAGGTTGTAATGCACAAACACATAGTATTCGTCTTGGAAAACAAATTAGTATGTAGCTTGTAAAACGAAGAGTATTCTTCTTGGAAGGAAGTGAGCCAAATATTATATCTAGTGACGTCATACCAACCTTCAAAAAATTTGGCCTAGTGAAGCACTTATAAAGTGAGAAGGGCAGCCCGAGTTGGAAGCCAAAGGGAGGAAAACCTGGATCGGAGCTTCTTAACAAATATGATGATGTCAACATATAAAAGGTCTGATATGTTTATAGTTCAAAATGCTCTAAGGTAAAAGTGCTTAGCACCTTCAAAAAAGTACCGTTTGGCCAACGTGGTAGTTGTCAGAGCTGGAAAGCATTGACCACTCCAAAAAAACATAACTACTCATAGGATTATTGATGGGGATAAACCAAACATTTTGAAGATGTTGAGTGGTGTTAGCTCATCCTAGATTGCACATGTAATCAATTTTGCTTATTATAGTTTATTTTGTTTTAATTGAGCAAAAGCTATAAATAGGGGAATACCCCTCATTATAAAGGATTGAATGTTTCGGTGTTTGTCTATCGTAAGTTGTATGTTTATGTTATTCTAATATAATCAAGGGTTGTTTGACCTACCTCAATTGAAGTATGAAGAATTATTCATTATGTTGATATTTACACTTTCAACATTTGCATTTTCTCTTAATGGTAGAAGTGTTATTTGTTAGGCTCAAAGTTGTTTGGCATGCTTCCATAATCAAAGTTTTATTTGTTAGGCTTGAAGTTGTTTGGTTTCTATTAGGGTGTTTGGAATGTTGAATGCTATAACATTTGAATATTTTGCATAGCTTTAATTGAAAGGTCTATTAACCATTTCTTATATAAGATGGTCCATGCTCATTCAGCTAAAACCATTGTTGTTATTTGAGCCTTGACCACATTAAATAAATCTCTCTATCCCTAATATTCTCTCCTCTCTAATACTACCTCTCTCTCAACCCTACTCCTTTTCAGTCTTTAGTATTTTACACAATAGGATTTAGATAAGGAACCGACCTTCTTTGGAGTTTGATTTAAAAGCAATTCTAAGTCATCCAGTATTGACCTCGGCCTAGGGCGTACATTTTATACCTATGTAGATTGAGAAATCAAGAGCATGTTTCTCTATTCTTCCAAGGCATCTCAAATATATTCTTGGCATCTTATGCCTTTTTCTATGGTTGTGCCATAAATGTCTCCATTTTGATATTTCTTTATAGGTAGACATGGTTCAGAGTACTTGAAAATAAAACCTGATGTGATGCCTTACTTCTTGTACCATGAACATGTATGAGCAAGGATATAATAATGAAACTTTTTAAAAGGTTCTATTTTGGACACGGGACCTATCCCATCTGAGTGAAGCCCTCAGGCTAGCCAAGGGTTATATTTGTATCTGACATAGGTCGTCAGGCTTGAACCTTGGACCTCTTTTAGAGGATTGGAGGAACTTGTGAGTGAGGTACCTTGTGCGAATAATTTAAAACCATATTAACCAATAAAAGAATTGTATTTTAAATTTATTCTTCAATTGTATCTATCTATTAATTTTATATTAAATAGGATAATATTGGTGATTAATTAAAATGACTAGAATTCAAATTTGGCTCACTTCCTTCCATGAAGAATACTCTTTGTTTTACAAGCTACATACTAATAACAACTCCAAATCTTATATCTAGTGACGTCAGCCCAACCTTCAAAAAAATTTGGCCTAGTGAAGCACTTACAAAGTGAGAAGGGCAACCCGAGTTGGAAGCCAAAGGGAGGAAAACCTGGATCGGAGCTTCTTAATAAGTATGATGATGTCAACATCTAAAAGGTCTGATATATTTATATATCAAAATGCTTTAAGGCAAAAGTGCTTAGGATCCTCAAAAAAGTACCGTTTGGCCAACGTGGTAGTTGTCAGAGCTGGAAAGCGATGACCACTCCAACAAAGCATAACTACTCATAGGAGGATTGATGGGGGATAAACCAAACATGTTGAAGATGTTGAGTGGTGTTAGCTCATCCTAGATTGCGCATGTAATCAATTTTTCTTATGGTAGTTAGTTTTGTTTTAATTGAGCAAAAGCTATAAATAGGGGAATACCCCTTATTATAAAGGGTTGAATGATTCGGTGTTTGTCTATCATAAGTTGTATGTTTATGGTATTCTAATATAAACAAGGGTTGTTTGACCTACCTCAATTGAAGTATGAAGAACTATTAATAACGTTGATATTTACACTTTCAACATTTGCATTTTCGCTTAATGGTAAAGTGTTATTTGTTAGGCTCAAAGTTGTTTGGCATGCTTCCATAATCAAAGTGTTATTTGTTAGGCTTGAAGTTGTTTGGTTTCTATTAGGGTGCTTGGAATGTTGAATGCTATAACATTTGAGTATTTTTCATAGCTCTAATTGAATGGTCTATTAACCATTTCTTATAGAAGATGGTCTATGCTCATTCAACTAAAAACATTGTTGTTATTTGAGCCTTGACCACATTAAATAAATATCTCTATCCCCAATATTTTCTCCTCTCTAATATTACCTCTCTCTCAACCCTATTCCTTTTTAGTCTTTAGTATTTTACACAATAGGATTTAGATAAGGAACCAACCTTCTTTGGAGTTTGATTTAGAAGCAATTATAAGTCATCCAATATTGACCTCGGCCTAGGGCATACATTTTATACCTATGCAGATCGAGCAATCAAGAGCATGTTTCTCTATTATTCCAAGGCATCTCAAATATATTATTGATATCTTATACCTTTTTCTATGGTTGTGCCATAAATTTATCCATTTTGACATTTCTTTATAGGTAGACATGGTTCAAAGTACTTGAAAATGAAACTTGATGTGATGCCTTCTTGTACCATGAACATGTATGAGCAAGGATCTAATAATGAAACTTTTTAAAAGGTTCTATTTTGGACAAGGATGACTATAAAGAAGATTACTTAATGAACTAAATTAAAGAATAATAAATCTCTAATACCACTTGATCCATACCATAGGGTTGAAGATATGGTTACACTAAGGACAACTTTTAAAACTAGCTTGTGGTTTCTAAAATTTATGCTTCAGAGTTGTATAGTAGGAGGTAAAGCACAATAATTAATGCTTGTCAAGGATGATGAAGAAGTGCACCTCATGAAAGTAAATAAAATAATTCATAGATGATGATGCAAATACAAAATATAAAGACTATGTATTGAGTGAAGCCATGGATGTGCATTTTACCTTTGCATTGCTCCACTATCAGTTAAACATCCATAGCTCTGGTGGAGATGACCTTGATCTCGTCTAGACCTTGCTCTACTTCCAACCAGGCGTCTATATCCCCAGTAGATATTATTTGAACCACCAAGGCTTTTGATTGATTTGTTTTTTATTTTATATAATTATATGAGCATTGTAAATATACCCTGTCTCTTGGGTTAGAGATCATCTAAGGCTTAAGATGGAGTGTATAAAATTTTCACCTAATCAACAAACCAAAATGATTTCATCCTTCAGGATAAAAAATATCCTTTTAATATAGTGTTACATGTGAAGCTTCAGCAAAATGTCGTATTACTTCAATCTCCACCATTCTAATCCATAATTCAAGAATAACTACTAAACAATCCAATCTCCTTAGCTTCAATTTCACCTAATTTCAAACAAGTTATTCATCTTCCATGACTAAGAAACATTTCCAACAAAGTGACACAAGTTTATTGCAACTACATTTCTATACCACAATCTGGAAAACCAAAACCAAAACATGTTGTGAAAATGAAGAAGCAAAATGTAAACAGAAACCAAAACACAAAATTTGGCATGATCTGTATTATTGAAAGACAAAAACAAAAAAACAAACTTAAAAAAAATGACAAACAACAAAAAAAGAAACAAGTGATGATTGCATCCAAATGGTCTATACAAACACAAAATTATATATAAGCGAATGCAAAAATGAAAAAAAAAAGTGATGTACAAGAAAGCTCGTAAAATCAAAAACTATGTACAAAAGATGAATATATACAAGTGATGGGTGTGTTTTCTGTGTTTTTTTTGAAAAAATTGAAAATCATGAATTAAAACGAGCATATACAAGAGGGAGCCAGAACATCCCTAACAGGAACCCAAAGACAAGAAACCTCAGCAAAGAGCGAGAGGGGAGCACAACCCAACCCAAAGCACAAGAAGAAGGCAAGGCGCGAAATCGCGACATGTCGCGAAATCACGACATGTCACGAAATCACAGCAGTCAAGCCGACCGAGGCCATAACCGCGCCACAGGTCGCGAAATCGTGACGTGTCGCGAAATTGCGACGGACAAAGCCAACAGCCCCCAACCGCAAAAGATGTCGCGATATCGCGACGGAAACCTTACAGAGCATACAGTCCATAAGATTGTCACGAAATCGCGACACAAAATCCAATAGCCACCATTGTGCCAGAAGTGTCGCGATTTCGCGACATGTCGTGAAATCGCGACAACCAAATCTAGCGGCCCCCAACCACAAAAGATGTTGTGATATCGTGACAGAAACATCTTAAAGCAGTCAGTCCTCATAATTGTCGCGATATCGTGACACATCCTCCAATTGTCACCTTTACGCCAAAAGTGTCGCGATTTGGCGACATGTCACAAAATCGCGACAACCAAAGCCAACAACCACCGACCACAAAAAAAGTCGCGATATCGCGACAAAAACCTCACAAAGCGGTCAGCCCTCAGAATTGTCGCGATATCGCGACGCATTTGCCACTTGCCAACATTAGGCCATAAGTGTCGTGAAATCGCGAAAAAAAGACCTTTCTGCATCAAAACATCCCAAGTGTCGCGAAAACTCGACAGGTTGCCCACATGATGACCAGTCTTCAAAAAAGTCTCAAAATCACTAATGTTGTCCTCTGTGATGCCCCTGCAGCCAAAATGACGCGAAAAAGTAGCAATTTCGAGCCAAAGGTCCCAGCGACATAACATATCGCAAAAAGTAGACATCTTCCAACCGTTAGTTGCAACCACCAAACCGGTCGCGATATCGCGACAACAACTAGCCAAAGAGCGCATCGGCTCGAGATGTCGCGATATCGCGACAGGAAGTCTCCAAAGGCTGTGGCGACGGAACCTATCGCGATATCGCGACAGGTTGCCACCAAGGGTCGCGACATCACAGAAGGTCGCGAAAATGCGACGAAAAACTCCCTTAACACAGAAGTGTCTCATTTTCTCAAAAAGTTAGCAAGCCCTTGTCGAATCACCGGATCTTCCACAGGCATATTACTGTGTAGCTGAACTCCAACCTCCTTCTCCGCACCCATCTTGGCGAGGAAATCAATCGCCGAATTTGAGTCCCGATTCACATGGATAGGGATCACATCCTCTAATTCCCTCCAAAGGACTTTGATTTGAGAGACTAAGATCTGAATCTTCCACGCTTTCAGAGCAAAATTTCTCAGACAATCAAGCGCACCAACCAGAATTTGAGAATCGGTCTCCAAGATAATCTTTCTATATCCCTGAGTGACAGCCTAGAAGGAAGCAACTTTGATGGCAAAAGCTTCGACTTCATTATTGGTGGCTCTTCCCAGGCCCTGCAACTCCCAGTAAATCACAGTTCCAGTGTGGTCACGACACACAACACCGATTCCAGCATTTCTCGGATTTCCATTTGCAGCTCCGTCTGTGTTAATTTTAATCCAGCCAACCGGAGGGGGTTTCCAACTAGCCACTTTTTCTCTACCTTGAGCCACAACTCTCTCTTCCTGAGGATCCAGCTCACCCATAATATCTTCTGAAGCATGTAAAGCAACCGTCTCAGTGACTTTGCTCCAGATAACCTGCCAAACACCATCAAGGGAGGAGAAGGTCTCTCGAAAGAGATGGGCATTTCTTTCCAACCACACTTGCCACCAGATGAAGAGAAGACCAAGCTCCCACCCCAATCGGAGGGCTTTTGATTTAAATCTAGCTTTCTTCCATCTTTGCCAAATATTATTTCGAGTCAGAGCACCATTACTCTTAAGTTTGAAATGAGAAAACCAACGATGCCAAATCTGACTGTGAAAGAACACTCGAACATTAAATGGTCAGCAGTCTCTTCATGCTTAAGACACAAAATACATTGAGAAGGACCATTAATTCCTCTGATTTTGAGATTATCATAGGTGAGAATGCAATTATGGATAAGCTGCCAGGCAAAGAAGTTCACTTTCGACCAGCACTTGGAATGCCATATTTTCTTCCAGTCATGAACCAAAAAAAAATGCGGAGGAGGTTCTGGGAGAATATGATCATAACCATCCTTCACAGAATAAACTCCAAGATTCCCATGACCCCAAGCTAAATCGTCCTTTTCGTCTCTACCCTTGAGAAATCTAGCAGTCAAGATGGTGGAGAGAATGGTTGCCAGCTCCGGAGGGATAGTGACAGGCCACTCCTCAAGACGCTTAAATTTCTTGAATTTGAACTCCCCCAATTGACTAGTGAGGAAATAGTTCTCAATAGTAACCCAACCCTTGGATTCTATGACAGTTTTAATTGGAAGCGACTCAGGATGCTCAAGCAATGATGGGTGGAAACTGGTCCCAAGAGTCAGTCCAGAAGCGAGCTTTGTCCCCTCTCCCCACTTTCCAGAACAATTGGTCTTTAATAATTTGAGAACCCAACTTAAGAGCTTGCCAAACTAGGGAACCGTTGCCATCCAGAGGGAAATGGCAAACTTCAGAAGGATGGACTCTACCCAAATATTTGCTGGTCAAGATTCTACTAAATAAAGAAGATGGCTGAGAGATCCATCTCCAATACAATTTACCCACTAAGGCTCTGTTGTTGAGTTTAGAGCTTCTCAGACCCAGTCCTCATTTTTATTTAGGCTGAGTGACTTTATTCCAGCCAACCAAGGCCCATTTCCTACCACCTTTTGCTCCTTCCCATAAGAATCATCTAGCCAGTTTGTCCAACTCTTTCCAAATAGAAAGCGGGGCAGCCAAGATTGAGAATTTATAGATAGGCATGGCCTGAATTACTGATTGTAAGAAAGTTAAACGGCCACCGTAGCTTAACCATTTGTGAGACCAATGGTTCATTCTATCTTTGATGCCATCCAAAAGATCTTTCCAAATATCTTTTTTCAATTTCTTGTAGTGCAAAGGAACTCCCAAGTAGACTATAGGAAGAGAAGCTCTAGTGACACCCAAAATCTCTAAAATTCTGTCCTGCAACCTTTGGTCGAGGTTGAAAAAGACCACTTTAAATTTTTTGTCATTAATAACTTGATTAGAGGCCCTAAGGTAAACATAAAGAGAGTCTCTGATTCCCCTGGCTTCCCTGAGACTAGCCACTCCAACCAAGCCAGTGTCATCCACAAATTGTAAATGAGTCAAGACTTCTTCACCAACATTGATACCTGATATCATGCCTTGAAGTCTTCTTTGCACGAAGAGCCGACCTAATCCCTCAGCTAAGATAAGGAATAGATAAGGCGAGCAAGGGTCCCCTTGTCGGAGACCACGAGAGGCTCCAAAGGGGGGGGAGGGAATCCCCTTGATGAGAACCGAGTAAGAAGGCGTGGAAACACAACTCATAATCCAGTCTATCCATTCCTGGGAAAATCCAAAGGCAGCCAGCATCCTTGACAGGAAACCCCATTCCACTCGATCATAAGCCTTAGACATATCCAGTTTGATGAACATTCCTTTGTTACCAGAAGTTTGCATTGAGTGAATAGCCTCCTGAGCAAGAACCACTCCATCCAAAATCTGTCTACCCTCAACAAAACCCCCCTGTTCTGAGGAAATGATGTTGTGGAGGAGAGGTTTAAGACGTTCAACTATAATTTTTGTGATAATTTTATAAATCACATTGCATAAGGCAATGGGCCTGAAGTCAGAAATGTGAACTCCTTCCTTCCCCTTTGGAATTAACGTGATGAAGGTATGATTTAGAGCCTTGAGCATTCTCTTATTAGATCTGGATTCCTCAGTAACAGCCAAAACATCTTCCTCCAAGATATCCCAGAAGGCCTGAAAAAAATCAATAGGAAAACCATCTGGACCTGGAGATTTTCCTGTGCTCATTCCAAAGACCACATTTTTCAATTCATCTCGGTCAACAGGTCTGAGGAGAGCCTGATTTTCAGCTGGAGTGATAATAGAGGGAATAACAGCAAGAACTTCATTTTGAGCCCCCACATCTTGGTCCCTGTTTTCTGCAAAAAGCTTGGAGAAGTAATCCACTGAATGGGAGTGCATGGCTGGAAGAGTATCAAAGGAGTGCCCATTTTCATCTTTTAAAACTGCCATATTATTCATCTGTCTTCTAGCACATGTCGAACGATGAAAAAAATTTAGTGTTTCTGTCTCCTTCCAATAGCCAAGAATTTCTAGCCCGTCGCCTCCGTGAAAATTTCCTCTTGGTTATCAATGGCCTCTACAGCTTTACACAAGTCATCATCTTCAGCTTTGAGTCGTTCAGAAATTAAACCTTCCCTAAATTTTTTCTGCACCTCCTCCCAGCGGGCCAACAAGGGAGCTCTTTGCAACTGTAAATCCGATTTATTGGCATGCCTCCACTGTTTTAGTTTAATTTTGACAAAAAGAAGTTGTTTGTGAAATTTAAACATCGCAGATCCCAAAAGGAGGATGACCTTCATCCCACCATTGCGGAAATAACTCGTGAAGGTCCTCCTTCTGGAGCCAGAAGTTCTCAAATCTAAAAGGTTTGTGGAACTGCCCTGTCTGAGTCCCACCCATCAGCATGATGGGAGAGTGATCAAAAACAGGGCCGTCCAAAATCTGTAATTGCACATTCCATTTAACAAAAGCCTCCTCTGAGACTAGGAAGCGATCCAATTTTACCTTGCAACAGTGTGGATCCCTTCGTTTATTAGTCCAAGTAAAAAAGGATCCAGGCCCTTGAACATCAACTAGGTGAAAAGCCTCGCACTCGGGCAATCGAAGCCGATCCCCGGGTCCAAAACAGGGGAGCCACCCTCCTGCTCCCGAGCGGATAATTTGGCGTTAAAATCTCCAAGCAATGATCCAAGTCAAAAGCTTGTCTTGAGGACCTCATGTTGTGAACTGCTTTCCATTGTAGCCTCTGGCCATCAAGGCTTTGAGCCCCATAAAAATTTGTAATTAAAACTTGCTCAGCTATGATATTATTCCTAAAAAGAGATGTGAGAACACCCCTCCAAGCTATGTGTTCTAGAGCAGACCATTCCAAGTGGTTCCAAAAAGTAACAATTCCTCCTGAGGCACCTTGAGCTGCCACATCCATATATTCAGCTCTCCTCCAAATTTTACTAGCTGTTCTACACATCAGATCTAAAGACATTTTTGTCTCCTGAAGGAGCAAAAAGTCTATTTTACCCTTCCCTATGAGTCTTTGAACAGCAGATTGATGGGTTTTGCTGTTTAAACCCCTGACATTCCAATATTGAATAATCATTGGAAATCTTGAGAGCAATATGAATCTATTGTTCTCACTGATCCATCAGTGACCAACTTGTCTCCTTGCATAGCTATTAGGTCCCTGTTAGACTTCCTACCTGCTCCTTGAGAATTGTTATTCTTGGACCGTTTTTCCACCTGCGTAATCCCCAGGGCTAGAATTTCTCTAATCTTTTCTGTATTTCCCATGATGACATCCTTAGTAGCTGACTGGGTTGAAGAATGAATTACCAATGCCCCTGGATTCTCTTTCTGCAAACTCTCAGAGGGTTCAGTCACCTGCTCGAGGACAAGAGATGAGGAGGGGGAAGCATGAGAGTGGAAGTTAATAGCCTCAGAATTCCCATCCATGCCTTCCATGATATGATCTTCCTGATCCACAAGGGATTTAAAGATTTCATACCGGTTAGTTGTCTTGGGAGGAGCTTGGTCCTTGCCATTTCTCTTTTTGTTTCTCCTTCGTTTTTGCTGTTCAAAGCCATCTTTCTGGCCTTCAGAACCTTGGGGGGTGTTTTGTGATTCTTTGACCGGGTAAACTTACCCTCTCTGGGGCTATTTGAGGTTCCAAGCGGGGCCTCCACTTCGTGCTCAAGGTATTCGGACAAAACCTAGCCAAATGACCATGCTTATGGTAGACCCCGCATCTAAAGGGAAGAGCTTCGTAGTCTAACTCGTCGTATCCAAGATTGTCCCGCTAACTCCGGCTCCACCTCAGCTGGTAGTGGTCGGTCGATGTCCATTTCAACACAAATTCGGCAAAGACAGCAGTGTTTCCCTCTATGGTATCTTTGGAAACTCCCAAAAATCTACCTAGAGAATTACCAATCATCTCCAGAATCTGCTCGCCCCAAAATTCCATCGGGAGAGCATATAGCCGTATCCACACTGGAACAACCGTGGGCTCAATGCGAGGATCGAAACCCACTCTCCACGGTTGGACAAATAACCCTGCCGGGCCGTGGGTCCTCTTCTCAGATTCAAAGGCTTTGTTTCTATCTACTAAAGAAGAGAAACTAATAATGAAATACCCATTGCTTATAGGCCATAAGGAATACTCACCGATAGGTTCCCAGTTCTGTCTAACCCAGGTGTGCAGAAAGTGCAACGTGGGTCGGATACCCATGAATTTGCAGATCAAGTCATGGTTAGCACGGTAGGTGATCATGTCCTCAACCAACTTTGGTTCTATGACTATCTTAGGTCTAGATGCAGATTGCGGGAGACATCCATTAACTCTGTTTGCAGAAGAACCCTTACCAACATTCTTGAGAAGCGCATGATAGGCACCCCGCTGGGCTTCATCGGAAGAAGACGCAAAGTTCTCCTTTAGAATCTCAGCATAAGAACTCTTCTTCCCGTCAAAAGAACCTGGAGGAGACCCCATAGGGCCCTCTTGGGGCAACGAATAAGCCAACAGAGGGGAACATAATCAAACCAACCGAGACACTGGTAGGAGCCGTCTACCAGAACCCTGGAGCTTCGGCCTCCGATAGTTCAGAAGGTTTCCCGCCAAATCGCTAGAGCTCGAACGCCTAAGTCCTCGCTATGTCCAGGTGTGTTTTCTGTGTTAGGGATGGAAATAGTGCTTTAAAAACTGCCCATTGATAAGCAAAGGAATGTTCTCTCCACTTAGATTCTGCAATCTAAAATAATTTTCCCCAAGAATCTTAGAAATTTGGTAGGGGCCTAACCAAAGATTATCAAATTTATTATGATCACCCTTCCTTTCGTGTGCCTTATCTCATTATAACACCAAATCAATAATACTAAAGGCTTTAACCTTAGATCTCTTGTCAAACCACTTTTTAAAAACCCCCTAATGCTTACTAAAATATTGTAGGGCATCTTCCCTCTTTTCATCTAGACTCATTAAGTGAGTAAATCTTGCCTCTATTTTATCATCAGTTTCAAGATAATATTTCATAAACTAAAGAGTCTACAATTTCAGGTTAGCAAGAAAAATGGGATCTTGACCATAAAAAAAATGTTAAGTATAAGCACCTATGGACCCTTTTAAAGTAGTTCTATCCACCCACAAGGCATATTTCAACTTGTTATGCCAATCTCTAGGATTCATTTCCAAAAATTTCTTAATTATGGACAATAAGTTTTTATTAGTAGATTCTGCTAAACCATTACCTTGTGGGTAATAATTTTAAGAAAAAAATATGCTTACCTTATTGTCGTAAGCCCATTCTGCAAACTAAAGTGAAGTGAAAGCATTGCCATTGTCACAAACAATGGAATATGGCATACCAAATCTAGTAACAATGTGAAATAAAAATTAAATAACCACTTCAGAAGTACAATTCTTAGTGGGAATGGCCTCAGTCCATCTGGTACAATAATCTATGGTGGTTAAAATGTATTTGCGACCAGGTGAAGAGTTTGGGTTTATAACTCCTATGAAATTTAAACCCCATTGTACAAATGGTCTAGCCTCAAATATGGGCTGTAAAGACATGGAGGTATTTTGTTCTCTGTTGGTGGCAATCTGACATGTATGGCACAAATGAACATGGGCATGTGCATCTTTAAAAATGTGGGGCCAATAGTAACCAAATCTTAAAATATGGTGCATTTTGGCATTAGCTGATCCATACCCAGTTCCATACCATAAAAATTCTTAAGTATTTGCATAGACGAATCCTTACTCAAACATCTAAGGAAAATTTCTTTGTGATTCCTTCTGTATAACACACTAGCTTTAATCATAAAATTAGAGATTTTTAATTGAAGTGCTCTTCTTTGCATAGCATTAAAGTGATCAGGGCACATACCATTCAAAAGAAAATACACAGTATCATTATATCATTCATCTATGGTGATGCTTTCTGCAGTGTATTGCTGACACTTGATTTGAGGATCAATTTCAGCTCTAGACATTGTCAAACCTTATCCTCTAACAAGCTTCATCAAATAGATCTCTAAATCAAACTCCTGCAAAGTAACTAGCCATTTGCCTCTCCTTTCTCCCAGGTCGTTTTGCATAAATATTATTTTTATAGTTGGGTCAAGTACTATTACAAAAATTCTATTGTGCAAAATGTAATGTCTAATCTTCTTCACAGTTTTGAACAGTACATATTCCCTATTTATCTAGGATAGTGTATTTCAACTATGCATATTTTAGTGGTGAACTCAAGAAAGCAATAGGATTTTCTTAATTATCTTTGTTCTTTTGAGTTAATACACTAACAAAGAATGCTCAGAAGCAAACGAATAAATATAGAAAGGTTTCTTGTAATTAAGACTCGCAAGCACATGTGCAGAAGATATTGTATTTTTAACATCCTAAAAATCTACTTTAGCTTCACCAATTCAATTAATGTTAGCATCCTTTTCCAACATATCATTTAATGGTTTGACTATTTCAGCAAATCCTGAAATGAATTTCCTGACAAAGTTGACTTTTCAAAAAATGATCGTAATTCTTTTTTTCTACCAGTAAGAGGGATTTTCTGGATGGCTTCAATTCTTTTAGGATTTATGGAAATTTCATCTTTTGAGATGACATGGCCTAAAATTTTACCTTCAGTTACTCCAAAAATGCACTTTTTGGGATTTAGTGAAATGCCATGCTCTCTACACTTTCAAAAAACTTTTCTCAAATCATTAACGTGGTCAGATCTGTTCTTTAAGAAAATAAAAATGTTATCAACATAAATAACTATGCATTTACTATCAAATCTCTAAATGCATTGTCCATGGCTCTCTGAAATGTAGCACCTGCTTCTGTAAGCAAAGGTACCCCACTTCATGGTAAAAGCAATTTTCATTCTGTCTTTTGGGTCAGTAAGAATTTTTTAATATCAAGAATAACCGTCAAGAAAAGACATAATCTTAGAACCATTCACCATTTATAAAATATGATCAATGGAAGGAAAGGGACAATTATCCTTTTGTGGGGCCTTATTGAGATTCCTAAAATCAATACACAAACGGATTTCACCTATTTTCTTCCTAACCGGTACAATGTATGCTACCCATGTAGAGTGTCTGATTGGAAAAATAATCTTAGCATCTAGCAATTTCTTAACCTTTTTCTGTATAAGAGGTTCTAGCAATGGGTTGACTGGTCTTTGTTTTTGTCTAAATGGTTTTGAATCTGGATTTAAAGGAATAGTATATGTTATAATGTTTTCTTTATAAGTCTTTAAATTCTCATAACTCCATGCTATTAGATCAACGTAATATTTAAGATCCTGTACAATTCCCTCTTGTTCATGATGAGTGCAAGCCTTTTCTATGAGTACGTTATGTGTGTCTCTACTAAACCCAAGATCAATAGAATTATAAGCATCCTGTAGCAGTGAGGTTTTATTACAACTTTTGCTTTTGTAATCAATATCGAAAAGCTTTTTGAGAGAAACTATACCTTTAAAAATCACATTGATTTTCTTTGTTACCTCGTGATCTTCTTTTTCATCTTCTTGTAATCTTTCATCCTCATCGATAAAATTGAAAATGTGGCGATCACTTTCAAATACTTGCAAATTTTTCACATTATCTAGAATAGAAGGACAAGGTATTAATTCGATTGAAATTTTTTTTAGCCTTCTATTATCAATAGGTTTAAGAGTACTTGCTACAACAGCTAACGAATCAACAATTCGATTGTTCTTCCTAGATATCAATAAAATATTGAAAGCATGGAATTCATCAATCAAATACCTAACTCTATTTGTGTAATGAATTAGCCTTTTATCATGACATGTGTATTGGCCTTTCACCTGTTTAACAACCAATTCTGAATCTCCTAACACTTTCAAACATTTAATATTTTTCTTTAAGGCTAACTGCAATCCAAATATTAAAGCCTCATATTTTGCAGTATTACAAGTGCAAGGAAATTGTAATCTATAAGTTGCTAGAGACGACTTACCTTTAGGACTAATCAATTCCACACCAGCTCCACTACCTTGTTTGGATTTAAATCCATCAAATTTAATCATCCAAACAAGATTTTCATTCTTAATTGAATTAATAGATGGTATTTCATTTTCAGATTCACCTATATCCAATTTTATTTCCAAAGTGTAAACACCTAACTTAGATTCATTGTAAAGAATTTTATTGGTTTTGTTATATTCAGTAATCAAATCCTTGATTCTAGGTTCTCTTTCAATTTTTATTTGATTAGCAACACCCTTCCATGGTAGCCATATATGTGAAAAATCAGTGGCCATACATTCGTTTAAGTTCTTAGACCAATATCTGTTCAACAACATTCCATACTGATCAGGTATATCTACAACATGTATATCAATATACTGTTGCATCCTAGGTTTTGAGGCTAGTTGTGAACATTCTTAAGCATTCCAACCACATGCACTTCAGATTTATCCAGTTGAACAACTATTCTGTTAGAAGGGATGGGTTTCAAACCCAATTTTTGACAAACAATGTGAGGCATGACATTACCAGATGCTCCTAAATCAACAAGAAAATTATGCAGATTTCTTCCTACAATTCTTATGGTCAAAAGAAAGGGAGGAGCTTTTCCTTTGTCCCTTCGTGAGAAAAATTGTGCATCCATGGCTTTCAGGGATTCGTTTTTCCTTTTATCACCAAAATCCTGCATAAAAAATTCTTGCTGATTAGTCAAATGAGGAAGATCAAATAAAGATATATACGCTTTTGTTTTCTTTAAATTCTCCACAATATTATATGCAATTTTGTCATGTGGTGGTTGAGGTAGATCAATCTTAGATGGAGGTATGGGATTGTTACTAACCTGTGTGTCAGGAGGAATGATGGTGTCATTTGGGGGAGTAGAAGAATTAAATGGAGCTTTAGTCTTACTCCTAAGGTTGCAATTATGATTACCCTTTTTAAATTGTTTGAAGGCTTGAAATTCCTCTTCTATAGACCCATCATACCCTTCTTCATATTATTTGGTTGATTTAAATATTTCAACTACTAGCGCTGATTCTTTCTCTTTGCTAGTACTAGCCTATTGGGAAGGATCTTCATCTGAAACAATTTCTATGTTATCCATCTCTTTTTGTAGAATATCTAATGATGTTATGAATTCAGGGAACTCATTCTCACTATGTTGTACCATAGAATTTACCCTACACCAATTTTTTAAAGCCAACTCTGAAAGATTAACAATGGTGCTGGTTTGATTTACATTAATAGGAGCATTGGTTTGATTGACAATAGGATTGGGTACTCCTTCATTGTTTGAATGAGTATTCCATGGTTTTCTCTGAAAACTAAAATTTTATTTTGATGAGAATTTTGAGGTAATTGTTTTTGCATTTGAACCATGTCACCACTGAGTTTTTGTATAACCCTCTGTAGATTGTTTACATGAGAATTAGGTTCACTATTTTGTCCTACAATGGTTTGATTCGTTTTGTTACTTGTAGTTGCAGTGGGATTTTGAAAATTTAGCCAACTGTGATTTTGGACAACCTATGGAAATGTCATATTATTTTGATGAAATGTTGATGCATTTGGAGTGGATGTTGTATTAAAGAATGTAGGTATGTTTTGAGCATTTGTTTCAGCCATTTTATGAGTTGTGAATTGATTCTCTAAATATAGTGGAGTGGTAGGATATGTAGGCGTGATAGGTGGATTGTATGATAAATTGAAATTATTGAATGACATGGCGCTCAATATAGACATTTGTTGTGACAAAGCTTGATTGATCATAGGCACTTGATTATAAGCACCTAGTTGTCCTATGGAAGGCAACTATCCTATCCCAAAACCTTGTGGCATCAACTATTGTTCTACAGTCAAAGCCTCATTGTATGCCATGGGAAGTGTACTAACTTGAGGAGCTCTCCTTACAAACATAGATGTTAACAAGTCCAATACCCTAAAGTACATATGTATGGCAGCAGCTGGCTGAAGATTATAAGCAGCAACTAACCTGTTATACAACTTATGGAAAGAAGTATTGAAGAATATCCGAAGTTTATTAGGCTCTCTCTTGGCTGATGTAAACTGATGATAGATTACAATAGGATCTATGGTAGCCTAAATTGATTTATGAAATTTATTTCCAACTCGGCCCAAGACGTAATGGAAATGGCAGGCAAACTAATGTACCAATCATATGCCATTTCATCTAAGGTGAGAGGAAACATTCTGCAAGCAACATCCTCATGTTCAAATTGCAGTCTGATCAAGGTATCCTTGTAAGCTTGAATTTGCTCTTTGGCAATTCTAATTCCATCATGTTTATATTTAGGTAAATACCTTTCTATGTTTTTGGGAATATCATGGGCTGCTCCGGCAATGTTTAAAGTACTGCTATGAGCACCTAACCAAGTTGCAACTCCTACCATTAGAATTACTAGTGGAGGAATGAATGGGATGATGGGTAGCGATGAATACTATCGGGTGGAATAACAATCGACTGACTCTTGGACCTTTTGATCCTATTTTTAGGAGAAATGCTATGGAAAATAGTATCTTTAGAAGCATAAGATCTTGTGATTATGATTTTTCAGTTCCAACTCTGATAATGAAAACAAGTGTTTAATGATCTTAACATGGAAAGACTCCTAATTTTGAAATGTACAATAGGTAAATCATCATGTTCATTAATTATAAGGCATCAATTAAACCATAAAAATAAGGAATATTCTCAATTTGTAAAATATTAGAATCAATACATCATAAATTAGAGAATATTTAACAATAAATGTGAACAACTTAAAACCAAAAATTTCATAAATCACATCAGCTACCTTCAAGTCGCCTTCCTTCTAGCGCCAATTTTGTTGAGTGATATTTTTATCCAATCACAAGAATATACTCATGGTCAGGATTCTACCCAGATACCCTCTCTTACAAGGAAATATTTATGATTTCCCTAAGGTTTTGTTTAATGTGTTAATCTGCTTGCAATGCTTAGTGAAAATTGTGAAATGCCAAAAGTTAATTAGATACCTCGGTGTTGCATATACCTGTTAACAAAGGACTTATTTTGGGTTGATTTGATTTGTAATGATTTTGTTGTTCATGGAAATTATGAAAAATGTGAAATTATTGATCAACTATTTACTTTGAAATAACAATATTTGAAATTTAATAAATATTTGATTTTAACCTTTGAAATTTTGATTTTTATTTGATTTTATCTCAAATTGTTAATCAAATTTTTATCTCAAATTATTAATCAAATTTTATCTCAGATTGTTAATCAAATTTTTATCTCAGATTGTTAATCAAATTTTATCTTAGATTGTTAATCAAATCTGATCTCAGATTGTTAATCAAATTTTATCTCAGATCGTTAAGAAAATTTTATCTCCAATCGTTAAGATTTGCTTGAAAGTAAAAATGAAATAATTAAATCTAACTTTGCAATGTAAAAAATTTTGGAATATCATATTAATTATTCACTTTAATGAAAAATTGAAATTTATTGAAATTTCAATTTTACATAAAATGAAACTAAATGATTATTTGAAAAAAAAATTGTGCAAAGTTTAAAACATCAAATTTTTATTAAAAAATGTGAATTTACATAAAATTAAAATTTGAATTTTAATTCTAGAAACCGACGTACTTCTTTTTTTAGGGTTTTGATTTTTTTTTATTTGATGAAACTTCAACAAAAATAAAAGGCTTGGGTTAGAAAAATAAATAACTAAAAACAAGTCAATGTAACCTTAAAATTTCATCCTGAATCTACATAAACAAATATTCTGCATTAAACCAAAATTAATCTGACCAGTCTCCACACAATCCAAAATTAATGTGATGCAATCTTCTAAGGGAATAACATAATATATTAAGAAAAATAAATAAGTATACCATCCACATGCATATAACTTATTAAAAAAAATTCCAATATATTACCAAAATGAAAGATATTTAATTAATGTTCCTTCAGAATACCTTGTTTCAATGGTTTACAATGGGTGAAATTCCTCCTATTCGACAACCAAGGAGGAAATTCTCTTCCATAAAATCAAATTTCCAACATGAATTTGCTCCACAAAGTCTCTGAACTTTTTTTCATGAGATTCAATGGATATTAATAGGAAATCTTTAATTGCTTCCGCTTCAAAATTTCTTCAACGAAAAATCATTCCACTTAGTCTTCTTCCTTTGCCTCAATTTGTAATTGTTGCATTCGTTTATTTAAAAACTTTTCGATAATGCTTTTGCCATTATATAATATTTTTTAATGATTAAACTATATCAGATAAATTCATCTTCTTAAGCTTTCTTTTGAAGTCGTGCTTACTATTCATGCAAAGCTTGTTAACGTCTACCCATCACCACATTTACCTCTTATTCAGGTTGCTATAAACTTTATGCTCGAGCAAAGGATATATGGTCTCACATTTTCCATAATAAAACTTACCTGTCACTTCCTGCAATATGTGTCGCTTGCTTTCTTGTATATCTAGAAATATTGAGCGAGCATTAGTTATCAATATTTGTCGTGACCCTCACAATAATGATGGTGTTCTCCCTGCAAACTGGTCAAGCAAAGATGCTAAATTTGTGAAGGAAGATAGTAAGCTATCAACACTGAGAAACTAGGACAACCATACAGGTGATGGTGATAGCAGGTGTAATTTCTTCAAATTTTATGAGTCTGTGATCACTCGAAGAATTCACATGTCACTCCAAACTGTATTCACGTGCCAATAGCGTGGCCTCCAACCGCGACTTGATGCTCAAAACGAACCCTGTCGCGTGCTTCGTGATACTCCATGCTATACATTGTAACACAACAAATTCGAGTAGGCATGGAAAACAAGTCAACCGAATATTTCACCTCTATTTTCCCTCATTTGCATTTGCTTGTGTTGTTTGAGATATTTTATTTGGGTGTTTATGTCCAACACATTGCTTGACGATGATGTACTATAAGAACGCACCCTAGCACTCAATCACTTAATTATATCATTTATGTGATAAATATCCTTCTACTGAGCGAGTTGAAATGCCACTATGCACTTGAAAAATACCAATGTATGAGCCCCAACTAAATATATTCGTGAGAGTCTGAGTCTGTTTCATGTTTCCCAATCATTTAATTATATCTTTTCGTGACTCATATCATTCACGTAAAACCACCATCCTTCGAATATGTTGCTTCAGATTTAGAGAGCGAAAATTATCACGATAATATTTTGAAGCTATATTGATGTGAAGATCAATTGTATGTTACGTAGTAGAACATTAGCAGATCTAGAATTTAAGATACCTGACGTCTTCAAACCACCCTGTCACTCCTCCATCTATTGGGGATACGACTCCTCCTCCATGATGAAGGTGTTTACAACAAACCCCTGCAAACCTTATTTCAATACGAATGAAAATAATTTACCGCGGTTTAGATTTTACCTCAAATAATGTCCTGTTTTTGGGAAGAAGCGAGCTCGCCATTAGGAAATTAACCAAGGATAACAATTAAAAACAAATATAGGGTTTGGCAGATCCATTTGAGCTTGACAGATTGGTTTGAGATCATGAAAATTTTCATTTTATTTTATGGGTAAAAGTTATCATCCAATGCACACACCGTCAATCAAGGGAAACAAGAGGATTAAGTATTAATACCAATATTAATGCTATTTTAGTCCCATCTACGTCCGAATACGACATAATGGATAGTTTATCAATGCAAACACACATCAATAGAAATGACTCAGCTAAGTCCTTTGGGGGCATCTTGGAATTTATACCTCTGTGTTGACCATGCTCTAGCGTTGCATCCGTTGGTTGGTAGGGTTGGGGTTCGCCTCAAAAATCATGCCACTGTGTTGACCCTCGAAAGCCATGCCCTTGCGTTAACCACGCTCATGTGTTGCATCCGCAGGTCAACATGGTTTTGTCTCAAAAAATGAGCCATCTGTTTGCTGGTTGGTCAGGTTGGGGTTCACCTTCAAAATCATGCCACCATTTTTAGTAACCTGTATATTTGAAAGAAACAAAAATAAATCAGAAATAGTGCGTTCCAAGTAAACCAACTTATAATATTAAAATATATTTATCAAGTAAATTAAGCTAAAAAAAAATATCTTGGTATAAAACATTGAGCTAAGCTTTATAAAAGCTAAAGCTCCATTAGAATGAAATAAAACGTATTTAATTCCAATTATTTATGGCTTGATTTAGCCAAACTCTTTTTCCCTTTTTTATTATTTTTAATTTTTTAATTTTTTTATTCAAAACATTTTGAGGATTTTAATCAAGTAGGTCTTAGGAGAGTGATATGCGAAAAAGGATGACCTTATTGGTGATGACATGAGGTAAATCACATGAGAATAATGAAATCAAATACAAAACCATCCACTACTAAGACGATGGTAAAGTTAGGAGATTACTCAATGTAAACCAAAATTTCATATAAACATCAAAATTTCAAGTGGGTCCCCAAATTGGGGTACGTTGTTTAATGGCAACAATACTATTTTATAAAGCAATTATACATGTATTTTGATATAAGGGATGTTGGCATTGTAGGGTGTAGGGTACTCTATTCTTGTGATACAATAGGAATAACCAATATCTATATAAAGGGAAAGGAGATAAGAAGACTAGAAAACAGTTCCTACACTATGCTTTATACAATATATACATAAATTATAAATTAGTTGGAAGATAAAATACTCCATATTCTAATTGATGAAGAAGTAGTTTTAGAAATAGTTGAAGAACTATTCCTTTTACTTCCTCTCTTTCTAGCACTAGTCTTTGAATGACTAGTGGTTGACTTGGTATTGGTATAGAGAAGTGTTGGGTATTTGACACTGTAAGGTCCTTGATCTATATAAAATTGTATGGTGATACATGGGGTAGGCTCTAAAGGTTTGTTTCGAATTGATAATTAGCACCACTATGGTTAGCACCATATAGTTCATAATACCAAAAATTAATTTTGCACTATCCCATCTAGTGAATGTTGCAAGTGTGAACAGGGTTCTCACTAAAAGTGGCTTAGAAAATCTAGTTTTCTAGCCCTAAGTGTGAAAACCTAAAACAAATTGTCGGCACAATTTGTCGGCACACGTTGTCGGCAGATTTTTTCTTCCTAAACTCCCCTCCTATATTCCCTCCTCAACTTCCTCCTTATCCCTCCATTTCCTCCACTATTCCTTCTTCTCCCTTATCTCTCCAACTCCCTAACCCCTTATCCTTCTCCTATCCTCTTCGCCGACTATTTCCCTATCCCCTACCTATATATTCAATATAGTTTGCAATGTAATGAATAGGAGATGCTTTAAATAAAGTCTTTATCTATTTTATTATTTCGCTGCGTTTTATTTGACATTTACCTACACTCGGATCTACACTGGTATCAGAGCCAGATTCCAGCGATGAGCGGGCATGATTCCCGAGACCAGGCCAGGCGGGCACGCATCCCGAGGCAAGCGTCAGGCGCATGGATAGAGGTCATCAGCAAGCTCGGATCTCGAGGCGGATCGCGAGTAGGCTCGGGTGCAGATCCCGAGGCAGTTCGGGCATGGATCTCGAGGCAAATCGTGCACAGACGAGGCGACACTTGGCAGTGACACAGATCCCGAGGTGACTGGACGTGACACGTGGTGGCATGAGGACACGACACGTGGCGACAGCAGAGCAGACGTGGCAGCGACACAGATTTGGAGGTGCTGATTGGGTGGCACGTGGATCGAGGTAATGGACGTAGCAGCACGGATTTCGAGGCAACACGTGGCGATGATCGATTGGTAGTTGATGGCACGCAAATCGAGGAGGCTCGATTCCCGAGGAGACGACACGTGGTAGTGGCAGTTGAGCTGACAGAGCGTGCGTGGCAGCGTGCGATCGGTGCAAAATTTGGTGACGTGGCGGCTAGCGATTTGTCAAAGTTGCGGGTAAAAGGCGGCGTCTGACTGCCCGAAGGCAGTCAAAGAACATTGCGCGGTTTTGGGTTAATAAACCCCACCGGAGCTTCCCCACAACGAATGTGGGATAAATGCATGTCATTTTTTTTTTTAAAAACTTCACCGCGGCCGAGTTTAAATATACCCTGTCTCCCCTTTGAAGATACGTCCGCGGGACGTGGTGCAGCGGCCAGGGCGCTCCGCGTGCACAGTGGAAGTCCCGGGATCGATTCTCCGCGGGACGAAAAAAAAAAACAAATTTTTGTTTTTTATTTTTTTTAAAAAAATCGGTGGGGGAGGTTTATTACGGCAGCCATCCGCTTAGCTTCCAAGCGGAGCCGCTTGGTGCAGCGGCAAATCGCCCGCGTGCTAGTGGAGAGGTCGCGGGTTCGAATCACTCGCCCGCAAAAGGTAAAGTTTTTTTTGATTAAAAAAATTAAAGGTTTTAATTTTTTATTTAAAGTTTTAAAATTATTTAATAAATTTAACTTATATTTTTATTTAAAATTATCTTTTTTAATAATTAATTTAAAAGGTAATTTAAATAAAATATAAAAAATTTATTAAATTTTTTTTAAGACTTTAGAAAAATTTTAAAAACCTTATTTGAAGAGCTGTTTATAAAAAAAGAGGAAATCGGATTCCGAGTACGAAAAAGGCTTTAAAAGAGGAATATTTTTTGCATCAAAAGTGAGGTAAGAAAATTGACGGGAAGCCTTCTGAAGCACCCGTTTTGTGCTTCTAGAAAATTTTGGACCCCTTGGAACCCTGTTGAAGGATTAAATATTGTGATGGAATATTGATGATTGGACATTTACAAAATGGACACCAAGTTTGAATATGTGAAGGTGCCAGTTTTTGATGGTAAAGACTATCAATTCTGGGCAATTAAGATGAAAACTTTATTGATTGCAAAAGGGTTTTGGGACATAGTCGAAGAAGGATATGAGGAACCCACATGGAACAAGCTACAAGGAGACGACAGTAAAGATATGAAACAGAAGCAATATGAAAATTGCTTAGCCCTTATGGATTTGAGGAGAGGAATGGAAAAGAGTGTTTTTCCTCTCATAGCTAATTGTAAATCAGCTACAGTGGCATGGCAAGTGTTGAAGGATGCTTATGGGTTTGATGCAGACACCCATAAAGTCATGAGAGACAATCAAGAAGATTGTTTAAGCAAGGAGGAGCCTTGCTTCCTTGAAGAAGTTTCTGAGTTAGATCCTTTTGCAGACTCTTGTGAAGGCTCATATGAAGGTAGGTCATTTGAAGAATACATACATTCTTATGATGCTGAATTCTTCCTTGAAGAGGACGACATGTGTGACGAAAAGAGTAATGATGACCATTTCTCAAGAATGGAGGAATGTAACATTACAGAAAAGAAAGACGAAAATATGAAATCCCTACATGGACAAGAGGATGAGAAAAAGAGAGATCAGCCCTTATTCTTTGAAGATGTTTCTTTGCAGAAAGAAGAGGCTTCTAAAGTCTATGAGGAAAATTTGAGAAGAAGAGGTATTTATGCTACAAAAGGAAGAGGAGGCAAGAGACGTATTGCTTCTTGTAAAAGCTTTGTGAGTTATGCAGATGAAGAGATTGTTGAGATTGATGGGGAGATTGAATCTCCAAGTATTGCTATTCCAGATTTGTGCTTCATGGGGGAGGCACCTACAGTTATTGAAAATTGTACTAGTCAATTATTTCTTTTAGGAGGCAAAAAAGCTGAAAAGAATAATTGTACTAATGAATTGTTTGCAGGAATGGAATGCTTTGAAATCATTCACATTGATAGCAAAAAGGATGAATGTCTCAAGGACGAGACACTTGCTCAAAGATCTTGTTGTGAAGATCATTCAAAAGTGGAAGCAGAATTTGAAGTTGAAGGAAGAGAAACACTCACATTGGAGTGTTCCTTGCTTACAGATCACCTAGATGAGGTGATGTATGATGAAGAATGTCTCATGGAGGAGACATATGAAAAAGAGTGTCTTATGAAGAAGGCATCACATCAGTTATTTGTTGCAGAATGCTTCATGAACAAAGCATCTACAATTCTCATGGAGGAGAATAAAGCAGATAATGATGGAGAAACCCTCATCATGGAGTGTTGCATAGTTGAAGACCACTCACATAAAGCAGAGACAAATGAAGAGTGTATTATGGAGAATGCACCTAAAATTCTCATGGATGAGAATAATGATGAAAATGACCTCAACCAAGATTGTTGGCATGATGCTGGAAAAGCAATGTTCAAGGAAGACCATTGGCTTGAAGACCATTCACTTGGAATGGTTGTGTGCTCTCTTGAAAGAGCAACTAAAACTCTCCTTGAAGGAGATGATAAAATTGTTCCTCTACAGGGGGAAGAAAATGATAAATATAAAGATGAGATTGATTCACAAGAAGTATGGGATGTTGATTCTCATGACATTGTTGATGAAGAGGAGATGAAGACTATAAGTTTCATGCTCAATTGTGAAGATCACTCATCAGAAGTGACAAATAGAGATACTTCTTGTCCATCAGTCCAAGAAGGTTATGTGAAGAGAGATTTTGTGAATCTCAAAGAGGACAATATGTTGTGTGAAGAAAAGAGCACAAAATATTATCTCATTTGGGAGAAGAAAAGTGAGAAAGCACATAAGACAGAAACAGAAAATAACAATGTGACTGCTGATTTTCTTGTTGTAATGGCCAAGGAAACATCACTCATGATTGAAGATCACTCATCAGGAGTGAAAACTATTTTGTATGAGGAATTCTATCTCAAAGAGGAGCTAGAAAATAAGGAGATAGTCATTGATGAACTTCATGGTGAAATGGAGGCATCATCAAAGGAGATTGAGAATTGTCTTGAAGAGACAATTGTGGATGGAGATCACTCACTTGGAGTGACTACATTGCAGAAAAAGATTTGTTTTGATAAAGCACCAATGAATGATTGCTTGGATGAATGGTGTTTCAACACACCAACATGGCTTGAACAAAGGAGGAGAACTCTTAGTGAAGAATTGATGATTGCTCTTGAAGCAACATACAATGAAGGAGAATTGCCACAAAGCAGCTTTATGAGAAGCACCAAGTCTAATCATAGTGAAGGTAATATTTTTATGATTAATGATTTGTTTTTTGTGAGCAGGTATGAAAAGAAAGGTGAATATCTTCAAAAGGCATTATTTAAAGGTGATTGTCTCATTGAGACAACTTTGATGAAGAGTCTTCTTGGAGCGAAGACAGTAATGAAGAACTTGGGTCACATGGATCCAAATGATGTGTTTAAAATTCCTTGGGAGAAGGAATATTGTAAAGCCATTGTTTTGAGAGAACATTTGTGTGAGGAGCAACTTTATGTTGCATATGTAATTGGTCATTGGATGGCCATATTTGTTGTGATATTTTGTGTAGAAATATCTCGAAAGAGTTGTATGGTATAATCATCTATGTGAGATGATTAATTGTAAATACTCATGTGGAGTATTGTTTAGTGATGAAGATGTAAAAGATGATCAAAATGTGAAAGTATGGTTTAAAGACCATCATGATCAAGATGTAAGAGAGTGGTTGCTGAAAACCACAAGAGGAGAGACTTTTGTTGAAGGGAGAGCTAATCAACAAAAGATGGCACTCAAGCATTTGCGTTATGGAGGAGCAACATCAAAGATGAATGAAATTCCAATGCATATTACATACTCAGGAGGAGTATTAGGAGATGAAATATGGTTTGAAGATCATAGACAGAATAATGAAACAAATGTGCTAGATTGGTTAGTGAGAACCAATACATGTGACATTATGGGAATGTCATTTTTTGAAGAAGTTTTTGATGAAGGGGGAGTAGCTCATCAAAAGAGGGCACTCGGTTATTTGCAGGAAAGAGTAGCAACAAAGATGAAGGAGATCCCACATGAAGAGTGGAAGGAGTGCCACCACAAGTTTTTAATAACTTTTGATTACTTGATACAAGATTGGAGGAAACGTAAGAGAACTGTTTTCTTCCAATGTTGTGGAGGAGGATCTTAATGCTCAGTCAGATACAGGGATCTTCATCTGTCAACATAAGTATGTTCGGGACATGCTTAAGAAGTTTGCTATGGAGCATTGCAAACCAGTTGCAACTCCAATTGGACATGGGATCCAATTAAGCAAAAATGATGGAGCATCAAAAGTTGACATGACCACTTTTAGAAGCATGGTTGGGAGTTTGATGTTTCTCGCCAACACCAGACCAGATATTCAGTATGTTGTATCACTTGTTTCTAGATTTATGGCTAACCCTTCTGAGCTGCATTTGCAGGCAGCTAAAATATTTTTGAGATATGTGAAAGGTACATTGGATTTTGGAATCCAGTACCATAAATGTAACACTATCAAGCTTGTAGGCTTCAGTGATAGTGATTGGGGTAGTAATATTGATGACAGGACGTCAACTTCAGGAAACTGTTTTAGTCTTGGATCAGGACTAATAACTTGGAGTTCAAAAAAGCAGACAGTAGTAGCGCTATCTTCAACAGAAGCAGAGTATATAGCGGTTACTTATGCAAGTACTCAAGCCTTGTGGCTAAGGAAAGTACTAGAAGAGATTGGAGAACAGCAAAGTGGTCCGACCAGAATCTACTACGACAACATCAGTGCCATTCAGTTGGCATATAATCTTATCCACCATAGCAGAACGAAGCATTTTGATATGAAGTATCACTTCATCAGAGATATGGTGGAACATGAAATTGTTGAGCTTCAATACTGTCACACTTTGGAGAACGTCGCTGACATCTTCACCAAGGCGATGACTAAAGCTCAATTTGTAAAGCTGAGAGACTGTGTAGTCAGTCCTCTCAACTTTAAGGGGGAGAATGTTGCAAGTGTGAATAGGGTTCTCACTAAAAGTGGCTTAGAAAAATCTAGTTTTCTAGCCCTAAGTGTGAAAACCTAAAACAAATTGTCGGCACACGTTGTCGGCAGATTTTTTCTTCCTAAACTCCCCTCCTATATTCCCTCCTCAACTTCCTCCTTATCCCTCCATTTCCTCCACTATTCCTTCTTCTCCCTTATCTCTCCAACTCCCTAACCCCTTATCCTTCTCCTATCCTCTTCGCCGACTATTTCCCTATCCCCTACCTATATATTCAATATAGTTTGCAATGTAATGAATGGGAGATGCTTTAAATAAAGTCTTAATCTATTTTATTATTCCGCTGCGTTTTATTTGACATTTACCTACACTCGGATCTACAGTGAAGAGCTTAAATAAGTGCCAAGGCCTATGAGTTGGAAATGCTTTGGCATCATCCTCTTTGGAACTCTAAGCAATCCTTACTTTGCTTAGATCATACAAAAAACAAAAAATCAAGTCTACCAAAGGGAAAAGATTAGTTTTGGTTCAAACCCATAACTATTGCTTTTTAAAGCCTTACTCATGTTGTTGCCACAAAGCCTACCAATATAGTTATTGTGAAAAAATTATGGCCATCAATAAAACATGCCAAAGATCTGTTAAAAATGGTTGGGAATTTAAATTCTTAACCTATCCTTATGAGTTCCTTGATATCCCTCACAATAGCCATACATGTAAATGGTTTAGTTGAAGCTTAATTTATATTTATTAATAGTTGATGAAGTCCTCTCTACAAGGTAGTGGGATGTGTGCACCCACCATGCTCCACATGACTCATCAACTACATTGATTCCACTTAGCTTCCCAACTCTACCAGAATGGTAAAATAAGGTAGTCACTACCTTAGGAGTTTTTCCATTTTGGAGGGTTACAAAACATTTATAAATAGTCAAATAAAACCTCCAAATTCCACAAATTTTGTTGAGTACCAAAGGATTGATTTGCTCAAATGGAAGTGATTGGATCATAGGAATGATCTACTAGCATTCTGGGAGCAATTGGATCGTAAGATCAAAGCGCTAACAGACTAGACCAATTAGAAAATTGCTCATTAACAGACAAAGGGGTAAAAGAGATTCACGGATCCTAGGGAAGATTTTTGCAAAGTAATATTTTGGAATGTAGTGGCACCACCAAATAGTTTATATCCCTTATAACTCATTCAGATATGTAATTCATGTAAAATTTGGAGGTGTATCATTTTGATTGGAAATGATGCCAAATATTTATTTTTACTACGAGTAAGAATTTCACACCCAAGGTAACTCAGGCGAATTCTTCCTATAAATAGGAGCCATGAGATCCATTGTAAACAACTTTTGGCCTTGAGAAAGTTAGAGCTACACTTTGTGATACCTACATTGTGCTCTTTCTTCTTGAGTTTAATGAAAATTTGATAAGAATTTTACTTTCCATTAGTGGCATTGCCTTCTTATATTATGTAATGCATGATGATTGTGGCGTTGCTCTTTTCTCCTCTTGTCATTCCTCTTTATAATTTAATTTCATGTAAATGGGATTACATTGTTGTTATTTGATTTTCTCATAAATTGATTGATCACACACTCCTCTTGATTTGGTTATAATCATATTTACTTTCAATCCATCACACCCTAAACTTACAAATTTATTGTTCATACATTTTAATTTATGTATTTGCTTTTTGTACTTTAATTTCCTACAATTAGATTAGATTATAATAGATTAGTTAATTTTGGCAAGGATAGTAGGGAGTTGAAGGTTCGAAGTGGTATTATCCTTTTTTTTATTTGTTGAAATGGAATTGTGGGTATATTAGAAGCTAGAACTTTTCCTAATTCAACATGTTTCTAGCATGCCCAATGGGATGAATAATTTTATCTAATAATCCTAGACCCAAATTAACCTTTAATTTTATATATTTTTTATTATGCAAGTGCTTTGTGAATGGTGACCCCATTGCAAATGCAAAAAAATTAAAAATTTTGCAAGGCAAGCAAGCAAAGCGGCCCAAATTTGCAAAATTTCTTACTTTTGACTTCAAATTTACATTTCCATAGGCAAAAAGCAATTGGGATGGATTTAGGAAATTTTTTCCAAGTCCTCACTCATGAAGTATTTGCTTCAAAACTAGATCGATTCATTCTATTTGAGTCCTATCACTTGGAAAAATTATAAGTTTACCAAAGTTCATTTGAAGGAGCAATTTGCCCTAAGAGAGAAAAAACCCTCCAAGTTGAATCTAAAAAGCGATTCACCCTAGTTCTAAGGAGTGATTCACCAAAAAGGTCAAGAAATCTTTCTAACTCCTCTAAGGAGAGCGATTCACCCGAGAATTGGAGTGATTCGCTTGGCCTTTGTTTGGTAAAATTTCTAAGTTGAATTTCTTAGAGTGATTCATTTCGTAAGTCAAAATTTTGTATATTAAAAAATTGATCTTTAAATTATCTATGTAGGTACATATGTGAGGGAACTCAAGCTTATGAGTATATACTCAAAAATACAATGATCAGGCAAAGAATTTCAATTGATGAAATTAATCTCATACCAAGGAAGGAATATGAATGGGAGAAAAAGAATAAATTGCCACATTGGCACACCAAGATGACAAGATCAAAGATGATTCTATGTCAAGTCCCACTCTATCAAATGTAAAAGGTTTAATGGTTTATCAATTATGTCAAATTTCTACATCCCAGGAAGTGGTCTTTTCTAGCTTCCCGCTTCCCTTACGATTATTCCATATTATTTCTAATCAAACCTAAGCTAATACATGATCCACTATGACTCATACTAATCCCTTCTATGAGATGCCATTAATTGATGTGAATAATCCTTCAAATAATCAATCCCTAGTATCCTCCAATAACCAACATAATGTGAGTCAACCTCCAGTACCTCATGCTCAGATCAATCCTCCTACAAGTATAGCTTCGTCTCAAAGTCTACATGGATCTAGTCCATAGAATAGTATGACTAACATAGCAAATTATTCACTTGGATAGTCTATGCCAACCAATGTAAATTATTTAGGATAAATTTTCACTCCTAACCTAAGTCAAGGTATTGCTTAGAATTTGGAAGTGTCGACCAATCGAATGGAGATATAAGGAGCATAGGGTGTATACACCCCATTTTGAGTATATCATTAATCTTCAAGTTTACCAATATCTCTATCAATAACCAATCAATCAACGAAATTGAATCAATCATCCCCATGGCCAAATTTGGAGCACTTATTGCTCTATAAGCAAAAGCATCGAGGCATGAGAAAAAGTTCCACCAACAATTTTACCTCTTAGTCAATGCTTATGCAAAATTTAAACTCCTCAAATCTAGAGGATATTCCAAGAGTGCATAGGCCAAGGGTATAGGTGTGAACCATGCAAGAAATTGTTTTTGGAAAAAAAAACTCAATTCCATAATCCAAACCATAGTTGAGAAAACCAAAATTAGGAGTGAATCGACAGTTTTAAAATCGGAAAAAATTGAGAATCGACAAAAAATTGGGAAAATAATTGGCAAAAAAAAACTAAAGAAAACGATTTATTTTTTGAATTTTTCTTTTCATGCATATTACAATGAATTAACATTATGCAAATCAAATATTGCAATAAAAACAAAAATTCCAGTCAAGACATCATACAAGGCTCAATCTTAAAGTACACATGCAAGTGACAAAACACATCTTGTATTTATTATAATATGAAAAGGTATAAATTATAAAATGTGTCAAAATGCCTCAATAGACCCAATATCTTTTGTCTTCCTTTGCCCCTTGTCCTAGCATAAGCCCTAATATCTCTTGGTTGATGTGTGCTTGTAGTTGATTGTACCGCTTCTTGTGCTAAGGCCTCTTGTTGGTCCCTTGCTACCATCTCTACCGCTAGGTTCTCCTAGTTTTGTAAATATTACATGGTGAATAGCGGCTCTTGTTGTTCCTGCTGCTCCTGTATTGCATTTGTGATCCATTTAGATGATGTATCATTGTCACTTAGGTCAATTGGCTCAATATTTTTTTTTTTTAACTTTTTAGTGGAGACGAAGGTTGTAATGTACAAACGCAAGATTATTTAACTTTTCTTGTGTAAGCCCATTGCGCTTTTTGGAGTGTATGTGCTCAAACATAATTTAATTATGTTCACAACTTGAAGAGTTACATGGTTGAGATAAGATTCTAATGGCCATGTGCTGCAAATTGGGCATAAAATCACCAAAGTCCTCCCACCATAAATCTAGAAACAACAAAAAATAACAATTAAAAGTTTAAATTTTAAAACAAAATCAAAAGAGAATAAATAATAATTCGATAAGGTTTACCTGGCCTCAATATCTCAATAGCATTTATGCATTGCTCATATAGGAATTTACGACCATTGCATGCCTTATAATCTTGTATCTTTGCATGTGTTTTATCACACAATTGTTTACTCATGGAGAACATGCAATCAATGCAATATTGAATGCCAATATTGATCTCATAATCAACACATAATGTAGGGGTATAAAAGATTTGGGTTTCAAATAGTAACCTGTTGCATGAAGAGGGCTATGGAGTTGTGAAGTTCATTTGTTATCAATGATATTCCAAATAACATCATATTTGGTACAGACATGTTCATAAAATGCAACAATTACCTCTTTTTCCCTATCCATAGCCTCATATACAAATCCTATTGGAAATTATTCTACATCAACAAGACGAAGAATCTTCACCAATGGCTCCGAGACCTGAAAAAAAATAATTAAAAAAAATATTTTACAACTGGTGGAGGTTTGAGCCAACTACCATTGGTAAAGGTTTGAAGAGCTTCAGAGTGGCGTGTTCTTCTGAATATTTCTTGGTCGATTGACACTTGGAAGAGAATTAACACACATTTTTGGAGGCTTTGCACTGGAGCATTAGGGAAATGGGCTAGCATTATCCAAAACAAATACTTGGAGGGCAAAAACCACTTTATCAGTTATTCTAGTCCTCCACGTGGGTCTATTTTTTGGTAAAATATAATCAATAACATGAAAGTTCTATGGCAAGATCTAAAATAGAGAGTAGGCAGGGAGGATAAAATTGACTTTTGGAAAGACCCTTGGATTCAAGAGGAGCCTTTAGCGAACTAAAAAAAGTTCAAAGATATTAAAGAACATTTAACCAAAACATATGGTAAGAAAAATTAACGGTTACATTCATAGGGTGGGTGATTTTTAGGAGTGGAAAATCTTGCAAGAAGATATGCAAGGCCTAGGGGGTAAATATTTGCAAAACCTTTTAAAGAGTTATTATTTAGGTAGAGGTTCATAGGAGGATTAGATAATTTGGGGAAGAAACCAGCAAGGCCAGTACTTGGTGAAGGATGGATATAGAGTCTTGGGCAAAGTTACCTTAGAGAAACTTGAGCTTAAAAGAATTTGGAAGTTAAACATTATCCCTAAGGTTGCTATGTTTTTTGACTACCATTCTCAATAAGATCCTTATGAAAGACAATATGTTCAAAAGAGAAATTGTGGTTCCAACTGTTTGTGTCTTATGTAACAAAGAGGATGAGTGCGTGGACCACTTGTTTGGAACTTATAATTTTTTTTGTGATATCCTAAATATGTTATTGAGAGAAGTTAATGTTGCTTGGGTCATTCTAGATTCTCTAATCAAGATTTGGGAACAATGGCACTTTGGAAGCAGTATTTTTGGCAAAAATGTATTCCACATATTTGTTGGAGGATTTGGTTGGAGAGAAACAAACAACTATTCAAAAATAAAACTAGAGGAATAATTGGGGTTTATGCCAGGATAAAAATAGCCCTATTGGAGGATTGTATTAACAACATTGTCGTCCAAAAAAATCTTGCAATGATCCTCTCTAGAGAAAAAAATATCTTAAATATAGAAAAAATCAATAATGTGAGACTAGATATTATATGGGAACGTCCTCACAAAGATGGTAAAAATTAACTTTGATGGGGTTGCAAAAGGTAACTAGGGTCATGCTAGTGGTGGGGGCCTCATTAGGAATGATAGAGGTCAGGTAGTGACTGCATATGCTAAGGATCTAGAAATTACCACAAATCACCAAGCTGAAGCAAGGGCGATGCTTACAGGCCTTTGAATTGCAGTGAATTTGGATTTTAGGAGAATTGTTCTTGAGGGGGATTCCAAGAATATTATAACTTACCTCCAAAAAGGGGAGTTAAATAATTCTAGAATTTTTAAAATAATTACAGATGCGAGAACTATTTTGGGAAACTTAGAAGAAAGTCAAGTTAAACATATTTATAGAGGGGGAAACAAAGATGTCGATAAAATAGTGAATATGGCAGTTCAATCTAAGAATTTCAAGTTTTGGTCATACGCCCCCTTGGAGTTGGAAAAGATTATAAGAATTGATAATGAAGCTAGCAGATAGAGGGCATAGCAAAGTAGAATACTTATTGGGATCATGCGATGAAGTATTTGAGCACACTAAATTACATTGTTGTCAACAGTTTCTTTATCAGTTATTTAAAGCATTGAGCACTACATAAGCCACGTCAAATAAAAGGATAGCAGGAGGAATATAATTTCAGCTTATCCATCATTAGGTTTAGCCCAGGTTTGTTTGTTTTATTAAGATAGGGCTATCTTGCATTTGTATGATCTTCTCTCGTTTTTTCCTGTACATCTTTCAAGCTCTGTGTAAAGGGTCAGGGCCCTTTAGCCCCCTTTTTATCAAAAAGAAAAAAAAGAATTTTTTTTTCCAACATAAATAAAATAAAATAAATTAATAAGCATAGTCTTGTACCTTGATGGCCTCATCCATGGCCATATAGAAGTCCTCAAACAAATAAGTATAAACATTATTTCCTCAGGTGATGTTCGGTATCTTGCAACTAGTTCAAAATTCTACTCATCACTGACAAACATTTTCTTTAGTGATCCTCTTGTATCATAAACACTCTGCAATATCACAAAGTTTATGGCAAAGCGTGTAATGGGAGGTCGCACTAGATCCCTACAATTGGTAAATTGTCTCATGAGGTTGATCCATGAATGGTTGTAAATGAATTTTATGATTGGCTTAGCCTTCCTTACAACCTTTTCCACCCAAGGTAATTTTCCAATGTCCTCGAGGAGCAAATTGAGACAAAGGGCTGCACATGGGGTCCAAAAATGGTAGGTAATCTCTCCTTCAAAATCCTCTTGGATGCATTATATTTTGTTGCATTGTCCATGATGATTTGGATAACATTCTCCTCCCTAACCTCCAAGACAACCTCCTCTAACAACCTTGTAAGCATTTTTTCACTCTTAACATGTGTCAATATACTGACCTAAGAAATGTAGTTCCTTATGTAGATGCAACAAAAAAATTAATCAGGGTTCTTCCCTTCCCATATGTCCAACCACCAAACATTATAGCGCAATCGTTGGTCGTCGACACCCTATGCTGGTTGTCAAGCACAACCTGAAGTATAAAAAAAATTAGTCATGCACATTGCATATTAATTTTATCATATTAATATATATATATATATAGTCATCCTATATATAAATTTAGTCAAACACAATGACACAACCTAAATGTTATCCACAAATTATCGGAGAGGATCCCTAAGGTCATCATAAGTTGGTGCCTTAAATCTTGTACCACAACTTGCGACGATATCTATCATGCGTTGACAGTATGGAGACCTTACCACATTGAAGGGAATGTCATAATAGTACCAAAAAGTGGCAATGGTTGTCCTCATTGCACTATGCTTCTCTTGGTTCCACGTGATCATACCCTCAAGCGTGTATTGTACCCCTAGCACAAAATAATTTACAAAATATGACTCTCTCATCCCACTAGCTCCATGTGCACTTAAATGACTCGAACTACTTTGTTGAAAGTACAGGTTAAGGTTACCACTAGTATTAGCAACTCAGGAGGGGGGATGAAATGGCATTGCTATGTTTTGTGACTAGCGTTTTCATATATAGAAGTGATCATGGCATTAACTTTATTTTTAATTTCTTGTAGCACCTTATCACATATCTTTACATTAATTTTAAATATTTATGCCAACTGGAATTTGAAGTGATAAATTCCACCAGTATAACTATTGCCACAAAAATTACATTTAAATCCTCTTTTGTTGGCCCTAGCGTTGCATACACCCATGCTAGATCCAATGGTTTCATTTTCTATATGCCTGCACATGGAAACAAGTTAGTAACAACAAAGTTACAATCACTTGAAAAAAGAAAAAAAAAACTAAACCCTAAAACAAAAGGCTAGGGTTTAGGCCCTTTAGAGTTTAAAATTGAAACATTGAGTCATTGATCTGAAAAATGCGCTTGTATACATAGTTATTAGGCAACAATATTTACTTAAAAAGAGAAAAAGAAATTCTCAACCCTAAAAAATCCCTAAACCCTAGATTAGGGTTTAGGGTTAAATGTTAATGTTTAAGTTTAACATAAACAAAATATTTACTTAAAAAAGGAAGAAAAAATCATAAACCCTAAAAAAAACCCTAAATCCTAGACTAGGATTTAGGGTTTAGTGTTTAAAAAATATTGATGGGTAGGAATATTTACTAAGTACTTTAAAAGAGGAAAAAAAAATCCTAAACCCTAGACTAGGGTTTAGGGTTAGATGTTAATGTTTATGTTTGACATAAAAAAAATTACAAATATTGATAGGCAACAATATTTAATTAAAAAGAGAAGAAAAAATCTTAAACCCTAAAAAAATAAACCTAGACTAGGGTTTAGGGTTTAATGTTTAACAAATATTGATAGGCAACAATATTTACTAAGTACTTAAAAAGAGGAAAAAAATCCTAAACCCTTACAAAAAAAACCCTAAACCTGTTTAATGTTTAACAAATATTGATAGGATAGCTAATAATTTGGCTTGCATATATCAATTTAGTATCTACTTAAAAGGAGGAGAAAAAAGAAAAAATCCTAAACCCAAAACCCTAGACTAGGGTTTTGGATTTTAAATTTGAGAAAAACCCTAACCTAATTTCAAATAGCTCTAATCTATTTAAAAGAAAAAAGAATTAAAAAAAAAAAAATTGATCTTGAATGAATCTTTTGGGCGGATGTTGTTGGTTTCTATATTTCTTCGCTCTGCAATCGCTCACGCTCTTAGGATGCCTTGGCTTAGTTGGTCGGGGTGGTAGCAAGGTGGAAGAGTTTTTTTTTCTACTTGCAAGAGTTTAGGAGAAAAAAAAGTGTTTTTTATTTTTATCGACTGCAGCCTCTACCCACGTGGTTGCGACCGATTTTTTGAAAAAAATGGTAAAGAATCAGCGGACTCCCAATACTTTACCGATTGCATCATCAAGCGAAAAAATCGATAAAAATCAGGAGTCCACCGATTTTTTGTCGATTTTCTCAACTATGATCCAAACAATCTCACTTTACCAGAATCATGGTTCTGATATCACTTTTCCATCGCATGTAAAAGATATTTAAGAAAAACAATTTTGGATTCTTAGCCCAAATCAATAGATTGCAGATTCAATCCTCGGATCTATATCTTCCAACTCTTTTGTTGGATCTCAAAAATACTATGGATTGTAATGAGGATGTCTTTAGTGAGCCTAGGGGGCTACCTCCTAAGTGCACACATGATCATGCCATCCACATGATTCTAGGAAGTCAACCTCGTAATGTGTATCCTTATCGCTACCACCAACCCCATGTTGAAGAATATTATATTATTTGGTACATGCAAATGTATCCCCATGGTACCTTCATGGTATAAATATAAATATGTAATAGATTAGGGTTGAGTCTATAGTTTAGATGAGTGATTTATATTTCCCTTTTATGTAAGTGTCAATGTGTAGGATATGCACAAGTGTCATGTAAGAGTGCAATGTGCAAGAAATGCACAAGTGTCATGTAAGTAAGAGTGCAAGTGTGTATTGAGAGAATATGCACAAGTGTCTTGTATGTAAGTGTACAAATATGTAAAGTGAGGATGTGCACAAGTGTCTTGTATGTAAGTGTGCAAATATGTAAAATGAGAATGTGCACAAGTGTCTTGTATTAGGAGTGCATGTTGGAGAGGAAGAGTCTTGTAGAAGTGTGCAAGTGTTATAGAGTCAAGTATGCATGCAAGAAGCGAGTGAAGAGTCTAGTATACAAGTGGTGAAATGAGAAGCCAAAGGTCAAGAATAAGAAAGGTCACATCTCTTAGATATGTGAGGAGTGCAATAGACAAGTATTGAAGAGTCACATTACTATGTCTATATTATGGAGATAAAGCTCCAGACAATGTAAGACGAGAACAAGGAAAAACGGTCTATAACGATCACCACATAACAAACATTAATAAAGCTTGTATACAGTTTTTGAGCTATTCATATTGTAAGTATTTTTCATGCATGTACATGAACGATTTTGTCCATTTACATTCATATTTAGTATTATAAGTGAATGTTATTTTATTATTATATTGGCCTAGATATATATTTGATTGCTCATATAGAATTCTACTCTTGATTATTGATATTTCGATTGATAATATTGTTGGTTTATTTACATTGGAACCCGTGATTTTTTGAGATAGTTAAGATTAAAATCCAACAATGGTATCAAAACCACAATAATATTAGAGTCTGTCCACTTTGAAAGCAGTGAAGACTTGGACTTTATTTTAAAGGTCTGATTGAGTAGATATTGAGGGGACAAGGATAAGTCACCCTAATTTGGATGTTAGGGTCTTTCTACTTGGTTCAAGGAAAATCGGTGAAGATTAAGACTCAACTAATTTGATTAAAGGTCAACTCAAAATAAATTTGGAAGTTTGGGGACATTCAAAGTCACCCTAATAATATTTTAGATTCTCTAGAAAAATGGAGAATCACTATTGAATATTGAGAGAGCCAACTCAGGAGAAAGTTGGACATGTGGGGACATTCATAGTCACCCTGATATTGATTTTGGATTCTCTAGAAAAGAGGAGAATCATTTTGTTCTTAGGTGTGATCTAAGACATTGGAGATATATTTCAAAGATTGAGAAGCATCAAAGCTTCCAAGGATAGAGAAGCAGTATAAGCTTCCTAAGAATAGATAAGAGTTGTACAGAGAAGTACATAGAAGAAAACTCCAGAGATAAGGACAAAATAGAGGCATAGAGAAGTTTTGGTTATTCAAAAAACCAGAAGCATCAAGCTAACGGTTGCAATATCAATTTTGACCTTGACTTGTTTTTGAGGATATTTTTGAAAGAAATTTTATCCTACAACAGACAAAGAATAGTGCTACCAGAGCACAATCTAGAGACAACAAGAAGATATTTAGTCGATTTGTCATCCACCATAGAAGTTAAGTGGCCAACATCTAAGCGACTAATATATTTTAGTGGCTAGCATCTGAGCAACCAATATATTTGAGTGGCCAATACATTCAAGTGGCCTATATACAAAAGATTAAATAGTAGTCTAAGCAACTTGCACAAGGGAGACTAGGCAGCCATTAAAGCAACATGCATAAGGGAGAAATCTTTGAGTGACCTATTTTTTTAAGGAGATGGAGGAAAGCTTTGAGCATATTCCAAAGGATACTGAGAAATATTTGAGCGTATTGTGAAGGATACTGAGATAGTTTTGAGCTTACCATTCAATAGTCATAACCCTAAGATGCCATCGACCCAGATCTCAAGAATAAATGAATAGTAAGCATCATATTTGGAATTTCAAATGCCTAAGCAACCACAAACATAGCAGTCAATATTAAGTGCAAAATGTGGGGTAAACAAAGGTAACATCTAAACATTACGAATTAGGGGTGCTAATTTTGGTATCAAATATTTTAAAGGAAAGGTACGTTAAAGTTACCTTTCAATACTTTATTGCTTGGAGTGAAAAAAACCTATTTGAATTTGAATTTTATTAAGTTTTTTAAGTAGGGAGTTATAAGGTTTTCTACCCTATTAGTTTTTTTTAATTTTATTTATTTCAAAAAGTCTAATTTTGAAAATATTTAAAAATTATTTAAGTTTTGGAGTGAAAATATTTTCTACTATGATTTAAGTGTTTTTTATTTGAAGATTAGAATACTTAAGATTTGAGTTTTTAAAAATATTTGAAAGTAGTGGAGTTAAAAGTTTTGTAGATTTAAATTTTTGAAGGTTTTGAAATTTAAAATTATTTGAAGTTTGGTTTAAAGGGACTTAAAGTTATTTGAAGATTTGAAATCTAGAGAAAATTTTGAAATTTTACAAATTTAATTTAGTAGGGAATTAAAAGGATTACTACATCAAAGGTTTAGAAATTTTAGAATTTGTAAATTTCTTATTTGAATTTTTTTTAATGTAGCAGATATAAAGGTAAAATTATTAACTTTGGGAGAAAAAGTAGAAGATAAATTTTTTGTTCAAGTTATACTAAGGGCACTTCTAGAAAGTTATAAACATTTAGTTACTTCTTTACAAGTTTTAAGGATTACATTTGATGATTTAGTCAATATTATTCAAGAATATAAAGTAGAGAATTTAGTCAAGGATGAAATGACTAATAATACCTTGGTATCTAAAGAAAATATACCAAGTAATATTGCTACAACATCCAAGTATAGATCTAAATGGAATTCAAGATTTTGTCATATATGTAAGAGAAAGGGTCATAGTACAAATTTTTGTAGATATAATCAAGGAAATTAGATGAATATGAATCAAGGAAATCAAATGAATAAAACAATTCAACAATATCAACCTCAATATTGATATAATCCACAACAACAATAATTTCAACCTTAATATCAACAATATTAATATCACCCTCGATACCAATATGGTCATTAGTAACAATATCAAGTACAATATAGAGAAGAAAATAAAAAAGAAAAAAAAATAGCCCAAATTCTGGAATGTTCGGTGGCTCATATCCCATTAACCTATCTAGGATTACCCCTCTTCCATGGTAATGCCTCAGAGTCCATGTGGAACAACGTTTTAGAGATAATTTAAAAACAATTGGTAGGGTGGAAAGGCAACCTCCTATCCCAAGCAACTAAGGCTACTCTCACCATGGCATACCTTCAAATCATTCCTGTCTATTTTATGTCGGTTTTCAAAGCTCTGGTCCTTGTCTATCAAAATATTGAAAAAATCCAAAAAATATTTCGTTGGTCCAGGTTAGAAAATAAGCAATGTATTCATCTCGTTGCCTAGGATAAGGTTTACAATCCCAAGGATAAGGGGGGAATAGACCTACGGAGGATTCATCTCCTCAATTTAGCCATGTTGGCCAAACAAGCTTGGCACCTAATGATAGATTGTGAATGGATTTCAATAGTAAAAAAAAAATACCTCTAAAGAACTGAGTTCTTGGATGATCAAGCCCCATATAGAGGGTCTACCTTCTGGAAATCTATTTTGAACACTAGGACTATCCTGAAAAAAGGCCTCAGGTGGAGGTTTGGAGATGACAACAAAATTAATTTTTGGAAGGATAAATGGATCACTAATTATCCTCTAATTGAAGACCAGAACTTGTCTAGATTGAAAGATAGTCTCGATGTCAACATTGGGTAAAAATTTTCTGACTTTCTCTATAGGAATGGCAATAGAAGAACTTGAAATCCCATCAGGAACATAACTTACCCTGCAAAAGCAGAATCTTTGAACTCATTATTGAATTTAACCATCATCCCGTATGTTAATCCGATAGATCGACTGTTTTAGAAACCCAAAGATAGTGGTGAGTTTTTATTCAAGTTTGCCTATCAAACCTTTTTGAACCCCGAGGAATAAAATTTCCCTCACAACATCGTCTGGCCAAAATTCTTGGTTCCTAAGATATCATTTTTCTCCTGGTTAGTCTTTCAAAACAAGATCTAGAATTTAGAAAATTTACTCGAGACAGGTATTGTTGTTCCTAATAGATGCTAACTTTTTCTATTTGATTAGAAATCAGTACATCACCTCTTTCTTACCTGTCCTTTATCTAAAAATATCCTAAGTAAGCTCTTTCAGACCTTCTTCATCTCGTGGACAAAGCCTAATTCTATCATCGACATTTTCTTCCAATGGTCCAATCCTTTTTGTAATCCTCATCTGAAATTCCTTTGGACTAATTGTCTTTATATTTTATTATGGTAAATTTGGCTTGAAAGAAGCCATACAGTTTTCTCTAATATCAAATCCAATCCCACCTCCATTAACAATAGAATCCTCTGTTTTACCAAGGAAAATTCTATGTTAATTCCTCCCTCCCTCAGAGCTACCGCTAGCTTTGAATTGTCCTTAGGAAAATCCTTGAACATCCACATTGAGGACAAACCAATTAATCTTAGACCCAACCATAGATCAACTTCTAAGTGGTTCCTTCTTTGAGAGAGTGGCTCAAATTTAACTTTGATGGAGCTCGCAAAGGTAATCCAAGAATTGTAGGGTCAGGATGTATTTTTAGAGACCACAATGGAAAAGTTATTTTTGCTTTTGTTGAATTCCTTGGATCTCAAACCAACAATGTTTCTTAATCTAGAGCTTTGTGGAGGGGTCTTGAGTTGGCAAAAAACTACCCTGGAAACTGTTGACAAATTTATCACATTGCTTGAAGGGGTAGAGAAAATAAAATTTGGTAGAGAAAATAAAATTTTGTAAAGTATTTTCTAGCTTTTCATGAATTTGTTCCCTTGCTTTTTTTATGTATTTCCAAGTATTACACCAATTTTGGCTTCCATTTTTGCCCCCTTGTATATAACCCTTGTATATAAGAACTTCACCAGCAACAAAGTAGTGTAAGGAGCTTCGCTGAAAAAAAGAAGAGAAAGGGGGTAGCTTCATAAAAGGAGGAATGAGAAAGCCCAAGCTCAAGTCCAAAAAATTTCTAAGGCATGAACGGAGCTTCACTAGCGAAGCTACCAAAATACCCACTTCGAGCAGAAAATTAGCAAAGCTACCATCGTGGGTTGCCAATATTTCTTAAGTTAGCGGAGCTACTTCGCTGGAATTTTAGCGAAGCTTGCACTTCAACACCAAGTACTAGTTCGCTCCAGGTCCTGGCGAAGCACCTGCTTCGATTGTCCCCCCAGGGAAGATCCCAATTAAACCGTTGCTTCGTCAAAGCACCGGGAGAGGAAGAGAAAAAATATCCTAAGTTAGGGAACCAGCTTCGGCTGAAATATTTTCGAATTGTTGTCTTTTAGATGGTTCGCAGCAAAGTAATTTCATAGCCCGTTGTAAGAAATCCGCCACTTTGGGTAAAATCCCTAGTGAAGCGGCATTTTGTCCACATCCCTGGCGAAGTAATGTAGCTAGAGGCCATGCTTTTCATAGGATACATCCACTTTAGCTTAAACACCTAGCGAGGCCATTTTTGGAGACTCCTCTGGGGGAAGCTTCAACACATGCTCATCTCTCTTGCTTCGGTCCAAACTCACTGCGAAGTGATGCTTCGATTCAAAATTCGATGAAGCTCTTCCCAGGGCTCGATTAGCGGTGGTGCTCACTTCAAAGAACACACGTCCTGAGGCTGGGTATTTGTTCGAGGTATTCGAGTGTTTCATAAATACATTTTTTCTTGCTCGAAAGACTTGGTGCCTATTTGAGGCAATAGGATGTGAATTATCAGTTGCAGGGAATAGCCAGGGCAACTCATGAAGCCACTCGAGTTTCCCATCCCCAGGGTGACCCAGGACAAGTCAACGGCTCATAAATGCAGTTTTTCCTGCTTTGTAACCGGATATAGAAATGGGATGTGAGTTTTCATTTTTCATGAGAAGCGAGCGTGATTTCTTCGACTGCTAGAGCATCCTTGCAAGCCCAGTGTATTAATGACTTAGAGGGTCGGGTCCTCTATAAAAACCCTAGCATTGTAATGAAAAAATGGGTGAAAATTTTGCTAGAAAGCTATTGTAACTTGATTTTTACAATTGATATTAAGAACTTTGGGCTCTATTTCTCTCTTGTATGTTGCCTTCTATGATTATTTTTGCTATTCTGTTTCTTCATTCGCATACTGTAATTCTGCATCTTGTATTGAGGTGTGTGACTGGGGATTGAACCCTGGAATTCTCCTGGAGGATACATAGGGGAGAAAATGTTATGTTTGTTTTCTTGTATGCTGCTTGTGGTTAGTGTTTCTGCTATATTCGCATATTTTCCCAACTGCTGTAATTCTAAAATCTAGATTTAGGCATAGGAAGATAGGTGGATCCTGGAACTCTTCCAGAGGATACATAGGGAAGCTAGCGTGGTGTTCATTTATGTTTTATTTCTTGTATTTATTGCTGCCACTTCAAGATATTAGTTAGTAATCATGTTGTTGGTCCTTCCTCTTTAAATCAACGATTTACATTTCTTTATGTACTTTTTATCTCTTCCCTGCACCCTTACTCTTTTTATCTCTTTCTTGCACTCTTAACTAAAAAAAAAACCCAAGTAGTTTAGTATAGGAGCCGACATTTCTCCAGATATTGGCATAGAGGACATCTCTTCCCTCTAGCCTTTCAATGTTGGTCTAGGTCTAGGGCGCGTATATGTACAAAATCCTTTCCTGTGGCAGATTTGTGACCAACAGTTTCTGGCACGCTCGGTGGGACCTGGTCAGTCTCACTTTATGAGTGGTATTGAGATTTGATGCTCATCTCATTACTGTAATACTCGAGCATCTTGCAACTCTGTTCAATTTGAAATTCTCAAAGCCTTAGAGACTAGTACTAATCATTTTAACCTTCATGCATACAATATGGAGAGTTAGGAATAGTGAAAAGAGACCGATTTTTTTGAACTCGACATTAACGCCTTTGAGGAACACCCTAGACTAGTAACACCCGAATCACTCTTACATTAAGGGTCCTCGCAAGAGGTTGTCTTTGACGAATAAGACCTAACCTCGGGCAACACAGCGACCAGTCTCCCCTCTAATCCCCCTAACTATCCAAATTTCCAGAGTGCATCTGTTCCACCGATTCACCAATCAGGAACTTTAGGTGTTTTGGTTTTGTCGAACCAACCAAATCAAAGCATAAGTATGGCACATTAGCAACATCAACAATAAATGCAGTAGCAGCAGCAATAGCAGTCACTACCACCATCATCGCCAAGACTGTTCCATTGAATCTAACGAGATAGGGGTAAGTTCCACTTGCTGCTATGAAGAAAATCCCTACGTTCGATGACACAGGGAAGACAACTTATGATCATGTCCAAGACATCGCTTCCCTGGCATAAATACATAATATCATAGAGAAAGCAGTTATGGTCAAGCTCTTGATTTTGTCTCTCAGAGGGAAACTCCTATACTAGTACATAACTCTACCACCTGGCACAATAACAGGATGGGACCAGTTAGCCAGACAACTTATGAGAGGGTTCAACGAATCTATCGATCCATATTCCCTCTTGCATCGGTTTACAACAATCCAAAAGCACCCTCAAGAGGAGATAACCGATTTCAACGTAAGGTTCACCCGAACCTGGCAAAGAGGACCCAATTGACTTCGACCAACTAGCAAAGCTGTAGCATATTACTACCTCAGGGCTTTTAACGCTGATATTAGTATGATGGTAAGACTTTCGAATGTTAATACTTTCCTTGAATTATATGAATTGGCCCAAAAGGCGAAAATGGATTTGATCACCATTGGCAAATGTAAAACAATCGAACTAAGGGAGGTATTGCATTAAGCAAATTAAATAATGGTTACAATGTCGGGAATAGCACCGATGTAAACATAACTATTACAGGAGTTGTAACAGTAAGCTAAATAATGTAATACACACAAAATATGCTAACTTACGCTAACATCCCCCCTTATTACATTATTTGGATAATTGAATAACTTCTAGCTATACTAACATCCCCCCATTACATTATTTTGAAATACATAGAGAGCTGCGAAACAATTCAAATTTGACACGTGCAAGTGCCTTAGTGAAAATGTCTACAACTTGAGCATTGGTGGAGATGTACTGAAGCTGAATTCGGTGTTTTGGTACTTCGTCTCGAATAAAGTGGCATTGTGTATCAATGTGTTTGGTTTTCTCATGATGTACTGGATTCTTAACAAGATTCAAAACACCCATGTTGTCGCAGAACAAGTGTATTGGAGATTTTGATGGAAGACCCATACTTGTTAGGATGCGATGCAACCATATCACTTCGCACACAACATCACGTGCGGCGCGATATTCTGCCTCTGTTGATGAGAGAGCAACCACCTGTTGCTTCTTGTTGTGCCAAGAGACAGGACCGGATCCAAGATGAAAAATATATCCTGAAGTTGACTTGCGATCATCAAATGATCCGGCATAGTCGGAGTCCGTGTATCCTTGCAAGAAGAATTTGTTGTTCTTCTTATATTCTAGGCCATATTCCATTGTGCCACGGACATAGTGAAGAACTCGCTTTGCTGCTTTCCAGTGTGTAGTCTTAGGTTCCTGCATGAACCTCGAAAGATAATTTATAGCAAACACGATATCTGGCCTAGTGTTGGTCAGATATATGAGACTCCCGATCAACTGTCGATAGAGAGTACCATCTACCTGCGGTGAATCATCATATCGTGATAACTGTATCCCTGTTTCCATTGGAGTTGCCATTGGCTTACAATCAGTCATGCGATATTTTTCCAATAGTGTCTTGGCATATTTTTTTTGAGTCACTTTGATGTAGTGCTCCTTCTGGCTGACTTCCAGACCAAGACAATAATGGAGAAGTCCGAGATCTGACATCTCAAAATATTGACACAAGTCTCTTTTGACAGTAGAGATCATAGTTTCTGAACTCCCTGTAATGAGCAGATCATCAACATAGAGTACAAGCAACACTATCTCAGAACCCTGTTTCTTGAAATAGAGGTTTGCATCTGACGGACATCTCTTAAATCCATGCTGCAGGAGGTGATTATCCATTTTTATATACCAAGCTCGAGGAGCTTGTTTCAAGCCATATAAGGATTTGACCAATTTGCACACTTTTTGCTTTTGGCCTTCCACTTCAAATCCTTCTGGCTGAGTCATGTAGACTTCTTCTTGGAGATCACCATTCAGAAAAGCACTCTTGACATCCATTTGGTGCACTTTCCACCCATTTTGTGCTGCCATAGCACAAAGAACTCGAATGGTTGTCATCCGAGCAGTAGGTGCAAAAGTTTCCTCGTAGTCAATGCCTTCTCTTTGAGCATAGCCCTTTGCAACAAGTCGGGCCTTATGCTTATCTATTGTCCCATCTACCTTATACTTAACTTTATACACCCATTTGCAGCCTATGGGCTTCTTTTCGTATGGCAGATCGACAAGCTTCCAAGTTTTGTTTTTCATCAGAGACTTATACTCTGCATCCATAGCGGCCTTCCACTGAGGCTCACCAAGAGCATCTTGCACTGATGCAGGTTCAAGATCATCTATTGAGGACATAAACACCCTGTCATCATCAATATCCATATCTTATGTATCTCTCTCTGGATCTACAGAAAGTTCCTCAAAGGATTGGCATAGATCATCAACCTCAGTAATCTCTGTTGCAGCTTTCTCCTGTTGAGCCATGTTGCGAGTACGAGGCCTATCCAATGTCAAATATGGTGGAGTGGATAGCTTAGAATCTCTGATTGTATTTGTATACCACTTTGGATTCTTCTTCTGAGGTGTTGAAGAAGATGAAGAAGGACCTCCAACTTTTGATGAAGGAGATTTCTCAACCTTAGTTTCCACAAGGTCTAGGTATACATCTGATGTGTTTTCTGATGTGAAAGCCTCATCAAAAACTACATCTCTACTAATGTGTATCTTCTTGGTTAAGGGATCAATCAATCGATAACCCTTAGAGTTTTCATCATACCCAAGAAGAATGCACCTCAATGTTTTCTCATCTAGCTTTTTCCTCTTTTCTTTCGGTATATGCATGAATGCTTTACAACCAAAAATGCGTAGATGAGAGATGGAGGGTTTTCTGCCACTCCATGCTTCCTGTGGAGTCATTCCTTGTAGGGCCTTAGTGGGTGCCCTATTCAACAGATATACTGATGTGGTGACTGCTTCTGCCCAATATTGTTGCCCAATTCTAGCTCCTGTGAGCATGCAACGAACCATTTCCATGATGGAACGGTTTCTCCTTTTAGCAACTCCATTTTTTTGAGGAGTATAAGCAGTAGTCAACTGTCGTGTGATCCCATTTTCTTTCAAGAACTCAGAGAATTCTTTAGAGGTGAACTCCCCCCTCGATCTGAGCGGAGGGTCTTGATAGAAGTCCCTAACTCCTTTTCAACAGATTTCTTGAATTGCTAAAAGAAGCCAAATGCTTTAGATTTCAGTTGAAGAAAGAATACCCACATCTTTCGTGAGTAATCATCCATGAATAACTGAAAATACCTCTTACCCCCACAACTGTTGGGTGTCAAAGGACCGCACAGATCGGTGTGAACCAACTCTAGAGGTTTCTTTGCTCTTGTAGAGCTCCTTTCAAAAGGTACTCTATGTTGCTTTCCTGCCAAGCAGTCAGAGCAAACTGGTAATGTGGTAGAAAGGGAAGGAAGACCCTTTACCATTTCATACTTACTTAACTCAAGTAAGTAACCAGAACTCATATGTCCATATCTCTTGTGCCATAGGGAAGTTGCCTCTTTTGTAGAGACAATCATGGCTACATCTGGAGAAGAGATAGTATCTAGGGCAAATAAGCCATGCTTATATGAAGCGGTTGCAATGTTCTTACCCCTCCTGGTGATAGAACAACACTTCTTGCCCCCCTCAACACTAAATTTTACAACCATATTTTTGTCCAGAATTTGTGTGACTGACAACAAGTTGTTCGCCAATCCTGGAACATAGAGAACCTTCTCAATCTGGCACTTGCCATCAGGAAGAGTAACAAAAACTGTTCCTTCTCCCTAAACCTTGTAGGTTTTATCATCGACAATAGTGACCGGTTTGCCCTCTTTGGCCTCAAAAGACTCAAACCATGATTTGTCACCAGTCATGTGCTTACTGGCTCCAGAATCGACATACCAAATAGGATCCGTCTGTTTGGACACTGTGGTAGTCATGAGAACTTTGTGGGCTCTCTCAGAATCTGAGTCAGATTCCTCAACAACAACATTCACTTGTTGTTTGTTCTTTTGTGGTTTGTTCTGGCCTTTCTGTTTTGATTGTTTATTTTTATGCCAACATCTGTTTGTATCATGACCTTCTTTGTCACAGATCTTGCAATATCTCTTTTTCTGTTGAGGTTGAGTTTGTTTCCCTTTTGAATCCTTTTGAGAACTACCTCCCTTCTAAAAATTACCCTTCTTCTTGTTTTGCCCCTTCCTGTTGGTATATAGGGCAGTGTTAGAAGAATCATCTCGTTGTAGTTGGCGTGCTTCCTCTTCTTGTAGCAAATTTACCAACTCAACAAAGGTAACTTTCCTTTGTGATACCTGAAGTGAGGTGATCAATACTTGAAAAGAATCAGGTAATGCTCTCAATACCACTGAGGTAAGGAGCTTGTCATCAACTGGTGCTGCCAAAGAATTCAACTTTCCTTTCAACTCAGATACTCTGCACAGAAAGAGTTCAACTGTTTCTCCCTGTTTCATGCTTAGATTGTGTAATTGAGATTGAAGAAATAGAATGGTGGAATCATTCTTTCCTTCATAAATAGTGTTAAGGGCATCCCATGCCTCTTTACTATTTTGACAATTAGCAATATGGGGTTGAACTTCATCAGAGACAACAAGCAAAATGAGCACCTTTGCCTTTTTATCTGTCTTATCAAAAGCTTTCTGATCGACAGTGAGAGTTGTGGCTCCAGTTCAGATGAAGGTCTTACTGTTGCTCCAGAAACAACATCCCAAAGATCATCCATCTCTAGGATTGCCTTCATTTTGTTTTTCCATGGTGTATAGTTTGGACCTTTCAACAACTGATGAGAATCAGTCATTAGTTTTGTAGACATTATGAAGGTTCCTTATAACACCAAAATGGTCGCCCCTTCGATATACCTTAATGCCAGGCCATTATACCGTACAAAATACCCGCCCTTACGTGAGGGAGACTATAGGTAATTTTAATGATTATACGATACGTGGTACTTAGGCGGTATTGAAAGGGAATCACCTCGTTGATGGCACCGACCTTAGAAAGTCTTCAATCCGCATGCGTGGGGCGTAACTTCCCCTAAACACTTTGGATATCCGAACGTTCATCTGGATTTAAGCCTAAACACGAGAGTGATTGGGGTAGTGGATGGAAAAAAATAGCAAAATGGTAAACTTATCTCTCCCCGACGATTGATAGAGAACAAGCTCAGACGTCGTTGTGGCAGCTATATTAGGCGGTGGATACAGTAGCACAAACACGACAACTTTACCTGTAAGTGTTGGCCAGAGGTATCACAAATACCGAACGCTGCAGTGCAATAAATTGCACGGATGGGTTTTAATTATTCCGGGGACTTAGGGAGTGAATTTGATTTTTAACTTTTAATGAAGTAGTGCAAAAACAGAAAAAATGCAACCTACAACATAAAAGTGCCCTCAGGAATGACCCACTAGGTGTCGGGCGCAGCCGAAAATGCACCTTTACAATAATGCCAAAAAATTTGCTCTTTTCCAAAAAAAAATTACTCAATCCCCTTTGATTTTCCAAAAAAAAATTCCAATCCCCCCTTAAAACCAGCTTAGGTAAAAAAGTGATTTCAAAAAAAAAAATTCTAATCAAAGTTAAAAAAATATTACTTTACTTTACTAATCATAGTAAAAATTATTATTATTATTATTATTTTTAATTTTTACTATAGTAAAAAATAAAGTAAAAAAAAAATTAACTAAGAAAAAAAAATTAAATTGAAATACTTTAAATTTTTTTTTACCTAACTTCATTCGAATGGGGGGGGGGGCGGTCGAGGGGAATCGACCCCGCGACCTTGCGGTCTCCTCTCGGGCGCCCTAGCCAGCCGCGCTAGCACGCTGGCTGGAAGGGAAAGGGGAATAATCTCCTTTCTCCTGTTGCTCGACTACGAATTGTGGCACACGGGTGGGGCTACGACTGCGGCAGGCTTTAGCAGGTGGCAACACAACGGGCAGGGAGGCGATCTACAGGCAAAGCGATGACTAAGCCAGGCAGGAGCGGTCACGCTGACTAAGCGTTGGTTGAGCGGTGACGGTAGTGGCCACGCTTAATTAAAATTAAAAAAAGAACTTTATAAAGTATAAAGTTTAATTTTTTTTCTTTTGTTCTTCTCGTCTCCGTCACCTGCCTTCTCACATGCAGGCAAAAGTTCTGAAGCGCGTGACAACACGGACGGGGGCAGGGAGCAATCCAAGTGGCTGCTACAGCAGCCTGGAGGCAAGATGGCTGCAACTGCGGCCCGAGGGTGCTCTTGATAGGACGATAAAAAAATCACGCCCACTGCCAATAAACACCGGGATTTGGCTCTGAAACCATGTTGAACAATCGAACTAAGGGAGGTATTGCATTAAGCAAATTAAATAATGGTTACAATGTCGGGAATAGCACCGACGTAAATAGAACTATTACAGGAGTTGTAACAGTAAGCTAAATAATGTAATACACACAAAATATGCTAACTTACGCTAACAACAAACTCCCTCCGAGGATGCCGATGCCCATTTTCCCAGAATTTCCCCAATATCAGTACCCTAGTACAGCTACTTCGCAAACTTCTGCATCTTCGATGTGCCCAATTCCACCTTGGAATCCCAACCCTATAGTATCTCCGTTTTCCGCTCCACAGATACATTTCCCCACAACTTCGCCACCACAACCCACTATTCCTCCGTCATTTCCGGCTTTACCAATGCCACCGCAATACCCTGCCTTGCCCTCAGTACCAGCAATAGCCCCATTGCCAGCTCCAGTAGCGTCAGCCCCCGCAGCCACGGACATACAGACCAAAATATTGCAGGAGGTTTCATCTTTGAACTCTACTGTGCGAACCTTGTCTAATGACATGGCTGTCATGAAGAAGAAGCAGGCACAGCAAGAATTCATGCCAAGAAGGTCGTATCCTCCACCAGCGCTCACTAAGGACCAGGTAGCACAACCAGGCAGACCTCTAGCAAGGAATGTCGCGATCGATGAGGAGCCAAGCACTTCTGATTACGTGCATTGGTGCTCCACCTGCAATGACCCACACGAAGAGGGTACTTGCATGTTACATCAGCATTACGTGCAAACGCTATCTGGCAGCGTCTCCAGTGGTCAGGTCAATATGATAAGGCAAACAGATCACAATCTGGTGATTGCTGGAGAAGAACAAGTTTCGGTCCTTACCAAGGAAGGAAAGAGACCGATGGAGGTAGACGCAGCTCAAATGGCCCCTTTAAAGGTGTACACCCGTCGCGAAAAAGAGCAACAACCTGTTAAGGCTCCAGACAAAGCTCCTCATCCTCCGCCGGCAAAAGAGAAATCCCAACAGGCCGCCGCAGCCCCGCCTCAGGCCGAAACTAAAGAGCAGGCTAGAGAGAGGCTCAAATTTCCTTCGCTAACTAAACGGCAGAGGGTTGAGGCTACACAGCAATACCGAACAAAATATGAAGCGGCGAAAGAACCAGAAGTACCTGCTTCCATAGCATATAACATTGTGGACGAGCTGAAGAAAATTCCCGCCAAGATCAGCCTTTATGATGCCCTGCAATTACCAGGACAAGTGGACTTGCTGCAAGAGTCCCTGAAATCGACAAAGGCGGGAAAATCAACACAACCCGCTCTGGTTCAAACCTTATCTACTTCAATCACGGGAAAAAACAGGCCTCCTCCGTTCTACTTGTCCCTACAAATGGAAGGACACATCGTTCACAATTGCATGATTGACTCCGGTGCCGCGACTACGGTTATGCCGAAGGCGGTCTGCGAAGAGATAGGGATGGAGTATACGCGAAGCAGCCACGGCGTGCTCCAGTTGGACGGTACCCCTGTAAAGACCGTCGGCGTCATCAAGGATATACCCATCCGGTTACATAAGGTACCCCAAATTGTGGTGATACAAGAGGTGGTAGTAGTTGATCTTGAGCCCTATTTTAGCATGTGTCTCTCAAGGGAATTCACGGCTAAGCTAGGCGGATACCTTTCCATGGACTATTCACACTTAGAAGTCCCATTCAAGGGAAGAAAGGTCAAAATCTACAATGAGAAACCCTCCACGTTTCTCGTAGAAAAGATGACCGAAGAGGGAGAAAATGATGATTCAGTCCACGCGATAGCTGAAGAAATGGAACAGGTGGACTTAGTGGAAGAATCTTTAGAGCAGTTGTGTGCCGAAGACGAATTTTCACTGACAGACTTCAATGCAATGATAGAAACAGAAGTGGGATGCTACTCCATCGCCAGACCTGAAGAGTCCACAAAGCCGATGCAGGAGAGTAAAAGAGCTGCCCGAGATGAATTATGGAAGTTATTTTTTGATGGCGCCAGGTGCAAAAACGGCGTTGGGGCAGGGATACTCCTAGTATCGCCATCTGGCGAGCAAAAAGATTATTGCTACCGGCTGGCATGGAGCTGCACCAACAACGCAGCCGAATACGAAGCTCTATGCTTAGGACTGAAGAAGGCCGAAAAGTTAGGCATCAAACATCTCCAGATTTTCGGCGACTCAGAACTGGTATGTAATCAGATCACCAATAAATGCATTTCCAAAAAGCATTATCTTAAGGCATATCGCAACAGAGTATGGGACCTGTTCGAGCAGTTCGAATCGCTTAATGTGCAGTCCATCCCGCGAGAGAAAAACAGACATGCTGACATCTTGGCTTCTATCGGGGCCCGATATTCTCCAGCCGAAGACATGGTACACAAGCCCAAAGCCGTGAGGACTATTTATAGGCCCTCCGTGCCGGACAAAGACACTCATTGGCAGGTCTTTGACAGTGATGAACAAATCATCAATTTCCTAGTCCAAGAGGCAGCCACCGTTGAAGGGAGGGATCCAGAGGATGAAGATTATGAAGGGTTAATTCAGCTGAAGAACAACCATGTTCCGAAGGGACTGATCACATTAGAAAGCTTGTTCGATCAGAACGATAGAGCAATTTCCCACAGGATCAAGGTCGATGCAAGACAATACCAAGATCTGGAGCTCGAGTCAGGGAAGGCGATAAAGGTCGAAACGGATTGCACTCCAGCAGAACTAGAACAGATCCGATCTTTATGCAAAAGGTATCCAGACATAGTGGCATGGTCTTATCAAGACCTGAAAGGCTACGACCGGCAAATGATCCAACATACGATCGAGCTGCAAGAAGGAGTCAAACCTTTCAGACAGAGGCAAAGGCCAGTCAACCCAAAGATCGAGGTCCTCATGAAGGCCGAACTTCTAAAAATGCTTGAAGCTAAGATCATTTATCCAATAAAGCATTCTTCTTGGGTTGCGAACCTCGTCCCTGTCAGGAAGAAAAATGGAGATATCCGCCTGTGTGTGGATTTTCGTAACTTAAATCAGGCTTCATTGAAAGATCACTACCCCCTCCCGCAGATCGATCAAATCCTACATTCAGTAGCTGGAGCCCAGCGTTTTTCATTGCTTGATGGTTTTTCAGGATACAACCAGATCTGGGTTAGAGACGAAGACCAGCACAAAACGACATTTACCACTAAGTGGGGAACGTTCGCTTATCAGCGAATGTCGTTTGGTCTTTCAAACGCAGGAGCCACATTCCAGAGGGCTATGGATTTAGCATTCGGAGAACTGCTGAATAAAATCATCGTCATCTATTTAGATGACATGACTGTCTTTTCCCGAAGAAGAGAGGATCACACTTCGCACTTACAACAAATATTTGAGAAGTGCAGAGAATTCGGCATCTCGATCAACCCGAAGAAATCTATCTTCGCGGTGAGGGAAGGAAAGCTACTGGGACATGTCATATCAGAAAAAGGGCTCGCGGTCGACCCTGACAGAGCCGAAGCTCTCCTAAAGCTTCCACTTCCGATGAATAAGAAAGGGCTGCAGTCATTCTTCGGTCAAATCAACTTCGTGAGGAAGTTCGTCCCAGACTTCGCCCAAGTCATCAAGCCGATGTCCGAACTCCTGAAAAAGGATGCTGAGTTTGTCTGGACAGATGACAGAAAGGGAGCATTCGAGGAGATCAAAGCCCGGATTGCCCAGGCCCCCGTGCTGATCAACCCTGATTACAGCAAAGACTTCATTCTGTATGCCGTAGGGGAACCTGAAAGTTACGCCGCAGTCCTAACACAAAAGGGAGATGATGGCGAGGAGCGCCCTATCGCATTCCTAAGCCAAGTGATACAGCCCCACGAAGAAAAATATAACTTCATAGAGCGCCAAGTGCACGCGGTTATGAGATCCCTGAGGAAATTCAAACACTTTGTCTCCCAAAGCCGAGTCACGGTGTTCGTTGTCCATCCAGACGTGCGGAACTTCATTATCCAGGGTGAGATGGGCAGCAAGAGGGCCGGTTGGGTGAACAAAATACAAGAGTTTGATGTTGAAATTCGGCCCACAAAACTGGTTCGCGGTCGCGCGCTATGCCAGGAGCTTGCGAAGAGCATCGCTGCCGAAGTAACAGCCTGCCAATGGGATGACCCGATAGCAGAAGGGAGCTTCGCAAATCAGGTAGCTGATGAAGAGGACTGGGTTGGCGAGATAGTCAACTATTTCAACACCGGGAGGTGCCCCCAACACTTGAATGCTTCACAGCGACGACGCTTCAGGATGCGATCCCTCCGCTATGTTTTACGCCCCGAGGGGCTATTCTTTAAAAATCTTGATGGTGTTCTCTTAAAATGCATCAGGGAGAATGAAAAGGAAAAGGTCTTAAATGATTTCCATTACGGGATGTCAGGAGGACACTCTTCAGGAAGGCCAATGGCCTTAAGAATAATAAGGGCGGGCTATTATTGGCCCACAGTCTTCACCGACGCCTTTGCAGTCTGCCGAAAGTGCGAGCAATGTCAGAAGTTCGCTGGCCGAAGCAAGAACGCCCCTATGCCTCTCCAACCAATACAGGTCGAAGCGCCTTTCCAGCAATGGGGGCTAGATTTTGTTGGAGTCATATCTCCAAATTCTTCGGCGGGACACAAGTTCATCTTGACTGCGACGGACTACTTCACCAGATGGGCCGAAGCAATACCCACAAAACACGCCGACCAAGAGACGGTTATCACGTTCCTGGAAAGCTTAATCACCCGTTTCGGCGTACCTGAAGCAATAGTAACAGATAATGGTCCCGGGTTCATAGGGGCCAGGATCAATGAATTCGCCTGTAAGTATGGGATATATCTCAAAGCCACTTCCAATTATTATCCACAGGGTAATGGGTTAGCAGAATCAACAAATAAAAATCTGTTGAAATTACTGAGAAAGCTTGTAGAAAAGAACAAGAGGACTTGGCACCTCCTTCTGGATCAAGCCCTGTGGGCTGATCGGATCTCTATCAAAAGGTCAATTAAGACCTCACCCTACGCCCTGGTTTACGGCAAAGAAGTTGTCTTACCAACTCACATAGAAATTCCTGCATTATGGATGCTAGATGATGAGAAGGAGGAATTCGACCCCATGGAGATTAGACTAGCCCAACTGCTACAGCTGGAGGAGGACCGAGAAAAAGCTTACGAGGACTTCGCGAGACATGCGCAAATTACCCGAGACTGGTTCAAGAGGAAGTCTTCTGCCCGAACCTTCAAAGTCGGAGACCTAGTGTGGAAGTGGGACTCATGGAAGGCCAAGCCAGGCAACCAAGATAAGCTCGACGCATTCTGGGGAGGTCCATTTGAAATTGTGAAAGTGAATCCGGCTAACTCCTTTATCCTTAAGGACGCGGCCGGCCAGACCCTACCGATCCCTGTCAACGGTCTTCATTTGAAGGCCTTTCACCATTAAAAGGTACCCCAAAACTTTTGCTCTTGTATATAGCATTTTGTTGTTTACACCTGTATATACTCCATTTTAGAGCCTTTTAGAGTTAAAAATGTAGTAAGAATAGGATCGCAGCTTTTTGCTGCAAGGTCAGCTGATTCCGGCCCAAAACCACTAAGTCCGGCTTATCTAAGCCTAGTAAAATCTACTTCGGAAATTTCTTGCGCGAAGTGGTTGTCGTCAGTTGGTTCGCTGCGAAGCATCCCAACATCGAAAGATGGAATGGTGTAAAGGAGTTTCCTCCGAAACCAAAGTGTCAAAGTAAGGTTCAAGGCAGATGTACAACGCTTCGCCAACATACCAACGTCAAGGGATGATTCATAAATCCCAGGACCAAAGAAAGAAAGCAGAGAAGAATAGCTTCGCTTAGAAACAGCTTCGCTAAAAGAAATAAACAGGAAGCGCCTTCGAGCTTAAAATTGGCTAAGGCACGAAGGGCACTTCGGCCAGGAAGGTCTAGCGAAGCTACATTTCGGCGACAATACAGCGAACCGCTTCCCGTGCCCATAAAGACAATGAGGTTGAAGAAACTAGCGAAGTAGGTGCTTCGCTCAAAAGAGGGCCGAACCTCCACTTCGGGGCTGATTCCTCGCGAAGTAGTTATCCACCAAAATGGCGAAGTAATCAAAAAAACTTCGGGCCCGAGACATAGCCAACCTATGAATCGCTCCGGATTTCAGCGAAGTACCACTTGAAAGAAGGCAACAAGGGGTTGGAACCGGTTCGGCAAAGATCCGCTTCGCTAAGCCTCGAGCATAAAATCTACTTCGGGAAAAAAGTTTTCCGAACTCCTAGATCGCTCTCAACCTCAGCGAAGCAACGGAATAGAAGAGGGAGCGCATTTAAAACGTGCCTTGAAGCGCGTGCCGATTGGCGGCATAGGAAAGCGTTCAAAGCATGTGGAGTTAATGCAAAGGTGGCGGAGCGCATCCCAAGGGAATTTAGTTATGATAAAAGATCGTGCCCACGTACGAGGTAGCAAAAAATTAAGTTCTCGAGGCACGGTCAGGTATTCAAAGTACCTCGACCCTCGTGCACAGCGCCGCAAAGCCAATTGAAGGACAAGGCGATCTCCTCGGCCCGATTTGCATATTTAATTTTAGCAGGTGCCATTAATGGAAGCGGCTTCAACTGCCATCTATAAAAGCCAAACTTCATTAGCAAAAGGCTATCTACCTGCTGGAGAATTTCGAGCGAGAGCTAAGAGGCATAGGAACCCTAACCAGAGCTCTGTTGTGTTCTCGCCACTCTACCTTAAAACCCTGCTACATTCTGTAAGCTCAGATGGGGAAGAGAGCTTCAAAGGAAAAAAGAAAGGAGCTTGAAGAGACGGGTACAGAGAAAACTAAGAAGACAAAAGAGGAAAAGAAGCATAAACCTAAGAAGGTTGACCTTAACCTCCGCCCTGAAAAGCAGGTCGTAGAAGAGGGGGAAGATTCTGAGGAAGAGCAGCCCGTAGAACCGCCCATTGACGGGTGGGAGAAGATTAAGGACACTGCGCTCTCCAAGAGCATCGCCGAGCTCCGACAGACCATAGATTTCATGAAAAGTCGGTTGTCTGCAGAGAACAAAAGGGTTGCTGCCTATTATTCTCACATCTACTGGTACTTGACTCCGTCGGTGCACCATTGCCCTGAGTTGGTCCATGCAATTGCGCAGAACTACCAACCCTCAACCAGGCAGGTCCTGGATGCGGCAGGCAACAAACTGTTTACGATCTTCAAGGAGGATGTACAAGAAGCCTTTGCTCCCCGACAAGGGCCACCTAAGGGATACACTGTTCGCAATGTCAGCCTGAACGAACAGATGGGGAGATTCACCCCTCCGAACACATCATTAAGTTCTTGAACGACAATTTGAAGGGTGGGCTCCCTTCAGGCAAATTGCCGCAGATGCCTCGCTCCTTGGATGATTTTAAGTCTCCTGACATCTTCTCAATCATTGCATGGGTGGCGGGCCTGTCTACTGATGCTGTTGTGCACCCCTGGCAAGTGACGCTTGCGGAATGTATTTCGCGCGGAGAGTTCTATGCTCCAGATCCTTCGAGGCCCAATACTAACCCAGTATTTTTTGACTGGGCGGAGTGGGTGGCCCGCACCCTGCACACGCGGCTGGCCAATTTGAAAAATTTTGGAGCAGACCAGTATTTCGGGCCATGCTCCTTCCTGATTTGGCTTTTCTTCTACCATACTCAGGAGCGTTTCCCTCACATTGTTGTCAATCACATCGGCAAGGATGGAGTTCCCCAACCTGTATACCAGTGGACTTCGCTCCTGGCGAGGTCGGAGTCATATTATGCTTTTAATCAACAGTTCTTGGGACCCGCCATGCAACTCATGCGAGGCTCCTGTCCTCGGGTACCCGCGATGCTCAGGGATAAGGTCGTCGTCGAGAGAAAGGGCGATGTTTTCCAACTAACGCAGGGGCTCGTCGTTCGTTTGTTTGGGTTTACGGGAAAGCCCTTCTTGTTACCATTTTATACTTCAGAATACCAATTTGCACTGGAAGTCGCTCGCCAGAGCGACATGACTAATGTAGTCTACGGCCATGGCCGAAAATGGGCACCAACCTGCGATTTTCCCTTCAAGATGGGGGTCGTTGAGGTTTTCGCCCTCAATCAGTACATTCACTTGGAAGAGAAACTTGCCGACTTCGGCCTGCTGCGAATCCCGCAACGGTGGTTCTATGACCCTTTGGGGGTAATGAGGGATCACCTCAGATTTAAAAATTTCCACATTTGCCCCCACCCGGAGATAGTGGAGCAGCGGAACAACCCGAACGGGAGGGATCTGGAGTGGCACGTCGAGAGAATGAGGATGCTGCCCCCGTGGCATGATTTTTACGCCATTGAGGCCGAATTCGACCCCACCCGGTACCCTTTTCCGGAACCAGACTCGGCATTCTGGAGAAAGATGAAGGATGATTTGAGAGGAGAGCTAAAGGGTTGGCGCGAGGAGCAACTGAGAGAATGGTGGATAATGAGAGTCCACCGCCGAAAACACAAATCGCACGGCCTTCTAGAGATGGATAAAGATTTCGGCATTTTTTATGAAGCCCACGCTGGATCCTGGCAACCCATCTCCTTCGCTGACTTCGTCCCTCCTAGTGCCCCGGGCTCGGGTGAAAGCCCAAGAAGAATTGAAGATATTTCTGAGCAAGAAGAAGAAGAGGAGGCAGCAGTAACACAGCAGGAGCTGCCAAATAAGCCTGCTGAAGGTTCTGATCCAGACGCTGGAAAGGAGGCACAACAGCAGGAAAAGGAGGAAAAGAAGAAGAGAAAGAAACTTGACAAAGTTCAGATGCCTCCCCCGCACCCAAAGCGACCTCGCACCAGACCCTCCGGTGCTTCTGGCGAACAACTTGCAGAGGTGAATGTTGGAGAAGCGGCACCTGAACCACCGCCGCAGGGAGAAAAGGAGATTATCGATATTGATGTCATTGATGTGGAGGAACACCTCCAAGAAAAGGATAATGTAGGGGAGAAGGAAGCTGAGAACGTTCAAGGAGCAGAGCAGGAGAGTGGACGCGAGCCCGACACGCAGGATTTCGCCGCTACTGCTCTATCATCAGAGCACGCAGGTACGCGCCCCCCTTCCCTTTCTCTTGCGTCCCAAATCGCATCTATAGTAGTCCCGGCCCAAAGACCCCCCGAGTCTTCTGTCCCTTCAAACAGATCCCCCCGAAGCACCTTTCCCACTGTGCAGTCACCAATCCACACTATCTCATTCGCTGCTACCGCCCCGTTTACCCAAGCCATGTCGCGCAACCCCGCCGGTTCCCCAAACGTTTCCACACCATCCGAGTCACTTGGCCGGGACGCGTCCACCAGCAAGACACCGCTCATCCACACCACCAACCCCACGACACCTGAACAGTCCGGGGGTGACACTTCACTCCTGAACCCCGACACCCGCTCCACGGTATCACAGCCCATCGCTTCGCCCATAGGATCCCCTACCACACCTATCGCCGACCCCACTGGCGAAGCGTCATCTCTACAGTCGTTGTACTTGTTCACACCCCTGGCTGGTAACCCGGCCTCACTTGAAAGTGAATTAGCATTGATCAAAGAGCGCCCTCTGGCGGAGAAGCTGCTCCAGGCCAGACAGAACACTGACAAGCTTCTCAGAGAGGCCAGGAAGAGAAGAGGGCGAACCTTGGCGAAGGAGGAGAAGTGCCCCGCCGTGTTTGATTTGAAAAATAAGAAGTTATACAAAGTAAAGAAAGTGCCCAAGGTTCAAAAACCGATAGATGAAATGACCCCTGCAGATTATGAGTATCAAGAGAAGGTCAAGGACTTGGAGCACTTGGATGTAGACAATGAGTCTGAGTCCATGCATGTGAGGGTGGAGTCATTTCGCGCGCATGCAAAGATAGCTAATGAGCGCCGCTATGAAGCGGAAAACGCGAGCATCAAGCTAGAAGAAGACCTGGCCAAGACTCGCTCACAGCTTGAGGATGCTCAGAAGCAATGCGAACAAATGAAGGGAGAAATAACTGCTCTAAAACAGCAAGTGGCTCAACTGCAAGAAGCGGCAGGAAGTCAAAACAAGATTCAAGCCGAAGCTGAAGTGAAGGCTAAGGAATTGGAGGCGCGAATCTTACAGATGCAGCTGCAGTTGTATGAAAAGGAAAATTTAGAGCAGTTTGATAGGGACAGGATTAAGAGCATCCGTTCGCACTTGCTGAAAAACTTTAGATCCCGGGCCTCCAGCGCCCTGTCAGTACTGTCCTACATCACAGAAGCCCAGAGTGCTGCTTCACAAAAGGGACCAATAGTTGATGAGATAATACAGGAGATAAGAAGTCGACTCAATTTGGCCTTTGAGGTACAGAGCACCAAGTACCAGGATTTACAGGTAGCTGCCATGAGTCGGACAGCAAGAGATTGGTCCACTGCTCAGGCCACGGTTCGCGCCTTCTTCTCAAAATTGAGGAAAGCTCAGAAGGCAAAACATCTCATGGACGTGTTCGAGCAGGAGCAGCGCGCTTCACTGGGATATTTCCAGGATCTCTCAGGATTGGGTTTCCCGAGCTTCACTGATGATGACGGGAACCTCTTGACCAAAGAAGAACTCAAGCCTGCCTGGCTCCAGTTTGAAAATGATGTTTCAGAGATAGATAACTGGAAGGAGCCAGTTACAGAGAAGCAGATCACGGATTTCATCCTTAAGTATTGTCAAATCGCGGCTTGCTTGAATGATTTGAGCAAGAGGGCCAAGCATGCTGACATAGAGCAAATTGATCGGTTCCATATTCTAGTCAAGGCGCTGCAAGATCGCGAACCCTTTCAGAAGGGTGCCTGGGCCCATGTCCGCCGAACTATGGAACGCATCCGTGATCGCCTTCCCCCACCGCCGCAACAGGAACAAGCACCCGAGGAAGAAGAAAAAGGAAAAGGAAAAGAAGTAGCTGCAGAGGCACTCTCAGAAGAAGAAGAGCAGAAAGGAGAAGGGTCTGGAGGCAACTCTGGCCCAACGGATCAAGGCTGAGGGTCCGTGCACCGAGGCGAGCTCGTTACCCCGCGAGCCGCCAGGAATGTTGACAATTTTGTCACATTGCTTGAAGGGGTAGAAAAAATCAAAATTTTGTAAAGTATTCTCTTATTTTTCGTATGAATTTGTTCCCTTGCTTTTTTTATGTATTTCCAAGTATTGCAGCAATTTTGGCTTCCATTTTTGTCCCCTTTGTACATAATCCATATATATAAGAACTTCGCCAGCAAACAAAGTAGTGTAAGGAGCTTCGCTGAACAAAAGAAGAGAAAGGGGGTAGCTTCGCAAGAGGAGGAATGAGAAAGCCCAAGCTCAAGCCCGGAAAATTTCTAAGGCATGAAAGGAGCTTCGCTAGCGAAGCTACCAAAGCATCCACTTCGGGCAAAGAAATGGCGAAGCTGCGATCATGAGCTGCCAGAGATTTCTTAAGTCCGCGGAAGCGACTTCGCTGGAATTTTAGCGAAGCATCCACTTCGGCTCTCACATCCAGCGAACCATTTCATCGCCAGGTACCACTTCGCTCCGAACCACGGCGAAACATCTACTTCGGCTATCCCCTCAGCGAAGCTCCCTATCCAAATCTTTGCTTCGCCAAAAAACTAAGGAAGAGAAAAATATCCTAAGGCAGGGAGTCAACTTCGGCCAAAATCCTTCCGAACTGCCGACTTCTAGAAAGTTCGCGGCGAAGTAGCTCATAGCCCGTTGTCAGCAATCCGCCACTTCGGGCAAAATCCCTAGCGAAGCGGCATTTGGCCCACACCCCTGGCGAAGTAATGTAGCTAGAGGCCATGCTTTTCACAAGAAACATCCACTTCGGCCTAAACATCTAGCGAGGCCATTTTTGAGGACCCCTTCGGGCGAAGCATCAACACATGTTCATCACTCATGCTTCGGCCCAAACCCACTGCGAAGTGACGCTCCGATTCAGAATCCGGCGAAGCTCTTCCCAGGGCTCGATTAGCGGTGGCGCTCCCTTCAAAGAACACACGTCCCTAGGCTGGGTATTCGTTCGAGGCATTCGAGTGTTTCATAAATGCATTTTTTCTTGCCCGAAAGACCCGGTGCCCATTTGAGGCAATAGGATGTGAATTATCAGTTGCAGGGAATAGCCAGGGCAACTTGTGAAGCCACTCGAGCGCCCCATCCCGGAGCGACCCAGGACAAGTCAGCGGCTCATAAATGCAGGTTTCCCCGACTAACGCGGCCAAGGTAACTAATTATAGAAATGGATGTGAAATTTCATTCCCATAGGAAGGCGAGCGCGATTTCTCGGCTGCCAGGGGCGTCCTTGCAAGCCCAGCGCATTAATGGCTCAGAGGGTCGGGTCCTCTATAAAAACCCTAGCATTGTAATGAAAAAAGGGGGGGAACTTTTGCTAGAAAGCTGCTGTAACTTGATTTTTGCAATTGATATTAAGAACTTTGGGCTCCATTTCTCTCTTGTATGCTGCCTTCTGTGATTATTTCTGCTATTTTGTTTCTTCATTTGCATACTGTAATTCTGCATTTATTGCTGCCACTTCAAGGTATTAGTTAGTAATCGTGTTGCTGGTTCTTCCCCTTTAAATCAACGATTTACATTTCTTTCTGTACTTTTTATCTCTTTCCCGCACCCTTACTCTTTTTATCTCTTTCCTGCACTCTTAACTAAACAAAAACCCAAGTAGTTTAGTATAGGAGCCGGCCTTTCTCCGGAGATTGGCACGGAGGGCATCTCTTCCCTCCGGCCTTTCAATGTTGGTCCAGGTCTAGGGCGCGTATACGTACAAAATACTTTCCAGTGGCAGATTTGTGACCAAAAGCAACATTATTGTAGAAGGTGGTTCTTTAAACACCGTCAACTACCTTAGGAAGAAAAAAAATCCGCCTTGAAGAATTAAGGACTATATCAAGGAGGCCAGGATCCTCATCCTTAGTCACTCACAGATCATTTGTCAGCATACCTTCAGAGAATCTAACAAGGTCGTCGATTTCCTAGCCAACAAAGGTGTCATAGCCAATATGCTAATTATATGGATAGACGACCTTCCTCAGGAAATCAAAAGGATCATGGACCAAGACATGATTCAAAATATTTGAGCAAAATCATCCCCTGTAGACTGAGGGGTTCACCATCCAATACAACAAGGTCAGACTTGATTCAAAAGTTTTTTTAAAAACTTATACTAACATTTTTCAGATCGTGGTAAGTTTTCTTTCTTGAGTTTAGCAATACAGGTCGCATCCCAATTTCTAAGAAAAGAACCCACATACCCCTTTTCAACAGTGAGCTGATTCAAGAAGAAGTTGTTTCCAAGGACCTTATCAATCGAAATCACTCTTTTCAAAGTTGGAGTGCCCCATTGGATAAAACAAGACTTATTTCAAAGATGAACCAAACCAAGGCATCTCGGCTTCCAAAGGTCTGACACTCCGTAGTCATGCAATTCAAATCTGGAGCGTCATAGGATGATGCAAATCTGCTACTTACAAAAGCATGTGTTATTTTTTGGGGCACTCCTCCCGTGGGCTAGACGTTCTAACGGACCATAGAAATATCGGTGACTCTTCATCCTCTAGGAGTAAATTCCAATGCCCAACTTCTAATCATCAAATCAAACCTGGGCTCACGCATGAAGTACATGGGATAATAAATATTGATAACCAAAATTCTCCTTGGGATATGCCCTCACCAAATAATTATGAGCAAAAAGGTATTGGAAACCCAAATTTTCCCTTGGAAAATCCAAAAAATATTGAAGATCCTAACAACAACAAGTTTCAAAAAACTGCCCAAAATAATTGGGCTTCTCTTCAAAAAGGAAATATTGCTTTGCTTCTCTCCATTGCCCTCATCTACAGAGATCCTTCTTAGTGCATCTAGAAATTCCCAACACCGGCTGTACGCATCCTTGAGCTTAAAACTTTACCCGTTCTACATTTTCCTTTTACCCACAATTGTAGTGTGTCGTTGCATTGCTCCCAAAAATTCCTCCCCTCTACTTCTCTCCTAAACCCACCTGTGCGCATCCTCGCTCGTGAAACTTTACCCAAAATGATCTTCATCGAGCCAAGCAAAGTCGAGTGTGAAATCCTTATTGAATGAATTTTGACTAAGAGGGACTTTGATCCTTTCTTCAAGAAATTCTCTGGTGACAAAATCGACATCACCATGGCCATCCTAGAAACATGGGAGATTGGCTACGTAACAGTTCGCGGGAGGATTTTTCTTATCAATGTGAACCTCATGTTCACCATCATAGTCCAAAAGGTGAAAGGACGATCCATACACCAGAAGAAGCATAATTGGGAAGTAAAGCTGACGAAATTCAAGGTCAACAAGAAAATATACAAAGAGGTAAAGCAGGGCATTTATAGGAATGTCCTCCTCTCTCCGTGGAATAATGTGATGAAACCAGTGATGGAATTCATCACCATTGATGATCCAAAAAATATGTTGTGTATCTTTCACCTGGCCTTTGTAAACCAATTCCGAGAGGTGATCCTCATTAATATCCCCCAATTCCTTGACAACTCCATGAACTATACCATTAATTCTTGCAAGAAGAAAAATGGAAACGACCTTCCTTCTCACCAAGGGCTCTATAAAGTTATCTACAATCACATCCTGTCTAATAGCCCCTAGGTCAACCCCAGTACCTCATGAGTAAATCAAGTCCTACTGGGAAATTTGTTGTCCCCCTTGCCCACATGTCCTTAATGGAAAGAAAGAGGAAGTCGATTGAAGTTGTTCATGACTTAAGGGCGAGGAAATGCATCAAATTTAGAAAAGCTGAAGGCCCTATCAGAAAACCACCCTATCTTTAGGAGTAGATCGCGAAGGGAAAGAAGAAAGTGATTGAAATCAAGGCTGACGATGAGGATGCTGATACTAATGTCAACATCCTGAAGGAATTCATCATCTCCACAACCACAAACATGATGAACACAATGGTGAATTCCATCATCGATCTCAGGGAAGCCCTCCACATGTTGTTCTTCGGTGAGCAACTAGTACAAGATGAGTCGAAGGAGACTAAGGCCTACTTAGTGGACGAGGATAAGATTGAGGTCAAGGAGGAGCCCAAGGATCAACTGAGGATTGAGGATAAATATGGTGATGAGGAAGTTATTGAGGATTAACCTCCTTGTCAAGAATTTTCTTGTTTTTTAGGCTACCCTGCATGGAGCCTAATAGTCCTTGAAGTGGTCTGGTTTTGCTAGGGTTGCGATCCTTATGTTTATCTTTACATATTTCTTGTTGTGCGGGGTTGCGTCCCCTTTATTTCTTGCAAACGTTTGGCTTGGGGTTGTGTCCCCTTTTGGTGTTTTTGTTATCCTTCAGCGGATCCTGTTGTTTTTGTAAATAGGTTTTGGGATCCTTAAAACCTAGACGCTAATGAAATCTATCTAATTTACCAAAAAAATTAAAAAATAAAACTTAGTTCAATAAAATCATGAAATTCAATATTTAGAAGAAAAATTATAAGGAAATGAATTTAAAGCTCTTACAGTAAAACTCTTGGGCAATGAAGATATTCATTCTTCAAGGATTTTTGATGATACTAATGTTGCAAATGTTCTAGATAATCATAATACAAGATAAAAGATTTTAGAAAAACGACAAGGCAATATCAATACCAAAACTGAAAATAATATAATAAAGAAACAAAAGAAGAAGATCATAAAATTAAAGAGGAAGAAAGCTAAAAGAGATACAGATCAAAAGCAAGTACCTGATGGATCTCAAGTAGAATTTTATACTGAATACTCTGAAAAAAATTTGAAGGAAGGAGAGTAAAGATCAAAGAAAATATTGAAGACTAAAGTCTTCAATGACCAAATAATGTAATACAAGGGGGTGTTGAAGAACTTTGTATTATTTAGTACATGCAAATGTACCCCCTAGTACCTTCATGGTACATATGTAAATATGTAATAGATTAGGGTTGAGTCTACAGTTTATATGAGTGATTTATATTTCCCTTTTATGTAAGAGTCAATGTGTAGGATATGCACAAGTGTCATGTGAGAGTGCAATGTGCAAGAAATGCACGTGTCATGTAAGTAAGAGTGCGAGTGTGTATTGAGAGAATGTGCACAATTGTCTTGTATGTAAAGTATGCAAATATATAAAGTGATAAGGTGCACAAGTGCCTTGTATTAGGAGTGCATCTAGGAGAGGAAGAGTCTTGTAGAAGTGTGCAAGTGTCATAGAGTCAAGTGTGCATGTAAGAAGAGAGTGAAGAGTCTAGTATACAAGTGGCAAGATGAGAAGCCAAAGGTCAAAAATAGGAAAGGTCACATCTCCCAAATATGTGAGGAGTGCAATAGATAAGTATTGAAGAGTCACATTACTATGTCTATATTATGGATATAGTTCCATATAATGTAACATGAGGAAAAGTAAAAACGATTTGTAATGATTACCACATAAAAGGCATCAATAAAGCTTGTATAAAGATTTTGCGTAATTCATATTGTAAGTATTCTTCATGCATGTACATGAATTATTTTGGCCATTTAGATTTATATTTGATATTATAAGTGAATGTTATTTTATTATTATATTGGCTTGGATATATATTTGATTTCTCATATATAATTCTACTCTAAATTATTGACATTTCGACCTATAATATTGTTGGTTTATTTACATTGGGACCTATGATATTTTGAAATAGTTAAGCTTAAAAACCAACACCCCGAAAGTTACAAATTAAGAAGCTAGTCCTAGAAATGTTAGAGCATGGAATCATCTATCCAAGCATTAGTCCATATTTCTCTTTGATGGTGATGGTACAAAGTAAGGATAACTCGTGACGCATGTGTCTTGATTTTTATCCTCTTAACAAGATCACTATCAAAGAGAAGTGTCCTATCCCTATTATAGATGATCTATTGGATGAATTACATGGTGCTAGATACTTCACTAAACTAGACTTATGTTTTGATTTTCACCAAATCAGGGTTGGAGAAGAGGATATTCCTTGATGGCTTTTGAAGCCTTAACATTAATATAAAACTCACAAGATCAAATATAAGATAGCCACAATATAGTAAGATAAGAATGAAACTTACAAATTTAACAAGAGAGAACACAATCTATAGAATTCTATTATATGAAAAACTAGTACAATCAAGTTATGGAACTTTGTGTCCATAATATAGTTTTACAAAATGACCTTTGATCTTATTATCTTGATACTTTTTTAAGATACTCTTGATCTTATCATATATAAAATAATGTAATATACTCTATCACCCTCTGTATTACATTATTTGATGTGAATTTCTCTTCATTTGCATAGATGATCTCTAAATATATTAAACTTGTTTCAACCATGAAAATGTATGCAATTTGTTCTTCCATAGGAATATGTTTCAACTTGATATAATGACTCTGAAAATTATCTATGATAAAATGACATTGAGCTTCAATATGTTTGGTTCGTTCATGTATGACTGGATTTTTGATCAAATTTAATACTCCTTGATTATTGCAATTTATTATTGTTGGAGTTATTTTGATTTCCATGTCTAACAGTATGTATTATAACTATAATGCTTCACAAATTGTACGCTTTGATATACAATACTCTGCTTTGGTAGATGAAAGTGCTGCTGCATGTTGTATTTTATTGTACCATGATATTGATCCTAAACCAAGATAAAAAAATATATCCTAATGTGGATTTTCTATCATCAATAGAACCAGCATAATCAGAATCTGAATATCCTTGTAGACAAAAATTCTTATCATCCTTTTTATATGTTAGTCCATATTATGTAGTCTTGTTGATATATTGTAATATTCTTTTTGTAGCTTTCCAATGACTTTCTCTGGGTTCTTGCATAAATCTTGAGAGATAGTTGATAGCAAAAACTATGTCTAGTTGTGTATTTGTTAGATACAAGGGACTTCCAATCAATTGAAAATAAGTTGCTAAAACAAAAGGTGTTTCATCATGTCTGAATAACTATAGTCCTTGTTCCATAGATGCGTATTTGGGCTTACAATTGTTCATTTTGTATTTCTCAAGTAATTTTTTTGCATACTTTATCTGTGTTATTGTAATATTATATTCATTTTGATGAATTTTTAAACCAAGACAGTAATGCATAAGCCCCAAATCAGTCATTTCAAAATCCTTTTCAAGATCCTTTTTAAATTCATTTATTAAAACCTTTGAGCTCCTTGTTATCACTATATCATCAACATATACTATAAGTATTATTATATCATTTCCAACCTTCTTTGTATAAATATTTGGATTTGACAAGCTTCTCTTAAAGTTATGCTATAATAAATGATTATTGATTTTTATATACCATGCTCTTGGAGCTTGCTTTAGACCATATAAGGACTTGTTTAATTTACAAACTTAATGTTTTTCTTCCTTAATTACAAATCCTTTTAGTTGTGACATATAAACTTCTTCAAGATCACCATTAAGAAATGCACTTTTTACATCCATTTGATGAAGTTTCCATCCATGGTGTGCTGCCAAAGCACAAATTGTTATGATAGTAGTCATCCTTGTTGTTGATGCAAAATTTTCTTCATAATCAATTTCTTTTGTTTTTGTATATCCTTTTGCTACTAATCGGACCTTGTACTTGTTGAGTGAACCATCTGCTTTATACTTGATCTTATAAACCCATTTTCAACCAACTATTTTCTTTATTTTTCAACAATGATGTATATTTCGATTCCATCACCACCTTTCATTTTGGATGACTCAAAGCTTGAAGTGTTTTTGTAGGTTTTACTATTGGTTACGAATTTGCCACTAAGGAAAGGATTTTAATCTATTACACTCTAGATTCGCCCAACAGATTAAAAGGCTAGAAGGAAGTGATGCCTTCCGTACCAATATCCGAATGAGGTCAACCTCCTATACTAATCTAGTTTGGGGGGTAGATAAGAGTGCTGGAAAGAGATAAATATGCAGAAAGAAATGGAAATCTCATTTGTTTCAGGTGGGGAAGAACAAGCAGCACGATTACAAATTTGCACCCAAACCAACAACAATCAAAACAAAGCATGTAACAGAAATTGCAACCGTGATTCTATCCTATGTATCCTTCTGATTAGTATTCCAGATCTAAATAATTCCCAATGTTTAAATCCAGAGTTCAGTATTCAAACAGACAGAAATATAAATAGACATGAAGCAGAAATACTAGCAGAAGGCAACATACAAGATAGAGACAAGAAGCAGAGCCAAAGGATGCTTTGTATTAAGTAGAAGGTGATCTGTCACAGTAGAGTTCTCTAGCAAAAGGTCCCCCCCTATTAAAATGAAATAAACTGCCTTTTATAGCAGGAATTTCCCCCCAGAATACAATTAAGCACGGGACTCAAGGTCCGACAAATGCTGCAAAAGCTGCCAAAAGTGGCTAAAAGCCGCTAAGATTTGACCTCTACGGATCATGAATGTACTTGCAGCAAGGTCCACCTGAAAATGGGACAACTCTCATGTTGATCTGGTAAGTAAGCAGTCAGGTCCAGTTAATGCGGCAGGCACAGTATGGTTGGCTCTTCAATGTTTACCTATTCTGTACCTGATAGCACACCTTCTGTCACATTCTGGCACATATCTCAAAACTGAACGTTGGCCTTGATCTGATGTTTGCTGACAAGGGGGAATTGACTGAAGTCTCCTTTTGATATCTGTTAATAAAGGGGGGGGCGACAACAGGCGCCAAAGGACAGACTCTACTTAAGCTCTTCTTTATCTTCTTCTACTTCCGCCCAATGGCGCACAAAACAAGCGCGCAGTTGGATGGTGCAAGGAAAAATCAGCGCAATCGGGAGGCTTTTGCCTTGGAAACATTTACTTCTTTCTTTCTGGGTCCGCCCAATGGCACTGTAAAAGGCACGCAAAGTCGAGCGGCGTAGCGCAATCGGGCATTGTCGGACGGTGTAGCAGCCAACACTAAGAATTTTTCGTGATGCTCTTCTACCTCCTTCTATCCGATAGCACACAAAAGCAAATGTGAAGTCAGATGACGCTGCAAAGTCGGACGCCATCGGATGGTGCATCTCAACACTTAGAATTTTTTAGGCAAATCCCATTACAACCCATCCGATAGCGCACAAAATAAAGAGTGTCGCCCGACTTCACTGCGAAGTCGGGCGGGCTCAACACTTAGAAAAATTTTGGGGCCTCTTGCCCATGAATTGAAATCATTGAAAACTTGAACAACAAAGATGAAGAACAGAAAATTGACAGCCGAAAGGTGAAGAGAGCATGAAGGAAATTGGAAGAGAGAAGAGGGGAGGAAGATAGCAGCAACTTCTTACAGATTTTTCCAAATTGTTACCCCGGTGCAAAATGTGACAACATTTACCACGGTGATTAATAGTACTCTATTTTTTCTCGTTATACTGTGATTTTGAGGTCTTGTAGTAGTAAGATTTGGCATTTTCTCAATATTTGAATCTCTAAGTGTATTTCTAAGCCATATAGGTTCCTTTTTTGTGAATTTGTAGAATTTTTGTACTTTCACTCTATTCATATTGAAATTTTGATTTGGTATCTTCATTTGATGAATTTTCTTCTAAAAAATTTAGAAAAACTTTTGAATTAGCTTTTTGTTCTTTAATACCATCTTTGATGTTCTCATCAAAATCTACATATCTGCTTACATAGATATTTGTTTTTGTTGGATCAATTATTCTATGTGCTGCAGATTCATCATCATAACCAAGAAATATACCACATAGTCTTTTCATATAATTTTATCCATTTTTATTTTAAAGTATGCATATAGGTATTACATCCAAAAATTCTTAATTTCTCTACATTTTGTTTTCGTCCTGACCATACTTCTTCTGGTGTAACATTCTTGAGTATTGTTGTATGTAATCTATTCTACAAATATACAATTGTTTTAACTGCCTCTGCCTAATATTGATGATCAAGATGAGATTTTTTATCATACATCTAACCATTTCTATGATAGATTTATTTTTTCTTTTTGCAATACCATTTTGTTGTGGTGAATATGTTGTAGTAAGTTGTCTCTTTATTCCAGTCTCTTCTAAAAATAAATTGAATTCTTTTGATAGAAATTCACCTCCTCTATTTGAATAAAGATTTTTGATAGTTTTCCTTAATTCTTTTTCAACTAGAAGTTTGAATTGTTTAAAACAACCAAATGCTTTAGATTTATATTTCATAAAGTATACCCACATTTTTCTGGAATAGTCATCAAGAAACAATTGAAAATATTTATGTTGTCCAATACTAGTAACATTCATTGGACCACATAAATTTGTATATACTAATTCCAATGGTTTTTGAGCTCTATGTTGATGAAGTTCAAAAGGTATTCTATGTTGTTTTCTAGCTAAATATTTTGGATACAATGTATATTCCCAAGAGAATTTTGGTAATCCTTCTACCATTTGATATTTAGCCATTTCATTCAATGATGATGCACTTGTATGTCTTAGTCTTCTATGCCAAAGTTCTTTTGTTTTAGACATTCCTACTGAAAGACCCAAATTTGTAACTGTATCTAGAGTAAATAAACTATGTTTGTTGTTGGCAATTTTGGGTTTGAGATCCTATCTTTGTCTATGAGTTGTCATTGATGTCAAAAGGAAATGGCATTAATGTTAAGAGGATGTGTTGGCTTCAAAGGTGGAAGATTCCAAGAGAATATTTTTAAGAGAATCCGGAGAGATTCCATTGGCACCGGTTTTTATTAAAACCAAGTTGGATAGGGTTTTTATTAAAACCAATGGAGGTTCTCTTTATTATTTATTTAATTATTATTTAAAACCCTTCAAGGTTTTAATTAATTAATTATTTAATTAATTAAGGGAGAAATTATTTTTAATTTATTAAAAATACTTAAAGGTTTTTAAATCTTTTTTTTATTCTTAATTTATTAAAATTATTTAAGGGTTTTTAAACCCTTTTTGAAAGGACTTTTGATTGATTTCGAAATGGTATTTATTTTCGCTGACGTCAAGGTGTCTTCGAAGAGACTATTTATTCTCCAACTCCTAAGGTTGGAAGGCTAATGAATTCAAAATTCCTCGAATGCAATTTGCGGTGTTTGTGCTCTGTATTCGCTGCGATCGAAGGAAGACTTAGAAGCACGTGCGATTGAAAAGTCTTCGGGAGTTTTTTCGAGGGTGAAGTGGAGGGAAGTTCACTTGTGAACTTCGTAGCCCGCGTGGGCTAGTGGCAGCGAAGGCTGCTGTTGGGCACTGCATTGGCGGAGGTCGCCGTTTCAAGTCTCACGGGGGTGCTTTGCTAGAGTAACACATTTTTATTAAAACATCTTTATGCCGTGAAATTCGGAGTTTCTTGGACAACGATTTATAAGGTGTGATTAAATTTTATGAGTTTTGGCTTTTGTGATTAGCATTGAATAAAAGCTTAGGAGAAATAAGGGCATATTTCTTTGGATGTATTTTTAAGATTATTCTTTGCTATGCTAAAATTAAAAATGGAGGTATAAGGTGTGAGTATGTGATTGTTGATTTATTGGCATGTTATGGTGGTTGTGTTTAAAGAAGTGGAGCTAAAAGGTGTAATAAAGGAAGTTTATATTATTGCTCATTTCTTTTTATTCTAACCCTAACTTGGTTGGAAGTTTGAGAGTTGTGTGTGGTGACAACTTGAAGGTTCAATTATCTTCTACTCCAATAAGGTATGGGCACATTCTTCTTATGAGTATGATTGGTGTATGTTTTCTAAAATAAGGTTGGAGTGAAAAGGTATTCTACTAGGTATCCTTTGGCTAGGTGTAAATCCTATTTTCTGGTTTGTTGAAGACTACTTATGCATTGTTATCCTTAAGGAGAGTTTTTAGTGAATGCATTATTTTTGGTTTGAGATAGTGGAAGCTTTGTGCACTAGGGTTTATATTTGTGAGACTAGCTACTTGCATTGAGTTGGTGGAACCCTTGGTTGGCTGTTTTGAGTTTGATGGTTGAGTTGCTTCCATAGAGGTTGTTTTATCAAGTTATTGCTTTACTTGATTCATGATATTGGGCTTACTCCATTGAGTTGATTTGAGCAAGTTATTCTTTGCATTTGGTGATATTGTGTTGGTGGCTATTTTGTTCAAATATCTTTGGATGGAAAAGGATTTCTACTTGTTTCCTTTTCTTATGATGATTGGTTGAATGTTTCAAGGTTGATGTTGAGTTGAATGGTGTTGGTTGACAAACCTTGTTTGATGAGCATTGTTGTTGAAACCCTAATTGATGGTGAAAAGAACATGAGTATCATTGTTATGTGATTCTTTGCATAGTTGGCAATTGTTGGGGTTTCATATTCTTGAAATAAAACATTCTATCCTATCCATTTCATATATTGAGTTGAGTTTTCAGATTTGAGATTGAGATTGAGCTGAGTTGATTTGAGTTGAGTTTTGAGATTGGGATTTGAGTATAGAACATATTGAGTCTCTAAAAATTCTCTTTATGCTTCTATGAGTTTGAAAAATCACATTAGGTCTCTAACACTTCACTTTATGATTTCCTACTAAGAAAGTTTTTCTTGGTGAGCTTGCTGAGTTTTTGGACAGGTTCCAGTGGGGACTTGTGAGCAGTTTTTGCATAGGTTTCGATGGGGACTTGTGAGGAGATTTGGACAGGTCCTAGCAGAGGACTTGTGAGCTGAGTTTGATAGTTCTAGCAGAGAACTTGAGGACAGAGGTGCATTGGTTCTATGAGAAGAACCCGAGGATAGTTGGCAAGTCTTTGAGCAGGCTTGTATGTAGAAGATTGATTTATTCAAGAGTTGGACAGATCCGACGAGACGAGAGGAAGACTTGTACTAGACCAGTCGACCGTGTTTGGTACGGAGTTCTTGAGCTGCTGTGGACGTGATCATAGAAGGCGAGAGGTCTCTTAGGCTAAGCATTGAGGATAGGAGGTCTTCGATGGAAAGGAGTTCCACATGCTTGGCAAGAGGTAGAGGCGGTTGATCTTCCGAGGTATCATTTCCAAAGCAGGGGGGAAGGTATCTCCTTTGAGCAGAGGCTCATAAATTCTGATTGGGGGAAGGTATCTCCTTTGAGCAGAGGCTCATAAATTATGATTGGGGGAAGGTATCTCCTTTCGGCCGAGGCTCATAAACATTGTAACTGGGAAGGATTCTCAAAGAACTTTGAGATAACTTTTAGAGAAAAGTTTTGTGGACGTAGCTCGACCATTATGGGTGAACCACGTTAAAATTGGTGTCACTTTGTGGATGATATTGTGCATTGCTTTGATATTGCTTTGGGTATATTGCTTTACTATTTTGAATTATAAAAGAAAAAGTAAAAAGAGGTCTTATATTGTTCACCCCCTCCCTCTTAGTATAAGCTTGTGTTCTTCATTTGTAAGATCCTAAAGCTATCAATTTTACTTGTTTGATAATATGACATTTTTTTCTTTGATAATTTTAAATTCTACTGTCAAGTTTTGATCCATAAGCTGAGATATTGAAAGAAGATTAGTAGTTAATCCTAGGACATATAATTGTTAGAATATATTACATTATTTGATACATAAGAAGGTCAAGTGTTTCTTAGCCAGATGTCATAACATGAATATCAAAAGTCTTTCATGAAAGCTATATTATGGACACCAAGTTCCATAACTATATTGTACAAGATTCTTCTATAATGAAAAGCTCTATACATTCTTTCTTGAGTATTATGTATGTAAGTTTCTTTATTGTTCTATGTTGCTATTTTACTTCATTATATTGCACTTTTACTATATTAGATTGTATGATCATTTTGTTGTAATATTTACATTAAGTATTAGGCTTCAAAAGCCATCAGTGGTATCAAAGCCACAACAAGTTTGCTTGCATAGGTATTTGGGACAATCATCGTTATCCGAAAATAAACCCATTAAGTTTCAAATAGATTTAGTTTACCTATTCCAAGAATATATTCGAAAGAGAAGTTAGTCTACAACATAGTTTTAGGTCTTGGATATAGACCTTGGTATTGATAGTGAAAGAAGATTTTAAAAAGTATCATTGAAGGCAGATTTAGAGACCCAAGAAGAAGGTCCTCATGAAGATTAAATATAGAAGAAAGAAGACTTCAAGATAGCAAAGAGTCATGAGGACAGTCCTAGTTAAAGGACAACGCATAGCACATCAAAGGCAGCATATTAGTAGTCCATATTGGATAGTAAAATCAGAGAATTCAGGTTGGCAAAAAAGCAAGGTAGTATTTAGAAAGAGTACATTCCACAAGAGCAGTATTGAAAATATTTGAATGTCACAAGGACAACAAGTTTAAATAACGTAGGATAACATTCATTACATAGTCCATAAGCAAGTGAAGCGCTACAATAACATCATAGCAAGAAGGCTTAAAGTTAGCATACAAAAAAAAACATAATAGATAGATGCAAAGCATCATAAAAGACCACATGAACAACAAGCTCAAGTATTCATATCAACAATAAACCATAAGGCTAAAAAATAGATTAAATAGTTTAAGAGGGTCCAAGAACTAGTCTTATAAGGTACATTGGAATCTTGATACAAAAAACTTAAGCGTGTTTGCCAGCTTGATAGTTGCACCTACAAAAAGAAAAGACAAGCTAGGGCAATAAATGATTACAGAGTTAGAAGAGTGTAAAAGAAAGATCATTCTTTGTGCCATTGAACCGAAGAAAAGCATCATTCAAATTCAGTCGAACGTAGGCCCATAGAAAGTCACCATAGTAAATCAACAAATTTCCAAAAGGAGTGTCATAGCATTTGCAGAGTACAATTTCTATTATACAACTAGATTCATCATAGTATACAACACTCATTAGTTGACCAATGACATTACTAAATACAGTTCCAACTAGATAGTGCCATCTAGAAGCCATCGTGGAAGTAAATATCACCAAGGCGACAAACGCCATCTAAGCAAGCATTTCCATAGTAGAGACAAATGTCAACAAGGAGGGAAGCATTGTTGAGAAGTCAAAATGCCATCGTAGTGTCATAGAGAAGCACAAGCATCATAGAGCAACGCAAGAGCTACAAGACTAAGACAAGCTAAAACGTTAAGGACCAAAGAAAGGGAAGTGAAATCATTTTCTGAACTCAAATGCCAGGTAGTTGAAAGGCAGTCAAGCATTATTTTTTTTAAGCTTTAGAATGTTTGAAATTATTTCAAGCACAAACCATCATTGCATGCATTCTGCAATGTGATATAAAGAAGGTGAACAGGAAGAATTTGAGACATTTCGAAGGGAGTTTTAAATAGGAATTTGTGCAAGGAATTCAGACCGAGCCTAACATGTTCGATGACAAGGGAAGCACACTGAATTGCAGCTCCAGAGAATGTTTTTTTCAAGCAATGCACCTTTAAGAAGGTAAATTAGGATTTCTAAAGATTTATTAATTTTTTTGTTAAGGTTAAAAGGAGAAATCAAGAGTGTATATTTTTAATTATTATTTTTTGCTAAAGTTTTGGAGTGCTAACTAGGCATTAGTATATTTAAAGTTATTTCAAAAGAGGTTATTTGATTACTTTATTTAGTTTTTTTTAGAAGCTTTATAAGGAGTGATAAGGCTTAATTAAATGTTTGATTAATTAGGAGTGAAAAGTAGCTATTAAAGTGTTATTAAAGTATAATTTGAAGAAATATTTTGCTTGCAAAACCATTTTGGAGAAATAAGGAATTCTACTTCAATTTTAGAAACATCAAACTTTACTTAGGGGGACATAAGGAAGTCTTCTCATAGAAATATCATTAAGTAAAATCATCATGGAATATTGGTACATAGACTTTGGAGCTAGTAGACACATGACTAGGGACAAACATTGGTTTAATACACTACAAGAAAAATATGAGAAACCTATTGTTATAGCAGATAGTAAGACCTATGAAGTAAAAGGAGTAGGAGATATCCTAATCAATCTAATAAATGGAAAAATGAATAATTATCAATGTTTTATATGTTCCTGGATTGACTACTAATCTTCTTTCAGTCTCTCAACTCATGGATCAAAATATGATAGTAGAATTTAAAGTTATCAATGGAAGGAAACAATGTCATATTACCAAATAGGGAAAATTGATAGCTTTAAGATCCTATAAAAATAGTTTGTTTGTGCTAAATACAACTACAAATTTGGCTCTCTTAGTAGGAATATATGAAATCAGAGAACTTTGGCATAAATGGTTAGGACATACCAGTGCATCATCCTTAAATGAGATGGTTAAATATCAAATGGTAGAAGGTCTACCAAATATTTCTTGGGAATCTATTATATGTCCAGAATGTTTAGCAGGAAAACAACATAGAATTCCTTTCAAACTTCATCAGTATAGATCTCAACAACCTTTGGAATTGATATATACAGACTTATGTGGTCCAATGAATATCACTAGTATTGGAGGACATAAATATTTTCAATTATTTGTTGATGACTACACTAGAAAAATGTGGGTATACTTTATGCAATATAAGTTTGAAGCATTTAGTTGTTTTAAACAGTTCAAACTTCAAGTAGAAAAAGAATCAGGGAGAACCATCAAAAACCTTCATTCAGATAGAGGAGGAGAATTTGTGTCAAAAGAGTTTGATCTATTTTTAGAACACAATGGAATAAAAAGACAACTCACTACAACATATTCACCACAACAAAATGGAATTGCAAAAAGAAGAAACAGATCTATAATGGAAATGGTAAGATGTATGTTAAAAGAAGCTCATCTTAATCATCAATACTAGGCAAAAGTAGTCAATACAACTGTATACTTGCAGAATAGACTACCTACAAGGATACTCAAGAATGCTACTCCAGAAGAAGTATGGTCAGGAAAAAACCGAATATTGAAAAATTAAGAATTTTTGGATGTAAAGCTTATATGCACATTCCAAAACAAAAAAGGACAAAATTAGATGAAAAAACTATGTTAGGTATATTTCTTGGTTATGATGATGAATCTGCAGGATATAGAATCATTAATCCAATCACAAAGAAAGTCTATATAAGCAAGGATGTTATCTTTGATGAAAAAATCAAAGAAGAGATTAAAGAACAAAAGAATGATTCAGAAATTCTTCTAACATTCTTAGAAGAAAATTCAACAAATGAGAAAATAAAATCAGAATCTCAAGAAGAACAGAGTGAAAATATAGAAATTCCTATGATTTCACAAAGAAAGGAACCTATTTGGCTTAGAAATACAGTTAGAGATTCAAATCTTGAACAAATGCCTGATCTGACTACTACAAGACCTCAAACTCATAGTCTAACCCAAATAAATAGAGGATTGATGAGCAACATGACAGAACCAGTAACAACATGTCAAGCATTAAGCCATTCAAAATGGAAAACAACCATGGAATCAGAATATTCATCATTGCAAAAAAATAAAACATGGAGTTTAGTAGATCTACCTCCAGGAAAAAGAGTAGTAGGTTGTAAATGGATTTATAAGATTAAATATAAAGTAGATGGTTCTCTAGATAAGTACAAAGCTCGATTAGTAGCAAAAGGTTATACTCAAATAGAAGGAATAGACTTTGAAGAAACCTTTGCACCAACAACTAAAATGACTACTATCAGAATAATATGTGCTTTAGCAACACATCATGGTTGGAAACTTCATCAAATGGATGTAAAAAGTGCATTTCTTAATGGTGATTTAGAAGAAGTTTATATGTCTCAACTAGAAGGATTTGTTGTTAAAGGTTAGGAACACAAGGTTTGTAAATTAAACAAATCCTTATATGGTCTAAAGTAGGCTCCTAGAGCATGGTATATAAAAATTAATAATCACTTGTTGCAACATAATTTTAAGTGAAGCATATCAGATCCAAATTTATATACAAAGAAAGTTGGAAATGGGATATTAATACTTATAGTTTATGTTGATGATATAGTGATTACAAGAAGCTCAAAGAATTTAATGAGTGAAGTAAAAAAGGATCTTGAAAAGGATTTTGAGATGACTAATTTGGGACTTATGCATTATTGCCTTGGTTTGGAAATTCATCAAAATGAAGATAATATTACAATTACACAAACAAAATATGCAAAGACTCTACTTGAGAAATACAAAATGAATAATTGCAAGCCTAAAGATACACCAATGGAACAAGGACTTCAGCTATCTAGAAATGATGAAACATCTCTTGTCTCAACTACAACTTATCGTCAATTAATTGGTAGTCTTTTGTATTTAACAAATACTTGGTCGGATCTAGTTTTTGTTGTAAATTATATTTCAAGATTTATGCAAGAACCAAGAGAGAGTCATTGGAAAGCTACAAAAAGAATACTACAATATATCAACAAGACTACAGATTATGGACTGACATATATAAAAAATGATAAAGATTTTTGTCTATAGGGATATTCAAATTTTGACTATGCTGGCTCTATTGATGACAGAAAGTCTACATCAGGATATATTTTTTTATCTTGGCATAGGACCAATATCATGGCATAGTAAGAAACAACATGCAGTAGCACAATCATCTACTAAAGTAGAATATTGTGCATAACAAATGTAGCTTGTAAATCATTATGGCTACTATTGACAATTTTGTCACATTGCTTGGAGGGGTAATGGAAATCAAAATTTTGTAAAGTATTTTCTAAGTTTTCATGAATTTGTTCCCTTGCTTTTGAACATTTTTAAGTATTGCAGCAATTTTGGCTTTCATTTTTATCCCCTTGTACATAAAACTGTATGTGTAAGAGCTTCGCCACAAAGCAAACCAGGTTTAGGAGCTTCGCAGGAAAAAGAAAGATAGCTTCGCCAAGAAAAGAAAACAAGAGAGCTCAGATCGTAGCCCAAGATTTGCTAAGGCATGGAAGAAGCTTCGCTAGCGAAGCAACCTAAACAGTCACTTCGGGTGAAAACCTTGCGAAGCGGAAAATGCAGAAATTTCTAAGTGTTGAGAGAGTGCTTCGCTAAAATTTAAGCGAAGCATCCGCTTCGGACCCCTCTCCTGGCGAACCACTTTTCCAAGCATAATCTACTTCGCCTTAGGCCGCTGCGAAGCATCCACTTCGGCCAACTTTTGTGCGAAGCTCCCTCATTCGAAGCATTAGTTGCCCTTGAAAAGTCAAAGCAATATTCTAAGGCAAGAATGCGCTTCGGCCAAAAACCTCCCGAACGACTGTCTTGAAGGAGGTTCGCAGCGAAGCATTTTGTGGCCCATTGGCAATTATCTGCCGCTTCGGACAAAACCCCCTGCGAAGCGGCATCCAACTTGTTTTTCTGGCGAAGTAATAAACAGGTAGGAGCCACGTTTTGAAAGGTGATCATTCCCGCTTCGGCCCACGTCCGTTGCGAAGCGAAGCTCCGAATGTGAGTTTGGCGAAGCTCCTTCGAGGGCGCTTTTCTCAAAGGCACACACTCCTAGGCCGGGCATTTTTCCGAGGCAATCGAGTATTTCATAAATGCGCCTTTACTAGCCCGAAAGACCCGGTACCCATTTGTAGCAACTGGAAAAGAAATATCAGTCACGGAGGAGAGCCAGAGGGACTCGAAGACCCACTCGAGCCCCACACCCGGGAAAATCCAGGACAAGTCAAACGGCCCATAAATGCAGGTTTCCCGGGCTAATGCGGCCGTAATGGGTAAATGTGGAAAAGGATGTGAAAACTCAGTTGCAGGAGGAGCAGAAGCAGATTTTCCAGGTTACCGAGAGCGTACCTCCAGATTAAGTGCATTAATGGCTCAGAGGGTCGGGTCCTCTATAAAAACCCACGAATTGTAATGAAAAAGGGGGGAACTTTTGCTAGAAAGTTGTTGTAACTTGATTTTCTGCAATAGATATTAAAGACTTTGGAGCTCCATTTCTCTTTTGTATGCTGCCTTCTGTGATAATTTCTGTCATCCTATTTCTTCATTTGCATACAGTAATTCTGCATCCTGAGTTTAGGTGTGTGATTGGGGATTGGACCTTGGAATTCTCCTGAAGGATACATAGGGGAGAAAATACCGCGCGATATTCTTTTTATGCTGCCTGTGGTTAGTGGTTTCTGTAATGTTCATGTATTTTCTTAAGTGTTGTAATTCTGCAATCTGGATTTAGGCATAGGAAGATAGTTGAATCCTGGAACTCTTCCAGAGGATACATAGGGAAGTTAGCGCGGTGTTCATTTAAGTTTTGTTCTTTGTATTTATTGCTGCTATTTCAAGGTATTAGTTAGTAATCGTGCTAATTGGTTCTTTCCCACTGAATCATTTACATTTCTTCCCTTACTCCCTTTTATTTCTTTCCTGCACTCTTAGCTTAAAACCCTAGTAGTTTAGTAAAGGAGCCGGCCTTCTCCGGAGATTGGCACGGAGGGCATCTCTTCCCCCCGGCCTTTCAATGTTGGCCCAGGTCTAGGGCGCGTATACATTGCAAAATCCTTTCCTGTGGCAGATTTGTGGCCAACAGTTTCTGGCACGCCCGGTGGGACCTGGTCAGTCTCACCTTGTGAGTGGTAGTGAGAACCGATGCTTATCTCATTGCCAAAAGACTCTAGCATCTGGCGACTCTGTTCAACCTGGGAATCTTAAAGTCGTAGAGACCGGTACTAAAATATCCGTGCCTTCATGCAAACGAGATGGAGAGTTAGGAATAGTGGAGAAGAAACTGAGTTCTTTGAACTCGATATTGACGCCTTCGGGGAACGCTCCAGGTTAGTCACCCCTGAATCACTTTTACGTGGAACGTCCTCGCAAGAGGCTGCCTTTGACGAACAAGGTCCAACTTCAGATAGCACAGCGGCTAGTCTTCCTCCTAACCCTCCTAACTCACCAGATCATCCAAGTGCCTCCGTTCCAGTTAGTAATCCAGCTAGCAATCAACAAGGAACTTCGGGAACTCCTGTTTTTCCGAATCTAGGCACAAGCATGGCACACCAGCAACATCAACAACAAATGCAGCAGCAGCAGCAGCAACAACCGCCACCCAGATTGTTCCCGGCATGGAATTCTTCCGGACCATTAAATCTAGCGGGACAAGGGCAGGTTCCGCCTGCTGCTATGAAGAAAATCCCCACATTCGATGGAACAGGGAAGACAGCTCTGGAACATATCCAAGATATTGTTTCTCTGGCGGCAATTCATGACATTACAGAAGAAAGAGTTATGGTAAAGCTTCTGGTTCTGTCTCTCCGAGGAAAGCTCCTCTACTGGTATAGATCCCTACCACCTGGCACTATAACGGGATGGGACCAGTTAGCCGGACAATTAATGAGGGGTTTCAATGAATCTGCCGATCCATCCTCTCTCTTGCACCAGTTTACAACGATTCAGAGACACCCGTAGGAGGAGATTGCTGATTTCAATGTAAGGTTCGCTCGAACTTGGCAAAGGGTACCAGCTGGACTCCGACCAACCAGCGAAGCTGCAGCGTATTATTACCTTAGGGCCTTTAACCCTGACATCAGCGTGATGGTAAGATATTCGAATATTAATACCTTCCCTGAACTGTATGAATTGGCCCAGAAAGCGGAAATGGATTTGATAGCCGTGGGTAAACTTCCTCAAAGGATGCCGATGCCCATACTTCCAGAATTCCCTCAGTCACAGTATCCAAGTGCGGCTACTTCGCAAATCTCCGCAACCCCTGCGTATCCAATCTCATCATGGAACCCGAACCCCATTGTGTCCCAGGTCACTACTCCACAAATACATTTTCCTACATTTTCGGCACCACCGCCCACTGTCCCTTCGGCATTTCCCGTGTTACCAGCACCACCCCAATACCCTGCCCTACCTCCAATACCAACGATGGCTCCATTGCCACCTGCCCCCAAAGCTGAAGATATGCAGGCTAAAATACTGCAGGAGGTTCAATCTCTAAACTCCACGGTACAGACCTTGTCTAATGACATGACCATCATGAAAAAGAAGCAGGCACAGCAGGAGTTTCTGCCAAGAAGGTCTTATCCCCCACCAGCGCTCACTAAAGACCAAGTGGTACAGCAGGGTAGGTCTTCGGCAAGGAATGTCGTGATTGACGAAGTGCCAAGCACTTCTGACTACGTACATTGGTGCTCCACGTGTAACGACCCACATGAAGAAAATACCTGCATGCTGCATCAACATTACGTGCAAACGCTGTCGGGTAGTAGCCCTGGTGGTCAAGTCAATATAATAAGGCAAACAGATCAGAACCTAGTAATTGATGAAGAAGAGCAAGTTTCAGTTCTTACTAGGGAAGGAAAAAGACCAATGGAGGTAGATGCGGCTCAAATGGCCCCCTTAAAGGTGTATACTCGCCGCGAGAAGGGGCAACAACCTTCCAAGGCCCCAGACAAAGTTTCTCATCCTGCGCCAGCAAAAGAGAAGACCCAACAGGCCTCCGCAGCCCCGCTTCAGGCTGAAACCAAAGAACAGGCTAGGGAAAAGCTTAAATTCCCTTCGCTGACTAAACGACAAAGAGTCGAAGCCACGGAGCAGTATCGCACGAAGTATGAAGCTAAAAAAGAACCCGAAATACACAACTCCCTAATATACAACATCGTGGACGAGCTAAAGAAAACACCTGCCAAGATTAGTCTATACGACGCATTACAACTACCTGGACAAGTGGACTTGTTGCAGGAATCCTTGAAGACAGCAAAGGCAAGAAAGTTAGCACCACTTGCCCTAGTGCAAACCTTATCCACGTCCATTACAGGAAAGAACAGGCCTCCTCCGTTCTACCTGTCCTTACAAATGGAAGGGTATATCGTCCACAATTGTATGATTGATTCCGGGGCCGCAACGACAGTCATGCCTAAGGCGGTCTGCGAGGAAATAGGAATGGAGTACACGCGAAGCAGCCACGGCGTACTCCAGCTGGATGGTACTCCTGTAAAGACAGTCGGCGTAATTAAAGATATACCTATTCGACTGCACAAGGTGCCCCAAATTGTGGTAATACAGGAGGTGGTAGTCGTTGACCTGGAGCCATATTTTAGTATGTGCCTTTCAAGGGAATTCACAGCAAAGTTAGGAGGATACCTGTCCATGGACTACTCGCATTTAGAAGTTCCATTCAAGGGAAAGAAGGTTAAAATCTACAATGAGAAACCTTCTACATTCCTCGTACAGAAGATGTCCGAGGAGGAAAGTGGTGATCCCATACATGCAATAGCGGAGGGGATAGAGCAGGTGGACCTAGTTGAAGAATCTCTTGCGCAGTTGAATTCTGAAGACGAGTTTTCACTGACAGATTTCAATGCCATGATAGAGACAGAAATAGGATGCTATACTATCACCGAACCAGAGAAGCACACTAAGCCGGAGAATAAGATGTCTGCCCAAGGAGAATTATGGAGATTGTTCTTTGACGGCGCCCGATGCAAAAATGGCGTCGGGGCAGGAATACTTTTAGTATCACCGTCTGGCGAGCAAAGGGAATATTGCTACCGGTTGGTTTGGAGTTGCACCAACAACGCAACGGAATATGAAGCCCTATGCCTAGGACTAAAGAAAGCAGAAAAGTTGGGCGTAAAGCATCTCCAAATTTTCGGAGATTCTGAATTGGTATGTAATCAGGTCACCAACAAGTGCATCTCCAAAAAGCATTATCTTAAAGCATACCGCAACAGAGTGTGGGACCTGTTTGAGCAGTTTGAATCACTTAATCTGCAGTCCATCCCACGAGAAAAAAATAGACACGCTGATGTCCTGGCCTCCATCGCAGCTAGATATTCTCCAGCCGACGACATGGTACACAAGCCCAAAGCTGTGAGAATGATTTATAGGCCTTCCGTACCAGATAGAGACATGCACTGGCAAGTCTTCGACAATGATGAACAGATCATCAATTTCTTAATCCAAGAAGCAGCTACTGTTGAAGGGAGAAGCCCAAAAGATGAAGAATATGAAGGGCTGGTCCAGTTAAAAAACAACCATGTTCCAAAAGGGTTGATTACTCTAGAAAGCCTTTTTGATCAAAATGATCGAGCGGTTTCCCACAGAATCAAAGTCGACGCTAAGCAATATCAGGATCTGGAGCTCGAATCTGGGAAAGTGATAAAAGTCGGGACAGATTGTACCTCGACAGAGCTAGAACAGATCCGATCTTTGTGCAGAAGGTATCCTGACATAGTGGCATGGTCTTATCAAGACCTGAAAGGCTATGATCGACAATTGGTTCAACATACAATTGAGCTGCAGGAAGGGGTCAAACCTTTCCGACAGAGGCAAAGGCCTGTTAACCCGAAGATCGAAGTCATGATGAAGGCCGAACTTCTGAAAATGCTTGAAGCTAAGATTATTTACCCCATAAAGCATTCCTCTTGGGTAGCGAATCTAGTTCCCGTCAGGAAGAAAAATGGGGACATTCGACTATGTGTAGACTTTCGCAATCTAAATCAGGCTTCGCTAAAAGACCATTACCCTCTCCCGCAGATTGATCAAATCTTGCACTCAGTAGCTGGAGCCCAGCGTTTCTCCCTACTTGATGGTTTTTCAGGATATAACCAGATTTGGGTTAGAGATGAGGACCAACACAAAACGACATTCACTACTAAATGGGGAACATTCGCTTATCAGCGAATGCCATTCGGCCTTTCAAACGCAGGAGCCACTTTCCAGAGGGCTATGGATTTAGCATTCGGCGAACTATTAAATAAGGTCATTGTCATCTATTTGGATGACATGACCGTCTTCTCCCGGAAAAGGGAAGACCATCCTTCACACTTGCAGCAAATATTTGAAAAATGCAGAGAATTTGGCATCTCAATTAACCCGAAGAAGTCCATATTCGCAGTGAATGAAGGAAAATTACTGGGACATGTTATATCAGAGAAGGGGCTCGCCGTAGACCCTGACAGAGTTGAGGCTCTCTTAAAGCTCCCACTCTCGATGAATAAGAAAGGGCTGCAGTCATTTTTTGGCCAAATTAATTTCGTAAGGAAGTTTGTTCCAGACTTCGCTCAAGTCATTAAGCCGATGTCTGAGCTCTTGAAAAAGGATGCTGAATTCACCTGGACCGATGATAGAAGAAAAGCATTTGAAGAGATCAAGGCCCGAATCGCTCAGGCACCTGTTCTAACTAACCCTGACTATAGTAAGGATTTCATTCTGTATGTTGTAGGGGAACCTGAGAGCTACGCCGCGGTCCTAACGCAAAAGGGAGAAAATGGCGAAGAGCGCCCCATCGCATTTTTAAGTCAGGTAATACAGCCCCATGAAGAGAAATACAACTTCATAGAACGACAAGTGCATGCTGTCATGAAATCCCTGAGGAAATTCAAACATTTTGTCTCCCAAAGTCGGGTTACAGTGTTTGTTATCCACCCAGACGTGCGGAATTTCATTATCCAGGGAGAGTTGGGCAGCAAAAGAGCAGGTTGGGTCAACAAAATACAAGAGTTTGACATCGAAATTCGACCCACAAAATTAGTTCGCGGTCGCGCGTTATGCCAGGAGCTTGCAAAAAGTGTCGCAGCCGAAGTGACAGCCTGTCAATGGGATGACTTAATGGCAGAAGAGTGCTTCGCGAATCAAGAAGAAGATGAAAAGGACTGGGTCAGTGAAATAGTTGAATATTTCAACACTGGGAGATGTCCTCCACATTTGAATGCTTCGCAGCGAAGACACTTCAGGATGCGGTCCCTCCGATACATATTACGTCCCGAAGGCCTATTCTTCAGAAATATTGATGGTGTTCTTCTAAGATGCATAAAAGAAGATGATAAGAAAAGGGTCCTTGGTGAATTCCACTCCGGGTTATCAGGGGGCCACTTCGCAGGAAGAACAACAACTTTAAAGATAATTAAGGCGGGCTACTATTGGCCTACGCTCTTCGCCGACGCCTTTGCAGTCTGCCGAAAATGCGAACAATGTCAGAAGTTCGCCGGCCGAAGCAAAAATGCTCCCATGCCCCTCCAACCAATACAGGTAGAAGCACCCTTCCAACAGTGGGGATTAGATTTCGTAGGAGTTATCTCGCCGAACTCCTCTGCAGGACATAAGTTCATCTTGACTGCAACTGACTATTTCACTAGATGGGCTGAAGCGGTGCCCACAAAACACGCCGACCAGGAAACGGTCATTGCGTTCCTAGAGGGCTTGATCACCCGGTTCGGCATCCCGGAAGCAATAGTTACGGATAATGGTCCTGGGTTCACAGGTGCCAAGATCAACGAATTCACCTACAAATATGGGATATACCGCAAGGTCACCTCCAATTACTATCCACAAGGTAATGGATTGGCAGAATCAACAAATAAGACCCTGTTAAGGTTGCTGAGAAAGCTCATAGAGAAGAACAAAAGGACTTGGCACCTTCTCCTGGATCGAGCCCTGTGGGCTGATCGGATATCTGTCAAGAAGTCGATCAAAACCTCGCCTTACGCCCTGGTATACGACAAGGAGGCTATCTTACCAACCCATATAGAAATTCCTGCGTTACGGTTGTTGAACGACGAAGAAGAAGAATTCAGTCCCATGGAGGATAGACTAGCTCAACTGCTACAATTGGAGGAAGATCGTGATAAGGCCTACCAGAACTTCGCAAAACATGCTCAAATCACCCGAAGTTGGTTCAAGAAAAAGTCCTCTGCCCGAACATTCAGAGTAGGAGACTTGGTATGGAAGTGGGACTCTTGGAAGGCCAAGCCTGGCAATCATGATAAACTAGACGCTTTCTGGGATGGGCCATTCGAGATTGCAAAGGTAAATTCAGCTAACTCCTTTATCCTCAAGGACACAACCGGCCAGACTTTGCCAATTTCTGTAAACGGTCTTCATTTGAAGACCTTCCATCGTTGAAAAAATTCCCTTAAAATTTTTGTTTGCCTTTGTATATAATATCTTGTTGTTTGCACTTGTATATACTTTGTTTTAAGACTTTCAAAAAGTTAAATAGACAGTTAGAAGAGGATCGCAGCTTCATACCGCCATAGCAATGGGTTTCGGCTTTACCAAGTCTAGTAGAACCTCCTTCGGGAATTTTTCGCACGAAGTAGCTGATGCGAGTTGGTTCGCTGCGAAGTACCTTGGCGTCGAAACGTGAAAAGGCTCCTCGAAGGCCAAAACAACATCAAAATGAAGACTGAGACCAGAGTACGGCGTGTCGCCGACAACCAATACCAAGGGATGGCTCATAATGCTCAAATCCCAAAGGAGAAAGCAGATATAAACAGCTTCGCTCAGCAGCAAGCTTCGCTGGAGAAGCAAATGGAAATACCTCTCCGAAGCCTCCAATTGCCTAAGGCATGAAAAATGCTTCGCGAAAAAGGGACCGAGCGAAGTGACTTTCAAAAGAAATTCAGCGAACCATTTCCCTGTCTATAAACGCGATAGAGACAAAGAGACGCGTTAGATAAACGCTTCGCTCAAAAGGCAACTCAATCCCCACTTCGGGGTTAATTTTTCGCGAAGCAGGCAACGAGGCAGTAAGGTAGCCCGAATCCCGTGAGTAAAACAACTTCGGGCCCGAAGTATGGAAAACCGGTGGATCGCTTGAGGTTTGCCGCGAAGTGTCCTTTGCTAAGATCAGCTTCGCCAAATCATAAGGCGCAAAACGAGAAGCATTTAAAACGTGCTTCGAGAGGTGTGCCAACGGCAACCTAGGAAAACGTTTAGGGCATGCGGGATTAATGCAAAGGTGGCGGAGCGTATCCCAAGAGAATTTAGTTATGATTAAAAGTCGTGCCTAGGTACGAGGTGGCAGGAAGTTAGATTTTTGAAGCCGGGCCAAGTCCTCGAAGCACATAGACCCGCGTGCAACCCCATCGCAAAGCCAATGAAAAAGCAAAGCGATCTCTTCGGCCCGATTTATGAATTTAATTTTGGCAGGTGCCATAAATGGTGGTAGTTACCACCTACAGCTATAAAACCCAAGTCGTAGTAGTGAAAAATTGTTCACCCGCTGATAAGCACGAGTATAAGAGCCCTGGCCAGAAGTCTGCAGTACTCTCATTCTCTGCGTCGAAAATTCTGCTGCTACTAAAAATCAAAATGGGAAAGAGAAATTCGAAGGAGAAAAGGAAGGAACCTGAAGTAGCCGGCCCGAAAAAGGCTAAAAAGGTTAAGGAGGAGAGAAGGCATAGACCCAAGAGGGTTGACCTCAACCTCCGCCCTGAAAAACAGGCTATGGAAGAAAGGGAAGATTCAGAGGAGGAGCAACCCGCAGAACCACCTATTGACGGGTGGGAAAAGATAAGGGACACCGAACTTTCGAAGAGCATTGCCGAGCTCCGGTATACCATCGATTTCATGAAAAGCCGACTTTCTGCAGAGAACAAAAGGGCCGCCGCTTATTATTCACAGATATACTGGTACCTGACTCCGCCAGCGCACCATTGTCCCGAGTTAGTCTATGCTATCGCGCAAAACTATCAACCATCCACCAGACAGGTTCTGGACGTTGCAGGCAACAAATTGTTCACAATTTTAAAGGAAGATGTACAAGAAGCTTTCGCCCCGCAGCAAGGGCCGCCCAAAGGATATTCTGTTCGTAATGTTATTCTGAGCGAACAAATGGAGAGGTTTACCACTTCCAGCTACATCATAAAATTTTTAAGTGAAAACCTCAAGGACGGGCTTCCTTCAGGCAAGCTGCCTCAGATGCCTCGCCCTCTGAAAGATTTTAAGAGCACGGATATTTTCTCCATCATTGCGTGGGTCGCGGGCCTGTCTACCGATGCTTCTGTACACCCCTGGCAAGTGTCGCTGGCCGAGTGTATTTCACGAGGGGAGTTTTATGCTCCAGACTCATCAAGGCCAAACACTAACCCGGTTTTCTTTGACTGGGCGGAATGGGTGGCCCGGACCTTACATACGCGGCTGGTTAGCATGAAAAATTCTGGAACGGGCCAGTATTTTGGGCCTTGCTCTTTCTTGGTTTGGCTCTTTTTCTATCATACTCAGAAGCATTTTCCCCACATTGCTATTACTCCGAGCGGCAAAGACGGAACCCCTCTGCCAGTATATCAGTGGACTCCCCTCCTGGCGAGGACGGAGTCATATTATGCTTTCAATCAACAGTTTTTAGGACCTGCTATTCAGCTAATGCAAGGTTCTTGCCCTCGGGTGCCCATGAGCCTTAGAGATAAGGTAGTTAAGGAGAAAAAGGGGGATGTTTTTCAATTGACACAGGGGCTTGTGGTTCGCCTGTTCGGATTTACAGGGAAACCCTTCCTGCTGCCGGTTCACCCTTCCGAGTACCAATTCGCATTGGAGGTCGCTCGCCAGAGCGACGCAACAAATGTTATTTATGGCCACGGCCGAAAATGGGCACCCACCTGTGATTTCCCCTTCAAGATGGGAGTCATTGAGGTTTTTGCCCTCAAACAACATGTTTACTTAGAGGATAAACTTGCCGACTTCGGTTTGTTGCAGATCCCTCAGCGGTGGTGCTACGACCCCTTGGGGGTAATGAGGGACCACCTCCGATTTAAAAACTTCCATGTTTGCCCCCACCCGGAGATAGTGGAGCAGCGGAACAACCCCACCGGGAGAGATTTGGAGTGGCACCTGGAGAGAATGAAGACATTACCCCCGTGGCATGAGTTTTACACCATGGAGGTTGAATATGACCCGATTCGGCACCCCTTTCCAGGCCCAGACTCCGCATTCTGGAGAAAAATGAAGGATGATTTAAGGGGAGAGTTAAGGGGTTGGAGTGAAGAACAATTGAAAGAATGGTGGGTGATGAGAGTCCATCGCCGAAAGCAAAAATCATATGGGCTCTTGGAGATGGATAAGGATTTTGCAATTTTTTATGAAGCTAATGCTGGATCTTGGAAGCCCATCTCCTTCGCTGACTTCGTTCCTCCTAGTGCCCCAGGTTCGGGCGAAAGCCCAAGAAGAATTGATGACGTTTCCGAGCAGGAAGAAGAAGAAGAGGCAACAACGACACAACAGGAGCTGCCTAAAGAACCTGTTGGAGGTTCTGACACAAATATTGTGAGGTCAGCACAACAACAAGAAAAGGAGGAGAAAAAGAAGAGAAAGAGACCTGAACAGGTCCAAATGCCTCCCCCTCACCCGAAGCGACCTCGTACCAGACCTCCAGGTGCTTCTAACGAACAGTCTACAATAGGCTCAGCTGAGGTGGGTGTCGGAGAAACAGCGTCGCAAAGGACGGAGGAGATTTCTGAGGTGGATATCATTAATGTGGAGGAATTCCTCCAAAAAGAAAAGAATGTTGAAGAAGTCGAGGATGTCGAAAGTACAGAGGCCGGGAGAGAACATGAACCAAACACGCAGGTATTTGCCGCTTCTGCTCTATCGCTAGAGCACGCAGGTACGCATCCCTTACCTTCTACCCTGGTTTCCCAAGTCGTGTCTACGGTAGTCCCGGCCGAAGGTCCCCAAGAGTCTTCCGCCCTTTCGAATAAATCTCCCCAAAATATTTGTCAAACTGAACAGTCGCCCCATCGCGTGGTACCCTTTGCTACCACAAATCTGTCTCACAATCCCGTCGGCCTCATAAACGTCTCCACCCCGTCTGAGTCGTCAGGCCGGGACGAGTCCACGAACACCACTTCGCTCACCCACGCCACCATTCCCTTAATACTTGGTCAGACCGGAGGCAATATTCCACTTCCAAACCCCGACTCCCGCTCCCCAGTCGCGCATGCCATCGTTTCGCTCACCGGAACCCCCACCACACCTGTCGTCGAACCCACTGGCGACGCGTCACCCATACAATCACTGTATTTGTTCACCCCCTTGGCTGGTGACCCAGCCTCATTTGAGAATGAATTGGCTATGATCAAAGAGCGTCCTCTAGCAGAGAAGTTGATCCGAGCCCGGCAGAATACCGACAAGATGCTCAAGGAGGCAAGGAGAAAGAGGGGGCGTTCTCTGGCGAAGGAAGAAAAGTGCGCTGTATTTGACCTGAAAAGCGGAAAATTACACAAAGTGAAGAAGATACCCAAGGTCCAAAAGCCCCTGGACGAGATGACCCCTGCTGACTATGACTATCAAGAGAAGGTCAAGGACCTGGAGCACTTGGATGTAGATAATGAATCCGAGTCTATGCATGTGAGGATAGAGACATTCCGCACACATGCGAAGATCGCCAATCAGCGCCGGTATGAAGCGGAGAGCGCCAACATTAAGTTAGAGGAAGATCTAGCCAGAACACGCTCAAAATTGGAAGATGCAGAAAAGCAGTGCGAGCAAATGAAGAAGGAAGTAGATGCCTTGAAGCAACAAGTAAACCAACTGCAGAGCGCAACGGAAAATCAAAGCAAGATACAGGCCGAATCCGAAGTGAAGGCCAAGGAGTTCGAAAGTAGAATCTTGCAGATGCAGCAGCAGTTGTATGAGAAGGAGAGTTTAGAGTTGTTTGATAGAGGCAGAATTAAAGAAATCCGCTCGCATTTGCTTAAAAACTTCAGATCTCGGGCCTCCAGTGCCCTGTCAATTTTATCCTATATCACTGAAGCCCAGTATGCCGCTGCACAGAAAGGGCCAATAGTGGACGAAGTCATACAGGAGATAAGAAGCCGACTCAATTTGGCCTTTGAAGTACAAAGCATCAAATATCAAGACTTGCAGGTCGCTGCCATGAGTCGGACAACAAGGGATTGGTCCACTGTCCAAGCTACAGTCCGCGCCTTCTTCTCCAAAGTGAGGAAAGCTCAGAAGGCCAAGAACCTCATGGACATGTTTGAACAGGAGCAGCGTACATCACTGGGATATTTCCAGGACCTTTCAACATTAGGTTTCCCGAGTTTCACCGATGATGACGGGAACCTTTTAACAAAAGAAGAACTTAAACCGGCTTGGCTCAACTTTGAAAGTGATGTTTCAGAAATAGATGAATGGGAGGAGCCAGTCACGGAGGGGCAGGTCACGGACTTCATCCTTAGGTATTGCAAAATCGCGGCTTGTTTAAATGATTTGAGCACAAGAGCCAAATATGCCGACATAGGGCAGATTGATCGGTTCCATGTTCTGGTTAAGGCGCTACAAGATCGGGAACCTTTTCAGAAGGGTGCCTGGGCCCACGTTCGCCGAACCATGGAACGCATCCGTGATCGCCTTCCCCCGCCGCCGCAACTCGAAACAGCGCCAGAAGAAGAAGAGGAAGAGGAAGAAGAGATAGCTGCAGAGGCACCCTCAGAGGGAGAAAAGCAGAAAGGAGAAGGGTCTGGAGGCAACTCTGGCCCAATGGATCAAGGCTGAGGGTCCTTGCACCGAGGCGAGCTCGTTGCCCCGCGAGCCGCCAGGAATGTTGACAATTTTGTCACATTGCTTGGAGGGGTAATGGAAATCAAAATTTTGTAAAGTATTTTCTAAGTTTTCATGAATTTGTTCCCTTGCTTTTGAACATTTTTAAGTATTGCAGCAATTTTGGCTTTCATTTTTATCCCCTTGTACATAAAACTGTATGTGTAAGAGCTTCGCCACAAAGCAAACCAGGTTTAGGAGCTTCGCAGGAAAAAGAAAGATAGCTTCGCCAAGAAAAGAAAACAAGAGAGCTCAGATCGTAGCCCAAGATTTGCTAAGGCATGGAAGAAGCTTCGCTAGCGAAGCAGCCTAAACAGTCACTTCGGGTGAAAACCTTGCGAAGCGGAAAATGCAAAAATTTCTAAGTGTTGAGAGAGTGCTTCGCTAAAATTTAAGCGAAGCATCCGCTTCGGACCCCTCTCCTGGCGAACCACTTTTCCAAGCATAATCTACTTCGCCTTAGGCCGCTGCGAAGCATCCACTTCGGCCAACTTTTGTGCGAAGCTCCCTCATTCGAAGCATTAGTTGCCCTTGAAAAGTCAAAGCAATATTCTAAGGCAAGAATGCGCTTCGGCCAAAAACCTCCCGAACGACTGTCTTGAAGGAGGTTCGCAGCGAAGCATTTTGTGGCCCATTGGCAATTATCTGCCGCTTCGGACAAAACCCCCTGCGAAGCGGCATCCAACTTGTTTTTCTGGCGAAGTAATAAACAGTTAGGAGCCACGTTTTGAAAGGTGATCATTCCCGCTTCGGCCCACGTCCGTTGCGAAGCGAAGCTCCGAATGTGAGTTTGGCGAAGCTCCTTCGAGGGCGCTTTTCTCAAAGGCACACACTCCTAGGCCGGGCATTTTTCCGAGGCAATCGAGTATTTCATAAATGCGCCTTTACTAGCCCGAAAGACCCGGTACCCATTTGTAGCAACTGGAAAAGAAATATCAGTCACGGAGGAGAGCCAGAGGGACTCGAAGACCCACTCGAGCCCCACACCCGGGAAAATCCAGGACAAGTCAAACGGCCCATAAATGCAGGTTTCCCCGGCTAATGCGGCCGTAATGGGTAAATGTGGAAAAGGATGTGAAAACTCAGTTGCAGGAGGAGCAGAAACAGATTTTCCAGGTTACCGAGAGCGTACCTCCAGATTAAGTGCATTAATAGCTCAGAGGGTCGGGTCCTCTATAAAAACCCACGAATTGTAATGAAAAAGGGGGGGAACTTTTGCTAGAAAGCTGCTGTAACTTGATTTTCTGCAATAGATATTAAAGACTTTGGAGCTCCATTTCTCTTTTGTATGCTACCTTCTGTGATAATTTCTGTCATCCTATTTCTTCATTTGCATACAGTAATTCTGTATCCTGATTTTAGGTGTGTGATTGGGGATTGGGTCTTGGAATTCTCCTGAAGGATACATAGGGGAGAAAATACCGCGTGATATTCTTTTTATGCTGCCTGTGGTTAATGGTTTCTGTAATGTTCATGTATTTTCTTAAGTGCTGTAATTCTGCAATCTGGATTTAGGCATAGGAAGATAATTGGATCCTGGAACTCTTCCAGAGGATACATAGGGAAGTTAGCGCGGTGTTCATTTAAGTTTTGTTCTTTATATTTATTGTTGCTATTTCAAGGTATTAGTTAGTAATCGTGCTAATTGGTTCTTTCCCACTGAATCATTTACATTTCTTCCCTTACTCCCTTTTATTTCTTTCCTGCACTCTTAGCTTAAAACCCTAGTAGTTTAGTAAAGGAGCCGGCCTTTCTCCGGAGATTGGCACGGAGGGCATCTCTTCCCTCCGGCCTTTCAATGTTGGCCCAGGTCTAGGGCGCGTATACATTGCAAAATCCTTTCCTGTGGCAGATTTGTGGCCAAAATATATAATACATACTATCAGACATGGGAATCAAAAGAACTCCAACTCTAATACACTATGACAATCAAGGGGTACTAGACTTAATAAAAAATTCAATCATACATGAATGGACTAAACACATTGAAGCTTAGTGCCATTTTATTAGAGATCATTTTTAGAATAATCATATCAGACTAAAGCATATTCCTACAGAAGAACAAATTGCAGATATATTCACAAAGGCTCTAGGATGAAATAAGTTTCAGATATTTTGAGATCAGCTATGCAATTCAAGAGAATCTTCTATCAAATAATGTAATACAAGGGGGTGTTAGAATATATTACATTATTTGATACATAAGAAGGTCAAGTGTTTCTTAGCTAGATGTCATAACAGGAATATCAAAGGTCTATCATGAAAGCTATATTATGGACACCAAGTTCCATAACTAGATTGTACAAGATTATTCTATAATGAAAGCTCTATACATTCTTTCTTGAGTATTATGTATGTAAGTTTATTTATTGTTCTATATTGTAATTTTACTTCATTATATTGCATTTTTACTATATTATATTGTATGATCATTTTGCTATAAGATTTGTGTTAAGTATTAGGCTTCAAAAGCCATCAATAACACATTATTATTTAATTCTTATCCATCTATTATATTAACTAAAACATCTCCTACTCCTTTGAATTCATAAGTCTTACTACTGCTATAATAACTGGTTTCTCATATTTTTCACAAAAGGTATTAAACCATTGTTTGTTTCTAGTCATATGCCTATTGGCTCCAAAATCTATGTACTAGTAATCCATAATTATTTCTTATGTCTCCCTTCTTAAAGAATGAATTTTACAATTTAACATTTTTCTACATTTGAAGTGGTAATCTTTTTGACTCCCTAATAACTAATTTGCAAAAATTCTATAATTTTTTATTTCAAAAATCAAATCAATCAAAAAACGTATATCTCCAAACTTAATATATCATAGTTTTACTTATTTCTCCGTTAACTAAATAATTAATGATAAATTAATTATTTGTCCTTTTAAATTCTAATAAATCACTTATCACTCCTTAACTTAATTAAATATAAGCTTTTAAACTTAATATCCCTAAAAATTTAAAATCTTATAACTTATCTCTTTCACTAAACCTTATTACTCCAAAAATAAACTTTAAGAAAAACCTAATTTAAATTTAAGTTTACCTCCACTCTTCGTGCACACCAATTCTTCCTTGATTTGTTGTAATGTCTTGACTACCTTCGAAGTAAGTTGGATAAACTCTTTTCACTTGCTCACTTCAATGCAACGTGGCTCTATGAAACGTTCTACCTTCTGGCGGTTGACCATTCACTTCCAACGTTCGCTCTTATGGAAGGTCTCAAACGTTATAATGGCAGTTGCCTACATTACATCTTAATGTAATATTCCTTGATTTTACTCAAGTCTGCTCAGCGTTGTTTAATGTATCCAGCCTTCTAACACTCATTCGTATGTGAATAAAACGTTCACATCCTTTCTCAAGCATTAACTGATGGTTATTTGCGTTCCAAGTCTCATGTCGCCTATTGGTTGTTCGTGTTCCCAGCCCTTGTTGACCTCAGGTGAAGTTATGATTCTCCTTTGGCTTACAGAATGGCTCACTATATGCACTCTTTGCCTGGTAGCTTGGTGGATGGCTTACTGAATATGCACTCTTAGCTCATGATGTCATCTTCCCTAAATGATAGCACTCTGGTCTTGATGTCTTCTGCCTTGAAGATAGTGCTTGTTGTCCTCTATTTTGCCAAAGAGATGGGCTCTCTAGTAGCACATGGTTGTGTTTTTATCTTAGCCTCTATTGTAAGTGCACTGTTACACTAATGGATTCTACGTATCTTGGGAGGCTTAGCTTTCTATGTGCACGTTAAATAGATGGTTGGATAACGCAGTTGATGTCCTTTGATGTTGTTCAGCTAGCCTTCAATATTTTTCTATTCGCTGGCCAAATAACTTCTCTTCTTTTATTTTGCTTGCTAGCTAAACAACTTTCCTCATACCACTATATGACTTTTCCCTTTATCCTAATATACTTCAGACCTTCTTTCTTCTATAGTTGGCCAAAAGGAGCTTCTTTGCAACCTCTCTCAATATGAGCCTCTTTATTTTATCATGGGCCTTAATGACCTCTCTTACTACATTATACAAGCCTCTTTTCTTATCCTATAAGGGCCTTTCTTTCTCGAACCTCTTTTCTTTGAAGGGTCTCTTTACTATTTGAATCTTCTTAATGTGCAACCTTTTAACAAAATATTTCTTAAAGTTAGCTTTTACTATATTGCTTCAAGAATTATTTACTGAATTCAAATGCTTTTGTTCTGCTCTTAGGAAGCTCTGGACGCTTCAATCTCCTGCAAAATTTCTTAATAATATCTTAGATCGCACCTAAGAACTCAAAACTCTAATATCAAGGTGATGTTGATGTCACTAATTCTTCTCTCTATTAAGGGTTGGCTATGTCCTTGAAATGATCAACTATTTAAAAGTTGATTCACCTTCCAATAAAGATGATTCCTTGTCTTCATTGGTTATCCTTCAACCATGGAAAGACTCTATAGCCAAGTCTTGGTATTCACTAGTTGTTCCTCCAACCATGGAAATACTACCTTTTTCTACTTACTATGACCTTACAATAGATTCCAGGTCTAACTCCTTTAAAGTAGACAAACTCTAAATCAATTTCATCAATCTAGACAAAAACCATTTTATATGCAACTAAATAAATTTAACTTGTGCAAGAAACTACTTGTAGTAGCTCTGATACCATTGATGGCTTTTGAAGCCTTAATGTTAATATAAAACTCACAGGATAAATTCCACAAGATCAAATATAAGATAACCACAATATAGCAAGATAAGAATGAAACTTACAAATTTAACAAGAGAGAACACAATTTGTAGAATTCTATTATATGAAGAACTAGTACAATCAAGTTATGGAACTTTGTGTCTAGAATATAGCTTTACAAAATGACCTTTGATCTTATTATCTTGACACTATCTAAGAGACTCTTGATCTCATATATCAAATAATTTAATATACTCTAACATCCCTAAGACTACTTTTCGTACACATGAGGATCATTATGAGTTCTGAGTCATTCATTTTGAACTTACTAATGCTCCTTCCACTTTTCAAAGTCTCATTGACCATGCTTTTCATATTTTTCTTTGAAAGTTTCTCCTAGGTTTCTTTGATGATATTTTAGTTTACAACAGATCTTGGGAGGATCATCTAGTTCATATTGAAAAAGTCCTCCATTTGTTACAAAAGGAAAAATTCTTTGTTAAAAGGTCCAAATGTGCCTTTGCGGTCTAAGAGGTAGAATATTTGGGACATATAGTAACTCATGGAGTCAAGGTAGATCCTAACAAAATCAAAGCTATGCAAGATTGGCCCTTGCCCAAATCCCTTAAACAACTCCGTATATTTCTAGGACTCATAGGTGATTATAGAAAATCTGGTTGTAACTATAGTAAGATTGTTGTGCCTCTCATTGCTTTCACCAAAAGGATGCTTTTGTTTAGACCAAAGATGCTTTCCAGACCTTCCAAAACCTCAAATAAGCTATGTGTTCCACTCCAGTTTTGGCCACTCTTGATTTTAGCAAGCCTTTTTCACTGAGTGTGATGTTTTTGGTATAGGTATTGGATTTGTTTTAATGCAATATGGTTACCCATTAGCCTTTGGAAGTAAGCAACATCAAGAAAGAATCTGGGACAGTCTAGTTATGAGAAGGAATGCTAGCTGTTTTGCATACCATAGAGAAATGGAGGCCTTATTTGTTGAGTAGTCTTTTCATCATTAAGACTGACCATAATATCCTTAAGCATTTCTTAGAGCAACATCTCTCATACCTTGAACAAAATAAATGGATGACCAAGATCTTTGGTTATGATTTTGTCATTGAATACAATAAAGGAAAGGAGAATGTGGTGGTTGATGCATTATCTCACAAATACAAGGATGATGTGGCTATCAATACCATCTTTAGTCCTTGTTCACAATGGCTTTATTAACTTTAAGAAGATTAGTTGTATAATTCAAAGACTGCTCAAATCATTCAGGATATGAAAATAAGATCATCATTGCATTCTTACTTCTCATACTCTCATGGAGTGCTTCACAAAAAAAATTGCATTTATCTTCCCTAGTCTTCGATAATCAATTCAAATGTTCTCCAAAAATTACATGCATCTCCTTCGGAGGGACATTCAATATTCTTGAAAATATACTAGCGGGTGAGGCAATCATTTTATTGGAAAGGATTGAAACTAGATATTAAAATGTTTTTGGTTGAATGTGAGGTATGTCAATGTAACAAAGGAAAAACAGTTAAATCTCTTAAAGTGTTGCAACCCTTGCCTATCCCTAACCTCCAATGGGAGCACATATCCATGGATTTCATTGAGGGCCTCCCAAAATCAGAGAGAAAAATATTGATCTTCATGGTAGTAGATTGCCTTTCTAAGTACGCTCATTTTTGTGCATTACAACATCCCTATTCAACAAGTAAGATAGTCAATGTATTTCTTTATAATGTTTTTAAGTTATATGGTATGCCCAAAACCACTATGAGCGACTATGACCCTATCTTCACTAGCAAGGACCATTTGTGGACATAGTCCAAGTCAACCCATCACTACATGTTCTTGAGGATAGACCCTTGGGCCTACCTCGAAGAGATTGTAGGAACCAAAGACATCAAGAAAAACAGAGGGACCGATTGAATATTGGGCAACTGGGAGTACGACAGTCCCACATTAGGGAGATTCGACCAACAAGGGGAAGAGGACGAGTTGTACAGGATCGGGGAAGACATGGGTCTCGAAGTAGGGATCTCAATCAAAACTAGATAGATTAAGGATGGGCAAGCATCCACCGATAGATTGATAGACATTGAGGCAAAAGCGGGATAGGAAGGATCTATCGAAACATTGGACAAAGGGGAAATCATCATCCCAATGGTAGGACGACTAACCACCAAGAGCAAGAAGGGACTGTGTTCCACTATCTAGACAATTGCATAATAATCCAATGGAATGACAGAAGAACCAATTGAGTTTGTTTTGAAGATGAACCCACCCGTATGAACGATGAGTCAACATGGCTAGGCACTGGTAAAACCCGTATGAATACTGCAGTTACACGTCTAGACGATGAAGGGACCCATCTAACAGACGTTTGACTGGAAGGAATTCGTCTAGGAGCTGATATAACCCATCTGAAAGGATAAGATGATGTTAGAAAAAATAGATTTCAAGTTGAAAATCACCAAATTATTGGGCAGGGGACACGTCATCAGCCAGAAGAAGATGAAAGGCCATATTGGTGTATTATTCCATGAATTTCAAGGCATGAGGAATAGCCACAGATGGAAAACCCCAGTAGTCATGGCAATCATTGGAATCGCCAATAGGCTGAAGCACAGGTGGACAATGATAATTTTAGTAGTTTTGGGACTAGTAGTCAGTGCCAAGAAGATAACACATCGGATACATTAGAAGTACACATTGGTCTTGTTGTGCGCTTCATCCGATGACATTAAAATGAAAAGTGCAATTTTGAAAAATAATAAAACAAAAATAAATAAAAAAAGAGAAAAACACAAAATTAAGGAAAAGGATAAAATTAGAATAAAGACAATAGATGTCTTGTGCATGTAGAAACTGGGCGAGGTGGCGCGCATGCAAACAACGAAGTGTTAGGTGGCAGTTAGACGAGTAGTTACAGGGGCGTTAGCTTACCTATAAATTGAATGCGCTTGGGCAGGCTTGTTCATTCAACGTTGAAGCATTTATAGGTGTAGAGCAGATTTGGATCCGAGGGGTATTGCTGGCGCACCAAGTATTTTTTCAGGATGAATCTAGACGCCACATCAACTAGTAGATCATGTGCTTCGTGATATTTTTGATTTTTCTATGCAAGTGCAGGCGATTCATTTTTCCAATTCACAAATAGATGACATAGTGTAAAAAGAAAATAGCATGTATTGTTTGGTTGTGATGCATCCAAATATGCCCTAAGACGTCTAGAAGCACCGATGGTCGAAACACACAAGGCATCCATCTGCGTATACACCCATCCAAGTCACAGAACGAGAAGACATATAGTAGGAAAAGTAAGCCTCTGAAGAGAAGATGTCTAGTTGGAAAATGAGGCGTTTGAGGAGGAGACATCTAGCTGAACGACCTATATGTCTAGGAAGGAGATGTCTAGCCGAAAGACTTAGATGTCTAGGAAGGAGATGTCTAGTCGGAATACTTAGACGTATGGTGGAATTTTGACATCTGGTAGGATAGACGTATGGCAAAACTTAGACGTCTAAAGGGGATAGACGTTTGGTACACTGAGATGTCTGAGCAGATAGATGTTTGAGGGGCAAAACACATCAGAGAAGGAAGACGTCTGATAAAACTGTGAGTCGCCAGAAATTAGGACAAGTTCCAACTCGATTTGAAGCAATACCTGAGTCAATTGCTACTAAGCGACTCCGTCATCATTAGGAGTATGGAGATATGATGCATGGAAAGGTGTCAAGCCTAGACAAGGGGTAGACTTGAGGTAAACGTGAGGCTATGCAAGCAGAAGTACCTGTTGCCAATTTTACCATATTTTGATAAATTTTATGTTGTTACGTTTTTTTAGACTATATCATTTTAAAACTTCTCTTTCTCCATTTAAATGGTCAAGACGTTATTTTGTTGTGCTTTCACTAACTGTATCTTTAGTTTAAAAACTATATTCTTTCACTGTTTGTGGTTCGTTTATCTTTTCTGTACTTTTCCAGTCGTATCGCATGCAAAATTGTTAATGTTTTAGCATGGGCGATGTTATGAGTTATTTTTCTTACTTTCTCTCTAAAATTTCTATTATTTTCATATCTACGTGTATGGTGATGCTTTCCAACACTTAGTCATTTCTAAAAACATATTTTTTCTGTTAAAATATGCTATCGCTCCACCCATGGAACAAACCTTCCAATCACTCCACTAGTGGAGTGAAAGATAAGAAAAGAGATTAGAAAAATAATAATGAACAAATATAGCTAAGTGCAAGGGAAGTCAAAGCAGGGTCAAAGGGCCAAGCGCTCCACTAGTGGAGCGAATTCCCCTTTCGCTCCACCTATGGAGTGACTCTCCAAATAAAAAAGCAGGTTGGAAAGCTAAGTGCGGAAGGTCAAAGTGGTCAACGTTGCAGTTGCTCCATCAGTGGAGCGAAACTCCCTATCACTCCACCAGTGGAGTGACACTCTAGGAAGGCGTGAAGAAAACAAGTGTTTAAGCTCCAAGTGCCAAGAAAGGTCAAATTGTTGGTCAAAGGGCCAAGCACTCCACCAGTGGAGCGAAAGATCCTGTCGCTCCATTAGTGGAGCGAAAGGCCAGCAGGACGCAGGAACAAGAAAATATGTCTAAGTGTGTGCACGAAAAGTCATAACTTGGTCAAAGGAGCAAGCGCTCCACTAGTGGAGTGAATCTCCCAAGTGCTCCAATAGTTAAAATAAATGTAAGGTAAAGTAAACCTTCCGTTCAAAGGCCCTGTCGCTCCACCAGTGGAGCAAAAGGCCTTGTTGCTCCACCAGTGGAGTGACACATCGAAAGAGGCTCAAAACAACTAAATGTCCAAAAGAAAGGTCAGCATAGTCAAAGTACCAAGCACTCCATCAGTGGAGCGAATATTTTAGTCACTCCACTTGTGTAACGAAAGGCTTCGTTGCTCCACCCAGGGAGTGACATCGAAAACAAAGGTGAAAAAAGTTTATAAAGCATGGAATTAACTGTTGTCGCTCCAGTTATGGAGAAAAAATCCTAGTGGACCCTAAACGCAATGCAAACTTACCAGAACCGCCATGAAGATACCTAGAACTATTAGGGGCTACTATAAATCTGCCATTGATTGATTAAACTAACCCAAAGTTGCGCTCTAAGTTTTTTGATTGTGATAGATTGCCAGAACCTTCTATCTTCAGGGCTAAGTTATCTTGTCGAAATCTTCTACCTTCAATGCTGAGTTATCTGCAAGGCCGAATTGAATGCTATAAGTCGGTTCTAGACCGAGTCCACCTATCATCACTGGGAGAGTGGTTGGGAATTAATAATTTAAGAAGCAGAAAGATCTATGAAAGCTAGTCTTTTCTCTGTAGCTAAGTATGGACAATCTCTACTAGAGAAGCAGCTTTATACTTTGAAATCTGCTTCAAAAATACAGACTTTTGGCTCTAACTTTGAAACTTCTATATTTGTGTATGACTTCTATTATGTAATTTCTATCAAATTTAGTCTCTCTATCACATAGCTTAATTATGTTTTCTAGATTTCGTTGTTAATAGAGGATTAATCCCTAGAATACTTGCTGGAGTTTATGCAGTTCAGAAAAATTAATGCTGGTTTCTGTTAAAGGTCTATTGTTTTGATTGTTGTTGGTTCAAGTGTTAGGCTATGTATCGTGCTTCCTGTCCATCACCCCGTATTTCAAGTTTTTTACCTTTTCCTATTCCTTTCTGTAATTTAATTTCTTTCAAGCATCTTCCTAAACCTTATCTTCCAAAATCCCATTTTACTTTTGGAACCATCCCTACTAGAGATTGTCATGGAGGACATTCCTTTCCTTTAGACATTAAATGCTTGGCATCGGGTCTAGGTCATTGTAGACTTAGAAAATCTATAACTAGGCCGATTTGATCACCAACAGTTTCTGGCATGCCCGATGGGACGCAAACATTCCACTACAAAAACAATATTAAGAAGTGATGTTCATATTATTGCTTTCAAATGTGAACATCTGGTGACTCTGTTGAACTTAGATACCTCCAAGTCTCAAGACCAGTCAAAAATATCACACCTTCATGCGTACGAGATGGAGAGCTAGAAACATAGAAGAATAAATCAAGTTCTATGAGCTTGACATAGCTCAAAGATGATCTTCACTCACACATGAGCCAATCAGATGTGCACGATCATCCTCACGCTCTTCATTGGCATTAATTTCTAACGTGTGCATTTAGGGTGGCAGGTTTGAGGTTGGAGATATAAGGTGACAGGTTTACAAGGAGAATTTACATCATTCAGTTGTAGTGCTATTTTACTGCTGCCCTAGAGACTAGTTTTCTTTTTGAGTGTCCCTTTGAGTCAAATTCGAGATGTATCAATTTGTTTAGCAGCCATGCACAAGAAGAGTGAGGAGCCAAAGCAAAAGGTACCCAAGGAGAAAGCGATGCCCACGAAGGAGAGCAATTCGAAGAAGCTGAAGAAGCCATGAAAATGGGAAAAGAAACCTGAGAAGTTGATAGCACCAGAAGACGCTCTCTTCCATTTTTGGGACTCCATGATGATAGACAAGAACATGGAACAGCCATGTCAAGATGTTAAGAAGGTGCATGAAGAGGGCTCAACTGGGAATCCACTTACCACAGTCTACCATTCACACTTATTCTTCTTTATGTGCACACCCATGCATAATTACTCGGAGTTTATAGAGGTGGTGATGCGATTTTATGAGGCTCAGACCGAAACAGTGCGCAATGCCAGAGGAGAGACACTATTTGCCATCACGTATGACACTGTTTGAACGGTCTTCGCCTATGAAGAAAAGCTCTCAAAATATTTTGCCCTCAAAAAAATTAATACTTTCGAGCAGAGCGCCAGATATCAACCTACACCCAAAATGCTCCAATTTATGAGGGAGCAGTTGTAGGAGGTGATGTCATCTAATGAATTTCCTTAATTACCCAAGCGCCTGACCGAATTTTCACACCAAGAAATCTATTCAATTCTGGCTTGGCTAATGGGGCTTTCCATCGATGAGGTGGTCTACAACTAGCAAGTGTGCATGGCACAGTTAATCTTTGAAAATGAAATTTATTTCCTCGCAAATATGAAGCCCGACATCATCCCAGTTTTCTTCGACTGGGCAGAATTCCTGTTGTGGTAGTTGCACGGATTGTTGGCCCACCTACAGAGTAAAAGAGACAATCAGTTCATGATATAATATGTTCTCGTGTGGTATTTCTTTTACCACCTTCACAACAAATTTCCATACATCTCTAAGAATCAAACCAACAACTAGGGTAAGGCACTGCTAGTTTATCTCTGGACATAGGGCTTGTCTAGGGAGGAGCCATATTATGTTTTTAATCAGGTTTTCTTAGGGCCAGCACTGGAGCTACTCTACGGTCATTGTGACTGGCTTCCTGTGGAGATGCGAGATCAAGTGGTGGACGAGAACTGGGGGGACGTTTTTCTCCTTACTCATGGCACAGTCATAAAAATCTATGGGTTTTCAGAAAATCCTTTTCTATTACCCTATTACGCCATGCCCTATTTGTTCACCCTGGAGGTCGCTCAGTAGCACGATCATGTCAATGAAGTATATGGAAAGTGCAGGGGGAAGAAGACCTATTTTCCCTTACCTTTCAAGTTCGGGGATGTGAAAGTCGCACAGTGTGACCAACATGCTATGCTCACAGTGACACTTTTTGACTACGGGTTGGTCGAGCTTCCTCAACGTTGGAAGTATGATGTGCATGATGTTTTCCAATAGCTACTTGGAGTGAAATTATTTTACATCTCCCCTTGCCACGACATGGTTGAATAGAGGAACAATCCTAAGGGACTCAAGTTGGAGTGGCATATTGACGAAATGGTGCCTTTGCCCCCTTGGCATGATTTTTACACCATGGAGAGCGAGTATGACCCAGTAGTCAACCTAGAGTAGAAGCTACCCAAGAGAGTCCTTATAGAAATGAAGGCAAAGCTAGAGCATTGGTTCGACCACAAAATCAAGGAGTGGTGGATCATACGGGTTCATAACGACAAGATGCCCTTGGACTATCTATGGTCGTATGATGACCAGTTCTCCACGCTTTATGATGAGAACATAAATACCTATCAGCCATTTTCATTTTTTGATATTGTACCCTGAAGTGGGCACAACCCTGATGAGGTAGACGACATAAAATCTTTGAGGCATGTAGAAGGCAAAGACAAGGCGATCGTGGGCAACCTGCTATCAGGTAGCATGTCACATAAGAAGAAGAGCATCTTCCCAAAAAGGAAGCCTGAAGAGGCACCCCTCTTGTAGTAAGTGGTGAAGAAGCCATGTACCAGCACCCAAAGACCCTCCAAGGCGAGCTCCCAACCGATTCTTGATGACACAAAAGTTATTGATGTAGACACAATGCACGTGTCGCATACTAAGCGCCCATCGTCCCCTGAAGTCCTTGTGGCTGCACAGTCAGAGAGGCAACAGGAAAAAAACATAGAGTTTATCAATGTAGATGCACCAGAAGTAGAGAAGGGAGGACTCCAGATGTAGCATCCATCTTCCTCAGCTCCCTCGATCATGGAGCCTGAAGGTATGTGTCCATTTTTATCTCTTTCTCTTTCCTCGTCTGTTGCAATTATTGATTTCTTAGCACCTGAAATTCCTATCGCAATTATTATTTCCATGGCACCCAAGATTCTTGTCATAGTGTCTACTCCCTTAGTCTCTGCTACCTTTTCCATTTCACCATCCCACTTCATGGTCCTCAGCATAGTTGTTTCTTCTGTCCCTTCAACGCCATCATCGACAGCTTTCGTAGCTTTCGTTGGCGTCCCAAAAACCTTCGAAATGTCTGAAACTGTTAGCTTACCTTTTTTGTCATGGAGGACTCTTTTGAAGATATTTCAGTTACTACAAAAATAAACCCATCCTCTATTTCTCCACCCTCTACCACCATGTCATCGATTACCCCCGACGTTTTCACGCTTATGCCAACAATTTTGGTAGTTCAGAACCAAGCTCCCTTGAGGGTTAGCGCAATTGCTTCCCCTTATATCTATTGAGCATCATTTGATCTTGAGTTGCACCTTCCCCTTCTGCCTTTCACACCAATATTTGGAGTGGGCATTTAGGAGCCGCTAGAATTTGAATTAGAGATGATGCACCAACTTGCTACTGCGGAAAGTATCCGCAAGGTGCACCAGAATTTGATGCGCTGGATTACAGACTGCCAGAAGAAATAAGCACAGGATCTAGCAAGAACTGAGAAGAAGTCCATCCTCGACCCAGAGAAGATGGAGCTACACACAGTCAAGAAGATATCGTTTGTCCAGAAGCCTTTAGCAGAGATGACTCCTATGGATTATGCTTTTCGCCATACTATAGAAGATGTCACCAAGTTGGATACAACACAAAAGGTGGGTGACATACAGGTTGACATGGGCTCCATCTATGCTCATGGTGAATATTATAAAGAGTGCTTCAAGGAGCAGGCTAAGAATATTAAGCTTGAGGAAGCATTGGCGACAATAAGGAGGCAGATCAAGATATTGCAGTCTGAAGTCTCGTCACTAAAGTATAAAATCCTTTCACTGGAAGGAGATAATTATGAGCTTTCCAAGTTGTGCGATAGCCATATAGGATCAAATGCCCAGGCCAATTAGGAGATCCAAGCGCTCACTATTCAAAATTATGAACTGCGAGCTCAATTGGCAAAGAAAACAGCAAAGCCTGTCGCATTCTCCAAGGAGCGCCTTAAGGAAATGTGTTTGCAATACCTAGCAGATTTCCCAGTAAGAGCTGCGTGAGGAATTACAATCTAGACATTCTTTAGGGAGTCTCAGGAAGCCCTTGTAGCTGGCAACCCAAATTTGGAGTCTGCCCAATCAAACGTTAATCATTGGCTAGATTTGGTCACACAGCTCCAAAAAATTGAGGATGTGAATGTTCGCATAAATCCTATGAGCCTTCTGGCTCAATCCTAGACGACAGCAAATATGACTCTGCACTCTTTCTTTGTAAAGGTAGACTTAGCCAAAAGATATCACCAGCTTTCTAACACCCTTAAGCAAGAAAGGGAGGTTTTGCTGCAATTCTTCAATACCCTTGCTAAAATCGACGTCCCCAGTTTTATAGACCCTGATGGTCCCATTCCATCAATCGAGGAGTTAGAGCCCATATGGTCAACTTTTATTGACAACCCTTTTGACATCAATACTTGGGAGGATCCAAGTTCGGATGCACAAGTAATTTGTTCATGGCTAAGTATGCTCAGATCGATTCTTGCTTGGAGGAATTCGATCAGAGATTGGATTTCACTGATGTTGAGCGCATTGAGGCCTATCGTTGCGTAATCGAGGAGATTTAGAAGTAGCCAACTTTCTCCTTTGAGCATTGGATCGACGCTTCCGCAATATACAAGCATGTGTTTAAGAAATCCTTGGACATCTTCCTTCTTCGACTGCGCAAGCAGCAGAAGGAAATGTTGACAATTTTATCACATTTTGTCCAAAGGGGTAAAATTTTGAAATGTTGTCTGACTTTTATGTTTAAATTATCCTTCTCCTCCATGTTTTTTTTCTTCTCTCTTCTGGCATTTTCATGGTGCTTCGATGCAGCTAGTACCCACCTTTCGTTGGCCTCCATGTCCATTTCAGGTATAGGGCGGCTTTGGTAATAAAACTAGGCAAAAAAGGACAACTTTGCTCAGAAATAAGGTTAATAGGCAGCTTTGCTAAGAAGATAGGCAAAAAGCCCCTTTCGGCTTGAAAATCAGCTAAGGCATGGGGAGTGGTTCGAAAAAAATATTCGGTGAAGCTGCACTTCGGCTTTAATTCCAATGAACCTCCCAGTCCCAGTAATGAAAAAAATCTAAGGTAGTTGGCCCACTTTGCCCTAAAAGTTGTCGAAGCTACACTTCGGCCAGTGTCTTCAGCGAACCATCTCCAAGAGAAGTGCCAGTTCAGGCTTAAGCTTGGTGAAGCATGCACTTCGGACGTCAGGACTGCCGAACCTTCACTTCGGGGCCCATTTCGGCCAACTTCCACCCAGATGATGAAGAAAAGATCTAAGGCAAATGATCTGCTTCGCCCAAAACCCTGTCGAACTACCACTTCGGGACTCAACTTTAGCGAAGCACCCAAACATTAGTGAAGTATGAGCTTAATCAAAGATTTCCCCAAGGTAAAAGAGTTAGGATTTTCTCCACTCCTCGTAGCAGCCAGCTGTCGCTTCGGGCCAACTCCCTACCGAACTGCTACTTCGGGCTTCAAATCTAGTGAAGCATCCATTTCTTGCGAAGTGGTAAGGCAAAGGGGTTTTTCCAGCAAACTTCCACTTCGGGCTAAATTTTTGTGAAGCTGCACCTTGGGTTCGATCTCAGCGAACCGTGCCTAGTAAATTTTATTTTTTACTTGGGTAATCTGATGCATTCAATTTCCAATCTTTCCTCCTAGCCTCCGTGGACTGTCAGTTCGACCAAATTTCCTAGCAAAGCTGCACTTTAGGTGCAATTCTGGCAAACCTCCATCCCAAGTGCAATTCAAACCCAAACATCAACGAAGTATCCCCTAGGCACCTTCTGACACTAGTACAACTCTCGAGGGGCACGGGTCCATAGAAAAGTAGGTGGAGTACAAATCTAATTCACCTTCATGGCATATAAATGCAAATCTGCCACTCAAGATGGTCCCTATTGGTCATCAAATCCACATAGGAAAGGACTTTCGGTGGGTTTGCACGCCTTGGACCTGCGACCAACATTGAAAGGCCGAGAGGAAGAGATGCCCCTCGTGCCAATATCCGGAGAAAGGCCGGATCCTATACTAATCTACTTTTGGGGTTTGAGATAAGAGTGCAGGAAAGAGATAAAAGAGTTCGGGTTAGAGAAAGAAATAAAAAAGGGGTAAGGGTTAGAGATTGATGATTCAAGGTGGGGAAGAACAGGAAGCACGATCACTCACTAATAACTCGAATAGCAACAAAGAACACCAAGAATAGATGAAAGAAATGTAGTGTCGACCTCCCTATGTATCCTCTAGACGGGCTCGCACGGTTCTCCTCTCTCTCTCGCTGGAATTTAGGGTTCAGAGTAACAGCAATTAAGAAGAGGGAATAATAGAAACCTCGATCCACCAGGCAACATAAAAGAAAGTAACAGAGACGTTTTTTCCTCTCCTATGTATCCTTTAGGGCGAATTTCAGGGTACAGTCCCCAATCGCACACCGGATTCAGGATTCAGAGTCTCAATATACGAGTGCAGACAAACAAAAGAATTAAGCACAGAAGGCAACATAAAAGAGAGAAATGAAGTACAAAAATCTTTAGTATTAGATGCAGGACATCAAATTACATCAGATTTCTAGCAGAAAGTTCCCCCCCTTTTACATTGCAAAGCCTGGGATTTTATAGAGGACCCGACCCTCTGAATCATTATTACAAAATGGCAGAGTACGCCCTCGGGCCCTAAGAAATGGCTCCTCGTTGCTGCTAAGGATGACCCCTCAAATTAGCTACCAAAACTGGTAATGGTGACCGAGTCAACCGGGGAAAGATGCATTAAATGAGCCACCTGGGCGTCCTCAGATTGCAGGTGCGGTGCTCGAGTGGCGGCCATGCTTGCCGAGCTTTCCTTCTCGGACTGATACTTCGCATCCAATTGCCAAAAATGAGCAGCGGGCTTATCGAGCAAGAAAATATGCATTTATGAGGCTCTATGATTGCCTCGAGAAAAATGCCCAACTCAAGAAGCGTTCCTGGAAGCGCCTTGCTGATTTCCTCTTCGCAAAACTACTTCGGGGGCATGGAGTGCCGAAGCCGATCCTCCGCTGCTTCGCTAGCAAAACTACTTCGGCGATGGGTCGGGACAAACGCTTCGAGCCGATCTTATTTTGAAACGGTGGTTCAAGGGAGTTTTGGCCAAAGCACTTTCTCGACTTATGCTACTTCAGAAGAAATCTGGCCGAAGCGGATTTTAGAAATACTTTGGGCCCGAAGTACTTTCTTTGCCTTAACCGATTTGGGCTATCTTTTCTTCTTCGGTGAAGTTACTTGGATGCCGCTTCGCAAAATTTTCACCCGAAGTAGCTGCTGGGAATGCTTCGGGTGCGAAGCATTTCTTTTGCTTTCTCGGCAAACTTCTCGCCCGAAGTGATGATTTGAAGCGCTTCGGGCCTGAAACTCTTTTCTTTTCATTTTGTCCACCAGAGGGCGATAGGGAAATCAAAATTGCTATAACTTATAGACAAAGAAAAAACTTTCAATCAAACAAATATCATACAAAGTTTTAATTTTTTTCGTCCCTTAGTGGAATCTGACAATATTGTCAACATTCTTGGCGGCTCACGGGGCAACGAGCTCATCTCGATGATAGAACCCTCATCTTTCATCCATTGGGCCAGAGTTACCTCCAGACTCTTCTCCTTGTTCCTTTTTTGGGGATGCTTCCACAGCTTGTCCTTCTTCCTCCTCTTATCCTACTTCTGCTTCTTCCTCTCCTGTTGCCATTGCTTCTACTACGTCTTCGGTCATTGGCAATGGGGCCAGGCAGACGCGGATGTTTCTTAGGGTTCGACGAATTTGAGACCAAACCCTTTTTGTGAACAACTCCTGATCTCCCAGAGATTTGACCAAGGCGTGAAACCTATCGATTTGCCCGATTTTTGCATGTTGGGACCTGGTATACAGATCGTTTAGGGAAGTGGTGATTCTATAGTATTTCAGTATGTAATCAGCAACCTGCTTCTCTGTTATAGGTTCGGCCCACTCGTCTATCTCCAAGACGTTGTCTTCAAACTGTTGCCACTTCGGCATGATTTCTTCCTTGGCTAAGGGCTTTCCATCATCATCTATGAAGCTCGGGAAGCCTAAGGCGACGAGGTCCTCGAAGTAGCCCATTGAAGCGCACCTCTCGCTTTCGAATGCATCCAGCAGGATTTTTGCCTTTTGAGCCTTCTTGGCTATGGATAAAAAGGCACGAACTGTGTCCTGGGCTGTTGACCAATCCCTTGCTGTCCGACTCATTACTGCGAGCTTCAAATCTTGATACCCTGCATCTTGGACCTTCAGGGCCAGCTTGAGTCGGGCTCTGACATTCTGAATGACTTCTTCGACGATTGGTCCTCCTTTGGCGGTAGCACTCTAGGCTTCTACGGTGTAAACTAAAACCGAAAGGGCACTGACAGCCCGAGACCTGAAATTCTTGAGTAGACATGAGCGAATATTTTTTATTTTGCTCCTGTCAAATAGCCTTAGGCCCTCTTTCTCGTGCAGCGAGATCTAAGCTTGCAAGATCCTACTTTCAAGCTCCTTGAACCTCAAATCATTTTTGATCTGCATTTGCGCCTGATTCTTAGCTGTGCATTCCAACTGTGCTATCTGCAGGTTTAGGGCGTGTGCTTCTTTTCGCATCAGTTTGCACTGCCCCTCGGCCTCTGCCAATTTGGAGTGAGTCCTTGCTAGCTCCTCCTCTAGCTTGATGTTAGCACTCTTGGCTTCGAACCTGTGCTTGTTGGCAATGTTGGCGTGCGCCTTGAAGGTCTCGATTCCAATGTGCATAGAGGCAGACTCCTTGTCCACTTTTAGATGCTCTAGGTCCTTTTCTTTATCTTGATATTCATAGTCCGCTGGAGTCATTTCATCTAGGGACTTCTGGACTTTGGGTATCTTCTTTACTTTATGCACCTTTCCCGCCTCGAAGTCGAAGACGACACATGTCTCAACTTGAGCGAGCGAGTGCCCTCTCTTCTTTCTTGCCTCTTTCAACATTCTCTCTGTGTTCTATCGGGCTTGGAGGAGTTTTTTGGCCAAGGGAGACTCCCGTATTGAGGATAGCTCGAAGTCGAATGCGGTTGGGTCTAAAGCCGAGGGATTGAACAAATATAGGGAGCTTAAAGGGATAGCTTCACCCGAAGGTTCGACAATAGGGGTGACAGGGGCTTCGACGAGTGGGAGCACGTTATGTACAATAGAAGAATGGGCCTCGGGGATCGGCATTGGACTATTAGCTTCACCCTGATCGACGAATAGAGGATTGGTGGTGTGGCTAGGCGAAGTAACTTGGATGGGTTTGTCCTGGCCGAAAGACTCAAGGGGAGTGGTTAGGGGCACGGTGTAAGGAGGTGACTGACCTTGCGGAGGCAGGGTATACAGGTTAGATCTTTTAGCCAGGGTCGGGGTGGACTTACGAGCAACCAGAGCATAGGATGAAGAAAACATACCTGTCTGCCCTCTTGGCAGAGCGGCCATGGCGATCTCCTAGGTGATTGGTGTTTGCTCCTTTTGGGCTTCGGTACTCTCGACTTCCATGACTTCCATGAGTCCCTCCACGTCATTGACATCTACATTTGGGATTGCTTCGGCACTTGGTGGAGTTCCTCCATCGTTCACTTCGGTCGAACCCGATACTGATCTTTCGGCAGGGGCGCTAGGCATACCTGTACGTGATCATTTTGGGAAGTTCGGGGGTGCTTGGGTAGGTTCCTGCTCCTTTCTTTTCCTCCTCTTGAGGGGTTGCTCTAATTCCTCTATCGTTGTCTCCAGATCTTCGAATGGGCTCTTTAGTAAAGCTTTTGGTGTGGCCTTGATTGTTATTTCCTTGGGGACATTATTAGTCTTCCTGGGGCCTTCATCTGAACTTGGAGTGGCCGGTGGAATTAAATCGGTGAAGGACAAGGGTTTCCAAGACCCAATATTGGTCTGATACACAATTGTGAATTCCCTATCCATTGTTAGAAGCCCGTAAGAATTCATCTTTCGGCAATGGAATCTCATAATCCACCATTCTCTTAACTGCTCCTCATCCTAGTCTTTCAACTCTTCTTTTAAATCGTCCTTTGCTTTTCTCTAGAAAGTGGAGTCGGCAGTTAGGAATGGGTACTGGTCTGGGTCGAATTCGACCTCCATAGGATAGAAGTCATGCCAAGGAGGCAACGTCCTCATCTCCTCTAAGTGCCACTCCAGGTACATACCATTGGGGTTATTCCTTTGCTCCAGAACTTCGGGGCGAGGACAGACATGGAAGTTTTTGCTTTTCAAATGATCTCTCATCACCCCCAACGGGTCGTAGAGCCACCTCTATGGTATTTGGAGCAGACCAAAATCAGCGAGTTTCTCCTCTAGGTATATGTTCTGCTTCAAGGCAAAAACTTCGATTACTCCCATATTGAAAGGGAAATTGTAGGTGTGTGCCCACTTCCACCCGTGGCCATAAGTTTTGTCGGTCGCGTCACTTTGCCGAGCAACTTCCAGGGCAAATTGGTATTTCAAAGGGAAAAAATGCAGCAAGAAGGGCTTCCCTGTGAAGCCAAAAAGGCGGATCACAAGCCCTTGTGTCAATTGAAACACATCACCTCTTATTTCCAGTACCACCTTATCTCTGAGGCCGAGAGGCACTCGAGGACTAGACCCTATCAGAATGTGCATCGCAAGTCCCAAAAACTGCTGATTGAAAGGGTAATAGGACTCCGACCTCAACAAGAGTCGGGTCTATTGATATATAGGCAAAGGGGTTCCATCCTTGTCAACTGGTGAAACATTACAATGGAGAAGGGCTTTATGTACATGAAAGAAGAAGAGCCAAACCAAGAAGGAACAGGGTTGGGAGTACGACTCCTTGCTAGCATCCTTCATGGATGACAACCGCATATGTAGATTTTGGGCCACCCATTCTGCCCAATCGAAGAAAACTGGGTTGGTGTTCGGCCGCGAAGCGTCGAGAGAGTAGAACTCTCCTTTGGAAATGCATTCAGATAGCAACACCTGCCATGGGCATACCAAAGTATCGCTTGACAAGACCCCTACCCATGCAATGATAGAGAATATATCCATGTTCTTAAAGGCCTCCAGGGGCAGGGGCATCTGGGGTCGCTTACCGAAAGGAAGTCTGCTTTTGAGGCTTTCACACAAAAAACTCAGAATGAAGGGATTAGCAATGAACTTATCCATTTGTTCGCTTATACTGACATTGCGAATGGTATAGCATTTTGGTGGCCTTTGCTGCGGTGTGAATGCTGCCTGCACATCCTCCTTCAGAATGGAAAACAATTTTTTACCTGAGGCATCCAACACCTACCTAGTTTGCAGCTGATAGTTCTGAGCAATGGCGTATATGGGCTCGGGGCAGTGATGTGTAGGAAGGACCAGATACCAATATATGTGGGAATAATACGCCACGACCCTCTTGTTCTCCACTGAGAGCCTACTTTTCATGAAATCGATAGTATATCGAAGCTCGACCATAGTTTTTGAGAGCTCTGGGTCTCTGATTTTCACCCACTTATTGACAGGTGGTTTTATACTAGGCTCGTCATCGAACTCTTCCCTTCCTTCCATCACCTGCTTTCCTGTGCGTGGGGGAGGATTGACCCTTCTAGGTGTCTGTTTCTTTTCTTTCACAGCTCTCACCTTCTCTGGAGTCGTCGTCTCTGGTTCTTTTCCCTTCAGCGTGGGGTTCTTCCTTCCCATTGTGAGCGATTGCAGCAGAATAGTTCAGTGCCTCAAAATAGTGAAACCTTTGATGCATAAGCTCTTCGAGGTGATAGAATGCAGACTCGCCCCTCACACTTGCAAATGGTTTGTTCTTAACGGGCACCTACATTTTATAGCTTTGGAGGGCAACCTCCGACATTTATGGCAACCACCATAATTACTTTGTTGGCCTGGCCCGAAAGTGTCATTGTGGCATCTGATTGGCTATATGGCAGCGTCGTACACGGGGCCATGCAATTTGGCATTTTGATTTTGTATCGAGGGCGCGGATCACTGCCACCTGGTGTTTTAGCACGACTTTTGGGTTGACGGATTGCCTTGGGATGAGTGCCACCTCCTTCGCATTGAGTTTGTCTGTTTTGGTCCTCTTTTGAGGCTGTTGTTGGCACGTTCCTCGAGGCACATATTAAATGTGTTTGCCCCGAAGAGGGGTTCGACGAAAATACTTCGTTGCGAAGCTCTTCTTCGGGCTGATTTTCTTCATTTCGGGCTTGAAGTTCCCCTTTGCTATGCTGTTGCTTCGGCACATGAATACCGCTGACTGAAACCCATTTCATCGAGGAGGGCTTCGCCAAGAATTACTTCGGACAACGCCTTCAGCACATTTCTTTAGCGAAGCGTTTTGCATGTCCTTGATTTACATGTGGTTTGGTTCTACGAGGATGAACTGCTTCGCAGCGAACTTCCTTTCGTCGGCTACTTCAGATCGGGACCCCCCAAAGGCGATTCCGATCATGCTTTATGAAACCGAAGCCAGGAATCTAGCTTCTGCGGTTGAAGTGGCACTTGCTCTCCGTGATATTTTGAACAGAGTATATACAAAGCATTGAAATCCTATATACAAAAATATGTACAAGATTTTTTTTTTTTTGGAGTATACATATCTCAGCGATTGAAGATCTTCAGGTGAAGACCATTGACTGAGATTGGTAAAGCTTGGCCATTCACATCTTTGAGGATGAAGGAATTGGCCGAATTCACTTTTACTATTTCAAACGGTCCGTCCCAGAACGCATCCATTTTGTCATGATTCCCAAGCTTGGCCTTCCATGAATCCCACCTCCATACCAGGTCTCCTACTTTGAATGCACGATCGGATGATTTCCTTTTGAACCATTCTCGGGTGACCTCAGCATGCTGTGTGAAGTTCTGGTAGGCATTTTCACGTTCCTCTTCTAGTTGTAGTAGCTGGACCAGGCGTTCCTCCATCGGGTTGGCTTCATCTTCTTCTAGTAGCTGCAATGCAGGGATTTTGACGTGGGTGGGCAGGATGGCCTCCTTGCCATATACCAGAGCGTACGATGAAGTCTTGATTGACCTTTTGACAGAAACCCGACGGACCACAAGGCTCGATCTAGAAGGAGGTGCCAGGTTCTTTTTTTTTATCAATCAGCTTTCTTAGAATCCTCAACAGGGTTTTGTTGGTGGATTCTGCCAATCCATTGCCCTAGGGGTAATAGTTGGAAGACACCTTGTGATATATCCCATACTTACATAGGAACTCATTGATCTTTGTGCCTATGAAACCAGGACCGTTATCTGTAATAATTGCTTCGAGAATGCCAAAGTGGGTAATCAATCCTTCCAGGAAGGCAACTACAGTATCTTGATTGGCATGTTTTATGGGAACTGCCTCGGCCCACCTGGTGAAGTAATTCGTCGCAGTCAGAATGAATTTGTGCCTAGCGGAGGAGTTTGGCGATATGGCTCCTATGAAATCCAGTCCCCATTGCTAAAAGGGGGCCTCCACTTGTATCAGTTGGAGTGGCATCGAAGCATTTCTGCTTCGATCGGCGAATCTCTGGCATTGCTCGCACCTTCGGCAAACGGAGAAGGCATCGGCAAAGAGGGTGGGCCAATAGTAACCCACCTTGATTATTTTTAGCGCCATCACCCTTCCAGCAAAGTGTCCTCCAGATAGTCCTGAATGAAATTCACCCAGGATTCTCCTCTTGTCATCATCTTTTATGCATCTAAGGAGGACGCCATCAATGTTCCTGAAAAACAGGCCTTCTAGGCGCATAGTGTATCGGATGGATCCCATCCTGAAATGTCTCCACTGCGAAGCATTCAGATGTGAGGGGCATTTTTTGGTGTTGAAATATTCCACTATCTCGTCGACCCAATATTTCTCAGCCTCTTCTTGATTAGTAAGGCATTCTCCTGTTGACAAGTCATCCGACTTACAGTCTGTTATTTTGACCGTCGCATTCTTCGCCAGCTCTTGACATAGTGCATGACCGCAAACTAGCTTGGTGGGCTTGATCTCAATATCGAACTCTTGAATTTTGCTCACCCAACTAGCCCTCTTGCTTCCCAGTTCCCCTTGAATAATAAAACTATGCACATCGGGGTGAATGACGAAGACTGTGGTTCGACTCTGAGAAAAAAATTGTTTGAATTTCCTGAGAGACTTCATTACTACATGCACTTGACGCTTGATGAAATTGTACTTTTCTTCATGGGGGTTGATTATCTGGCTGAGGAACGCGATAGGACGTTCCTCTCCATCTTCCCCCTTTTGCATTAAGACCGTTGCGTAGCTTTTAGGTTCTCCTATTGCATACAGGATAAAATCTCGGCTGTAGTTGGGGTTGATCAAGATTGGTGCCTGAACAATTTGGGCCTTGATTTCTTTTAATACTTTCCTCCTTTCTTCTGTCCAAACAAATTATGCACCCTTCTTTAAAAGCTCAGACATCAGCTTAATGACTCGGGCGAAGTCTGGGACAAACTTCCTTACAAAGTTAATCTGACCGAAGAAATATTGAAGGCCCTTTTTATCTGTTGGGATTGGAAGCTTCATCAAAGCTTCGGCTCTGTCAGGATCCACAGCGAGACCCTTTTCTAAGATTGCATGTCCCAGCAGCTTTCCTTCGTTGACTGTGAAGATAGACTTTTTTGGATTGATTGAGATGCCAAATTCTCGACATTTTTTGAAATTTTGTTGAAGATGTTCTGGGTGGTTTTCTCTCTTTCGGGAGAATACGGTCATGTCATCCAAATAGATAACAATAACCTTGTTTAGAAGCTCGCCAAAAGCAAGGTCCATCACCCTCTAAAAAGTAGCTCCCGCATTCGAGAGGCCAAAAGGCATTCGCTGGTAGGCGAATGTGCCCCACTTGGTTGTGAACGCGGTCTTATGCTGATCTTCGTCCCTGACCCAAATTTGATTATATCTAGAGAAACCATCAAGCAAGGAGAACCGTTGAGCGCCAGCCACCGAATGCAAGATCTGATCGATCTGTGGGAGAGGATAGTGGTTCTTGAGGGAAGCATGATTCAGGTTGCGGAAGTCCATGCATAACTGGATGTCTCCATTCTTTTTTCTAACAGGGACCAAGTTCGCTACCCAGGAAGAATGCTTGATGGGATAAATGATCTTTGCTTCTAGCATCTTTAGCAGTTCGGCCCTCATCAGGACCTCGATCTTTGGATTGACCTGCCTTTGTTTCTATCGAAAAGGCTTGGCCCCTTCTTGTAATTCGATTGTATGTTGGATTAGTTGCCGATCATATCTCTTGAGGTCATGATAAGACCAAGCCACAATATCTGGGTACTTCTTACACAAACATCGGATCCGTTCTTTTTCTTTCGAGGTACAATCAGTCCCGACCTCTATTACTTTCCTAGGTTCTAGTTCTAAATCTTGATATTGTTGCGCACTGATCTGAATCTTGTGGGAGAGCGATTGATCATTTTGATCAAAAAGGCTCTCAAGCATGATCAATCCCTTGGGAACATGGTTGTTCTTCAACTGGACCAATCCTTCATATTCTTCTTCATCCGAGCTTCGGTCCTCGACCGTAGCGGCTTCTTGGATCATTAAATTGATGATTTGCTCGTCGTTGTCAAAAACTTGCTAGTGTAAATCTCTGTCAGGGACAGAGGGTCTATAGATCATCCTTACAGCCTTCGGCTTATGCACCATATCATCTACTGGAGAATATCGGGCTACGATGGATGCTAAGACATCTGCATGTCAATTATTTTCTCACGAAATAGACTGTAGATTGAGAGATTCAAACTGGTCAAATAGGTCCCATACCCTATTGTGGTATGATTTAAGATAGTGTTTCTTTGAAGAGCGTCTGTTGGTGACCTGGTTGCAAACTAGTTCAAAATCTTCGAAGATTTGAAGATGTCTTATGCCTAACTTGTCAGCTTTCTTGAGTCCCAAGCATAAGGCTTCATATTCTACTGCATTGTTGGTGCTGCTCCATGTTAATTGGTAGCAATACTCCTTTTGCTCACCAGTCGACAAAATCAGAAGGATTCCTACCCCAACGCCATTTTTGCATCGGGCACCGTCGAAGAACAATTTCCATAGTCCTTCTTGAGCAGAAACCTTTCTTTCCTTTTTAGCTAGTTTCTCGGACTTGGCGATGGTGTAGCATCCCACCTCAGTCTCTATCATGGCATTGAAATCTGCCAATGAAAATTCATCTTCACAACACAACTATGCGAGGGATTCTTGGACCAAATCCACGTGCTCTAGTTCCTCTACGATCGTATGCACAGGGCCACTGCTTTCTTCTTCAAACATCTTCTCAACCAGGAAAATAGAAGGCTTTTCATTATAGATCTTCACCTTCTTCCCTTTGAAGGGGATCTCCAGATGAGTGTAGTCCATGAACAGATATCCGCCCAACTTTGCCGTGAATTCCCTTGATAGGCACATGCTGAAGCAAGGCTCAAGGTCCACGACTACCACCTCTTGTATGACTACGATTTGAGGTGTCTTATGTAGTCGAATAGGAATATCTTTGATGACACCTACAGTCTTCACTGGGGTACTGTCCAACTGGAGGACTCCGTGACTGCTTCGTGTGTACTCCATGCCTATTTCTTCGAATACTACCTTCAGCATTACTGTCGTTGCAGCTCCAAAATCTATCATACAGTTATGCACGATATATCCTTCCATTTCTAAGTATAAGAAGAACGGTGGTGGTCTATTTTTCCCCATGATGGACGCGGACAGGGTTTGCACCAGGGCGGGTGGCTCTACCTTCTTTATATTGATCCTCTTCAATGACTCTTGCAACAGGTCCACTTGTTATAATCACAATGACACTGAGAGGGGGGGTGAATCAGTGTGTTCTTTAAAAACTTAAAAGCAATTTAGACTTTTAAATAAACTACGTAGATTAAAACAGAAATAATAAAAGTACTAAGAGCATCACACATAACACGACATTTTAACGAGGTTCACCGATGTGGCTACTCCTCAAAAAGACTGCTTGGACTACCATCCAAATCCAGTCAAATGCAAAGCTACAACTTTACATAATCATTCACCAGCACCAACTGGTAAGAGGCACCAACCTCTAAATTTTATCTGCTACAATAGAATGGAGCACCAACTCCAATTTTTCCAGCTCCAACTGGAAAGAGGCACCAACCCCTTTTACCAAGCTACAACTTGGAGATAGTAATAAAAATTGCAGAATGTAAACTGTCACCTCAATTTGCACGATCTCGCTATTTTTCTTGCGTTCTAGTTGCTTGTCGGCATTCGATTGCTGCTGTGAAAAATGATTTGTACTTTTTCAACCACTCCTCTATATCTCTTCGCGTTCTTTGATGCAACTTCACAGAAATATTACTTCTACAGCCAGCACACTGTCATTTCACACTCGAAACACGACTTCGCATACCGCGTTCTTATCTTCTCTTTGCACCACTCACTCTGCTGCACCTTCCATGAAATCTCACTTCTACCATCTGCGTATTTTTGCCTCGGACTTTAAACACGCCGTCTGCATATCGCTCTCTTTGTTCTCGATCGCTCGATACGCACTCACTCACTATCTCATCGCTGCGATCTCTTTTCTTTAACTCCAAAGAACTATCACCGACTTACACTCTGCTGCACACGAACTTCATTTGCATATATCGCATCACGCCCACACTTCAACCTTGCAACAATCCCGCCTTTTTATAGAAGAGAATATCCCATCAAAACATTCTCAAACACGTCGGCTGCAACCCTAATTAGGTCAACATGAAACCCTAGAATTTTTTGGTTGCTTAACCTTGCTTTGTCAGCAGGAAACCCTAATTGATCCGTTGCAAAACCCTAGCAACGTCGGCTTTGAAAACAAGCCGGTGAACAACTTTAATTTAATTTTAAAATATTAATTTAAATTTTAAATAAATAAATAAAATTTAAACTGGATATTTAAAATTAAATATCTTCATCATCGGAGCACCTTTTTCAACAAAACGAAGAGCTAACTTGGGTTTTAAGAAAAACCCATTTCAAAACTGCAGACCATGGATTTAAACAAAACCTATAATTTAGTCTGCCTTGGTTTTCACAAAAACCCTTCCGCTCTTTGACATCAATGACAACATCAACACTTGAGCAAGGGCAATGTACCCAAGGTACCCAAAATTGCCAACAATCTCCCCCTTTGTCATTGATGGCAACCCTTTACTAAAAACACATCTTCAAGAGCCAAAACTGAAATCAATCTCTTTGAAGTTTTGCTCCCCCTGACTTGAAGCTTTCCTCTTCACTTGAAGCTCTCCCCCTTACTCATATCTCTCCCCCTTTGTCATCAATGGCAAAGGGCCACCTTTGGGGCTCGAAACTAAGAATGAGCCTCTTAGCTTAGTCCCTCCCCCACCTCCCCGATGAGGTGATTAATTCGGGGTGGGAGTAAAACTCCCATTAGGCACCGATCAACATCAACGTCTATAACTTCCTTGTCGGGTCTTCTCTTGAACTCTTTGACCATATTCTTGTTCCTGTCATTGTTCTGATCCTTGGACCTGATCATGCCACTGTTCCTGTTCCTATATCCTGGAATTTCAACTCTGCACTGTCTGACAGTGTGACTTTTATTGTTGCACTTATAACAAGTAATAGTGTTGTTTCTTTTAGGCATACCTGTTCTTTGAATCCACATGTTCTGACTAAGCCAGTTCTGACTAAACCTGTTTTGACCAAGTCTGTTAGTGTGATGTTCTTTTGTTTTAAACGAAACTCTGGTCTGTTTACCCTTCCGACATGAAGCACACATACTATTTGCAGGTTTTTTAATGATTGGAATATCTCTCACTGCTTGTTTAGCGCTAATTCTTACCAGATTATCAAAACTTATGTGTCCAAGCCTCTTATGCCACAACCAGTTCTCTTCTTCTTGTCCCATGAAGCACATACCTTCTGAAAACTCTGAGAGTGTGTACAGATTGCCAGACGTCCTTGAGCCGGTTGCTATTAATTTCCTGCTGTTTATTTTTCTGACTTCACAACCATGCTTCTTGAAAACTACTTCATGTCCTTTGTCACGGATTTGACTCACACTCAATAGATTATGTTTCAAACCATCCACATATAAAACTTCCTCTGACTTGATCTTTCCTTCACTAATTTTGACCGTTCCTTTACCTATTATTTTGGCTCCGTCATTGTTGCCGAATTTTATAGAACCACCCTCATACTTTTGTAGATTTTCGAATTTCTGTTTGTCACCTGTCATATGACTTGAGCAACCACTATCAAGAATCCAAGGAACATGTTTATTCTGAGCTCTAAAAGCTGTCTGCACTATTAAAGAATCTTGTTCTTTCCTGAGCTGTTCTTTTTGTTTCCATTCTGTTTTAACTGTGGTATTGGGTTCTAGCTGTGACTTCCCCTTTTTAGAATTTTGCACATATCCTTCAAGATAAATTCTATTTTGTTTTGCTCTATACGGTTGAAATCTGCTTTCATGAGGTTGATATGAAACAGACATACTACGACAATTTTTGGCAATATGACCAAAGTTGTGACACTTAAAACACTCTACCGCATAACTCATTAAAGGAGCAAACGCATTTCTACTAGTGAAACTTCTTGGACCTACGTTGTATTTGCGAGTCAACAATTTTATGCCCATAAACATTACACTTGAAACAAAAACCATAGAAATAATTATTAAACCCGAAAGATGGTCTTGGCCAGGTTGTTGCTTGGAGCCTTGGATCTTCTATTCTTTTGATGTGTGACCTTAGTAAAGCCATCATTGTCACCGCTATTTCAGGTCCGGCATTATATCTTTCTTTTGCCCGATTCTTGTCTTTGTTCTTTTCACTTTCAACATTGCTTGCTTTTGGTCCAGCTTGATGATTCTCCTTCAGAAAAGCCGAGACCAAATTTGATACCTGTGGATCTTTGATCGCTCAGAATTTTGTCCAATTTCATCGAGCTTTCTTCACGTTTTACATGACAGTTGATTTTTCGATCCAGCTCTTGTATCTGTATTCGAAGACTCACATTTTCTTCTTCCAATTTGTCTGCAGTGGTCTATCTTCATGGATACCCGTATTTCCGGATCTTCGAGACATTTTCTTGTATTCTTCGATCTATATTTTTAAACCGGCAATAATGTTGTTTGCATCCTTAAGTTTCCTTGACAATTTTTCATTCTTCTTTTTCTCCGATTCCCATTCCGTAAGGGCAGACACTAGCTCACCCTCTAAATCAACTTCAGCCTCAACTTCTTCAACTTCAGAGTTCATTCCTTCTGCCATTTCTGGTTCAATTTTCTCAACCATAGGAACTGAAACTGGTTGGGATGCCTTTTTGGATGAGGATCTATTCTTCTTAGCCATTGTGTACTAATCCAAGATCAACCCTGACTGATTTAGCCAAAATTGGGAACCTGGCTCTGATACCAATTGTTATAATCACAATGACACTGAGAGGGGGGGTGAATCAGTGTGTTCTTTAAAAACTTAAAAGCAATTTAGACTTTTAAATAAACTGCAACAGATTAAAACAGAAATAATAAAAGTACTAAGAGCATCACACATAACACGGCATTTTAACGAGGTTCACCGATGTGGCTACTCCTCAAAAATACTGCTTGGACTACCATCCAAATCCAGTCAAATGCAAAGCTACAACTTTACATAATCATTCACCAAGGACTAACCGGTAAGAGGCACCAACCTCTAAATTTTATCTGCTACAACAGAATGGAGCACCAACTCCAATTTTTCCAGCTCCAACTGGAAAGAGGCACCAACCCCTTTTACCAAGCTACAACTTGGAGATAGTAATAAAAATTGCAGAATGTAAACTGTCACCTCAATTTGCACGATCTCGCTATTTTTCTTGCGTTCTGCTGCTTGTCGGCATTCGACTGCTGCTGTGAAAAATGATTCGCACTTTTTCAACCACTCCTCTATATCTCTCCGCGTTCTCTGCTGCAACTTCACAGAAATATTACTTCTACAGCCAGCACACTGTCATTTCACACTCGAAACACGACTTCTGCATACCGCGTTCTTATCTTCTCTTTGCACCACTCACTCTGCTGCACCTTCCATGAAATCTCACTTCTACCATCTGCGTATTTTTGCCTCGGACTTTAAACACGCCGTCCCGCATATCGCTCTCTTTGTTCTCGATCAGTCGATACGCACTCACTCACTATCTCATCGCTGCGATCTCTTTTCTTTAACTCCAAAGAACTATCACCGACTTACACTCTGCTGCACACGAACTTCATTCGCATATATCGCATCACGCCCACACTTCAACCTTGCAACAGTCCCGCCTTTTTATAGAAGAGAATATCCCATCAAAACATTCTCAAACACGTCGGCTGCAACCCTAATTAGGTCAACATGAAACCCTAGAATTTTTCGGTTGCTTAACCTTGCTTTGTCAACAGGAAACCCTAATTGATCCGTTGCAAAACCCTAGCAACGTCGGCTTTGAAAACAAGCCGGTGAACAACTTTAATTTAATTTTAAAATATTAATTTAAATTTTAAATAAATAAATAAAATTTAAACTGGATATTTAAAATTAAATATCTTCATCATCGGAGCACCTTTTTCAACAAAACGAAGAGCTAACTTGGGTTTTAAGAAAAACCCATTTCAAAAGCTATCGACCATGGATTTAAACAAAACCTATAATTTAGTCTGCCTTGGTTTTCACAAAAACCCTTCCGCTCTTTGACATCAATGACAACATCAACACTTGAGCAAGGGCAATGTACCCAAGGTACCCAAAATTGCCAACAATCTCCCCCTTTGTCATTGATGGCAACCCTTTACTAAAAACACATCTTCAAGAGCCAAAACTGAAATCAATCTCTTTGAAGTTTTGCTCCCCCTGACTTGAAGCTTTCCTCTTCACTTGAAGCTCTCCCCCTTACTCATATCTCTCCCCCTTTGTCATCAATGGCAAAGGGCCACCTTTGGGGCTCGGAACTAAGAATGAGCCTCTTAGCTTAGTCCCTCCCCCACCTCCCCGATGAGGTGATTAATTCGGGGTGGGAGTAAAACTCCCATTAGGCACTGATCAACATCAACGTCTATAACTTCCTTTCCGGGTCTTCTCTTGAACTCTTTGACCATATTCTTGTTCCCGTCATTGTTCTGATCCTTGGACCTGATCATGCCACTGTTCCTGTTCCTATATCTTGGAATTTCAACTCTGCACTGTCTGAAAGTGTGACTTTTATTGTTGCACTTATAACAAGTAATAGTGTTGTTTCTTTTAGGCATACCTGTTCTTTGAATCCACATGTTCTGACTAAGCTAGTTTTGACTAAACCTGTTTTGACCAAGCCTGTTAGTGTGATGTTCTTTTGTTTTAAATGAAACTCTGGTCTGTTTACCCTTCTGACATGAAGCACACATACTATTTGCAGGTTTTTTAATGATTGGAATATCTCTCACTGCTTGTTTAGCGCTAATTCTTACCAGATTATCAAAACTTATGTGTCCAAGCCTCTTATGCCACAACCAGTTCTCTTCTTCTTGTCCCATGAAGCACATACCTTCTGAAAACTCTGAGAGTGTGTACATATTGCCAGACGTCCTTGAGCCGGTTGCTATTAATTTCCTGTTGTTTATTTTTCTGACTTCACAACCATGCTTCTTGAAAACTACTTCATGTCCTTTGTCACAGATTTGACTCACACTCAATAGATTATGTTTCAAACCATCCACATATAAAACTTCCTCTGACTTGATCTTTCCTTCACTAATTTTGACCGTTCCTTTACCTATTATTTTGGCTCCGTCATTGTTGCCGAATTTTATAGAACCACCCTCATACTTTTGTAGATTTTCGAATTTCTGTTTGTCACCTGTCATATGACTTGAGCAACCACTATCAAGAATCCAAGGAACATGTTTATTCTGAGCTCTAAAAGTTGTCTGCACTATTAAAGAATCCTGTTCTTTCCTGAGCTGTTCTTTTTGTTTCCATTCTGTTTTAACTGTGGTATTGGGTTCTAGCTGTGACTTCCCCTTTTTAGAATTTTGCACATATCCTTCAGTATAAATTCTATTTTGTTTTGCTCTATACGGTTGAAATCTGCTTTCATGAGGTTGATATGAAACAGACATACTACGACAATTTCTGGCAATATGACCAAAGTTGTGACACTTAAAACACTCTACTGCATAACTCATTAAAGGAGCAAACGCATTTCTACTAGTGAAACTTCTTGGACCTACGTTGTATTTGCAGTCAACAATTTTATGCCCATAAACATTACACTTGAAACAAAAACCATAGAAATAATGATTAAACCTGAAAGATGGTCTTGGCCAGGTTGTTGCTGGAGCCTTGGATCTTCTATTCTTTTGATGTGTGACCTTAGTAAAGCCATCATTGTCAGCTGCTATTTCAGGTCTGGCATTATATCTTTCTTTTGCCTGATTCTTGTCTTTGTTCTTTTCACTTTCAACATTGCTTGCTTTTGGTCCAATTGATGATTCTCCTTCAGAAAAGCCGAGACCAAATTTGATACCTGTGGATCTTTGATCGCTCAAAATTTTGTCCAATTTCATCGAGCTTTCTTCACGTTTTACATGACAGTTGATTTTTCGATCCAGCTCTTGTATCTGTATTCGAAGACTCACATTTTCTTCTTCCAATTTGCTGCAGTGGTCTATCTTCATGGATACCTGTATTTCCAGATCTTCAGACATTTTCTTGTATTCTTCAGTCTGTATTTTTAAACTGGCAATAATGTTGTTTGCATCCTTAAGTTTCCTTGACAATTTTTCATTCTTCTTTTTCTTTGATTCCCATTCCGTAAGGGCAGACACTAGCTCACCCTCTAAATCAACTTCAGCCTCAACTTCTTCAACTTCGTAGTTCATTCCTTCTGCCATTTCTGGTTCAATTTTCTGAACCATAGGAACCGAAACCGGTCGGGATGCCTTTTTGGATGAGGATCTATTCTTCTTAGCCATTGTGTACTAATCCAAGATCAACCCTGACTGATTTAGCCAAAATTGGGAACCTTGCTCTGATACCAATTGTTATAATCACAATGACACTGAGAGGGGGGGTGAATCAGTGTGTTCTTTAAAAACTTAAAAGCAATTTAGACTTTTAAATAAACTACAGCAGATTAAAACAGAAATAATAAAAGTACTAAGAGCATCACACATAACACGACATTTTAACGAGGTTCACCGATGTGGCTACTCCTCAAAAAGACTGCTTGGACTACCATCCAAATCCAGTCAAATGCAAAGCTACAACTTTACATAATCATTCACCAAAGCACTAACCTGGTAAGAGGCACCAACCTCTAAATTTTATCTCGCTACAACGGAATGGAGCACCAACTCCAATTTTTCCAGCTCCAACCTGGAAAGAGGCACCAACCCCTTTTACCAAGCTACAACTTGGAGATAGTAATAAAAATTGCAGAATGTAAACTGTCACCTCAATTTGCACGATCTCGCTATTTTTCTTGCGTTCTGCTCGCTTGTCGGCATTCGATGCTTCGTCGTGAAAAATGATTCGCACTTTTTCAACCACTCCTCTATATCTCTCCGCGTTCTCTCATTGCAACTTCACAAAAATATTACTTCTACAGCCAGCACACTCATTGTCATTTCACACTCGGAACACGACTTCTGCATACCGCGTTCTTATCTTCTCTTTGCACCACTCACTCTGCTGCACCTTCCATGAAATCTCACTTCTACCATCTGCGTATTTTTGCCTCGGACTTTAAACACGCCGTCTGCATATCGCTCTCTTTGTTCTCGATCAGTCGATACGCACTCACTCACTATCTCATCGCTGCGATCTCTTTTCTTTAACTCCAAAGAACTATCACCGACTTACACTCTGCTGCACACGAACTTCATTCGCATATATCGCATCACGCCCACACTTCAACCTTGCAACAGTCCCGCATTTTTATAGAAGAGAATATCCCATCAAAACATTCTCAAACACGTCGGTCGCAACCCTAATTAGGTCAACATGAAACCCTAGAATTTTTCGGTTGCTTAACCTTGCTTTGTCAGCAGGAAACCCTAATTGATCCGTTGCAAAACCCTAGCAACGTCGGCTTTGAAAACAAGCCGGTGAACGACTTTAATTTAATTTTAAAATATTAATTTAAATTTTAAATAAATAAATAAAATTTAAACTGGATATTTAAAATTAAATATCTTCATCATCGGAGCACCTTTTTCAACAAAACGAAGAGCTAACTTGGGTTTTAAGAAAAACCCATTTCAAAACTATTGACCATGGATTTAAACAAAACCTATAATTTAGTCTGCCTTGGTTTTCACAAAAACCCTTCCGCTCTTTGACATCAATGACAACATCAACACTTGAGCAAGGGCAATGTACCCAAGGTACCCAAAATTGCCAACACTATGCACCTTAGGTTCCTTTCTTGGTTCGTACTTGGTGCGATATTGCTCTGTTGCTTCGACCCTTTGTCGCTTGGTGAGCGAGGGAAGCTTGAGCTTCTCCTTAGCTTGTTCTTTGGTCTCCACCTGAGGTGGTTCGGTAGTGGCATTTTGGGCCTTTTCCTTGACTAGAGCTGGCGGAGGAGCTTTGCTCGGGGCCAAAGAGGATGGTTGTCCCTTTTCAAATCGAGCATGTACTTTCAAAGGGGCCATATGAGTAGCATCCACCTCTATTGACCTTTTACCTCCCCTAGTAAGGACTGCGACTGGCTCGTCCTCGTCGATCGACAAGTTCTGATCCAATTGTTTGATGACATTGACTTGACCGCCTTGGCTACTGCTTGTTAGCGTATGCACGTAGTGTTGATGCAACATGCATGTATTTTCCTCGTGAGGATCATTACACGTAGAGCACCAGTATACATGATCGAAAGTGCTTGGGACTTCTTCTATCATAGCATTTCTTGTCGAAGCACTGTGGCATTTAACAATTGCATTTCTTGCAATATCTTGGCTTGCATATTATCAGCCTTGGGAACTGATGGTAAAGAAGCCATGGTCGGTATCGGAGGCAGGGTAGGATGTTGGAGGGGTGCTAGCAACATTGGAAATGTTGGAGTGATAGTGGGTGGTGTAGTTGAAAGTGTGGGGAAATGTATCTGTGGAGCCATGATCTACAATACAACAAGATTCGGGTTCCAAGATGAGATCGAATATGCAGGGATTGCAGAAATCTATGGAGCGACTGCGCTCGCATACTGGGCTTGAAGGAACTTGGGGAGTATGGGCATTGGCATTCTTTGAGGGAGTTTGCCTATGCTTATGAGGTCCGTTTCTACTTTTTTGGCCAACCCATACAACTCTAGAAAGGTATTGACATTGGAGTACCTTATCATAAGGTCGATATCAGGATTGAAGGCCCGAAGGAAGTAGTATGTCGTGGCTTCTTCAGTTGGGTGAAGTCCAACTGGGACTCTTTGCCAGGTTCAGGCGAACCTAACATTAAAGTCTACAATTTCTTCTTGTGGATGTCTTTGGATTGAAGTGAATTGCTGCAAAAGAGAAGTTGGATTGGCGGACTCATTGAAACCTTGCATCAACTGCCCGGCTAACTGGTCCCATCCCGTAATAGTGTCGGGTGGCAGAGATCTGTACCAATAGAGGAACTTTCCTTTAAGGGAGAGAACCAGGAGCTTCACCATCACTCGCTCTTCTGTGATATCGTGGATTGCCGCCAGGGAAATGATGTCCTAGATATGCTCCAGAGCAGTCTTTCCAGTTCCGTCGAACGTCAGGAGATTTTTGATTGTCGTAGGCGAAACTTGCCCTTGTACCGCAAGATTCAACGGTGATGAAGAATTCCATGCTAGAAATAATCTGGGCGGCGGTTGTTATTTTTGTTGTTATTGTTGTTGTTGTGCCATATTTGTTCCTGGGTTCTGTGGAACAGAAGTCCCCGAAGTCCCTCTTGGGTTGCTTGTCGGAAGGCCAAAGGGAACGAAGGCACTAGGATGCTTCGGTGAGTTGGGAGGATTCGGAGGAAAACTAGCTGCTATGCTATCAAAAGTTAGGCCTTGCTCGTCAACAGCAGCCTCTTGCGAGGATGTCCTACGTAAGAGATATTCGAGGGTAACTAACCTAGAGCATTCTCCAAAGGCGTCGATATCGAGTTCAAAGAAATTGGTTTCCTCTCCTCTATTCCTAACTCTCCATCTTGTTTGCATGAAGGCACAGGCTTTAGTACTGGTCTTTACGACTTAAAGATTCTTGGGTAAAACAGAGTCATTAGATGCTAAGAGTCTCTTAGTAATGAGAGCATCGATTCTCACTACTACTCAGGAGATGAGATTGACCGGGTCTCATCGAGAACTTTGTTAGAACTGTATCGCTCCAAATTTTTCGCATCCCTACCTTCAGGCTATTGGATCCGCACCCGGAAGGAGGATGGGAAAAGGATGATGCGGTACCTCGGACGAGAGGACTTTGCGAAGGTCCTGCCTCTCAAGGGAGGTGCATTTTGGTGATTTGTCGACGGATGGTGGGTTCACCGGGGAAACATTTGGCGGCGGTTTCCACGCCTAGGTTTTGGGAATGTGTTTTAATGGGTTCGTTTTATCCTTAAACATTCATCCTAGGTTTGGCCGAATGATTCTAACTTAAACTACATGAAAATGCAATTTAAATGAATACGATAAACAGATGAAAGCAAGAAAAATAGAGAATTTGCAGGAGGCTAATGGAGATTACCTAATCCGGGATGTCCGATGAAGTTTCCGATGCTTGAAGTAGTCCGGATCGTGCGGGATTCGACAAAATCGCTGCAATCTGTCGAATCATACGGAATCGACAGGATCGTCCGAGACAGACAGAATCGTCTCGGATCCGACGAATTCGTCAAACGAATTCGTCGAAACATCAAAACAGAGAACAGATGCAAAATACAAGCAATTCTACTATGCAAAACAGAGGCAAAATATGCTAAAGAACAAGGTGAATACTAAGCAATAATTCAAAATAGAAAGTAAAACAGATCACTGCATTATGATGGCAAATCATGAATTTAATGTGCAATCTAAACTAGATGGGTGAACTCCGGATGCAAAGTAGAATAAAAACTAAATAAATGATCTGATTTATAGCATAAAATGACGAGAGAGAAAAGAGAGAAGAGCAAACTTCGAGCATCGATTGCCTCGATGTATCTTTGCGGTCGAGATCGTCTCGCATCGATGCGAGATCGTCCCTAATTTGACGGGGATCGCCTCCGATCTTGACAGGTTAGTCGGCTGCGATAGGTGCTGGCTCCGGCTGAAAACCGGTGATATACCCGCAATAAAATTACTATAGGAATAGTGCAAAAAGCAAATTTGAGAAGTTCTAGCACATAGGGAGTCGATTTGCATAAAAATTCAGCGAGGGGTTGGGGAGGGAAAAGTCTTAGAGTTAAATAGGCTTAGGGAAAGTTGTTGGGAGGTTGGAGATCTTCCCAATTTGGGAGATCTCCAACGGGGGAAGGGTCCCAACGGCGCGGACACGCTTCTGCCCGGATTGGAGACCCGTTGGAGCAGAGTCTAATTATGAAAATGCGGTTTTGCGACGAAATCGTACGGACGTCCTAGTCCGGACGAAATCGTCAAATCTAGGGCGATATCGTCCGATCGGCGACGATATCGTCCAACGGTCAAAACAACTCCTAAAAATGGCACGAAAAAGGGGAAACGGGTTTCTCGGCGGTTAACGGGCGGTTTGGGAGGTTAAATTTGAATTTAAATTTATTTACTAAGGTGAATGTAATTATTCCAATTTGGTTGCGCCAATTTTAGGGTGCTACATTTTGCCCCCTCTTTAGCGAATTTTCCGAAGAAAATGCGTTAAAGATGAGTTCTTCTCGATCTACGAGAAAGCAAAAAATTATTCCCATTTTTAGGCGACGATTCTTGGTCGAATCGTACGACGACTTACTATGGTGCCCCCTCCGTGTTTTTACCCAAATCGAACGTTTGAGGTAAAAACGCGAAAAAGCAAAAATTATTTGTGAATTATTTTGAATAAAATTAAGAAAAATAGGGTAAAACCCTAATTCATTATTACTGTTCATTTTACTATTTTTAGAGCTCTGGAGCAAAAATGGTAGAGACAGCGCACAGATCTGCAGAGGTCCACCGCGGTCTACGGGTAAGGGTTTAAACTCAATTTAGATTGATTTAATTGGAATTTACATGCTTTGTAGATAGATTTTAAGATGAATTTTGAGCATCGCGGCCGTTTTTGGCCGTCGACGTCGTCCGGACGAAATCGGAGACGATTTTGCTCAAATTTGGGACGATATCGTCCAATAGTGGGCGATATCATCAATTGCAAAAATTTGATCTTTAAGGTGTAGTTTTGATTACTGAAATTGTTTATTAATGATTGTTTGTTGTTTTGATTGTTTATGTTTGCAGAGAGGACTACTAAAGAGCAGAGAGTGGAAATACGGCGGGCTGAGAGACGACTTGGCCGCTCTCACCCGGGCGGAGCGGGATCTGCGCACGGGCCGGCTTGCGGCATGTGGCGAGAGATGCCGCGGGTTTCTGCTTGACATGGGGCTGCGACGGCCCTAGCGGGAGAGGTGGTACCTGGGCTCTTCATGCTTTCGGTTACCGACAGGGAGATGACTCCCACACTAGAGGATGTATGGAGGATTCTTAGAATCCCCATACAAGGGAGGATGATCACACTTGCGGCCAATCAGGGCCACGCGATGGGACGACTCTGCGGTGACCCGAGCTTCGCCCTGGAGAAGGGCGGAGTGAACATCGAGGCACTGCGCCAGATGCCTGGGGCATCTACACTGACACGAGTTCGGCTGGAGTGGTTGGTGGACTTCTGTTGTGCCACCAGAGCGGGTGCAGGGTGTCGTGGATGCTCGCAGATGTGATCTACAATATGCGCGACCATGGCTACGAGATTTTCTTGGGGCGGCTTTGTTCTATGTCGGTTGTACGGGATCCTTTACGGGGTCGTGTACAAGGGCGGGCGGTGTCCGGTCATGACATCGCTCCTACGGGTTTGGTGCTTGGGAGCACATTGCGGTGCGGAGGCCGGTAGGGCTTCCAGCGATAGGGGTTGACGGGGAGAGGCCCGGAGTCTTCTCTGGTGGCTCCGGAGAGGGGCACGGCGACGGATCGACCTTCGGTGTCCCGGAGACTCTTGGATGACTTGGTCCCGGACCGAGATCACAGGAGGCCATGGAGGCGGCATCCGGGGTGGGCAGAGGACGCACAGGAGCTGGCTCGCATCAGGCGAGTCTGGCTGAGGATGGAGAGGGGAGAGGTGGAGCTCCACCGCTACGACCGAGTTTTACGATAGTTCGGTCTGCAGCAGGGGATCCCATCTCTGAGGGATTACGAGTTTTCTCGGACTGTCCGGGATAACACCACAGTTAGCGGGGCTCCAGACATGCAGCGATTCTGGAGTCAGGACGCGGACGATGCCCCCATCCAGCCAGTGGATGGGGACGACGGAGGAGTAGCCGATGGCTACGATGCAGTACGCGGGCATCCTCCCTCCTCGGATGACGAGGGCACAGGGTCCGATACATGCGGTTGTGCGTCGGATAGGGAGGCGGCGCCGAGCGGCGATAGAGGCGGCCCAGGGTCACGGCGGGAGAGATCAAAGGAGGCCACAGGCACAAGAGCGGCCACGATAGAGGGAGAGGGAGAGGAGGGAGGCGAGACCCCCATCTCCACAGAGGCCACCATCGCCCGATAAGGGCAAGGGCGTGGACACGGGAGAGAGTAGCGAGATGGCTACTCTCCGGGCGAGAGAGATCGTCTACGAGGCTCGGGTGCGGACACTACGGGATGCGGTGCACGGCCCAGGCGAGGTGTCGCGGCTGCGAGACGAGAATGCACGTCTCGGGGCACGAGGCGGAGGGGTGAGCACTCGGGGAGCTGCTACGGTCAGTTTCTCAGACCGCATTCTATCGGGCGCTATACTACCAGGCAGTGCCGGAGGGCCGGAGGATACAGGTGTCGGCTGCCATAGCCGATCCGATCAGGACAGGGGTCGACGAGGAGCTCATCTCGGTCGACGACGAGGACTCGCAGTACCACACATCCTGCGATGGGACCACCTCGTCCTCCGTAGGGCGGGGGAGGAGATGAGGCCGAGAGCTCTAGAGGCTCTCGAGGCTAGAGGGCGGGATATTGCTACTGATATTGTATTATACTTGTATTGATAGAGGATTGAGTATGCCGAGGTGCAGATTGTGGCATACCAATCCAGTTTTGATGATGTATATATTATGTTGATATATATAGATGAGATATTTTTGAGTATATGACTTGTCTTATGTGATACTTATGATGCTTTTTATGTTTGATGTAATTGATTGATTTGATTGATGTAATGATTTTATTGATGATTCATGTAATTATGTCGTTTTGGAAAATATTATAACTTGGATGTCATGCTATAAATATTTTAAATGAAATAATCTGATGTAACAAATTGATTGGTTGTAATGAAATGTAAAAATAAAAAGAGATTTCTAACAATAATTTCAAAGGACATTGTCGCTATTATAGACCATTTCATGGAGTCGCTGCTCACTCGGTCGTCAAGCTAGTCCCAGGATAGAAATATTGTTAAAAGAAAAGAGTGCTTAAGAGACTTGTCTTAAGACTTTGTTGTGATAATGCAAATGATGATGATGATGGTTTGCTTTCAGATTTCCATGAAAATATTATGCATGAAATATTGTAAAATAATTTTTGCTAGGCATAAATTCCTAAGTGTGATAAAATTGTTGAATAATTCCTTAGGAATTATACCGTCATTGCAAAATTGGAGGTTGACATAATGACATGAAATAATGAAAATGTGCATTCTTTTGAAAAGCAAAATTTGTGTAATATGAAGTCATATGTTTTGTATGATTTTTGATAAATTGGGAAAAAAAATTGTTACAATGGTTTGCGCTAGGCATAGAATATGTAGGTATAGACTTATACCATCATCGCGAAAATCCAAAAAAGGATAGTTTTATTGCATGATTGATTTTTGATGAACAGAAAATATGATAATGAGGACTTGCGCTAGGCATAAAATTCCAATTTTGGTTTTGAAACTATACCATCGTTGCGAAAGTCAACCGGATATGTATATTTTAATTGTATATGTTTTGAAAGGAATTTTTGATTTTTGCTATTATATAGTTGTCTTTGTGGAAAACAACTGTACTTGATTTATTCCAAACAAGTTGCAAAAATAATATTTCAAAGTATTTTGAAGACAAAAAGTTAGATTTATAAGGAATCCCATGTGCATATGTGAATTCATTGCCCATCTTGATTTATCATAATGATAGACAAAATCTCTCAAATACAAATGTGTGTGCAATTGCATTGTTCATTTACCTATTTTGAGCAAGATACTATGATACAAGTGATTTGAAGAAACCAAATAAGTGTTCATTAACCATGATGTAGATGCATATAACCATACTAGGCTACTATGTAGATCGGATTATCAAGAGCTAGCTAATCCATAAGCGAGACATAGGTCTGTACAAAAGAAGGTCGCTAATGTGACGGACATATCGCCACGCTAGGAGTTACCCAAGGCCAAGCGGGTTGGGCACAAACCACTTGTTATGGGGCTTACCTCACGAGTTTTCGAATAATTGAGGATTCCGGGGATTCAAGCTCATCAACCCTTCTTTTCTTTTCAAAGGGTAGGGAAAGGGATTTTATTGCTTTCTTGCTTTCTTTTGAATTTTGCTTATTTTTTCTTTTTGTATTTCTTTTGCTTGATAATGCTTGGAACATTGCTTGAAATAACATTTTTCTTTTCTCTTTTTTTCTTGAATTTTTCTTTTCTTTTTCTAGGGATACTTGCTCGGATTAGCTGTAGAGCAAGGGATTTTTATTATGGGTAGGGGTGAGCTTGTCCTTTTGCCAATTCTCAAATATTCTAGACCGTGTGCATGATAGGATAGCAGGGGAAACTTTTCACTCAAGAAATCGGTTCTACTATGTAGCAAAACATGGAAATTACAAATATAATCATTTTATTGTGAAAGGATGTGCTTGGTTTAAGTAAATAACAAGATCAATTCTCTATGCTCAAACTTTCTTTAATTGAATTTTGTGAACTTTGATATAAGAGAGATTAGTAATCATGCCAGATAAAATCAAGATATTTATTGTTGTGATTGTGCAAGTGAGGGATGCTAAATAAATGCTAATTTTATCCAAAATAAGTTGAAACATATAATTGCAATAATTGTAAGAAAATATATGATTTTGAGAAAGTTTTGAGAATGTTGAATCTCGCTTTCTTCTGTATATTGTTTTGGTTTCGAAAGAGTCAAGCATATAGCTTGTTTTTGGATTTTTATGTTGATTTTTGTTTTTGAGCAAAAGGAACTTTAACAAGTGCTTTAAATAAATGCAATAGATAGTTTTGAAGATTTTTGGAGATTTATGAATGTTTTTGGTGTTTTTGAATAAATTGAAAGAAATACAAGATAATGATTTTGAACAAATATATACATGGATGAAATGACCAAATTTATGCATAGTAACGTTTGAGATGCAAAATATTCATGGGTTCTTTAAGTTCTTTACCATCTAAGGTAGATAATTTATATGCTCTGATTCAAATTTTGCGAGTAATGATGTATGGTCCAAGCCAGTTGGGCTCAAATTTACCTTTAAGGTCCTTAGTTGCATTTGTATTTTTTTTTATTTTGAGGATTTTGATTTTTTTTTGTATTTTGATTTTAATTTATGAATTGAAATTGGTGGTATATACAAGATGATCTATATACACTATACAAGGTTATTTGAGTATAGCATGTCTAAGGTTGCTTCAAAATCAAAGGAGGTTTTGAAGGATAATCTGGTTGAGGTGAAGGTAAGAATAGAAGGTGATGAATAAAAGGTAGTGATAACAAAAGCTTTGTTATAATGTAGAATAATGTAGCAAAAGATTTGACTTTTATATGTGGAAAATTGATCATGTTACAAAATAAAATGTCGAGAAGGATAAGAAAGTTCTTCATTCTTATCATTATATTCCAAGTCTTGATAAGATGGAGAAAGTATATGTGAAAGATATGCATGGGTGTTATTTGGTAAACAAGGATGATCATATATGGATGAAGAAAAGTGATGGATAGAAGATAATTGTGATAATAGAGAATGTATAGAACTTGATGTTTCAATCGTTAAATATTCTTCAAATGGTGTTGGGTCACCATGTATGGTAACAATTTTATTTGCAAGTTCAAACTTCAAACATTGGTGAAGAGTGGAAGGGAAAACCCTCATCGTATGAATCCAAGGACTTCGGAGAAGTAGGTTGTAAGGTGAAGGACAATATCCTACATAGAATAAAGTATCGAGGATCTTGGATCCAATATTAAGGGGAAGAATTATAGTACCTTGAGCTTCTTGAATTTCATTGTTAAAAGATTTTATAATAACATTTGATTCATTAAGATCTTCTTCCTTTGTTTTGAGTTTTTGGAATAATTGATAAGTGCATAAATTAAGAGAGGAGTCATTATCTACCATGATAGTTTTAACAGGTGTTTCTTTACTAGATCCGATAATGTAAAGATAGGAGTCTTCTTGTGGAGTAGAGGAAGGAATATCCTCATCATAGAATGAAATATGGTTAACCTCAAGAGGGTTTACACCATTAATTATGTTCTTAGAGAAAATATGATGAGGAACAAATTGTTGGCTAGGTATTTTGAACAAAATTTCCTTGTGATAAATTTGTAATACTTCTAAAAGGGATATCTTTGCTTGAGGATTAATCACTTGTTGTTGGTTATCAAAGTGGATTTCAGATTGAGATTTTGATTCTAAAGATGAGCTTTCTATGCTTACATTCCATTTTGGATCATTCTCTAGAGCCAAAGATAGTTTTGAAGGTTGGTCAAATGAGGAATCCATATCTTGAATATCGGATTGAGTTGATTGAACTTGAGGTTGCTCATTTGTAGTTTTTGTTACAATATTAATAATATCATCATGATGGGACACATTAACATGCAATATTTGATTGGTTTCTTGTTGTTGATAATTGAATAGGGGTTCTTGGGAGATCCCCATGTCTTGATTGATTATTGGTATTTGTTGTGTAGGAGTTTGATTGTTTACTGGAGGTTTATCATCAGTTGTAGATTGTAATTCCTTTATATTAAAAAGACCCTTATCAATCAAATCTTGAATTGCACATCTTAAATCTTTACAATTTTGTGTCATATGTCCATCTACTCTATGATATTCACAATGTAGCTCAGGTTTAAACCAATCCGTTGTGGTATCAGGTTGTCTTATGGAAGGGAGTTCAATCTTATTTGTGTCAAGTAAATACTTGAGAATTATATCCATTGGTTGATTGAGCTTAGTAAATTTACGTGATGAAGGTTTTTGAGAGGTTTTTGATAAATGCCTTAGGAATTTCGTCATAAAAGGACCTAATGGTTTCTCACCTCTACTTTCTTTATTATGGGTAGAATGATGACAGGAAGATTGCGATGTAGGAGGTGAGTGCATGGTAGAATTGGAAGAATAAGTATTTTCTTGTTGAAATGGATGTGTTGTATTGAAAGAAGAATATTGAAAAGGTGGAGGAGGATTATATGTGGATTGATAGACATAATATGGATATATGGGAGAATAGATAATATCATTATGAAGAGGATTGGCAAAGGGATTGTCTTGTTGGGTTATGGATGAAAAATGAGAAAAGTGTGATGGAGGTGGTGTTGAATAGGGATGAGGTTGGTCATAATCAACAAATGTATTTGGCTGAATTCTTCCAACATTACTAATGGGCTCATATTGATTTGAGTAAAAACTCATGGTTTCTTTAGTACTTCTAAAAGTAATATTTAGCATCTACTATTTAGAATTGAATCTAAAACATACAAACTTGAAATGATGATTTTGTTTTTGTTTTTCTTGTATACATATATATTTTTTTGTTTTTGTTTTGTTTTGTTTTCAAAAGGTTATGATGCATTCACGTCGGGTTCACCAAAATGTATCGCTCCAAATTTTTCGCATCCCTACCTTCAGGCTATTGGATCCGCGCCCGGAAGGAGGATGGGAAAAGGATGATGCGGTACCTCGGACGAGAGGACTTTGCGAAGGTCCCGCCTCTCAAGGGAGGTGCATTTTGGTGATTTGTCGATGGATGGTGGGTTCACCGGGAAACATTTGGCGGCAGTTTCCATGCCTAGGTTTTGGGAATGTGTTTTAATGGGTTCGTTTTATCCTTTAAACATTCATCCTAGGTTTGGCCGAATGATTCTAACTTAAACTACATGAAAATGCAATTTAAATGAATACAGTAAACAGACTGAAAGCAAAAAAACAGAGAATTTGCGGGAGGCTAATGGAGATTACCTGATTCAGGATGTCTGATGAAGTTTCTGATGCTTGAAGTAGTCTGGATCATCTGGGATTCGACAAAATCACCTGCAATCTATCAGAATCATCTGGAATCGACAGGATCGTACGAGACAGACAGAATCGTCTTAGATCTGACGAATTCGTCAAACGAATTCGTCGAAACACTGCAAAACAGAGAACGATATGCAAAATACAAGCAATTCTACTATGCAAAACAGAGGCAAAATATGCTAAAGAACAAGGTGAATACTAAGCAATAATTCAAAATAGAAAGTAAAAGAGATCATTGCATTATGATGGCAAATCATGAATTTAATGTGCAATCTAAACTAGATGGGTGAACTCCAGATGCAAAGTAGAATAAAAACTAAATAAATGATCTGATTTATAGCATAAAATGACGAGAGAGAAAAGAGAGAAGAGCAAACTTCGAGGCACTGATTGCCTCGATGTATCCTTGCGGTCGAGATCGTCTCGCATCGATGCGAGATCGTCCCTAATTTGACAGGATCGCCTCCGATCTTGACAGGTTCGTCGGCTGCGATAGGTGCTGGCTCCGGCTGAAAACCAGTGATATACCTGCAATAAAATTACTATAGGAATAGTGCAAAAAGCAAATTTGAGAAGTTCTAGCACATAGGGAGTCGATTTGCATAAAAATTCAGCCAGGGGTTGGGGAGGGAAAAGTCTTAGAGTTAAATAGGCTTAGGGAAAGTTGTTGGGAGGTTGGAGATCTTCCCAATTTGGGAGATCTCCAACGGGGAAGGGTCCCAACGGCGCGGACACGCTTCTGCCCGGATTGGAGACCCGTTGGAACAGAGTCTAATTATGAAAATGCAGTTTTGCGACGAAATCGTACGGACGTCCTAGTCCAGACGAAATCGTCAAATCTAGGGCGATATCGTCTGATCGGCGACGATATCGTCCAACGGTCAAAACAACTCCTAAAAATGGCACGAAAAAAGGGGAAACGGGTTTCTCGGCGGTTAACGGGCGGTTTGGGAGGTTAAATTTGAATTTAAATTTATTTACTAAGGTGAATGTAATTATTCCAATTTGATTGCGCCAATTTTAGGGTGCTACAAGAACTACTGGCTTCGATGAAGACAGGCTAGGGATTTTCTCAAATATGGGACCTTGAGTCCCACCGGGCGTGCCAGAAACTGTTGGTCATCAAATCTGCACAGGAAAGGACTTTCGATGGGTTTGCGCGCCATAGACCTACGACCAACATTGAAAGGCCAAGAGGAAGAGATGCCCCTCATGCCAATCTCCGGAGAAAGGTCGGCTCCTATACTAATCTACTTTTGGGGTTTGATATAAGAGTGTAGGAAAGAGATAAAAGAGTTCGGGTTAGAGAAAGAAATAAAAAAGGGGTAAGGGTTAGAGATTGATGATTCAAGGTGGGGATGAACATGAAGCACGATCACTCACTAATAACTCGAATAGCAACAAAGAACACCAAGAATAGACAAAAGAAACGTAGTGTCGACCTCCCTATGTATCCTCTGGACGGGCTTGCAGGGTTCTCCTCTCTCTCTCACTAGAATTCAGGGTTCAGAGTAACAGCGATTAAGAAGAGGGAATAACAGAAACCTCGATCCACCAGGCAGCATAAAAGAAAGTAACAGAGACATTTTTTCCTCTCCTATGTATCCTTCAGGGCAAATTTTAGGGTACAGTCCCCAATTGCACATCGGATTTAGGATTCAGAGTCTCAGTATACAAGTGTAGATAGACAAAAGAATTAAGCACAGAAGACAACATAAAAGAGAGAAATGGAGTACAAAAATCTTTAGTATTAGACGCAGGACATCAAGTTACAGCAGCTTTCTAGCAGAAAGTTCCCCCCCTTTTACATTGCAAATCCTGGGCTTTTATAGAGAGGACCCGGCCCTCTGAATCATTATTACAAAACGACGGAGTATGCCCTCGGGCCCTACGAAATGGCTCCTCACTGCTGCTGAGGATGACCCCTCAAATCAACTACCAAAACTAGTAATGGTGACCGAGTCAACCGGGGAAAGATGCATTAAATGAGCCACCTGGGTGTCCTCGGATTGCAGGTGCGGTGCTCGAGTGGCGACCATGCTTGCCGGGCTCTCCTTCTTGGACTGATACTTCACATCCAATTGCCAAAAATGAGCAACGGGCTTATCGGGCAATAAAATATGCATTTATGAGGCTCTATGATTGCCTCGGGAAAAATGCCCAACTCAGGAAGCGTTCTTGGAAGCACCTCGCTGATTTTCGCTTCGTAAAACCACTTCGGGGGTATGGAGTGCCGAAGCTGATCCTCCGCTGCTTCACTGGCAAAACTGCTTCGGCGATGGGTCGGGACAAACGCTTCGGGCCGATCTTCTTTTGAAACAGTGGTTCAGGGGAGTTTTGGCCGAAGCACTTTCTTGACTTATGCTACTTCGGGAGAAATCTGGCTGAAGCGGATTTTAGAAATACTTTGGGCTCGATTCGGGCCGAAGCCGATTCGGGCTATCTTTTCTTCTTCGACGAAGTTACTTGGATGTCGCTTCACAAAATTTTCACCCGAAGTAGCTGCTGGGAATGCTTCAGGTGCAAAGCGTTTCTTTTGCTTTCTCAACAAACTTCTCACCCGAAGTGATGATTTGAAGCGCTTCGGGCCTGAAACTCTTTTATTTTCATTTTGTCCACTAGAGGGCGATAGGGAAATCAAAATTACTATAACTTATAGAAAAAGAAAAAACTTTCAATCAAACAAATATCATACAAAGTTTTAATTTTTTTTGCCCCTTGGTGGAATGTGATAATATTGTCAACAGTCCCCTCACTAACTGCAGTAATGAGACAAGAGATCTCAACTGCAAAATTTATTAGGGGTCCAATCTCAGCTACCCCAGCATTCTAATGTGCTTTGTCATTAATTGTTCAGAGGTGAGACCCTCTATAAAAACCCACGCGTTGTAATGTAAAAAGGGGAGGAAACATATTGCTAAAAAGCTATTGTATTCAAAATTTTGCATCACTACTAAGGATATTTGGCTCTGACTCTGTATCTTCTTTGTATGATGCCTTTGGCAAGCATTTCTGCTATTTTCTTTTATTTTTCTGATTGCTATAATTCTGCTATCTAGATTTAAGCATTAGAAGATAAGTAAATTTGGAATATTCCTAAAGAATACATAGGGAAGTATGCACAGTGTTAGTTTCTGTTTCATTCTCAGTGTTGATAGCTAATGGTTTAAATATAGATTTGTGATTGTGCTGCTTGTTCTTCCCCACTGCTACTGTTATGCAATTTACATTTCTTTTTACAATTTACCAATCCCTTTCCAGTTCCCTAATCTAAAACCCCAAGTAGTGTAGTATAGGAGCCGACCTCTAGAGATTGACATAGAAGGCATCTCTTCCTTTAGGCCTTTCAAGGTTGGTCCAGGTCTAGGGTGTGTGTGCAAACCAAACCCTTTCCTAGGATGGATTTGTGACCAACAGTTTCTGGCATGCTCGGTGGGATGCAATCGTTCCACCTCACAAGCAATATTGAAGAAGTGATGTTCGCTTTAGTAATGTCAAATCTGAACATCTGGCGACTCTGCTAAACTCGGATACCTCCAAGTCTCAAAGACCAGTTTAAGAAAATCAAGTCTTCATGCATATGAGATAGAGAGTTAAAAACGCAAAAGAGGAGATCGAGTACTATGATATTGACATCAACACCTTCGAAGAACGTCCTAGGCTAATCAGGCTAAATATCTCTCTAGATGAAGCATCATCGCAGGAAGCTATTGTTGCGAGCAAGAACCTACTTTAGATAGCATCGCAACCAGATGCCCCCAAAATCCTCCAAACTCTCCAGATCATTAGGACGTTCCAGTTCTTCGTGTAGTTAGGTGCTTCGAGAGCTCTTGTTCAGTCAAACTTATTGCTGCCTCCTAATCAACCAAATCCAAACATGAATATGGCAAACCCACCACCAAATCAATAGCAAAATAAATCGTCGAACCCACCTAGGATGTTTGTAGCTTGGAATCACTCAGGGCCATTAAACCTAGCAGTGCAATATTGGATCCCAGTTGCAGCTCTCAAGGCCATTCCTACCTATGACGATACTGGAAAAATAGTGCAAGAAAATGTCCAAGATGTCGCTCTAGGTACCAATCATGGTATTACGAAAGAGAAAATCATGGTGAGGTTGCTAGTCTTGTCCCTCAGGGGGAAGCTCATGTACTGGTATAGATCCTTGTCTCCCGACACTATTGCTACATGGGATTATTTGGTAGGAAGGTTGATCCAAGGGTTCAATGAATCGACGGACCCTTACTCCTTGCTCCACTAGTTCACGATCATCCAAAGATATCCACATGAGGAGGTCCCTGATTTCAATGTCAGATTTGATTAAACCTGGAAGAGAGTTCTTGATGGCCTATGATCGACTCATGATCAAGCTGCATTCTATTTCCTTAGAGTGTTAAACTCAGACCTTAGTATGAATATTAGGTATTCTGGCATCAATACCTTCCCAGATTTATATACGCAGGCCCAGAATGTCGAGGCTAATTTTATTGCCATTGCCAAACTCCCGTCAAAGCCGACAATGCTAATATACCTTGATCTACCTCAATACCAATACCCCAACACATCTAATCAGTTCCCTCATGTACCTTTCATGTATCTGATTCCCTCGTGGAATCTGAGTCAAATGCCCAATTTTCCACAGCTTCCCACCCCTTTAATTTCATAGCTTCTTTTGCCCCTGCAATACCCAGCTTTGCCACCACCAATAGTGCCATTGCCATTACTCGCTCCTCCGACATTTGACCCACAAACTAAACTTTTGCAAGAGCTAGATTCCCTTAATTCCACTGTGAGAACGTTGTCCAATGATATGGCAGTGCTGAAAAAGAAACAAGCTCAACAAGAATTCCTACCAAGGAGACCCTATCCTCCTTTGGTAGTCACCAGAGATCAAACAACTCAAGCCGGTAGACCTCCTACGAGGAATGCCGCTATCAATGAAGAGCCGAGAACCTCATATTATGTGCATTGGTGCTCCACTTGCAATGACCTGTCTAGGGAGGACACTTGTATGGTACACCAACATTATGCTCAAACATTAGCAGGTAGTGCCCCTAGCGATTAAGTTAACATGATTAGGGAAGCAGACCATAACCTCATGATCCCCGAGGATGAACAAGTTTCAATTTTGACCAAAAATGGGAAGAAGACGATCGAGGTGGACGCAACCCAAATGGAACCTTTGAAGGTGCATGCTTGCCGTGAGAAGGAGCAACCTCTAGTAAAAGCTCCTGACAAATCGCCCTTGCCCCTGCCAACGAAAGAGAAACCCTTACCAGCAAAGGCTCTAGTATTACAACCTCAAGGAGAAACCAGGGAGCAGGCTAGGGAGAAGCTCAAGTACCCTTCATTGACGAAGCGACAGACAGTTGAAGCCACACAGTAGTACCGCACTAAGTACGAGGTTGTGAAAGAACCAGAGGGATCCATCGATGCATCTTATAACATTGTTGAGGAGCTGAAGAAGACTCCTACCAAGATAATCCTGTATGATGCCCTACAACTTCTCGGGCAGGTTGACTTGCTGCAAGAATCACTATAATCTACCAAGGGGACAAAGCCGATGCAACTTGTGCTATCTCAAACTCTAACCACTTCGGCCACAAGAAAGAATAGGCTCCTATCATTCTATCTGTCTCTTAGAATGGAAGGGTGGGTCGTTCATAATTGCATGATCGATTCTGAAGTAGCGACTACCGTTATGCTGAGGGTAGTTTGTAAGGAGATGGGAATGGAATACACATGGAGCAGCCCTAGTGTTCTTTAATTGGATGACACTCCCATGAAAATAGTGGGCGTTATCAAAGATATTCCCATCTAGCTACACAAGGTACCTCAGATTGTTGTGATACAGGAGGTGGTAGTTGTCGACCTAGAGTCATACTTCATCTTGTGCCTCTCAAGGGAGTTCACTACCAAGCTGGGCGGTTATATTTCTCTAGACTATTCGCATATGGAGGTCCCATTCAAGGGAAGGAAGGTAAAAATATATAATGAGAAACCCTCGACCTTCCTTGTTGAGAAGATGGTTGGAGAAGGGCAACAAGATGATGCAGTCCACCTTATGATAGAAGAATTAAAGGTGGACTTGATAGAAGAATTCCTGGAGGAGGTACAAATGGAGGATGAATTCTTCTTGATCAATTTTAACGCCATGATCGATTCAGAGATGGGATGTTATTCCATCACCAATCCCAAGAAGCCAAAGGATACAGTGCATAAGAGCAAGGACTCTGCTCTAGATGAGCTTTGGAAGCTGTTCTTTGATAGCACCCGATGCAAAAACGGCGTCAAGGTAGGAGATCTTTTGATTTCACCCTCTAGAGAACAAAAATATTATTGCTACAGGCTCTCCTGGAGCTGCACCAACAACGCAGCAGAGTATGAAGCTTTGTGCTTAGGTTTGAAGAAGGCTAAGAAGCTAGGGATCAAGCAACTATAGATTTTTGGGGATTCATAATTAGTCTGCAAGCAAATCACCAACAAGTGCATTTCAAAAAAGCATTTTATCAAGGCATACCTTAATAGGGTTTGGGATATACTGGAGTATTTCGAGGCACTTAATGTTCAAGCCATCTCGCAAGAAAAGAACAAGCACACAAATGTCTTAGCATTTATCGAATCCAGATACTCATCAGTTGATGATATGATGCAGAGGCTGAAGGTGGTAAGAACCATTTATAGGCCTTCTATGCTTGATAGGGACACCCACTGGCAGGTGTTCGACTATGATGAGCAAATCATCAATATTTTATACATGAAGCAAGTACAATAGAAGGTAGAAACCCTGATTACGAGGAGTATGAGGGGTTGATACAACTTAAAAACAACCATGTCCCAAGAGGACTGTTGGTTACAAATCTGCCATGAGGAAAGGATTTGTTGTCGTTGCGCCCTCGATTCGCCCAACAGCTTGAAAGGCCGGAAGGAAGGGATGCCTTCCGCGCCAATCTCCGGAGGAGGCCGGCTTCCTATGTAACTTTTCGGTTTCAAGATAAGGGAACTGGAAAGAAATAAAAGAGATAAGGGATAGAAACGGTGGTATTCAGCTTTGGGAAAGAACAAGCAGCACAGTCACTAACTAGCAACTAAACCAACAACAATCAAAACAATACATGTAACAGAAACCAGCTATGAGATTCTTCCCTATGTATCCTTAAACATGCATTCCAGGCTCAGATAATTGCCAATGCTGCGATCCAGAATTCAGAATGACAGCAATCAGAAAAATAAATGAGTAAATGCAGAAATGACACGAATAAGGCAGCATAAAAGAAAGAGACACAATTGGAGCCAAAGTATGAATTGCATTTGAAGCAAACAGTCTTAGTTACAACAACTTTCTTTAGCAATATGTTCCCCCCTATTACAATATAATGAACTGCTATTTATAGCAGAATTTCCCCCCAGATTACAACGTGGGCACAAATACCCAAACCTGCAAAAGCTGTAAAAAGCGGCCAGAATTGATCCTTGTCGGCCGTAGCTGTACTTGAAGCATGGTTCTCCCTGATTCTGGTATGGCCTTTGACAGATTCGGTAGCTGGGAGGGGATGGCCCATTAATGTGGTGGATGTAGCGGTACTTTGCCTCAAATGCCCGCTACTGTTTGTCTTCAATGGTCACCCACCGTGATACTTGAGTATGGCCTTGGCTGTACTGAAACAGGCCCTGATCCCGAAAAATCTTGACTTTTTACCTCAGGGGAAAATAGCTGCTTAGCTGGCAAAATTTGGGCGGGAAACCACCTCAAAATGCTCGAAAAGAAACGCTGCTTACTACCCTGGAGCTGGCTGGCTGCTTCGATCTTGAACAAGGAAAAGTTGCCCTGAAGCGCTCCAGAAGGAGAGACTTGCCCTCTAGCGCTACCAAATGACAGCGCTTTAGGGCGCATTTTGTCCCTTAGCAAAAATTGACCCTTTTCCAACTTTTTCACTAAGTGCCGAAAAATGACCCCAGAGCGCTCATCCTCAACAAATTTGCCCTGGAGCGCTCAAGACTGTAGCGATCTGGGGCACTTTTTACTTAGAAAACTTTGCGCTCTCTTGCTTCCTCCTTGGCAGCACCAAAATTGCTCCAAAGCGCTCCAGGAACAGAAAAATGCCCGGAAGCGCTCGGAGCTGCAGCGATTTGGGGTAAAATTTCAGACTTAGTCAAAAATAGCACTTCTTATATATTTTTTGCAATTAGGCCTAAAAGTGCTCCATAGCGCTCTAGGCCGGCAAAATTACCCCAAAGCGCTCCAAACTGCAGCGATTTGGGGAGGATTTTACACTTAGACAAAAAACAAACAAACAAACATCAATTTTTAAAACCCTTCCAGATTTGCTCTATAGCGCCCTAAACCGGAAGGTTTGCTTCAAATCGCTGCCTAGCTGCTGCGATTTAGGGCCGAATCTGGAAGATAGCAGAATTTTCAGAAATTTTTCAAATTTTACACCCCTTGCAAAATATGGCAACATTCTTGGCGGCTCGCGGGGTATCGAGCTCGCCTCGATGCCAGGACCCAGGCCTTCATTCATTGGGCCACGGAGTCACCCCCGGTCCCTGCTTGAACTCGTTGCTGGCCTTGCCCTGGCAGGACTTCTTCATCAGCGCTTTCCTCAGCGCGCTCTTCTTCTGTACCTCCTTCCTTTTCTTCTTCTCCTTCGGACTGATCTCCTTGGACTTCTTCTCCAACCTGCTCCTGCTCAGCTGGGACGAGGCGTTCTTGTATCTCATCGAACGCGGACTGAACCTGAGTCCAGGCCTCATCTGGAATCTGCTTGAAAGTGCTGATGTCCTCCACCAGGCGCCTGAAAAACTCAACTTGGAGCGTATCAATTTGCTCCACCTTCAGGTCCAAAGTGACGAAGCAGGAGCGAATCTGACAAAACCTGGCTGAGAGTTGTGTCACCTGAGCCTCCTGGATTGGATCAGTCAATGCGTCAATGTCTGCTGTGTTAGCCTCAAAGGCATCCCATTTCGGTTGCAGCTCTTCCTCGGAGAGGACGTTTCCGTTAGCGTCAGAGAAGCTAGGGAACCCATGGGACGCTAGGGTTTTGAAGGAAGCCAGGCAAAAGTCCTCTTTTTCCAATTTATCCAGGATAGACCTGGCCTTACGAATCTTTTCTATTTTTTCAAAATAAAAGTGCAAGGTTGCCCTTGCGGCTGCCCAATCATCGGCAACAGGATCTGTTGGGGAAACTTGGAGACCGCGACGCTCAAGGTTCCCAGCCTTGAGCGCTAAATCGAGCCAGCCCTCTGTCTGGCGTTCGGCCTCCTCTACCACTGGCTTTCCCAGGGCAGATACTTCTTGAATCTTCGCCACAAAAGCAAGGACGAACAGGGACTTAGAAGCCCGGGGCTTAAAGTTCTTCAACAGCCGGACCCGCATTTCCTTCACCCCTTCCTTGGTGAACGTTTTTACCTTGGTGGCCTGCTCCTCCAGCTGCTGCTGCGTCCGCTGCAACAGGCCCTGAAGCTTGACGTTTTGGGCCTGTGCTTCTTCTTTTTCTTTTTCTGCTGCTTCCAGCCGTTGCTGCAATAGCTGGCACTGGTTCTCAGTTTCATTCACCTTGGCTCGCAACTTGGCCAAGTCTTCCTCCAGCTTGAATTTCTCATTTTCCAGCTCGTAATATTGCCCCTGCAGTTGGTAATGATTCGCAAGCATTGAGTCGGTTCTATCCTGAATTCCAACTGTTGTGTTCTCCCAGTTAAGATTACTGATGTCCTTTTCCTTAGGGATGTACTCATAGTCATCTTCAGTCATGTCCTTCCTTGGCTTTCGCACCTTCGGGACTCGCTTCTCCTTAAGGAGTATCATCCTTTCTGGGTCGACCCTGGAGCGCTTTTCAACCTGGGCGAGCTCCTCACCCTTCCTCTTCCTCACATTCTTCATCCATTTGTTGGAGCTGTGGCCACCCTGAGTCATCAGGGGTTGCTCGTCCATGATTCTAATCAGGTCCATGCCGCTGTAACCCCGGGATGTATACCCCTCGGCAAACAGGCTAGGAGAAATGAGTCGTTGGGGCTTGGGCTCCTCTAGGGGCGTTTCGACTATAGGGTTTCGGACTAGGGTTTCAGCTGGGTTGGCGGCTGTAGATGAGGGTCGTGGGGACTGCGAGGGTTCTGGTGCGGCGGCACCTGGCTGGTCCTGGGCTAGGGTTTCAGAGGAATGTACAAAGGCTGGGTGGCTCGACTGGATTTCGGCGGAGGGTTGGACTTCTATGAGGGGTGCTGCAGCGACAATGGAAGGGGCGGCTGTTGTTCCGCTAGCCACAGAAGTGACTGCGGGGACGGGTCCAGCAGCAGAAGATGAGGGTGTTGCAGCTCGGGACTTAGCAGTTTCAAAGATAGCAGAATGCGTACCTGCGAGCCCTGTGGGGGCCGGAGAGGAAATGCACTGAGTCGCCCACTGCTCTACGTCCTCGCCGTGCGAGGGGGTGCTCTCTTGCAAGCTGATGATTTCGGAGGGTACAACCCCTTGTTGTGTGGCCTCCCTCACAGGCGTAGCCCTTGCCTCCTTGGATTTCTCCGTTCTCTTTTTTCTCTTGAGAGGAACTTCCTCCTCTAGATGGCTGGGTGCAGGACTAGCAGTTACATTTGAAGGAGCCCCCTTCTGAATGAAAGATATCTTTGGCTTCTTCCTTGGGGGTTCTGGAGGAGTTTGTACAACAGCGGCAGCGGCTGCACTTTTGGATGGACCTTTCTTTGGTGGGGTCTTCTCAAGTGGTAGCTTTTCAGGAGTTGGTCGTACCATTGGCGTTGTAGATTGACTTTTCTCTTTTTCTTGACTTCTCTCCACGCCACTCCTTGACCCTTCTCCTAATGCAAGTGGTCGTTGAGGCGGGTCCTGGCCCTTATATAGGCGTTGAATGCTTTTGGGCACGATGTCCCGAAAAACGGTAGGCCGCCACGTGGCATGGTGTGCATCGTAAAGCGTGGAGAACTGTTCGTCATTATCTAGGCTTTTGCTTGATTTTTCTTTCCTTGTCCGACAACGCATTACCCACCATTCTGATATCTTGCCAGCTGTCCACCCCTTCTTTTTTAGCTTCTTTTGCCACCTTTTGAAGTTATCAGCCTCTGCCCTATGGTGCTTATTATTGTCGGGATCATACTCCGCCTCTATTTCATAAAAGTCGTGCCACGGCGGGAATGATTGCATATCCTCTATGTGCCACTCCAGGTCTCGCCCCTCTGGGTTATTGCGCCCGGCCACTATGTCTTCTCTAGGGCATACATGGAACTCCTGGACATTCTTGAATCTTCTGACAATGTCCAAAGGGTCGTATTTCCACCGCTGCGGTAGCTCAATTAGCCCAAAACTCAAAAGTATGGCGGTTAAAAACCGATGTTGCCCATTGACGCCAACTTCCACTTCTCCCCATGTGATCGGGTATTTGAACATATGCCCTTTCTTCTTGCCCTGGCCATATTTTTCGTCAGTGTAGTCCATCTGGCGCGATGCCTCGAGCGCAAACTGGTACTCTGAGGCGTAATAGGGCAGCAGAAAGGGTTTGCCCGTGAATCCGAAGACTCTGATCACGAAACCTTGCGTCAGCCGGAAAGTGTCTCCGAAGGGTATCTCCCCGGTGATGAAGTGCTCATTCATTATGCCTGGGACACGCGAGCAACCGCCTTGGATGATACTTAGGGCGCGGCTCAGAAAATACTTGTTGAACCTGTAGTAGGACTCCTCCCTATATAGCACCCGGGTCCATTCATAAACCGGGCGCGGCGCACCACTTTCATCCCCGCGCTGAACGGGAATTGACCTCATCTTCTCATGGAAGTGAAACAGGAACAACCAGGCCAAGAATGAACAGAACCTGAAAGTGCCTGACTGTTTCTCCTTAAAGTTGTAGAGGGCGAGATGAATTGCACGGGCCAAGTAATCAGCCCAGTCGAAAAACTCCTCATGCTGGAGGCACTCGGCGATAGCAATTTGGTAAGGGTGGACCAATGAGTCCGACCCACAACCCAGAACCCAGGCCAGCATGGTGTAAACATGGGGGCTCTTGAAAGCTGCTAAGGGTAGCGGGTTCTGCGACCATTGTCGGGGCGGAGGTGGCCTATGCAGCTCGGACTCTAGAAACTGCCGCATTAATTGTGTGTCCGCAAATCTGCTTGTCTGCTGCTTAAGGTTAACCCTCCTGACTACGCATTTTTCGTCTAGCGCACGGCCTGGCGCGAAAGCTGCCTCAATGGTCTCCGTGTCAATGGAAAATAGGGGCGTGCCCCTGTAGTCGCAGACCTGCCGGGTGTCCGGGTTGTAATATTCTGCCACTGCTGCTACCAACTCGGGGCAATGGTGCACCTGACTGCATAGAAACCAGTACAGGCGCGACTGATAGGCTGCGGCGAGCGGGTGTGACTTGGGAACTCTGTTCTTGCATGCTCTGATGGTACTCCGCAAATCATTTATGTTCTGGGAATAGGGTCCATCTCTGAGCCTATTCCATTTGTCGAGGGGCGGCGGGGGAGGTTGCTTAGTTTGCTCTGGCTGAGCCCTCCTCCTCGTATTTGCTTCAGACGCCTGCGCCTTACCCTTGTCCTTTCTCTGAATTTCTTGTGCGCTTTCGGGTGCTCTTCTAGCTGTCTGTCCAGCTGCGGCACTTCGCTCGCCAGCTCCCTTCTTTTCCATGGCGCAAATTAGAACTCAAGCTGCAGCTCTGTATCTTGTAAAATTCGAATTTACTTTTTACCGGAGCTTGAAGCACTTTGAATTTCGTCTGGTAAACCTTCTGCAGAAGCTGATTTTATAGTGGCAAGCTCGGCATGGGCGTATCTTAATGGCGAGTGTCCGGCTTTAATTACCCAGTGCACGAAGTTGGTGGACGTTGATCTATTTTCACAGGGTGGCCATGCATAAAATCTGTGGGATGGGACTTTAAAATCCTTGCAGAATGTACTTTTCCCCTTTTTAAACATAAACTCGCCTTGAATCCTGTGCAGCCGTATTCATTTAATGCACGTTTCTTGAAGGATGTGCCCTGCGCGGTTCCCTAGGTCGGCCAGCAAGAAAGGGGGCGCCTCCCCTTTTCCCTTTTTAACACAATTTTCTCCCCTAGAGCGCTCGACAAATGAGCGCTCCCGGGTCTTTTTTGCCGTGGAGAGCGATATGGGGCGCATAGGGGCGCGAGCCGGTCGGGCCCTTGGGGGTTTAAACATTTTTAAAAAATCTTCTTTGGACCCAGCCCTGGATCGCCCTCGTATGGAGCGCTTTGGGGCATTTTCTGCCTCGGGCGAGCGCTAGAGGGCATATTGACACTTAGAAAAATTTTGTCGACTTTGGCGCCAAGCCTTGTCTCACCAAATCTTGCCCCAGATCGCCGAAGAGAAGGGCGCTTCAGGGCTTTTTTGCTTTGGACGGGCGCTTCAGGGAAACTTTGACACTTAGGAATTTTTTTGAAAACTCTCTTTCCTGTCTTTGCTTGGCGGTGCTAGCCTATTTGCCCTATATCGCTGTAAGAGTGGGGCGCTTTGGGGCGAGGAAGCCTTCGGCGAGCGCCGGAGGGCCGAAAATACTTTGAAAATTTTGAAACATCCGCCGCTCTCTTTCCTTTTGTTTGCCGCAAATCGCTCAACTCCATGGCGATTTGACACATTCTCGCGCAATCTGGGGCGATGGAGGGCAAGAGTTTTGACACTTGGAAATTTCGCCGCTTTGGCTGAGAATTTACCTTTTCTTTTCTCTGCCCGAGATCGCTGAAAAACACCGGCGATTTGAGGCTTTTACCTTGAAGGCGAGCGACGGAGGGAATTTTTCAGCACTTAGAGACTTTTCTCTTTGCTCAAACCCTTTTCAAACTCGGAGGAGAGTCAGACCTCACTTGGCTCAACAGCCTAAAATTTAAAAAACTTAAAAAAACATATTTACATTCAGAAATCAAATGAATTGAAATGACAGAAAAAATAAAATATGTACAGACAGAACCTCTCGGTACTTCTTTCTTCAATGGTGGTAGGCTTTCAGATGAAAGTCGTTGACCGGAATCGGGAGGATGTGACCCTCCATATCCTTCAGCACGAAGGCATTGAACTGATTTACCCGGGCAATCTCGAATGGGCCTTCCCAGAAGGAATCGAATTTGTCATGGTTGCCGGGCTTGGTTTTCCAGACGTCCCATTTGAGCACCAGGTCTCCGACCTTGAAAACCCTTGTTGTGGACCCTCTTGAGAACCATTTTCTGGTAGAGCCTGCATGCTTCATAAAAGCCTCATAGGCTTTTTCTCTTTCTTCTTCAAGTTGTATCAGCTGAGCAAGTCTGGCATCCAGGGGATCTAGATTGCCCTTATCTTCGTCCAACATCCATAGTGCAGGCATCTCAATGTGAGTAGGCAGGACGACGTCTTTCCCGTATACGAGGGCATATGGAGACGTCTCGATGGATTTCTTGACTGATATACGGTCCGCCCATAGCGCTCGGTCTAGTAGCAGGTGCCAGGTCCTCTTGTTTCTTTCCACCGTCTTCTTTATGATCTTCATGAGGTTCTTGTTGGTGGACTCGGCCAGGCCGTTCCCCTGCGGGTAATAGTTAGAAGACATCTTATGATAAATCCCGTTCCTGCAGGTGAACTCGGTGAGTGCAGCGCCTGCGAAACCTGGACCGTTGTCTGTCACTATAGCTTCTGGAATCCCGAAGCGGGTGATCAGACTTTCTAGGAAACTGACAACCGTCTCCTGGTCAGCATGCTTGGTGGGTATTGCCTCAGCCCATCTGGTGAAATAATCAGTGGCCGTCAGAATGAACTTATGGCCCGCCGAAGAATTTGGTGTTATTGTCCCGATGAAATCCAGGCCCCACTGCTGAAATGGAGCTTCAACCTGAATCGGCTGGAGGGGCATTGGAGCATTCTTGTTGCGGCCAGCAAACCTCTGACATTTCTCACATTTCTGAGAGACTGCGTGTGTATCGGCGAAAAGGGTGGGCCAATAATAGCCCGCTTTGATGATTTTTAAGGCCGTAGGCCTTCCTGAAAGATGTCCTCCCGACATTCCAGAGTGGAATTCCTCGAGGACCTTCTCTTTTTCTGTTCCCTTGATGCATCGCAAGAGAACACCGTCAATATTTGCATAAAACAGCCCCTCGGGGCGTAGTACAAACTTCAGAGCCTTGAGTCTGAACCTCCTTCTTTGCGAGGCATCAAGATTATCAGGGTATTGCCCAGTATTGAAGTACCACACTAGGTCATCGGTCCAGTCTCTGGCTTCTTCTGAGGAGTTGGCAAAATCGGCCTCCATCACAGGATCTTCCCACTGACAAGCGGTCACCTCTGCGGCGGCACTCCTGGCCAGTTCCTGACAAAGGGCCCGACCTCTGATAAGCTTGGTGGGCCGAACCTCTATGTCGAATTCTTGAATCTTGGCGATCCAGCCAGCTCTTTTATGACCCGGTTCCCCTTGAATGATGAAATTTCTGACATCGGGGTGGATGACAAACACGGTGATCCGGCTCTGAGAGACGAAGTGCTTGAATTTCTTCAGAGACCTCATGACTGCATGCACTTGCCGCTCGATAAAATTATACCGCTCTTCATGCGGCTGGATTACTTGGCTCAAGAAGGCAATAGGCCGTTCTTCGCCGTCATCTCCTTTCTGGGTCAAAACCGCGGCATAACTCTCTGGCTCTCCGACCGCGTATAGGATGAAATCCTTGGAGTAGTCTGGGTTAACCAGCACGGGGCCCTGAGCAATTCTGGCTTTTATCTCTTCAAAAGCCTTTTTTCTCTCCTCAATCCATATGAACTCGGCATCTTTCTTTAATAGCTCGGCCATTGGCTTTATCACTTGAGCGAAGTCTGGCACAAACTTCCTCACGAAGTTGATCTGGCCGAAGAAGGATTGAAGACCCTTCTTGTTCACTGGGATGGAGAGCTTCATCAGAGCCTCTGCCCTGTCAGGATCAACTGCTAAGCCTTTCTCGGAGATGACATGACCCAACAACTTCCCTTCTCTCACTGCGAAGACTGACTTCTTCGGATTAATAGATATGCCGAACTCCCGACACCTTTCAAATACTTGTTCCAAGTGAGAGTTGTGCTCTTCCCTCTTGTGAGAGAACACTGTCATGTCATCTAGATATATTACAATTATTTTGTTCAGCAGTTCCCGGAATGCAATATCCATGGCTCTCTGGAACGTAGCCCCTGCATTGGACAGGCCAAAGGGCATCCGTTGATAGGCGAACGTTCCCCATTTGGTGGTGAACGCCGTCTTGTGCTGGTCTTCATCTTTCACCCAAATTTGGTTGTATCCCGAGAAGCCGTCTAGGAGAGAGAACCGCTGCGCTCCTGCGACCACATGGAGAATTTGGTCGATCTGCGGGAGCGGGTAGTGGTCCTTGAGGGAGGCCTGGTTCAGGTTGCGGAAATCCACGCAAAGGCGGATATCTCCATTCTTCTTTCTGACTGGGACCAGATTTGCGACCCAAGAAGAATGCTTGATGGGATATATTATTTTTGCTTCGAGCATCTTCAAGAGTTCGGCCTTCATCAAGACTTCAATCTTCGGGTTCACCGGCCTCTGCTTTTGCCTACAGGGTTTAACCCCTTCCTCAAGTTCAATCGTATGTTGGATAACCTCTCGGTCGTACCCCTTCAAGTCTCGATAACTCCAAGCCACAATATCAGGATACCTTCTGCAGAGGGCCTGAATCTGGTCCAGCTCTTCTGGAGTGCTGTCGGTTCCGACTTTAATTGACTTGCCTGGCTCAAGCTCCAGGTCTCTGTACTGCTTGGAATCCACCTTGATCCTATGCGATATTGCTCGGTCATTCTGATCAAAGAGACTCTCTAGGGTAATTAGTCCTTTGGGGACATGGTTGTTTTTTAACTGTATCAACCCCTCATATTCCTCGTCATCAGGGTCTCTACCTTCGATTGTGCTAGCTTCATGAATCAAAAAATTGATGATTTGCTCATCGGAATCGAACACCTGCCAGTGGGTGTCCTTATCAGGCACAGAAGGCCTGTAAATGGTTCTTACCGCCTTAGGCTTCTGCATTAAATCATCAGTCGGGGAGTATCTGGCTCCGATAGACGCTAAGATATCTGCGTGCCTATTTTTCTCTCGGGGAATAGCTCGGACATTGAGGGCCTCAAATGACTCCATCAGGTCCCAGACCCGATTACGGTATGCCTTAAGATAATGCTTCTTCGAGGCACACTTGTTGGTAATCTGGTTGCAGACTAGCTCTGAATCTCCGAAAATTTGCAGTTGTTTGATTCCCAACCTCTCTGCTTTCTTCAGCCCTAAGCACAAGGCTTCATACTCTGCACCGTTATTGGTGCAACTCCAAGCTAATCGGTAGCAGTAAGCTTTCTCTTCTCCTGTAGGCGAGATAAGTAAAACCCCTGCCCCAACGCCGTTTTTGCATCGGGCACCGTCAAAGTACAACTTCCATAGCTCATCGGGGGCAGGGTTTATATCTTCCTTTGCCGTCTCTTTCGGCTTTTCGGGCTGACTAATAGAATAGCAACCGATCTCAGACTCAATCATAGCATTGAAGTCCAGCAAGGAGAATTCATCCTCCGCTCGCAACTCTTTTATAGTTTCACCCACTATGTCCTCTTCCTCAACTTCTTCTGTTACTAGGTTAACTGCCTCATCCTGTTGTCCTTCCTCGGGCAACTTCTCGACCAAGAAGGTGGAAGGCTTGTCATTATAAATCTTCACTCGCCTTCCTTTGAAAGGGACTTCCATGTGGGAGTAGTCCAAAGACAGATATCCGCCTAGCTTGGCGGTAAACTCCCTTGAGAGGCACATGCCAAAATAGGGCTCTAGGTCTACAACTACGACCTCTTGGATTACTGTGATCTGCGGAGCTTTATGCAGTTGAATGGGGATGTCCTTTATGATACCGACAGTCTTCACGGGAGTGCCGTCTAACTGGAGTACGCCTTGGCTGCTCCGTGTATATTCCATGCCGATCTCTTCACAAACTGCCCTGGGCATGACTGTAGTTGAGGCGCCGGAATCAACGATGCAATTGTGCACCACGTATCCTTCCATCCGCAAGGATAGATAGAACGGCGGTGGTCTATTCTTCCCGGTGATTGAACTGGTTAATGGTTGGGCCAGTACTGGTTGTTGCGCTTTACCTCCTTTTACAGACTTCAAAGATTCCTGCAGCAAATCAACCTGGCCAGGGAGCTGAAGGGCATCATACATACTGATTTTGGCCGGGGTCTTCTTGAGTTCCTCAACAATGTTGTAGGCCGAAGCGGCAGGCCCTTCTATCTCCTTTGCAGCTTCGTACTTGCTACGGTACTGCTGCGTTGCTTCAACCCTCTGCCGTTTGGTCAGCGAAGGGTACTTGAGTTTCTCCCTCGCTTGTTCTTTTGTCTCGACTTGAAGTGGAGCTGCGGGGGCTAGAGCCCTCTGAGGGACATTCTTTTCATTTGCCGGCGGCGGTACAGGGTCCTTGTCGGGAGCTTTAGCCATGGGTTGCTCCTTGTTCCTCCTCGTGTACACCTTTAACGGTTGCATTTGAGCCGCATCTGCCTCAATTGGCCTTTTACCATCTTTGGTCAAAAGGGACACCTTCTCCTCCTCAGGGACCAATAAGTCGTGATCTTCTTCTCGAAGCATATTCACTTGGTCCTCCAGGTCACTGCTCGGCCGAGTACCCGCCAGGGTCTGCACATAATGCTGATGAAACATGCAGGTACTCTCGCCGTGAGGATCATTGCAGGTCGAACACCAGTGCACAGGGTCAGAAGTGCTCGGTCCCTCATTAATGGCAGCGTTCCTTGCAGGAGGTCTGTTATCTTGGGTTGTCGCTTGATCTCTTGTCAGTGCCGGAGGAGGGTAGGACCTTCTGGGAGCAAACTCCATCTGAGCTTGCTTCTTCTTCATGATTGCCATGTCGTTGGACAGCGTCCGGTAGACAAAATTGAGATTTTCCATCCCTTGCAGCAACTTTGCTTGGATATCAACGGCTAGAGGAGCCGTTGAAGCGGGTGGTGGCAATGGAGCCAACGGCGGGGCCAAAGGCAATGGAGGGTATAGCGGAGCAGCGGGAGGAGGAGGAGGCAGTGAGGGATACGACGGGGTCGTTGTAAGCGGTGGTGGAGGTGGAGTAGACTGATGTATTTGAGGGGGAAAGTGGGTAATCGCAGGCGCAGGATTCCACGACACAGAAGGATGCGAAGAGGAAGAAGATGTTGAATATGGCTGAGCGGATGCACTAGGATACTGAGTGGATTGTTGGAAGTCAGGATAAATCGGCGTCGGCATTCTATGTGGAAGCTTGCCAACTGAGATCAAGTCTTGTTCCGCTAACTGAGCTAGCTCATACAGCGCAGGAAAGGTATTAACGCGAGCGGCCTTGATCTGCATGGCCATATCGGCATTAAAAGATCTAAGATAATAATGCGCCGCTTGACCGTCACTTGGCCGCAGCTCCTTGGGCACCCTTTTCCATGATCTAGCAAACCTCACATTAAAGTCTGCTATTTCCTCTTGCGGGTGTCTTTGGATTGACTGAAATTGATGCAGGAGGGACGATGGATCAGCAGATTCATTAAAACTCCTGGCCAAACGTTCGGCCAACTCGGCCCAACTGGTGATGGACCCGGGCTGCAAGGACCGGTACCAGTACAGGAGCTTTCCTCTTAGTGAAAGAGCGAGCAATCGAACCATGACGCTCTCGTCTGTGATGCGATGAAACGCGGCCAAAGCTACGATGTCTTGCATGTGTTCATAGGCCGTCTTCCCGTTTCCATCGAACGTGGGTAAGGCCTTCATGGCCGCTTGCGGAATTGGATCATCTCCCAATAAGTTCAGTGGAGAAGCAGAATCCCAAGCAGGAAACATGTCATTCTGCTGATTTTGATTTTGATCCGCCATATTGGCGTTTTGATTTGGCGGTAATGGCGGAGGCTGCAGCGGGTCCGGTTGAACAGGTTCTTCCGGCACTTGTTGCTGCCAATTGAATTGCTCAGGAGCAATCGGATGATCTGGAGAGTTGGGCGGACCTGGGGGGCAGCCGGTTGCAGTGCTATCTGGAGTTGGACCTTGTTCGGCAACTTCAGCTTCCCTTGATGATGATCCGTCCCGAGAAACGTGTGTTCTTACTAGCCGAGGACGCTCTCCAAAAGCGTCGATGTCGAGCTCGTAATACTCGGGTTCTTCTTCAGAATTTCTTACTCTCCATCTCGTTTGCATGAAGACAGGATATGCTTGGACCGGTCCGCGAGACTTGGAGGGTGTCTGAGTTCGACAGAGTCAGAGTCGCCAGATGTTCAAAAAACCGTCAGCAATGAAGTGAACATCGACACCTTCAATGCTGCTTATGCGGTGGGACTGGTCCCACCGGGCGTGCCAGAAAAGTACTGTTGGTTACAAATCTGCCATGAGGAAAGGATTTGTTGTCGTTGCGCCCTCGATTCGCCCAACAACTTGAAAGGCCGGAAGGAAGGAATGCCTTCCGTGCCAATCTCCGGAGGAGGCCGGCTTCCTATGTAACTTTTCGGTTTCAAGATAAGGGAACTGGAAAGAAATAAAAGAGATAAGGGATAGAAACGGTGGTATTCAGCTTTGGGAAAGAACAAGCAGCACAATCACTAACTAGCAACTAAACCAACAACAATCAAAACAATACATGTAACAGAAACCAGCTATGAGATTCTTCCCTATGTATCCTTAAACATGCATTCCAGGCTCAGATAATTGCCAATGCTGCGATCCAGAATTCAGAATGACAGCAATCAGAAAAATAAATGAGTAAATGCAGAAATGACACGAATAAGGCAGCATAAAAGAAAGAGACACAATTGGAGCCAAAGTATGAATTGTATTTGAAGCAAACAGTCTTAGCTACAACAGCTTTCTTTAGCAATATGTTCCCCCCCTATTACAATATAATGAACTGCTATTTATAGCAGAATTTCCCCCCAGATTACAATGTGGGCACAAATACCCAAACCTATTGTTGAGTGGTATTTTCACCCGATTGTGAAAACACACTCTCCGATAGGATTTGGGTTCTAAATCCTCTGCTTGCAAAGAAATTAAACAAGTAACTTCTCCAAGGTTCCTGTTATGTTAGCATTTTGCATCTGTGTATTAATAATCTCAAATAAAGATATTCAATTAAAATGCTTGGAACACCTTAGTGGTTGCAAGTAACTAAAAACAAGGGGCACTGTGGTTTATTTTACTGTGAAACTTTAATGATTGTTCATTGAACCCTGATAAAGCAAATGTGATTTGGTCTCTATATGACCATGCTGTAACTTCAAAATGAAATTTAATGAAATGCCATAAATGAAGGAATTATTTATGGATTTTGAAGTTTTTTAATTTTTTTATTTTATTTTAATGCTTGAAAAATAAAATTGGAACTTCTAAAAATAAAGTGCAGCAAAAAGAAAATAAAATGCAAAAGAAAAAGAAATTAAAATTGCATTCAGTTTGATGCTATCCCGTCCTGGCAAAACCGAAGATGTGAGGTTTCCATGCATGCAACCTAACCTATTGGACCTGCAAACACGCACAATCCTGATAAGCTAAGTGCTGATTCAAAGGGTTTTGAAATAAAATTCAAATTTCGAACATTCGCCTAATGCAACCCACAAAAGTGGCATTTAACATTATCTATAAATCCGAAATCTGAAAAATGAAAGAATAAACATTAAATCTATAGCATGCACAGAAGATCTCCTTCTTTCTTGCCCACAAGATGCAAATTTTTGAACACTCCTGCATTAAAAATAAATCATGTTACAATAGCAGAATCTCTGGTTTTCTCAAAACCGAAAAAGGGAAGAAAAACACTCCCAAGCAGGCCCAGAATGGCTTCTCGCCTTAGGCACTGCAACTCTGCTCGCAGCGGTTTTCGACCCTCGTACCAATCTGCTTCTACTTTTAAAGCTTTGGTAAATTGCTCTCCTTGTTTCGTCTTCGCTCCTCGTTTCACCTTCCTTCCCCTTTCGATTGCTTTTGACTTTATGTTCGATATTGAGATGTTTGATATTTTCTACGACCTGTAACGCTTCTGCAGCCTTTACACATGTATGCCACGTGTTTCACATTTTTCTGCATGTTCTATAATGGCCCCATGTAAATCATGACATTTTATGCATGCAGCTTTGCTCCTTTACTTTCATCGCAAAATCGTGACATGTCGCGATATCGTGACATTTTCTCGCCTTTGCCGCAAGCTTCTCCAAATCGCGACTTGTCTATCGTGCTTTTCTTCTGATCGTTTTCTTCTTGTTGTCAGAAATCGTGATGCTTTTCTTTGCTTTCTGGATATCGTGACGTTTTTTCTTTTTCATCCCTTGCTTTGTCGCGAAATCGCGACGCTTTTAGCCTTGCCTTTTGAGTTTGACCGTGATTTTGTGACATGTCATGATTTCGCGACAATTTTCCATTTCCTTCTCTCTCCTCTCTGGACCGCGACGGAGCAACATGTCGTGATATCGCGACACTTTTTCATTTTGGCGACGACGAGCAAACATGTCGCGATATCGCGACACTTTTCATTTTTGGACGACGGAGCGACATGTCGCGATATCGCGACACTTTTTCATTTTGTGCAATTTTGCCTTTTTCTTGATTTTTAGCATCTGGGTCACTGAGATCTTCTTTGAAAGCATGCAAAAAAGGTGGGTCCCCAATTTTGGGGTGTGTTGTGGATCAGCCACAACAAATGGTGACTCTGCTGTCAAATGCTCTTGAGCATTTTGGTGAGAACCCAACCTGGAAGTATACAAACTCGAAAACCAGCATTAGCACATAAGAAATATAAACGAATGCCCATAGATCAAAAATACATGAATCATCAAAATCATTAAGTATCAGCTCGGTGTGTGCAATGTGTTTTCATTCCCTATCGTTTGAAATTGATCAACATTCCATCGTCAGTTTTACATGAATGCATATGTGAGATTGTGAATGATTTGTGTAACCTAATAAATATGCTAAGAGATTTTGCTTTTATAAAAGGCATAGTCTTTCTTCTAGTATCATACACAAACATTCAAGATTATCAAACCCTCTTAGGATCAACTATATGTATAATGAATTGCTTTATTAGATCCCAAAGTTGGTTATGAGTCCCTACTATCTTGAACCCATGTGTAAGTGAAAGTGAAATCGAGCTTTGGGAAATCGGACTCCCAACCTAATCGAGATGGGAGTTTAACCCTATTCTTACTACTCTGATTTGGAATTCATTACCTCACTTTGAGCAAAATAATTTAACCAATTATGGAAGAAATGGTCATGCTAGTCTAACCCTTTGAACAATCAGTGGTCTTGTTTTTTAGACAAGACATGTTGCCATGCATGGGCATACTTAACCCCATAATCCATGACTTAGCTTCATTTCTTTGGACCTTGGGGATGACTACCCATCCTTTGCGAGAGGACAAGTAGTACGATCCTTCCAATCCAATATAAATATGAGATGGGAAAAATTAATTTTTTACTTCTTGGACCTTGGGGATGACTACCCATCCTTGCTAGGGACATGTAGTACGATCCTTCCAATCCAAGCTTTGGATGAAAAATGGAGAATATTAATTTTATTGCTTGGACCTTGGGGATGACTACCCATCCTTTGCAGAGGACAAGTAGTACGATCCTTCCAATCCAAGATTTATCATGAAATGAGACATAGGAGCTTTGGGGAATCAGATTCTCAACCTAAGCGAGATGAGAATTTATGCCCTATCCTTACTACTCCATGTAGGTCAAATCAAAGCTTTGGGGAGTTGGATCCTCAACCTAAGTTCGATGAGGATTTAGCCCTATCCTTACTACTCTGATTTTAGGCTTTAAGCTTTATGGAAGTGGTCAAAACCACTGTTTTAAGGATCATGTTGCATAAATAGGATAGACATGAAATACTTCTTTCGCCCAACCTTTTCTTCCAAGCAAGGTTTTGATCATTTTGCTCAAGATCCTTTTTAATGTGTATAAAATGTGCTTGGTTCTAGATATCTCAAGACTCAGTTCCCAACCTTAGGATTTTCTTCTTATTTATGTGATAGCATAACCTTAAGAGGATTTGACACACTTTAATGATTTGTATTTGAAATGCATTTGCAACTAAGATGGCATGTATGTGCAAAGTGAGATGTAATATGAATGCATTGTCTTTTGAAATGCAGATGAAATATTGCCATATAAAACTGACTACTTCATGCATCACAAGTTTCAAACGATATTATTAAATTGTTTGTATTTCTTGTGGAGCTTTCTACCACATAATTCCAATGTTCCATATTTCCCCGATCTAGAACATAAGTTAGCATCTCAAGGCAACTTTTTCATCATTTTTTTTTTTATATAGACAAACAAAACATGTCAAATAAACACACAACTTTAAATTAAAACTTATTCAATCCAAAACCAAATTGCAATCCCAAAAATGAAAATTTGAAAACACAAACCCAAAACCAAAAAACCAAAATCTATATACAAATGTACACTATAATACAAGATGATGCAAAGCTTGGATTATCACTTTCCTGGATCCCAAACATGATTAGAACATTTCAACAAAAATATAACGTGATATGCATGCCAAATGTTGTGGGAATCCCACAAAAACAAGACTAGACCAAACAATGCAACAAATTTCCACTTGCCATGCTCACCATACCAATTTGATTTAGTTCCAATAATACTCCCATAGGTGAGCATCAAATTACTAAAATGATTAGACAATAAATGATTTTCAATTTTATCATGTCTATTCTTTAAAATGTAAACTTCATAATTCCCTCCTTGATTTAGAATTAGGCTATCCTTTTCAAATATGCAATTTTGTAAGTAGGAGCCTATTTCTACAAATTTCAAAGCCAAATCATTTTCCAAATTTGTAGGCCAATCAAATTTGTGTAACAATTTACAAGCATCTAGGATATTTACTAAATTAGGATCATTAAAAGTTTTTATCCTAGATTCAATTAGTAATTGTTGATGAATTTGGTTTAACAATTCAAGTGCATCAACTTCTTTTCCATTCATTAAAACAATGTTATTAAAGGTGTGATTAAAAATTATACCTTGTTTTTCATTTACCTTTAATGACATTTCACCATAAACATCATTCAAATTCAAAACATGGTCATGCAAATTTTCAACCCTCAAATGTTCTTGGTCAAAGTGTATGTCCCATGACTCATCTTGATGATCCTTCATTTGAGTTGCTTCCAATTGATCAATCTCTTTGTCATTTGGTTCTAATTCTTTGTTCACTATCCATGGTATCTCTTCATTTGAATCCTCAAAATCATCATGCAAACTTGCATCCACACTTTCAATGAATTTATATTCAACATGATCAAATTTTGTCACCTTTTCAAATCTTGTGAATATGAGATCTTCGTATGATGTAGAAGGTTCAACATCCCGCATATCAAGTGAAATATGAGTTTCATCTATAGGGATGTGAGAAAAGAATGCATTATCATATCTCCCCCAACCATTGTAAAAATCGTCATCCAAATCCATAGAATGAAACTCCATGATGTTTGTGACATGATCTTTTGATTCATTCATCAATTCTTTTTCTTCTTTGTCCTTGGTAATAGGATCATTATAATCTTCCAAAATTTGATGAGATTTGAAACCCTCTTCCAAAACATCCTCAAATTGTACAGGAGTTGTAATATCTTCCTTTGAGTAGGCGATTATGTTGTCCTTGTATATCAATTGGCACACAAGTTTCATTAGTAGTTTTGGATTGAGTGAAGTCTTCCCACTTCTTCCAAGCATCATAATAATCATCTTTCAAAATCAAGTGGTGACGTTCAACTACTTCTTCAACATCTTCCAATTCATCAATGTGTTTCTCATCAAATTCATCTTCACCTTCCTTAGATGGTTCAATTATTTCCAAAAGTGGGTTATTTCTTGAATTCAAATTTATAAGGCTATCATCGTCCAAATTAGTAACCCATGATTCAATTTTATCATAATTTGGAGGGTGAAGAATTTCTTGATCTTTAATTTTACACATCTCATCAATAGTATCTTCCAAGAACAAGTGGTGAAACTCTATCATGTCTTCAAATTCATTTATTGGTTTTCTTTCCATTTCACTTTCAACCACTTCATTCAATTCTATGGTGGGTTCCATCCTATCACATATATCAAACATTGTTGAATTTAGAACCCCTTCATCCGGATAATCGTGTATCTCTATGAATGAGATCATTTCTGCATAATCCTCACTAGTGGATGTTGGCTTATCAATTTGCACCTCCTCGTGGACTACATCTAAGGTGGTTGTAAGATTTGGATATTCAAATTCATCCCCTTGATCATTCACCTTAGGTATCATTGGAGTGGAGGGTGCTATGTTTGATGGTTGGTGTAGGTTGGCATCAAAAGAACAATCTCTCATGTGAACATGTTGTGCCTTTTCTTCTTCAAGACCTTGTCGTTCTATCTCTTCTAAGACCTCATGGATTTTCTCTAGGGACAAACCACTCGGTTTTTCCTCAATGAGTGAAGCAAGTGTGGGGTGTATGGCTCCTAGGTATACTTCCATGGCTTCCTCTTCTAATGTGTTAAAATTTTCCCACATTTGGGAGTGCAACTCATGAAATCTTCCATTGAATTGACTCAAGGATTCATTAGGCTCCTTACATATGGAGGTAAACTGATTTTTCAAGATTTCTAAGTCAACCTTGATTACCAAAATGGTAAAGATAGGCTGCTTCTAGTTGTATCCAAGAAGTCCTAACCTCCATGGGTAGTTGGCTGTACCAAAAGAATGGTTTATCATCCAAAATGTATGCAAATAACTTACAAGCCACCTCCTCATAGAAAATCTGGAATTTACATAATGTATCCTTGTAGACATGCAGTTTTTGCAAGTATCCTAGTGGCACCTCTTGATTAAAACACCGTAAAAAATCCAATAACATTTTAGGAATTTGATAGGGTACCACAGGTATAGATAAACCCTTATAATGATCCTCTATCATTGATACCATTCTCTCTCTTAGAGAAATTATTTCAGCTCTTAGGGATACCATTTGCTCCTCAAGTGTTGCCATTAGTGAAACTTAAAATGTAATTTTAGAACCAAATCTGTTGAATATTCAACTTGCAATGTAAAAAAATCAAGTTAGCATCAACTAAGAGATGTACTTATTAAAATCAAATGTCAAGTAATTGCATGAGACCAAAATTTTCAAAATTAAATCAAATCACATATTTCTGTATGAACAATCAGAAAAGTGTTAGAATAATATACAACATACCTAAATTGCTTAAAATAGAACAAGTAAATAAATTCAGGCCGTCCTTTTACAATCTGTTGAGTGTTAGAGGACTAAAGCATAAAAATTTAAATTTAAATAACACTAAAATAAACCCGTTCGGCCCTCCTAGCACCAATCCGTTGAGTGGTGTTAGAGGCCGAAGATGCTAATCAAATGGACTTGAAATATTTAGCAATGTAAAGCTCTTAAACAATTATAAACCTATAGCATCTAAAATCACGATAAAATAAACCACCTTCGGCCCTCCTTCTAGCGCCAATCTGTTGAGTGGTATTTTCACCCGATTGTGAAAACACACTCTCCGATAGGATTTGGGTTCTAAATCCTCTGCTTGCAAAGAAATTAAACAAGTAACTTCTCCAAGGTTCCTGTTATGTTAGCATTTTGCATCTGTGTATTAATAATCTCAAATAAAGATATTCAATTAAAATGCTTGGAACACCTTAGTGGTTGCAAGTAACTGAAAACAAGGGGCACTGTGGTTTATTTTACTGTGAAACTTTAATGATTGTTCATTGAACCCTTATAAAGCAAATGTGATTTGGTCTCTATATGACCATGTTGTAACTTCAAAATAAAATTTAATGAAATGCCATAACATGAAGGAATTATTTATGGATTTTGAAGTTTTTTAATTTTTTATTTTATTTTAATGCTTGAAAAATAAAATTGGAACTTCTAAAAATAAAGTGCAGCAAAAAGAAAATAAAATGCAAAAGAAAAAGAAATTAAAATTGCATTCAGTTTGATGCTATCCCGTCCCGCAAAACCGAAGATGTGAGGTTTCCATGCATGCAACCTAACCTATTGGACCTGCAAACACGCACAATCCTGATAAGCTAAGTGCTGATTCAAAGGGTTTTGAAATAAAATTCAAATTTTGAACATTCGCCTAATGCAACCCACAAAAGTGGCATTTAACATTATCTATAAATCCAAAATCTGAAAATGAAAGAATAAACATTAAATCTATAGCATGCACAGAAGATCTCCTTCTTTCTTGCCCACAAGATGCAAATTTCTGAACACTCCTGCATTAAAAATAAATCATGTTACAATAGCAGAATCTCGGTTTTCTCAAAACCAGAAAAGGGAAGAAAAACACTCCCGAGCAGGCCCGAATGGCTTCTCGCCTTAGGCACGCAACTCTGCTCGCAATGGTTTTCGACCCTCGTACCAATCTGTGCTTCTACTTTTAAATTTTAGCTTCTCCTTCCAGTTCTTTCTCTTCTTCTCGTTTCACCTTCCTTTCCCCTTTCATTGCTTTTGAATTTATGTTCGATCAGAACGATTTCGATATTTTCTGTTGACATGTAACGCTTCTGCAACCCTTACACATGTACGCCACGTGTTTCACACTTTTTTGCATGTTCTGTAACGGCCCCATGTAAATCGTGACATTTTTATGCATGCAACTTTGCTCCTTTACTTTCATCGCAAAAATGTGACATGTCACGATATCATGACATTTTCCTGCCAGCAGCCTTGCCAAATGCAACCTGTCATGAAATCATGACATTTTAGTCTTATGAAATCGTGACGCTTTTCATCTCCGCTACACCTCTCGTCGCGAAATCATGATCCTTTTTCACTTTGGAGCTATGCTTCGGGGTATCCGTCCGGAAATCGCGACGCTTTTCTTCCTTGGTACGTTTTTTTTCGCTTTTCTCTATGAAATCATGACGTTTTTCTTTTTTTTGAAATCATGCCTTTTTTTTCCTTTTTTAATTTCATCGTGCTATTTCTCCTTCGTGGCCCTTTGCTTCGTCGCGATATCGCGACGTTTTTCTGCTTCGTGCCCCTTTGCTACTTCTGTCGCAAAATCGCGATGCTTTTAGTGCCTTGCCCTGTTTGACTGGTTTGACCACGATTTTGTGACATGTCATGATTTCGCGACAATTTTCCATTCTGCCTTTCTCTCTCCTCTCTGGACCGCGATGGAGCAACATGTCGCGATATCGCGACACTTTTTTCATTTTCAGGCCGCGAACACGCAACATGTCGCGATATCGCGACACTTTTCATTTTTCGCCAGCTGACGGAGCGACATGTCGCGATATCGCGACACTTTTTCATTTTGTGCAACTTTGCCTTTTTTCTTGATTTTTAGCATCTGGGTCACTGAGATCTTCTTTGAAAGCATGCAAAAAAGGTGGGTCCCCAATTTTGGGGTGTGTTGTGGATCAGCCACAACACCTACAAAAGCCATAAAAAGTGGCCATATTTGATCTTTATTGGCTGTAGCTGTACTCGAAGTATGATTCTCCTTGATTCTGGTATGGCCTTTGACAAATTTGGTAGCTGGGAAGGGGATGGCCCTATTGGTCACAAATCTTCCACATGAAAGAATTTTGGTATGTGTATGTGCCCTAGACCTGGACCAACGTTGAAAGGCTAAGGGGAAGAGATGCCCCCCATGCCAATCTCCGGAGAAAGGTTAGCTCCTTTACTAGACTATTGTTTTTTTTAAATGAGAGTGTAGGAAAGAAATAAAAGAGTAGGGTGCAGGAAAGAAATAAAAAGAGTAAAGGGTATAGGAAAGAAATTAAACCGCTGAATATCACAGTGGGAAAGAACTAGCAGCACGATCACTAACTGATAGCTTGAAGTAGCAGCAATAAATACAAAGAATAAAACATAAATGAACACCACGCTAACTTTCCTATGTATCCTCTGGAAAAGTTCCAGGATCCACTTATCTTCCTACGCCTAAATCCAGATTTCAGAATTACAGCAGTTAGGAAAATATGTGAACATAGCAGAAACCCTAACCATAGGCAGCATACAAGAAAATTAACACAGCGTTGTCTCCCCTATGTATCCTCCAGGAGAATTCCAGGGTTCTGTCCCCAATTACACACCTAAATCCAGGATTCAGAATTACAGTATGCAAATGAAGAAACTAAATAGCAGAAATAATCACAAAAGGCAGCATACAAGAGAGAAATGAGGCCCAAAGTTCTTAATATCAATTGCAAAAATCAAGTTACAACAGTTTTCTAGCAGAAGTTCCCCCCTTTTCTCATTACAATACTAGGGTTTTTATAGAGGACCCGACCCTTTGAGCCATTAATGCGTTGGATTCAAAAGTACGCCCCTAGCAGTTACAAAAATTCGTGCTCGTCCCCTTCTGCGACTGAGGTTTCACATCCATTTCCACAATTAGCAACCATGGCCGCATCAACCAGGAAAATCTACATTTATGAGTTGTTTGACTTGTCCTGGGCCGCTCCAGGTGAGGTGCTCGAGTGGATGCATAAGTTGCCCTTGCCCTTCTTTGCAACTGATAACTCGTATTCTATTGCTACAAATGGGCATCGGGTCTTTCGGGCTAGAAAAAATGCATTTATGAAACACTCAATTGCCTTGGATAAAAACCCAGCCTTGAAATGTGTGCTTTTCAGGAGAAGCACCATCTTCAGAAAAAGTTCCATAGAAGCCTCGCTGAGAAATTGGCCCGAACTGGCAGTTCGCTAGATTTTTGGCCGACTTGGCCGACTTTGGCCGACGTTGGAATTATGGTCGACATTGGGATTCTGGCCGATTTTGGGATTTGTGGTCGACATTGCTTTGCAACTGACTTGAGCTTCATGACTGACATGAGGTTCATAGCCAACATGGAGCTTCACTGGTGAAGTGAAGTTTTCTGGCTAACTTAGAGCTTCGTTGGTGAAGTGGAGGATTTTGGCCGACGTTGGATGTTTTGACCGACATGAACTTCGCGGTCAACATGAGCTTCGACGAAGTGGAGGCCCAAAATGGTAGTTCGACCAAATTCTAGGCGAAGTGCTCCTCTTGCCTTAAAAAATTTTCTACCAACCGGAGGTTCGCTAAAATTGTTGCCAAAGTGAATGCTTCATTAAAATTTTAGCCAAGTGACCCCACTGACTTAGAAAATCCCAGCAACTTACAATCACAACTTTGCAACTTTTCTTCCCAAAGTAGGTGCTTTGGCAGCTTCACAAGCGAAGCTCCTTCCATGCCTTAGAAATTTTTTGGGCTCAAACTTAGGCTTTCCTATCCCTTCTTTGCGAAGTTTCCCCTTTCCTTCTTTTTGTTCAACGAAGCTTCTTATCTTACCCTATTTTGCTAGCAAAGTGACCTGCCAGCCTTATTTCATCATCTAGACGGGGAGGTTTGCTGGAGTTGGTGTCGAAGTGGAGGTTTAGCGACCAAAGAGCTCGAAGTGGCAACTTTGTAGCATTCTAGGCAAAGTGCCCCTCATGCCTTCGAATTTTTTTTGAGCCCGAAGTGGACTTTTGGGGGATGTATGTCCCGGGGCCATAACTTTTGATCCGCTGACTCGATCATCTATTGTAATATATCGTCAGAAAGCTTGCAAAGAGATCTACAATAATGAGACATCAAAATATTAATTCATCCACTTTATCATCCTCTTTTAGGGCCCATAAAAATACCAACACCTCTATATGTTCTTTGCTGATTTACAGTTCCATACTTACGCAAACTTTTGTCAAAAAATTTAATGTGGCAAAAATGCCAGAAGGCCCATTAATGTGGTGGATGTAGCGGTACTTTGCCTCAAATGCCCACTACTATTTTTCTTCAATGGTCACCCACCATGATACTTGAGTATGGTCTTGGTTGTACTAAAACAGACCCTGATATCGAAAATATTGACTTGTTACCTCAGGGAAAATGGCTACTTAGCTGGCAAAATTAGGGTGGAAAACCACCTCAAAATGCTCGAAAAGAAACATTGCTTACTACCCTGGAGCTGGCTGGCTGCTTCGATCTTGAACAAGGAAAATTTATCCTGAAGCGCTCTAGAAAGAGAGGCTTACCCTCTAGCGCTACCAAATGACAGCGCTTTAGGACACATTTTGTCCCTTAGCAAAAATTGACCCTTTTCCAACTTTTCCACTAAGTTCCAAAAAATGACCCCATAACGCTCATCCTCAACAAATTTTCCCTGGAGCGCTCAAGACTGTAGTGATCTGGGGCACTTTTTACTTAGAAAGCTTTACGCTCTCTTGCTTCCTCCTTGGCAGCACCCAAATTGCTCCAAAGCGCTCCAGGAACAGAAAAATGCCCGAAAGTGCTTGGAGCTACAGCGATTTGGGGTAAAATTTTAGACTCAGTCAAAAATAGCACTTCTTATATATTTTTTGCAATTAGGCCTAAAAGTGCTCCATAGTGCTCTAGGCCAACAAAATTACCCCAAGGCACTCCAAACTATAGCGATTTGGGGAGGGTTTTACACTTAGTAAAAAAACAAACAAACAACCATCAATTTTTAAAACCCTTCAATATTTTCTCTATAACACCCTAAATAGGAAGATGTGCTTCAAATCTCTGCCTATCTGCTGCGATTTAGGGACGAATCTGGAAGATAGCAGAATTTTCAAAAAAAAATTCAAATTTTACACCTCTTGCAAAATATGGCAACAAGGACTAATCACATTAGAGAGTTTGTTCGACCAGAATAATAGAGCAATCTCCCACATGATCAAGATGATAAAAGGTAATACAAAGAGCTCAAATTGGAACTAGGAAAAGTCATCAAGGTTGGGATAGATTGTACCCTAGAATAACTAGAGCAGATTCAGGCTTTATGTCGTGCATATCTAGATATTGTGGCATAGTCCTATCAGGACCTGGAGGGGTACGACCAAGAGGTCATCCAACATACAATTGAGTTGCAAGAAGGGGTTAGACCCTGTAGATAGAAGTAGAGATCGGTCAACCCAAAGATTGAAGTGTTGATGAGGGCAGAGCTCCTCAAGATGCTTGAAATGAAGATCATTTACCTGATAAAGCACTTTTTCTAGGTTGCTAATTTGGTTTTGGTTATAAAAAAGAACGAAGAAATTCCCCTGTGTGTTGATTTCTAAAATTTGAACTAGGCCTCTTTGAAGGACCATTACCCACTCCCACAGATTAACCAGATTCTCCACGTAGTGGCAGGAGCATAGCATTTTGCCCTCTTGGATAGCTTCTTCAAATATAATCAGATCTGGGTGAAGGACAAAGATTAACATAAGACAACGTTCACCACCAAATGGGGGATGTTTGCCTATCAACGTATGCCCTTCAGTCTATCCAATGAAGGGGCCACTTTCCAAAGATCTATGGATCTGGCATTCGGTGAACTATTGAACAAAATTATTATCATCTATCTAGATGATATGACTGTGTTTTCACACAGGATAGAAGAACATGCCTCGTACCTGCAGCAAGTATTTGAGAGATATCGAGAGTTTGGCATATCCATCAACCCGAAGAAATATGTCTTCGCAGTGAAGGAAGGGAAGCTTCTAGGATATGTTATCTCAAAAATAGGGCTCATTGTTGACCCTGACAGAGTGGATGCTCTTCTTAAACTTACTCTTCTGATAAACAAGAAGGGGCTATAATATTTCTTCAGTCAGATCAACTTCGTAAGGAAGTTCATCCCTAATTTTGCCCAAGTCATCAAGTCGATGCCCGAAGTCCTGAAGAAAAATGTCGAGTTCATCTAGACCAAGGAAAGGAGGAAGGTATTTGAAGATATCAAGGCTCGAATCGCCCAAGCACCTGCGTTGGTTAACCTGGACTATTCCAAAGACTTCATTTGGAATAGTTCGGGTTAACCAGCAAGCATCAGTGAATTTGAGCATCGATAAATTTTGGGACTCTATTTGTTGCCCTAAGTCATATAACTTACAACTCAAATCCATTCGTTTTTGGAAATATTTTGCTAACTGAATCTGATCTATGTTGTTATCTGAATGAAAAGTAGTAGACTCAAAAATTTTGACATCACTAGCATCAAGTCCATTAGGGTCATCAAAACAACTAGAATCTTCATTATGTGCATTTTCATCAAATGAAGGAACATGCATGTCAATAGAAACAATTTGTGATTCCATCATACATACCTCATGTGAATTAGGTTCACCTCCAAGAATTTCATTATGTAGAATATCATCATGTATTAATGAGCTGCTACTGGGAAAGGTGTAAGGATCATCATACTGTTGCCATAATTTGCTAAGGGGTAAAAATTTTGAGAAATGAAAAAATACTGCTACGAATTTCGGACTAGATTCTTTCCTTCCTCCCTCCTTTCTAGCTTTGTCTAAGCAGTCTTCATGTTTTCAATTTTAGTTTCCAAGTGTTAAATAGATTTTGCAGGTTTGGAAAAAGCCTAGAATTTTTCTAAGGCAGGGGCACTCCCATGGTCGCTCTCTTTCTAAGCGATTTCAGGAGTCACTCCCTTTTTTTAGTGATTCCCAGCATTTCCCTTCTCTTCAGCGATCGATGGCAACATCAAACAGCAGAAGCGAACAGGAAAATTGTCAAAATTTTGTCTAAGTGTAGACTTCCCGCGAGTCGCTCCATTTTGGAGCGACTCCCATCTTCGCCAGCTTTTTCCAGCGATCCTTGGCATCAACGACCATCGGCTATAAGCGAAGCATGAAAAAATTCTAAGGCACGAACTGTCGATGTCGGTCGCTCCACTTTGGAGCAAACCCCCTGGTCGCCCTTCCTTTCCAGCGATGCTTTTCATCACTGTAGTTTCCAGCAAACCGCGATAGGGGGAAAAATCGAAACAATTTCTAAGTTTGAAAAGTTGATGTTCGTCGCTCCCTTTTCAGATGACTCCCGTGGTCGCTCTGCTTTCCTAGCGATGCCCGACGTTGCTCCAGTTTTTAGCGACCGTGGTCAACAAGGGAGGGTAAAGCAAAAAACATCTAAGTTTTTTGTGATGTCGGTCACTCCATTTTGGAGTGACTACCGTCGTCGCCCAGATTTCCAGCGATCTCCAACAACTGCATTTTTTAAAGTGTTGACATCGGTCGCTCTGTTTTGGAGTGATTCTCGATGTCGCTACAGCTTTTCGGCTACTTTGGGCATCTCCTTTCTTTCCAGCAATCGTAGGTGAGGAAGTTGTAAATTTTTCTAAGGGATAAGGTGGAATGTTGACGTCAGTCGCTCATTTATTCAGTGACTCCCATCATCGCTGTCGTTTCCTGGTGACTTTCGTCATCCCCCCCATTCAACGACTACGAGCATAAAAGGATAGAAGTTGCAGTTTTTTCTAAGGCAAAGTGCATCCTGAGTTTGCTCCATTTTGGAGTGACTCCTGAGGTCGTTGTTTTTATTTAGTGACTCTGGTCAACACCCTCGTTTTCAGAAAATCTCAAGCTTAGGCTAAACACAGGAATTTTGGGATTTGAGCCAGTCAGAGTACAATAGGAGTATTTCAAAAGTATAGGGTAGGTGGGCATTAAGAGAAATTTTTAACAACATATTGTACTACACCTACTGCATTAATCAAATGCGCCTTCTCAACCACCAAAATTGTTCGAAGCTATACCAAATTCAGGTGAATCTTGTTGTAGGTATGCTCACGGCCAATAGAGGTCAAATCTCGATAGCTTTTGTAGTCCTTGGGTTATGTGCAACATTGTAATTGGGGGAAATTTTTTTCTATAAATAGCAGTGGACTTTCATTGTAAAAGAGGGGAACATATTGCTAAGAAAGCTCTACTATAAACAAACTCTTGCTTCTAATTCAAAGCATACTTGGCTCTGACATTTACCTCTTTCTTTTATGTTGCCTTCTACAAGTATTTCTACATCTTATTCATTTATTTTCATGATTTTTGTAATTCTGCATTCTGGATTAAAGCATTGGCAATTAAGTGAATCTGGAATACTGAATGAAGGATACATAGGAAGGAATCACATTGTTAGTTTTTGTTACATGCTTTGTTTTGATTGTTATTAGTTTGGGTATTAGCTAGTAATCGTGTTGCTTGTTCTTTCCCACCATAACCACATGCTATTTACATCTCTTTCTATATTTTATAAATTTATTTCATGTTCTCTTATCAAAAACCCCTAGTAGTTTAGTAGAGGAATCAACCTTCTTTGGAGATTGGTACAGAAGGCATCCCTTCCTTTCGGAATTTCAATCTCTTGGGCAGATCTAGGGTGCAAAAAGACCAAATCCTTTCCTATATGGTAGATTCATAACCAACAGTTTCTTTGGCATGCCCGATGGGACCTGAAGAGTTCCACCCCATAAGTGGTATTGAAGTATCGGTGTTCACTTCAGTGTTGTCGAATTAGAACACCTAGCTACTCTGTTGAACCTGAATACTTTTCGAGTCTTGAAGACCGATCTGAGCTTTCAAGCCCCTCATGCATACAATATGGAGAGTTATACAGACGAAGGAAGAGCCTAAGTATTACGAGCTTGATATCATTGCCTTTAGAGAACGCCCCAGGCTAGTTGGATCCAATATCCATCTAGGCGAAGCATCTTCACAAGAAGTCGTGGTTGACAAGCAAGGTCCAACTTTGGATAGTACTGACAATTATCCTCCAAATCCTGTGAACTCTCTGGATCATTAGGTTGATACGGTGCAACCTGATCAGTAATTAGCTATTGTTGGGATACCTATTCAACCCAACCTGAATTCAAACATGGTAAACATCCCACAAAATCAGAACCAATAGCAAAATCAACAACAAAATCAATCGTCGACTACCCTGCCTCCTCCAAAGCTATTTCTAGCCTAGAATTCTATTGGATCGCTCAATCTATCCGGGTAAGCTGCTCTTCCAAATGCGGCCTTGAAGGTTATACCCACGTATGATGGTACTGGGAATACAACATATGAGCACATCCAGGATATCATGGCCCTAGCCGCACTTCACAACATCACCGCTAAAAGTGTTATGGTCTAACTACTGGCCCTGTGTCTACGCAAAAAGCTCCTGTATTGGTACAGATCCTTGTCGACTGGCACTGTCACTGGGTGGGGTTAATTGGTGGGACAACTGATGAAGGGATTGAATGAGTCTGCAGATCCATCATCTTTTTTACATCATTTCACAACCATTCAATGGTATCCATGCGAGGAGATGGCAGATTTTAATTTGAAGTTCACAAGGTCCTGGAAAATGGTACCCATTGAGCTACGATCGACTTCTGGCCAAGCTACCTGCTATTTCCTTAGAGCATTCAACTCAAATATTAGTATGATCATCAATTTTTCCCACATTAACACTTTCCCCGAGTTGTACGAGTTAGCTCAAAATGCAGAGTTGGATTTGATTGCCATTGGTAGACTCCCACCTAGGATGCCGATGCTAATTTGCCCTAATTTCCCGTAATCTCAGTATCCTAGTGCATCTTCCCAACCACTAGGCACGTCTTCCACAAAATAGAATTAATCATGGAATCTCGTTCCAGTGGTCACCCAATTCTCTCCTCCTCAAGTGCATTTTCCCACTCCACAATCATCGTAGCCTTCGTCACTTTCATATTTTCTTGCACTTCCATCTCCTCCACAATATCTGACATTGGCCCTAGCCCCACCATTGGTGCCATTGCCTCCGCCAGCCCAATGAGCACCACAATCTATTGATGTGTAGTCCAAGATCCTACAACAAGTAGAGTCTCTTACTTCCATCTGACAAACGATGTCTAATGACATGGCTGTTATGAAGAAGAAGCAGCCCAACAAGAATTCATTCCTAGGAGACCATATCCTCCTCCGACGCTGACAAGAGACCAAGTACCTCAAGTTAACAGACATCTCGCGAGGAATGATGCTATCAATGAAGAGTCGGGCACTTCAGATTACCTGCACTGATGCTTTACATGCAATGATCCTCACAAGGAATACAACTGCATGCTTCACCAACATTATGTCCAAAATATAGCAAAAAGTGCCTTGGGTGATCAATTCAACATGATTCGGGAAGAGGAGCACAATTTTGCTATCTCAAAGGAGGAGTCGGTGTTCATTCTGACCAAGGGTGGTAAGAAGCTAATCGAAGTGGATGCAACCCACATGTAGCCTTTGAAAGTGTATACTAGACGAGAAAAGAAGCAGCCTACCATGAAAGCTCTTGACAAGGTTCCTTTCCCTTCGCTGGAAAAAGATAAGCAACCACCAACAAAAGCTCCAACAACTCAACCTCTGGCTAAAATCAAGGAGCAGGCACGAGAAAGGCTCAAGTACCCATAGTTGACTAAGCGGCAAAGGGTCGAGGTGATGCAACAGCACCGCACCAGGTACGAGCCAACGAAAGAAACTGAGGGACCCTCTACTTTGGCCTACAATAATATGGATGAACTCAAGAGGACCCCAAAAAATATAAGCATGTATGATGCCTTACAGCCCCCTAGGCAGGTGGATATATTGTAAGAATATCTAAAGTCCGTTAAAGGAGGAAAGCCATCACAACCTGTATTAGCTTAGCCCTTGCCCACTTCAATCACGAAGAAAAACAGATCGTCGCCTTTTTATTTATCTCTGTGGATTGAAGGATGCGTGGTGCACAACTGCATGATTGATTCTGACGCATCAACTATTGTCATGCCAAAGGCAGTCTACAAGGAAATTGGCATAGAATATACGCGGAGCAGCTAAGGTGTCTTGCAACTAGATGTCACTCCTGTGAAAATGGTGGGCATCATTAAGGATATACCTATCCAGCTGCACAAGGCACCTACAATCGTTGTAATTCAAGAAGTCATGGTTGTTGACCTGGATCCCTATTTTGGCATGTGCCTCTCGAGGGAATTCACTGCCAAGCTGGGCGGATACCTGTCCCTTGACTACTCTCATATGGAGGTCCCTTTCAAAGGGAGAAACGTGAAGATCTACAATGAAAAACCCTCCACTTTTCTTGTTGGGAGGATACCAGAGGAGGGGTAGCAAGATGAGTCGGTTCACCTAATGACACCATGATCAAATTCATCTTGTTCATTTGAGATAACACAATCTAGAGTTCTTTTCAACTTGTTTATCATAATTTTTGATATGATATTATAAATCATATTACAAGGAATTATTGGACAAAAATGATCAATATATCTTATCTTGCCTTTCTTGGAAACCAATTAAATAAAAGTGGCATTGGTATTATTTATTGTGGTCGTCCTTCTTTGGGACCCATCAATTGTAACCAACATATCACTCTTCAATAACCCCCAAAATGTTTGAAATAAATTTGTAGGAAATTCATCATGGTCAAGTGCCTTGTTAGGATGGAAATAGAAAACTTCTTCATAGAGCTTTTCCATAGATATCTTCTTGATCAATTTTCTCTATATGATAATTGATGGAATATTTTGAAAAACATTACCTTGTGCCTCCTTATATTGCCAAGTATCTAACAAAACATTTTTTTTAATAATTAATTACTTCCTTCATGATATCTTCTTCTTCCTCAATATTTATTCTACTTCCTTCATGATATCTTCTTCTTCATGATAATTTTTTTGGTACGACAAAAATAAAAATTTATTTTTGTGGTATCATGATTTTTTTTTGGTGTTTCTATCTCATTCCTTGAGCCATTTATCCATATAATCTTGAAACCAATGTAACTCTTTTTCAATGCATTATAATAATCATAAAGTAATTATTTTTCTTGCACATAAGAATCCTTTTCCATTCCATAGATTTAGACTATCCCTTGTAAAATTATGAGCTTAGATTCAATTTCCTTCTTTTCTTTAAATATGTTATCAAAATAATTCTAATTCTTCATTTCCCCTTTAGATGTTTTATTTTTTTGACAGACATGTACATACATGATTCTTCAAAATTTGATCCATTCCACTATAACATAACCATCTAGAATAAATCAGCAATAGAACAACATAGAATGGAAGCGAATGGCTTTGGATGACCATTATTGAGTAATGGTTTTATGATTTGAATATGCTTGTAATAATTTTGTCAAAGATACTATGTTTGTATCCATATTTTGGATAACAAGAATCTATCTGATCTTTCTTCTATATGAGTTTTTCCAATGCATCTATTATCCTATGTATATTGAAAACTTAAATGAATTACATACCAAAGTCCATTTGAATTGAAAAATAAAACAAAATCTTACATTTATTTTGACCATCTAGGAGTACCACCCTTCTTTACAAAAGGAGATAAAGTTATCTTGAAGTCATCCCCAAGAATCCATAGATCACAATTATGAATCATTATTGTGTTTAAAAAAAATGTGCTAAGCTCCTTCCAACATCTTTCATGAGATGTAACTTTATTAGCCATCAATTTATCCACAATATCTTTATATAGTTTGAAATTATCATCTTTGGTTTGATAAACTCCATTAAATTGATAAACTCTCAACTATGAATCTCCAAAAATAGAGAGCAAAGTTACCTTCAGGACTAGGGTTGCCTGAATCCCAAGGATGAGTGGTTCATATTAAATCATGTTATTAGTACACAAATTAAAGCTTGAAAGATAAGGGGATTACAATATGCTACAATGATACTAGGACAATTACTAGACCCACACCTTTGACACATCTTGCACTATCAAAGAAGAGAGTCCAAAAACCCTATTGTGATGCTTCGAGTGTACACAATGTCTCATCGGGATATTCAATTTCTAGGGGTTGCTACTAGCTTATCAACTATCACTTGTTTCTTTATCAAATTTTTACTAATGAATTCAAGATCGAACTCATTAAGGGCCATAACCCATTTAGCTATCCTACCTAAAAGGTAGGGTTTAGACGTAAGGTATATCAACATATCAACTTTAATTATGACATATTTTATGGCTCAACATGTAATATCTCAGCTTGACCACTACTCAAAACATATTTTCCAAAGGGGTATATCTAGTTTCATATCTGATAAGGGTTCTACAAATATAGTGGACAATGCTTTCCCTATGTTGATCATTATATTGTTCCAACATGGCACCAAAGGTGTGAATCATTGTTTTAATGTATAACAACAAAGGCTTGAGAGGATCTAGTGGGATAAGAATAGGGGGAGATAAGAGGTATGCTTTCAAAGAATCAAAGGTTTTTTGACATTCCTTGTCCAAATTAAACTTGATCCCTTTTCTTAGTAGTCTAGAAAAAGGTTGACATTTATTTGCCAATTGGGATATAAATCTCCTAATGGCTTGCAGTCTACCTTGTTGACTTCAAAGCTCAGTTAGGTTTCTAGGTGATGGTATGTCATTAATAGTAGATTTTTTTATCAATATTTACCTCAATGCCACGTATAGACACTATGAAGGCTAATAGTTTGTTAGATGTGACTTCAAATATGCATTTGGAGGGTTTACGACAAACCTTATATTCTCTAAGTCGTTCAAAAAATTGCCTTAAGTATTTGACATGGTCTTCTCATTTCATGGATCGACCAAGAAAATCATCAACATAATCTTCTACATTATCATGCAACATATCATGGAAGATGTATAACATAGCACATTGGTAAGCTGCATCAACTTTCTTCAAACTGAAGAGCATAACCTCATAGCAAAATGTAACCCAATGAGTAGTGAAAATTATTTTGGATTGATCCTATGGCACAATATGAATTTGATTATAACAAAAAAATCCATCCATCAAGGATAGCATTCTGCAACCAACAGTGAAGTCTACTATCATGTCTATATTAGCAGAGGAAAATTATCCTTAGGATAGGCTTTGTTGATGTCTCAAAATTTTGTGCATACTCGCACAACACCTTCTTTATTTTCTAACAAAACTATATTGGAGATCCAATAAAAATAGTCAATAGCCTTGATAAAATTGACCTCAAAAAGCTTTAGAGTTCCTCTTTGACTAGTACAAAAAACCTTAGGATGCATCTTTCTCAACTTTTGCTTCATCGACTTAGCGCCACGCTTGACTACCAAGTGGTGAACGATTAGGGATAGGTCTAATACCAACATGTCTGCATAGGACCATGTGAAAATGTTGCAATTTTATTAAGAGTTTCATATACTATTTTTCATTCTTCTAAAGTTAAAAACTTTCCTAACTTTATTATTCTTCGGTTGTTTTTTAATCCTATGTTAATGTCTATGGTTTCTTCTATTAAGATATGAGATTCATCTTCATATTGTGGAGGGGTAGGTAAGACCCCAAAAATTTGAAGCTTGTCAGCATCTACATTCCATTGTTTTGTGTTAGGTGACTTTGAGGGATGTGTCATTAAAAAAGAGACCCTTTAGTAGGGATATCTTCTTGACAAGGCAAATCATTGGAACTATCCCTAAGAGAGTTGTGGGGTAAAGGTTTCACCTCATAGTCGTCTATGTGTAATGTTGATACAAGGTTTATTGTTGATTAAGATGTCATATTGTTGTCTTCTTGGGGTAGAACCAATCTATCCTCATTTTTCAGGCCATTGTTGGATCCCTTCCCCTTCTTCTTAATGGGCTTGATGCTTAAGGTATTGGTTTTTGCATACTACAAAAATAGATCAAAAAATGGTAAGGGAGAATTTGTGTTGTCCTTCTCTTCATCCTAGTCTAAACCTTATATTAAAGTTACTTCTTTTTGGGGTTCACATGAGAAAAGGAACACCTCTTCATCGCTATTGCTTTTTGAAGAGGAGTAAGACCTCCTTCCATTAGGGTTAGGGAAATATCCCAACCTCAAACACTCAAGCCAAGATTCTAATTCTAGAGACTCCTTAATGCCTTGTTCTCAAAGTCTCAAGCCTTTTCCCTTATATCCAAAGTTGCAAAGAATTTACTTGGAAATAGGGTAAATATTAGAGAGAGAACACGAGGTATATGTTCATTCTATTGGTTGTAGATTAGTTCCACGTATGCTCTCCTCATTAGTTATTCTTCTAGAAATGAAGGTGCAAGTCCAATTTGCATGATCATTCCTCTTTTGGAAGGCAACCCTAAAGCACAATGTGACAGGGGTAATTAGACCAATTCTAAGTCTAATAGATCATGCTACCAGTTGTTGAGGTTTATATTGTTAATATCTTTGACCTTTTCTTTACCTTTTGTAATGACTTGACTACTATTTTTTCTTCTTGGTAAATGTTTATATCCTTATGTGGTACAAGCTTTAAGGTATTGCCTACAAAAGAACAAGAAATATTCAATGACGGGAACAGTAGAGCCTTTGGGTTTTCTGATCGAATGTTCTGAAAATAAGCAAAAGAATATCTATCAACCACTATGCTATAGGTCACCCCAAGAGGATATTATAATTCAGATCATAGGGCAACACATAAAACAAAGTGTTTAAAATACAAGATCCCACTTTTATTGAAAGAACTATAGTTCCAGCAGCTTCTCATTCTTAATTATCATAAGCCTTGATGATAATATATGATTTCTCTAGATCTTCCTTATTGAGCCCTATTTTATGGATAAACTTAAGGCTACATATGTTGATTTTTGAACCATTATTGATGAGAATCCTTTTAATGCATTATTCACCGATATTACAAGTGATATACAAAGGGATCTCTCCAAGCATAGAGGTGGGTGGAATGCCATCCTTAAAGAAGGATATGGTGGCATGGTTCATACTAAGGGATCCTACCACATTAGCTAGATCATCAAGGATAACATTTTTGGATAGCATTTGCCTACCTAGAAGCTTAAACAGGTTTCCTCTATGGATCAGTAAAGTTTACAACAACTCAAGTATATTGATCTTGGTTTATGTGTCCTCTAGTTGGTGTTGGAGGTTAAGGTCTCTTTTGCATTTATATTGAGGTTTTAGAACCAAAGTTGGTTCTTTAAGAGAAATAAAATGTTTATGCTACAAGACCAAGGGAGGTTTAAGAGGTAATTCAAAAAAATGATCTTTTTCTCTAGTTTGTTGTCTAGTCATGATGCTAACCTAAATCATCCCTACTATATTCTAATCTGGTGAGGGGACGTACCTATATTGGACATGATTAGTAGCATTTTGCTTGTGTTTGGGTAAAGGGTCTTAAAATATCCCTAGATCTTGGTTAGAGGATGTTGTTTGTTTAGGATTATTGACCACTAGACGACCTTCATCGATGAGGTCTTGTACCACATTCTTAAAAGTGATACATTTATTTATGTGGTGGTCATTTGTGCGATGGAAATTACATTGTTGATCATCTTTAAACCGAGGAAGCTTTTTCTTGTCGGGATCATGATGCCTTATAGGAGGTAATGCTATCATTTTATCATCTAATAACTACATTAGTACAAAATATAGATATTGGTTTAACTTAGTAAATTTTCTTGGAGGCTTTTCTTGAGTTTTATCTAAAACTATTTTTTGTAATGTTGTAGTGGTATTAACATTACTTATTTTAGGATTGTTACTAGGGTGAGAGTTAGTTACGCCATCATCCACAACATGTTTATTTTTATACTATCCTTTAGTGTTAGAATAAGAGGTCTTCTCATCTTCCTTTTTAGTTTTTAATTGCCCTCTACATTGGAGGGCAAATTCTATTTGCTTAGCAAGATCCACTACATCATAAAAAGGAAGATATGTGTGTCATATCTAACGGGTATGATAGGTGTTCTTGTAAATTATGTATAAAAATATACAAAATGTATTTGGATGGAAAAGTAAAAGGTAGTTTCCTAACCAATTCTCGCCATCAAGGTAAGAACTCATTAAGGGAATGATTTTTACCTTGTTTCAGTTGATATAAGTCATCAACTATGTATTTTTCTAAAATATAGACAAGAAAATGTTGAATAAACATTTCAACCAGATCATGAAAATTCTTGATTGAGTGGTGAGGCAACTAGTAAAAACCATTCCAAATCCTCAACCCAATACTTGTAGGAAAGAGTTTTAATAATGATGCCTTGACATAGGCAATGCCATGGCATACAACTCAAAAAATTCAAATGTGATCTATTGAGTCACGTTCTCTCCTAGACATCCAAAATTTTGGTAATACAAAATTCAGGATAGGGTTTTTTAATCATAACTGGGTCTACAGGTTGGTTGCAACAATCTCTATAAGAATACTTTTTTGTTGTGTCTCCTTGAATAGAAGCCAATTATTGATTAAACACAAAAAAAAATTGCTAGTAGCCTCACCCCAAAACTTGTAGGAAAGAGTTTTAATAATGACACCTTGACATAAGCAATGTCATGGCATACAACTCAAAAAATTCAAAGGTGATCTATTGAGTCACGTTCTCCCATAGACATCCAAAATTTTGTTAATACAAAATTTGGGATAGGGTTTGTTAAACAGAACAGGTTCTACAAGTTGGTTACAACAATCTTTATAAGAAGACTTTTTTCTTGCGTCTTCTTGAATAGAAGCCAATTATTGATTAAACATAAAAAAAAAAAATTGCTAGTTGCTTTACCTAAAGTTTATATCCTAGAATCCAAGATAATAAATTGGTTGTGTTATGGACTAAGAATTTACCAAAGGATAATATAGAGCATTTGGATGAGATGATACAAAAGGGATCATCATGTTATTAACTTTGGGATTATTTTAAAAAGTAAAGTTAGTAGAGAGGATGTTACCAGGAATAAGCATGCTAAAGAGCGGGTTAAAAGAAATCACCTTTGAAGCATTAGGTATATTGGGAAAGACATCCATATTTTAGACTCATAGGCTGTGATACGAGAGAGTTTAGCTAAAATGGATCTATGTTGTGAGGCATAGATCCTAAATTTCTTAAAGAAGATAGAATATTTTATGGCCTTCCTCCAATGGTTGTGGTGATGATTGAATCTCACTGCTAAGCACTCATGGAATTAGATCTAAGTTGTTCCAGAAGTTCTAAGAGGAGTTCTTTGATAATAAAAGTGGGCATCTTATCCACCCTTAAGATGGATTATATAGCTTATTTTTTCCTCGTAGAAAAGAAGCTAGATTATCCATAGAGTTAGAAACTACTTCTAACTTGTTCATTATGAACATGAGAAAGGGTTCCAGAAGGAGGATTTTCTTCCTCTTCTTCCTTGAATTTTGGATTTTCAATCATAGGTTGCATATCTGGAAGTTCAGATGAAGCAATTGTATTATGTGCTAATGCTTGTGCAACATTCTTAGTAAGACAAGGAGGTTCAGACATGGTAAAAAGGAAGGGAGTTCAATTTATTTAAGTTTTAATTTTAGAACTTTTAGACCAAAAAAAGAGATGTTTGATATCCTTATGTCACCTTGGAAAAGAAGCCTCCTTATGACTCTTGTTAGCCCCTTTTAATATTACTATCCAAGGGAGATAGTGTTGGAGTATATTACATTATTTGGTACATGCTAATGTACCCCCATGGTACCTTCATGGTACATCTTGTAAATATTATATTAGGGTTAAGTCTTAGTTTAGAGTGTGAATAATATTTTATGTAATATTATAATATGTAGGAAATGCACAAGTGTTATGTAAGTGTGTATGTGCAGGAAATGTACAAGTGTCATGTGAGTGAATGTACAAGTGTAATGTTAGTATATATGCATAAGTGTCTTATATGTAAGTATGCACAAGTATCCTTAGATTAGAGTGTGCAAAGTGAAGATTCATGTCTAAGTGTGAAAAGTGAAGATTCATGTCTAAGTGTGCATACAAGATAGAGTCGTGTATGCAAGTGTTAAGTAGAGAAGCCAAGAGTCATGAGACTTAGCATATGGAAAGGAATAGTCAAGTATCCAAAGAGTCATTCTACTATGGCTATATAGTAATCCATAGAGAGGCACATGCATATTCATCATCAAGTGTTATATTTGTAAGAGGAAGTGGAATAATAAAAATTGCATACATTTTGAGCAATTAATATAGGTTGTGCTACATGATTTATTCATGTATGGTTTGGGCTATTATATTCATATTGATGTTTATTAATAAATGTTACTTGATATATTATAAGCCTTGATTTACATATTATTCTACTTATACCATTATTCTTGATATTACTATATTATGGCTATTTTATATTTGATCTTGTTAAATTTATCCTGTGAGCTTTATATTAATATTAAGGTTTCAAAATCCATCAGTGGTATCAGAGCTACAACAAGTACTTTCTTACATAGTTTGAAATTATTTAGTAGCATATAAAATCAATTTTGTCTAGTTTGATGAAATTGATTTAGATTTTGTCTAATTTAAAGGGAGTTAGACCTTAGACTCTATCATAAGAGCAAAGTAAGTAGAAATATAGGGTCTTTCCATAGTTGTAGAAACAACTAGTGAAGACTAGGACTCAACTATAGAGTCTTTCCATGGTTGTAGAATAACTAGTGAAGACTAGGACTCATCTATAGGGTCTTTTCATGGTTATAACTAGTGAAGACAAGGACTCAACTATTAGAGGGTAAATCAACTTTAAGATAGTTTATCATTTAGGGAAACAACCAACCCTTGACATAATAAGTTTTTTGAGGAAATAGATAATCCTTACACTTCAACTTAGAAGGAATTTGAAGGATTTAGTATAATCAAGTCATCTTGATTTGATTGAGGCATCAGATAAATCTAAGTCACCTTGACATCATTTGGGTTCTTAGGTGTGACCTAAGACATTGTTGAAGATAACTTTGCAGCAAAGATTGATCATCAAAAGAGTGAGAAGCTTCCTACAATAGAGAGAGAATATTTTATCTTCTAGTGTAAGAAGAAAGCAGAAAAGAAAAAAGGATATATCAAGGATTGATGTATCTATATTATAGTCAGATTTCATCAAGTAGAGGTTAATTGAAAGTTGTAAAAATATTTTAGGTCTTGAAGTGAGACCTTAAATTAAGAAATTTTAGAGGTATTTAAGATTTAGGTCATTAGATATTGACCTTGACAATAGGCTTGACATTGGCAGCCATATAAATATTTAGTTACTAAAGTGCAAAAAGCAAGAAGGTTGAAGAATACGAGTATAGTCAATTTAGAAGCTGAAGAGGTTGAGCACCAAAGCATCCAAAATTCAAAGTTTTAATTAGAAGAAAATCTAAGCAACAAGCTTACAAAGAAGACTTTGCAAGCATTGAATCTAAGCGGTCAAATTTTGGAATAGTGAAAGGCCCAAGGTCATACATGTAAAAGAAACAATCCTTTGTAAGAATCTAAAGGCAAAATAGTAAAGAAAAAAACATCATTTAAATCAAAGCCATGTAAGGAAGAAAGGAACCATCTAACTCAAGACAATGTAGATTAAAAGGCCATATCCATTTGACTCAAAGTGTCAACAAGATTAAAGGTGGTGTAAAAAGAGTTACAAAGCACATAGAATAGTGTCCTATGTAACATTATTTTGAAGCAACACCAAGTATTGCATGGTGGATACATGCAACATTGAACAACAATGTTCAGACAACCTCTAGATACAAGGTTAGCACACATATTGTAGACAGTGTTTATACATCAGTTAGCATCCAAACTACAATCAACGTCCAAACTTCAACACTTGAACACTAAGTAGTGGTTGGCATCTTTGAGTTTTTTGAATTTGAAAGAGCCTGATAACAAGCTCCTGATAAGCGCTCAAGGTATTGACAACTTTGGACAAGAAAACAAAAGTAGTAGCACTAAGACTTAGCATTTAAGAATTCCTCAGTGTTAGGCGATGCACAACAATGTCAAACATCATCATTCTAGACTGAAACACGATAGGGAAGTGAAGCATTTGGTATGCACGAGAAGACAATGTGTTAGAAGAATATGTAATGGCTAAAACACTAGTTGATTGGTGAACCTTTAGCATCTAAACAAACACAAGTGCTAAGTATTGTAACGCTCCTAAGCATAGAATGACATAATACAAATGAGAACGTCATCAAAACCTAAACACCAAGCAATGGTTAGTGTCTCTAAGTTTTCTAAATTCAGAAGAGCCTGATAACAAGCTCCTGATAAGTTCTCAAGGTATTAATAACTATGGACAAGGAAAAGAAAGTAATAGCACTATAACTTAGCTTCTAATAATTCCTCAGTGTTAGGTGACATACAACAACATGAGGCAGCATCATTCTGTACTGAAACATGATAGGAAAGTGAAGTGTTTGGTATGCATGAGAAGACAATGTGTTAGAAGGATATGTAATGGCTGAAATGGTAGTTTATTGGTGAAGCTTTGGCATATAAACGAACACAAGTACTAAGTATTGTAATGCTCCTAAGCATGGAATGACATGATAGAAATGAGAACACCATCCTAGCTTGTAACGTCTCCTCTACATACCTCAAGCTAAAATATTTCATCTCAATTTATTTGAGAGACATGCAATGGTTCACTCAAGATCATTAAGATCCTCTGCATGCATTGGAATAGGCATTTGCATCAAAGTTTATAGCAGAACACAATCATGAGCACGTAGAAGATTAACTAAAATATTTCAAACTTTTAAGGTTTTATAAAGTTTCATTAACATTAGAAGTTCCAAGGTGATAGTTAAATAATTAATTAATTTAGTTGGAGAGATAAGAAATGGTTATAAATTTTTAAATTTTAGGAGTAATAAGGTAGTGAATTATTTATTAAAGTTCTTTTATTAATATTGATTTAAGAGTGATAAAGTAGGATTAAATTAGAAGATTAAAGTTTGATTTATTAAAGGAGCAATAAGGTTTCTTTATTGGTTATTTTATATAGTTTACATGGAGTGATAAGTTTTTTATCTAGATGTAATTATTTAAAGTTTAATTTATTATTGGAGTTATAAGGTTTATTAATATTTTTTTAAATTTATTTGAAATAAAAGTTTATTGTAAAATTAATTAATTTGGGAGTCAAAAGGAGTTCTACTTCAAACTTAGGAAAAATTAAATTTGCAAAATTCTTATTTTCTTAGTTTCTAATATTTAGGAGACAAAAAATTCTACTTCATAGGTTTTAATTTAGAAACTTTGATTTTTAAAGTCTAGGGAGTTATAAGTTATTTAAAAAGGGTACAAAAATGGATAAGTTATCAAGAGGAACTTTTCAACATAGAAGACATTATCAAAGTATAAAACCATATTCAAGTTCAAGAACAAGGTTCATTTAATGAGCAATATCATATTATTCAAAACTCTTCTCAACAATGCAAAATAGTTTCAAGTAAGTCCAATCAAGTGAATAAAACAGAAAAGATCTTTGGTATATAGACTCAGGTGCTAGTCATCATATGACTGGTAATTTGAAATGGTTTGATTTTTTAGAGGTCAATGATAACTTCTATTTGAATATTTTTGATGATAAGAGGTACCAAGTTCATGGAAGTAGTAGTGTAACACCTAGTGCACCTTTTTTAAATTTTGTATTGGAAGGTGTTATGTATGTTCTAGGATTGACAATAAATATTATTTCAGTTACTAAATTAGTTGAAAGTGGAAGATCAATTGAGTTCAAATGTATAAATGAGAACAATAAATGTATTATCAAAAATCAAAATATAACAAAGGCTACAAGATCAATTAAAATGAGATCTATGATTTAGATTTAATTGGATTTTCTCAAGAGCTTATCTTATTCAAGATAACATCATTGAATGTTCTAAAAGATAAAGCGGAGGAAATGAGAATTAGGAACATTTCCAACATTGAAGGTATTGGGTGAACCCAAAGTTTTGGATGATGAAAAATATTCGAGGATAACTAAAGATCACATGCATTACAAGGCCACTTATAGATTGAAGATCAAGACATAGACTGATTGAAGACTAAAGTATTCAATAACCAAATAATGTAATACAGGAGGGTGTTGGAGTATATTACATTATTTGGTATATGTTAATGTACCCGCATGGTACCTTCATGGTACATATTGTAAATATTATATTAGGGTTAAGTCTTAGTTTATATTGTGAGTAATATTTTATGTAATGTTGTCATGTGCAAGGAATCCACAAGTGTTATGTGTGTATGTGTAGGAAATGTACAAGTGTAATGTGAATTTATGTGCACAGGTGTCCTTAGATTAGAGTGTAGAAAGTGAAGTCATGTGTATGCAAGTGTCAAGTAGAGAAGACAAGAGTCATGACCTGCCTTAGTAGAATTTTTTTTCTAATAGACTATGTATTGATGAATGACTATTTGATGCCTAGTTGTGATGCATTTGGATGGTTATGCAATGTTTATATTAATTTATCTTTGAAGAATATGGTAATGTTGATGTGTTGTTAATGTGCAGGACCAGGTACACTCGTGGGTGCGAGAGGTAGAATCAGCCATTGAGAATGGGATACTTGAAAAGGGAAATGATGACTATGGCAACTCAGGGTAACATGAACAACTACCCTCATATAGATGCATGTTTTCTTGCTTTTGTGGTGATCATCGATGATCCAACCATCTAGAGCCAAAGTTGGTAACCTAGAAGTTATCGTAAGTCCTCAGCTAGGATAGGTGATTGGGTTTATGATAAATCACCCACCTTGTTTTGATGCACTTGATTGTTCAATTTTGTTTACATGTCTGTTGTGTGTAAAAAGAATTGGGAAAAGAACCCCCTTCAAAAAGTACTAATGGATATAGAGATTCCATTAGTCCTTAGTCCGCTTAAATACCATACTAATGTTTAATATAAGTTTAGGTATTTTATTTGAATGGGAATAATAAATGATCTTTATGGTTTGAATTAAATCGAATTCAATATTACAAATAGTAATGTTTCAAATATTTTATAAAATTCTCTCTTTTAGCTTTTTGAGTATATGAAGAAAAGAATGACTTTATCTTTATAAATTAGATAAAGAAAATAATAGTTTTTTCTTTTATAAAAAGAAGTGAATAACTTTATCTTTCATAAATTAGATAAATAAAGGAATGAATTCATCTATTTCAAAATAATTAAAGGATTTTTTTGAGGCAAGATATTTTGAAGAGGTAAGAACTATTGTTAAATTCAAATATCCCCTTTTTGGCCACCTTGGGTAAGGATGATATTACCTTGGTAGGTTGCAGTTATGTTAAAATGGAGACTTTAGGGCTTGAGTAGATAATTTGCCTTTTTAAGAGGGCCAAGTGATGGAAAAAGGGGTTATTGGAAGGAGGAGGGATGGAAAGGAATTTTTAGGTGAGAAAGAGGATGAAGGCAACGAATAATATTTCAAACGACTTCAACTCTAGGTTGAATTTTAGCCTAGAAATCTTGTCTCTTAACTATTTTACGAAATAAAAAAGTGTTGAGTTTGGTTATACCTCCAAACTCCCTATCTGACCCCTTTTCCTCATTTTCTTAGCCACCATGTGGAATAACACCACTAACAGGTGATACCGCACCTCCACTCGCTTGGGCATGAGGATTCTTTTAGCCACAAATTGGTGGCCAATTATCTTATGGTCACCCTGTTGTTTTTATAGCATCGAAGTGCTATCTCATGATGCATGTGGGATTAATTCCTCCAGGGTTTTCAATTAATTTTTATGCACAAATTCAAATTTTGACCTCCCCTCCAGACCTCGTCAATAGCCAAGGAATCGTCGTTGGTTGAAGCCCCCTCAACCATGAGAAAAATTTTCTCTGCCACCACCTGACTGTTGTATGGTGGTTAGAGCTTACTTGGTACTTTGTAGGCCTTAAGGACCTGCAAAGCTCCCATGTGATGTGTGTGGTATAAATATTTGCAAGCCTGAAGGGCTTGCACTTTATCCCACATACATGTTGGGAGGAGTGTGAGCCTTGTTTGAAAGGGCTAGCATACCCCTATGTTGGTAGCCAACCTCAAAGGCTTAGCGTAGGCTTGTGAACCCCCTATTGAATCTATTGTTTGTCATTGTGCTACCGTATCAGTTTCCAAGTGGTAGCATAATGTCAGTTCAAGGTTTTGTTTTTACAAGTATTCTGGGTTAATCCCACATGTGTTGTGGGAAGGGTAAAGGCCCCTGTAAAATGACCCAGGTGCAAAGGGCTTGTCATCCAAGTGCCTAGGCACCTAGCTTACCTTGATGAAGCCCAAGCCTCTGATTCTATGGCTACCACATGGCTTTATGTGGTTTGTTGTTGTACACTTAGATGAGTGAGTTAAAGCTTTTATAAACCTATTAGATTTTTAATCCCACATGTCCCCTATAGGAATGCTTGGACAATGGTGATAGGGGAAGTCTCCTCTATTAGCTTGACCACCAAGCAGCAGTCAGGAGGGCCACTACTTGGTAGATACTAGGATGTAAATGTGTTGGCATTGTGCCAGTGGTTGTTGCGGCCCACTTTCTTGACATGATTGTTGTTTTTTGGGTTGTCGACCTTGCCTATGTGCATGTATGACCACTGGCTTGTGGCAAGTTGTGTTTATTTGGGTGATTGTTGACCGATTCAACCAACCCCCTTTTTTGATATAGTTTTAACTAAGCTTATTTTATGATTGTATTTTAAATTAAATGGACCTCTATTTAAGATTAAAAGTATGGGCTTTTAGTTGATTAAATAAATGTGTTTTGTAAGTATTTAATTAGTTAATGGTATGGGACCTTAATTGATTAAAGAAATGTTTTTGTAAGTATTTTATTAGTTAAGGGTATGGGACCTTAATTGATTAAAGAAAAGGTTTTTGTAAGTATTTAATTAGTTAAGGGTATGAGACCTTAATTTATTAAAGAAATAGTTTTTGTAAGTATCTATTTGGTTAAGGTTTATAAGACTATAATTGATTAAAGAAATGGTTTTGTATGTTAAAAGCATGGACCTTTGATTGATAAAAGGGAGGTTTTGTTGAATTACCCTATGCTTAATAAATGATAAATGAATTTCATTACTAAAGGATAAAATGACTCTCCTTTTATGATAAGATAAAGAATGGATGTATGAGGTTTTCTTATGATGTTTTGAGTAAATTATTTATGAACAAATGCATCGAGTAGTTTGTATAATTGCAATTTGGTATCCAATTATAATTGCACATGTTTCATAAGTCATTTAGTAAATGTATTTAGTTGTATTCTTCATAAGATCCATGAGTCATACTGATCCCTTACCACCATCAATTGAGCAATGGAAAAGCAAGAAGGACCAAAGAGGAAACTTGGATCTGAGACATTTACCTTTTATAATGTTGTAATGTTTTATTCTTTTAAAAGTATGGAAGTACTTTTACCATACTTGGGTTATGTAATAATTTATTATATAAATTAAATATGTATCTCTTGTATTTATAAATAATATATGATGTCGCAATTTCATAAACTATTCTATGTTGTTAATTTTTAGTTAGATCCTAAAGTTTTATTTAAGGACCTTCTTTGATGTTTTGTAGATATTATTCCATGCTTAAATTAAGTAGATAGACTTAATCATATCCTTATAAGGAAAGAAATATTAGAAGATATTAAATGATTTAATGTAGTTAGATGAATAGAATTGATATCTAAATGTGATTATGCTTATGTGTTATAAGTAGAAGTAGAAACCTAAGGGATTATGGGATACCTTAGAAAGGAAATTTGGATTACCTTGATTTAAAGGTTCCCTCTTTAAAAAAAAAAATCTAAACTAGATAGGCTTACAAAACATCAAGTAGATTTAAACAAACTTAGTTATCGCTAGGGATGAGATAGATAGCTTACTTTGCATTACACGTAGTACCCCTATATAGACAAGCTTATATATGGTGTAGTTATGGGCATACCCTTTTGATAGACAAAAAGGGATAAGTTAGCTCATCTATGGGATAAGACTGATAGCTTATTCATCGTACACTTAGTATACCTACACAAATAGGATTATGTATGGTATAGGGATAAGTGTATCCTTTTTGGTCGAGTAAGGAAGGGGATAAGTTGACTCATCATGAATATGAGATAGACAACTTATAAACATTAGATTAGGACTTAGATAACTCCTTAGATTGACATACGTTGGTTAGGGATGTGTAAATCCCTATAGAGTATATGTTTTTTAAAAAGATATCTAGTTAGATTTTTGGATCGTTACATTTGGTATTAGAGCTATAAGTACGATGGACTAGAGGCTTCCATAGAATGTGCTAAAGATTTAGGTATTTTCTTATTTAGGTATTTTCTTATTTAGGTCCTTGATTAGTTCTTAAGCTAAAGTTAGGAAGACCTAGAATTCCCAATTGAAAGAATTCCAGAAAGTTGACCCTAGAAAGGGTAGCTTGTTTGATATAGCACCTTATGCATAGTAAGTGTGGCCATTAGTAATGGAATTAAATGACACTTTTTAGAATAACATCCTACATATAGAGAGGGTGGTTTTAATAAGAAAACTATGTCGTTAGCTTATGCGGATGACGTATTTAGCTAGAGTTAGTAGTATAGTTCAGGGAAGAAGTTGTAACCTAACATGGTATTCCTTCTTTTGTGTGACCAAGATAATGGAACCAAATATGAGGACAAAAGTATATTTCTTTGAATAATCAAACTTGTGAGGATAATATTAAAGAAAATACTAGAAATGAAAGCTCAAGGAATTTAAGCAAAGAGGTGAAGAACGTCACTGCTATTATATTTTTGTTACAAGAACAAATAGACCAATAAAAAGAACTAATAAGCCAACAAAAGGAACATATATATTAGCTCAAACCCTCAAACAACACCTACTTTAATTTTGTAAACCCATCCAAGGAGGATCGATAACACCTAGAAAAAGAAAAGGGTGCTATCCTTACAAAATGGAAATATATGCGGATTAAGAAAGGTATACTTAGGCCATGGTACAAAGAAAAGAACCAAGGAAATAAAGGGCAACTAAAATCACAAGTAGAATGAATTAGAAAACAGATTTGGGAAAAACACCTAGGCCCCAAGGGAGGTTGCTACTAGTTTGGGGGTCCACATTATGCAATCCATTGTCCAAGTAGGGTAATACCAAGTAAGTGGATATAAGAGTTAAACCATGAGATCCACTCAACTGTAGGAAATCAAAACTAGAGTAGGAAAATCCCTCCATTGCTCTGAAAAGGTAAAATTTATTTTTCTCCTCAAAGAAATTTGTGATAAATTGTAGAACTACATATAGTTTTACTTCTAGTATAGTCAAGGATATGCCAATAAGACCAAGATATTTGGCATAAGGGTGGAAGGTTGAGTATGGTTCTGGACCAACCTACTCAATGGACCAATGATTTTCTAAGTTGGAAATTACCTTAACCAATGGTTCTACCATAGGATATTTGTATGTAGTGTTGCTACATGCTTTCGATATTATCCTGGGGATGGACTGGTTATAGGATCATAAAGCCATAATCAATTTACAGGATAGATGGATAGATTATGTGAAAAAATATAAAGTAATATTAAGGATCCATAGTGAACAAGGACTTTTTAAATCCTAATTACCATCTGTTATGAAACTATAGAAAACCATCAGGAAAGGAGGGATGGTTTATGTTATTAAACTCAACAAAGTTGAGAAGAATCAAAAGGATGAAGTATTTAGGAAGCAACCAATATTGCAAGAATTTAGAACATATTTCCCGAAGACCTACCCAAACTTCCTCCCTGCATGAGTTCGATTTTACTATCGAGTTGACACCAAGAGCATAATCTATCCATAGATATCCTTAGAGGATGCATCCTATAGAGATGCAATATTTGAAGGTACAACTACATGGTTTGTTAGAAAAAGGATTGATAAAGCCTATTTTATCACTATGGGGTGCACCAGTACTGTTTGTTAAAAAGAAAGATGGTTCTTGCAATTATGTATAAACTATAGAATGCTCAACAAAGCAACCATCAAGAATAGGTATCCTTTACCTAGAATTGAAGTCATGTTCGATCAATTGAGGGATGCCACAATATTTACAAATATTGATCTAAGATTAGGGTATCATCAGTTAAGGATGCGATAGGAGGATATAGAGGTTCCATTAGTCCTTAGTCTGCTAAAATACCATACTAATGTTTAATATTAGTATAGGTATTTTATTTGAATGAGGAATGATCAATGACCTTTATGGTTTGAATTAAATCGAATTCAATATTACAAATAGTAATGTTTCAAAGATTCTATTTAATTCTCTCTTTTACCTTTTTGAGTATATGAAGAAAATAATGAATTTATCTTTATAAATTAGATAAAGAAAATAATAGCTTTACCTTTTATAAAAAGAAGTGAATAATTTCATCTTTCATAAATTAGATAAAGAAATGAATGAATTAATCTATTTCAAATCAATTACAAAGATTGTTTGAGGCAAGATATTTTGAAAAGGGAAGAACTATTTTTAAATTCAAATATCTCCTTTTTGGCCACCTTGGGTAAGGATGACATTACTCTTGGTAGGTTGCATTTATGTTAAAATGGAGAATTTAGGAATTGGGTAGATAATTTACCTTGTTAAGAGGGCCAAGGGATAGAAAAGGGGGTATTGGAAGGAGGAAGGATGAAAAGGAATTTGGAGGTGAGAAGGAGGACGAAGGCAACGAACAATATTTCAAACAACTTCAGCTCTAGGTTGGATTTTAACCTAGAAATCTTATCTCTTAATTTTTTATGAAATAAAAATAGTGTTTAGTTTGCTTATGCCTCTAAACTCCCTATCTGACCCCTTTTCCTCCTTTCCTTAGCCACCACATGGAACAACACCACTAATAGGTACTCCCACACCTTCACTCGCTTGGGTGCGAGGGTTATTTCAGCCACCAATTGGTGGCCAATTTTTTTATGGTCACACTATTGTTTTTATAGCATCAAAGTGCTATCCCATGATGTGTGTGGGATTAATTCATCCAGGGTTTTCAATTAATGTTTATGCAAAAATTTTAATTTTGACCTCCCCTCCAAACCCTATCAACAGCCAAGGAATCGTCATTGACTGAAGCTCCATTAACCATGGGAAAAATATGCTTTGCCACCACCCAAATGTTGTATGGTGGTTAGATCTTACTTGACACTCCATAGGCATTAAGGACCTATGAAGCCCCATGTGATGCATGTGGGATAAAACTTCGTAACCTTGAAGGGCTTGCACTTTATCCCACATACATGGTGGGAGGAGCATGAACCTTGTTTGAAAGGGCTAGCGTACCCCTATGTTGGTAGAAAATATCAAAGGCTTGGTGTAGGCTTGTGAACCCCCCTAGTGAATCTATTGTTCATCATTGTGTTCCCCTATGAGTTTCCAAGTGGCAACATGAGGTTAATTCAAGGTTTTATTTGTACAGGTTTTCTGGGTTAATTCGACATATGTTGTGGGAAGGGCAAAGGCCCTTGTAAAATGGCCCAGGTGTATAGGACTTGTCAGCCAAGCACCTAAATGCTTGGCTTGCCTCGACGAAGCCCAAGCCTTTGATTGACCTATTTGATCTTACCATGTTTCCCTGTTTGTTTGAGTCTGTGGCTACAACGTGGCTTTCTGTAATTCATTGTTGTATACTTAGATGAGCAGGTTAAAGCTTTTATAAACCTATTAGGTGTTTAATCCCACATACCCCCTATGGAAGTGCTTGGACAATGGTAAAATGGGAAGTCTCCTTTATTAGATTTACCACAAAGCAATGGTTAGGAAGGCCACTACTTGGTAGAGTCTAGGGTGTTGATGCATTGGTGTTGTTCTAGTGGTTATCGCGGTCCACTTCCTTGACATGATTGTTGTTATTTGGGTTGTCAATATTACTATGCGCATGTCTGACCACTAGCTTGTGGTGGTTGTGTTTATTTGGGTGATTGTTGATCGATTCAACCAACCCCCCATTTTTATATAGTTTTAATTAAGCATGTTTTATGATTGTATTTTAAATGAAATGGAATCTATTTAAGATTAAAAGTATGGGATTTTAGTTAATTAAAGAAGTAGGTTTTGTAAGTATTTAATTAGTTAAGGGTATGGGACCTTAATTGATTAAAGAAATGATTGTTTAAGTATTTGATTAGTTAAGGGTATGGGACCTTAATTTATTAAAGAAATGGTTTTTGTAAGTATTTTATTAGTTAAGGGTATGGGACCTTAATTGATTAAAGAAATGGTTTTTGTAAGTATTTAGTTGGTTAAGGGTTATGGGACCTTAATTGATTAAAGAAATGGTTTTGTATGTTAAAAGCATGGACCTTTGATTGATAAAAGGGAGGTTTTGTTGAATTACCCTATGCTTAATAAATGATAAATGACTTTCATTCCTAAAGGATAAAATGACTCTCCTTTTATGATAAGATAAACAATGGATGTATGAGGTTTTCTTCTGATTTTTTGAGTAAACGATTTATGAACAAATGCACTGAGTAGTTTGTATAATTACAATTTGATATCCAATTATAATTACACATGTTTCATAAGTCATTTAGTAAATGTATTTAGTTGCATGCTTCATAAGATCTATGAGTCATCTTGATCCCTTACCACCATCAATTGAGCAATGGAAAAGCAAGAAGGACCAATCAGGACACTTGGATCCGAGATATTTACCTTTGATAATGTTGTAATTTTTTATTCTTTTAAAAGTATGAAAGTACTTTTACCATACTTGGGTTATGTAATGATTTAATATATAAATAAAATATGTATCTCTTGTATTTATAAAGAATTTATGATGTCATAGTTTCATAAACTATTCTATTTTGTTAATTTTTAATTAGATCATGAATTTTTATTTAAGTACCTTCTTTGATGTTTTGTAGATATTATTCCATGCTTAAATTAAGTAGATAGACTTAATCATATCCTTCTAAGGTAAAAAATATTATAATATCTTAAATGATTTAACGTAGTTATATTATTAGAATTGATATCTAAATATGATTATGCTTATGTGTTAGAAGTAGAGAAAGAAACCTAAGGGATTATGGGATCCCTTAGAAAGGAACTTTGGATAACCTTGATTTAAAGGTTCCCTTTAAAAAAAAAAAAAACTAAATTATATGGTCTTAAAAAACATCAAGTAGATTTAAACAAACTTGGTTATCACTAGGGATGATGAAAGGAGTAAGTTAGCTCATCGTAGGGATGAGACAGATAGCTTACTTTGTGTTACACTTAGTGCACCTACATAGACAGTCTTATGTATGGTGTAGTGATGGGCATACCCTTTTGATAGAAAAAAGGGATAATTTAGCTCATCTATGGGATGAGATTGATAGCTTATTTGTCATACACTTAGTATACCTACACAAATAGGCTTATGTATGGTATAGGGATGGGTGTATCCTTTTTGGAAAATTAAGGAAGGGGATAAGTTGGCTCATCGTGAATATCAGATAGAAAACTTATAAATATTATATTAGGAATTAGATAACTCCTTAGATTGATATACGTTGGTTAGAGATGTGTAAATCCCCATCGAGTATATACTTTTTTTTTTTTAAATCTAGTTTGATTTTTGGATTGTTACATTTGGTATTAGAGCTATAGGTATGATGGATAAGAGGCTTCCATAGAATATGCTAAACATGTAGGTATCTTCCTATTTAGGTCATTTCTTAGTTCTTAAGCTAAATTTGGGAAGACCTAGAATTCCCAATTGCTAGACTTCCAAAAATTTGACCCTAAAAAGTATAGCTTGTTTGATATAACATCTTATGTATAGTAAGTGTGGCCATTAGTAATGGAATTAAATGACAATTTTTATAATAACACCCTACATAGAGAGGGTGGTTTTAATAAGAAAACTCTATAGTTAGCTTATGTGGATGATGTATTTAGCTAGAGTTAGTAGTATAGTTCAAGATATAAGTTGTAACCTAACATGGTATTCCTTCTTTCGTGTGGCCAGGATACTGGCACCAAATATGAGGGAAGTCTATTTCCTCGAATAATCAAACCTATCTAGAAAAATATTAAAGGAAATACCAAAAATAAAAACTCAAGGAATTTAAGCAAAGAGGTGAAGAACCTCACTAATGTTATATCTTTGTTACAAGAACAAATAGACCAATAAAAGGAACTAATAAGCCAACAGAAAGAATAAATAAATTAGCTCAAACCCTCGAATAACACCTACTTTAACCATCCAAGGAGGATCGACAACACCTAGAAAAATAAAATGGTTCTAGCCTTACAAAATAGAAATCTATGCGGATTAAGAAAGGTATACGTAGGCCATGGTACGAAGGAAAGAACTAAGGAAATCAGGGACAACTAAAATTACCACAAGTAGAGCAAATTAGAAAATAGATTCAAGAAAAACACCTAGGCCCCAAGGGAGGTTGCTACTAGTCTGGGGGTCCACATTATGCAATCCATTATCCAAGTAGAATAAGACCAAGTAAGTGGATAGAAGGGCCAAACCCTGAGATCCATGCAACTATAGGAAATCAAAACTTGAGTAGGCAAACACCTCCATTGCTCTGAAAAGGTAAAATTTCTTTTTCTCCTCAAAGAAAGTTGTGATAAATTGTAGAACTACATATATTTTTACTTTTAGTATAGTCTAGGATATGCCATAAATACCAGGATATTTGGTATAAGGGTGGAAGGTTGAGTATGGTTGGACCAACCTACTCAATGGATCAATGTTTTCCTATGGCGAAAATTACTTTAACCAATGGTTCTATCGTAGGATATTTGTATGTAGTGTTGCTACATGCTTTTGATATTATACTGGGGATGGACTGGTTACAGGCTCATAAAGCCATAATAAATTTCTAGGATAGATGGATAGAATATGTGAAAAAATACAGGAATATTAAGGATCCATAGTGCACAAGGATCTTTTAAACCCTAATTACTATCTGTTATGCAACTAAAGAAAACCATCAAGAAAGGAGGTATGGTTTATGCTGTGAAACTACACAAAGTCAAGAAGGATCAAAAGGAAGAAGTATTTAGGAAGCACCTAATCTTTCAAGAATTTAAGAATGTATTTCCTAAAGACCTACCTAGATTTCCTCCCATACATAAGTTTTATTTTACTATCGAGCTGACACCAGGAGCATAACCTATCCATAGATATCCTTACATGATGAATGCTATAAATATGCAAGAGTTGAAGGAACATTTGCATGGGTTGTTAGAAAATAGATTGATAAAGCCTAGTGTGTCACCATGGGGTGCACCAATACATTTTTTTATGGTTTTTACAACTATGCATAGACTATAGAATGCTAAAAAAAGCAACCATCAAGAATAGGTATCCTTTACCTAGTATTGAAGAGTTGTTTGATTGGTTGAGGGATGCCACAATATTTACAAAGATTAATCTAATATCAGGGTATCATCAGTTAAGGATACGAGAGGAGGACACTCATAAGACGATATTCAAAACTAGATACGGGTATTATAAATTTATAATCTTACCCTTTGGGTTGACTAATGCCCTAACCGCATTCATGAATTTAATGAAAAATGTATTCAAGAGACATATGGACTAGTTTATCCTCAATATAGATGGGAGCAAGAGCAGATTGCAAGTATGAAGAACTACATTGCAAGGTTTGGACATGGTTCTACCAAACTTGCTCGTCAGGCTCAAAGTAAAGAGAAGACCCTTGCAAAAATGTGAAAGGGCCACTTTATAATATAATGTTATAACATTAAGTTATAACTTAAAAAAAAACTTAAAGTGGTATGCCTAGGCCAAGGGGGGGGACGTGGCCCTCTTTATGATGTAAAGGGACATAAATTAAAGATATTAAAAAACAAATAAATAAGTATGTGCAACCCTAATTAGGGCACCCAAACCCTAATTGCACCTTTATATTTTGGAGTTGGGCCTCATTTGGGATATTAAAAAAGAAGATATTGTTTTGGATTTTGGTCTCTGAGGAGAATTTGGGAGTTTTGGCATACCGGCTCTTTGGGTTGTTGGGGGACAAAAACCTCCTTCATATTTGAGCATTTTTGGGTGTGAAAGATCACCCCTAGATGTTTATACAGTTGGCTTCATTTCAAAAGTTAGGATTGTGCTTCATTATTCAAAACTCTGGAGTTGGGGTTTCCACACAGAGTTATTGAGCTTCATATTGGGATTCCGACATACCACATCAAATTCCATTTTTTAGAAGGGCTGAGCCTTCAATCAATTATTGTATTGAGTTTTTGTAGGGATTTTATTGTTGAAGAAGACATCATTGTTGTTTCATTTTCATCCCTAGCTGCCGCACAAATCATCAAATATTATCTTAGGGTTTGGAGATATTTTTATGGGCATTGTTGAGTTGAAATCCTTTGCCCTAAGCGACCCTTGAAGGGTGTTTTTGAGATTTAAAAGAGTTGGGGATTATTTTATGTGTGTCATACATTTTCTATTGTACAAGTGTGTCATACCATGTTTTTGATCATAACACTTGGAGCAATCAACAATTGGTTTTGGGTTTTCTCTGAGAAACTTTTGCATATAGGACAATGATGTTTGAGTCCTTTGGTGAATGCTTGTTATAGGGATTAATTTTATAATAGCATCCATAGTTCTGGGCACATGAGGGTTTGCACACTGGTCTGATCTGTTTTATTTTAGTTTGCTTTTTGATCAAATTTTTCTAATTTCTGAGGGTTTAATGCTGGTTTTACTTGTGTTTTCATATTGAGGGTTTATAAAGATAAATGGACTAAAAATAAAAGGTAAAGACACAAAAAATCAAATAATACTAATAGAAATTTGATTTTTTATTTATTCTGACCTGATTAGCAAATTACAAAATTCATTCATGGCTCTAGGTGTGCCTGGATGATAAGCTAAAATAGTGAATCATTGATATCTTCACCGCTTGGTGTTCGAATCATGTGTTATCTGATGCTAATTACTCCTAGAGGCTAGGTGCATATTTTCCAATAGATAAACTACAAGTTGAAACCCCCAATAATTTTGGTATGCTTCCCAATGCACTACTTTATTTGCAAATCACCTAAACCCTTCAGATCTGTGAAATTTGAATCCTCATTTCTCGATCCCTATGCAACATTAGGTGGTTGATTTCATGTGCCTTGTGAATTATTCACTAGAATATCTATCCCGTGCACCTGTTGTGTCATCAACCCAACCAGTTATTCCAAACTATGCTACATCCTATGTTAGGTTTGTCTAATATCATCGGCCAACTACCTATCCATATCATCCTGAGCATTCCTATCACCCATGGTTGTAGATGGTTATGTGACTGAGTCTGTGGATATTCCCAAAATGTGAGATACCCTTTGTCCCTCAAGTGCCTTATAATACAGGTACTGTGTATGACCCTAATGATATTTTATGGGTTCATTCTTCTTCTTCTCTCGATCAAGGTATCTAATCTCCCTATCACTCATGAACTATCACCCACTGGCTAGTAGGAAAAATATGGGCTCTAATACCACTTTATTTTTTTAAGTTATAACTCAATGTTAAAATATAACACTAAAAAGTGTCTCCCTTTTCTTAACGACCATCGACCTTGGTCAACACTTGTAACTTGATAAAATAAGCTCTTCGGATGATACAAATACCTGAAATAAGGTAATTCTGACTCACTAGATCACATTCGAGTCTCTATCATGGAGTTCTACACATAAAATCCTCACCAAATGAGTCCCTAACCACACTAACTAGCCTATGGGACCCTGTGTCTAGGCTAACAGACCTCTACACTGAGCGAGAGCTAAGTTAGGGATATTACAGTCCATCCTCCTCAAAATTGCTTGTCCTTAAGCAATTAGATACCTAGGTGTTGTAAGATCTGTTCCCCTCCCAAGTGGAATCCTCATCTGGTATATTTTCCATTTTATCAAATATTCCCTGATGACCCTCATCCTAAGAGTGCACTCCCTAGTATCAATCATTGCCTTTGGAATCAGCTCTAACTTCTCATCTTCATCTAAGGGAGGCAACTCTAAAGATGGTAAAATACTCTGTCCAAGTACATTATTAAGGCATGATACGTGGAACAAATTGTACACCTTGCTACTCTCTCAACTCTCTTATGATCAATGTACTTCTTCTACTGGTCCTATACCTGCCTGATATTATTTCGCAAGGATAACATGATATCCTAGGATTCCTGTAGGAGATCCCTGGCCCTCAAAATTTGACTGTCACCTAACACCAGATCCATGAAGCTCAGAGCTTCATACCCATACAGTGCCATGAAAGGTGATATTCAGATAGACATGTGGTATGAGGATTTATAGCAGTACTCACCCAAATGTAGCCATCTAACCCATGTCCTCTGCTTCCCAAAAACATAAATTTGAAGATAACCCGTGACCCACTTGTTGACTACCTATGTCTATCCATCATTTTGAGGATGATAGCCGGTACTCGAGGTTAGCTCTATCCCACATAATCTAAACAACTCTTGCCAGAAGAGACTCATGAACTTACTATCTCTGTCACTAACAATAGTCTTCAACAACCCATGTAGCCTGAATATCTCTTTGAAAAACAACTATGCTACCTATGTTGCTGTGAACCCAATGGTTATGGTGAATAAGTGAGCAAACTTAGTGAGTTTGTCCACCACCACATACAGGTAATATTTCCATTGCGCCTTGGAGAGACCTATCACAAAATCCATGGAGACACTCTCCCAATTTTGAGAAGGAATTGGAAGTGGTTGTTAGAGCCCGGATGGAAATGTATGCTCATGTTTGTTCTGCTAGCACACATAACACTTCCTGATATACTATAACACATATTCTTTAATACCCCTCCAAGATAATCGCTCTCTAATCTATCTATAGGTCTTAAAGTATCCCAAGTGGCCCACCATAGGTTTGTCATGAAATATCCAAAATATCTGCTCCTTCAACTTGGAGCTAGCTGTAATCCATATCCGATCCTTGTAATATATAACCTCATCCCTGAACTCATATCTATCATCATACTGGTCACCCTCCAAAATCCTACTATCAAAGGTATCCTTTGCGCAGCCTACAGTAATATGGTGTCTCTAATCCTCTGATATCTCGATGAGTGAGCATAAATGGGGTCTCCTAGATAGTGCATTCACAAATATGTTCCTCTTCCCCTTGAAGTACTCAATGTCGAAGTCATATACCCAAATATTACTTACCCACTTCATCTACCTATCATTGAGGTCCTTATGGTTTAGGAAGTACCTCAAGCTGTTGTGATCAATCTTGACCAAAAATATCCTACCCACTAGATAATGTTTGAACTTAGACAGTGCATGCATAATGGCTAGCATCTCTCTGTCATAAATCGAGTAACTGATCTCACCCCCTCGAAGCTTATAGCTCTCATAAGCAATGGGATGCTTCGACTGTATCAACATTGCACCAATCCCCTCTCCTGATGCATCACACTCCACCTCGAATGGTTTGGTGAAGTCTAGAATGGCCAAGACTAGGCAACTGATCATCACCTACTTGAATCTATTGAAATCCTATTGAGCTATGTCTGACCACTGGAACACTCCTTTATTGGTCAATTTTTTCAAGGGTGTAGCCAACAGAGAAAATTCCTTAATGAATCGGCTATAAAAACTACACAGCCCAAATAATCCCTTAAGTTGTGTGAGGGTAGACAAAGGTGACCAATCCAAAATAGCCTATATCTTCTCAGGGTCCATCTTGACTCCCTGAGCATTGATGCTATGACCAAAGTATAATATCTCGGTCATCACGAACTCATAATTAGTCTCTTTGGCATAAAGAGACTTTGCATATAGAATACTCAACACCTCATCCAAATGCCTCAGGTGCTCCTTCCATGTGTGGTTTTATATAAGGATGTCGTCAAAGAACACCAACATAAATCTCCTAAACTGCCTCTGAAACACCCTGTTTATACAGGACTGAAATGTGGTAGGTGCAATGGTTAGCCCGAATGGTATAACCAGGAACTCAAAATGCCCATAGTGGCACTAAAAACAATCTTCTCCACATCTGACTTGTAATGTCCCCAACTCAGCACTAGCTCAGTGCAGAGGTCTGTTAGCCTAGACACAGGGTCCCCTAGGCTAGTCAGTGTGGTTAGGGACTTAGTTGGTGAGGATTTTATGTGCAAAACTCCATGATAGAGACTCGGATGTGATCCAGTGAGCCAAAATTACCTTGTTCTAGGGCATTTGCATCATCCGAAGAGCTTATTTTATCAAGTTGCAAGTGTTGACCAAGGCCGACGGTCGTTAGGAAAAGGGGGACACTTTTTAGTGTTATATTTTAACGTTGAGTTATAACTTAAAAACATAAAGTGGTTCGACTAGGACATGGTGGTCCCTTTTTATGAGTTGAAAGACATAAATTAAAAATTAAAAGAAATTCAAAATGGAGCCCTGGAAACCCTAATCGACCTCCCCTCATATTCTCACGTTGAGGGTCATTTTGGTTATGGAAGATATTATTTTTTGTGGAGCTTTTCGCAGGGATTTTCACCAAAAGATCACAGGGCTTGTTGGGAGCTATCTCAGTAGGAATTTTTCAGTTTTAGGTGTGAGAGATCACCTCTAGCTGATCGGGATTGGAGCTTTCGCATCAGAGAGTTCATCTGAGCATTCACGGGGCAGACAAGGGTTTGCCAAAAATTGAAGTTTTTTGGGTCGAGAAATGGAGCATCTGGGTCTTCATATTTTGGCCATATTCCACCTGGGTAGGAGTCATATTTCATAGATCTGAAGGGTTTCAGTGATTTGCAGATCAGGTCGTACCATTTTGGGTGCCTTGGGATTCGAGCCATTTTGATCACTGCTTGCAAACGCTTTAGATTTCCATTCTGAAAATTTTTCCATCACATTTCTCAGTCTAGGTGACCATTTTAGAGGTATTTTGAAGACCAAAATTTGTCTGTATGAATTTCTAAACCAAATTGTACCATCTAGAGGGTCGTACAAGTGCATTGGGAAGCATGCCAAAATTGTTGGGGGTTTCAACCTATAGTTTATTAGTTGGAAAAGGTGCACCTAGCCTCCAGGAGCAGTTAGCATCAGACGACATGTGATTCAGACACCAAATGGTGAAGATATCAGTGATTCACTATTTTAGCTTATCATCCGGGCACACCTAGAGCCATGGATGAATTTTGTAATTTGTTGATTTCAGGTCAGAATAAATAAAAAATCAGTTTTCTATCAGTATTATTTGATTTGTTGTGTTTTTACATTCTATTTTCAGTCCATTTATCTTTATAAACCCTCAATATGAAACACGAGCAAAACCAACATTAAACCCTCAGAAATTAAAAAAATCAGATCAAAAAGCAAACTAAAATAAAACAGATCAGACCAGTGTGCAATCCGTTCGTCAGATTGGGGTGTACATTCCAGTGGTATCAGAGCCCATATTTTTCCTGCCAACTAGTGGGTGATAGTTCATGAGTGACAGGGAGATTAGATACCTTGAGCGGGAGAAGAAGAAGAATCAACCCATAACATATCATCAGGGTCATACACAATACCAGTATTATAAGGCACTTGAGGGACAGAGGGTATCTCACATTTTGGGCATATCCATAGACTCAGCCATAGAACCATCTACAACCATGGGTGATAGGAATGCACAGGATGATATGGATAGGCAGATGGCCGATGATATTAGACAGACCCAACATAGGATGCAACATAGTTTGGAATAGCTGGTTGGGTTGATGACACAATAGGTGCACGGGATAGACATTCTGGTGAATAATGCACAAGGCACATGAAATCAACCACCTAATGCTGCACAAGGATCAAGAAATGAGGAGTCAGTGGCCAATAGAGCTGACACACACACTAGAGTAGAGAGAGCTACCAGTAGCTCTAGACCATTCATGCCTAAATTTATTGCTCACCCTGAGCCTATAGTAGTTCCACCGGTTGAGGAGGAACCAGAGCCTACTGTGGTTGAACAATATCAATAGTATAGAGTAGAATGGGATGCACTCGGGCCAGACTTCTAGACTCTCATGTCTTTTTGAGACTTTGTGGACACCCAAAATAGACAAACTCCTAGAAATAGGGGGAGACCTGTTAATCAGGCACAGATTCTATAGGGACAGGGTGATCATACATAGGCCACATCATAGGGTCATCCTGAGATTCAGAAGAGGATTGGGAAAATACACATACCATTATTTGATGCTTCTGGTAGAATGACAACCAAGGCATGGGTCCAAAAAATGGACACATATCTGCAGTTGAACCCGATGATAGAGGATGAGGCCATCAAATTCTGTACCCTGCATCTAGATGGTGTTGCTCATGATTGGTGGCACCATGGAGTGCATACTCTCGGACATGATAGGGTGAGCACTTATGCGGAGTTCACCGAGAGACTTATGCAGAGGTTTGATAGAAGAGAGCAGGAGTTGGAGTTGAAAGAGTTGACACATCTGAAGCAATGGAGCTCAGTCGACTCTTACATAGCAGAGTTCTAGAGATTTTCGGTGATGGTCACAGATTTGTCTGAGAGGCGGTTGATAGTTTTATTTATGGATGGGTTATCAGAACCACTGAGAGGTTGGGTCAAGGCCTTTAACCCAACTACCTTGCAGGACGCCATCAGACAGGTGAGGGATATGGAGGTTACTTCGTCTAAGTCCAAAAATCAATTCAAGGGGAAGGACTTCAAAAGGGACAAGGACCAAAAACCAGTTAAGAAGGATGCGGACCAGCAAAAGAGTACCTTTAAAAAACTTGATCCTGAAACCCTTCACGACCTCCGAAAGAAGGGGTTATGTTTCACATGTCACAAGTCATGGTCCCCGGGGCATAAGTGTGAGTTTAAGGGGAAACTGCAGTTGATTGAGTACGTTTCGGATGAGGATGATAAGTCTAAAAATTTTGATCAGCAATCAGAAAAAGAGGACAACAGCGATGATTCAGCCCTAGAGGAGCAGGGAGACGAGCAAAAATAGGACGGTTTGGGGGAGATACTTTGGCGCACCTCCATAGTTTCTAGGGGGCACAGGCCTTGCGTATCCGAGGTGTTCTGAAGGGACAGAGAGTGGTGACACTCATAGACATAGGGGCTACCCACAACTTCATAGATGAGGGCCTAGTTGCATGTAGGGGTTTGCAAATAGAGGAGGTAGATGAGTTCAAGGTCATGATCGTAGATGGATTCTCCATTTCCTACACCTGAAAGGTCCCATAGATGAGGTTGACTTTGGGGAACCATGAGGTTCAGGATGACTTCTATGTTGTCAGCACATAGAAGCTCGATGTGGTATTAGGCATCTAGTGGTTGTAGACATTGGGTGAGGTGACCTTCAACTTCTAGAATATGGAGTTGAAGTTTCAGGTGAACGGGCAGCCAGTGGTACTCATAGGGATGTCCAATGGGGGAGCTCGAGTAGTTTCCTTTAGGCGCATGGAGAGGTTCATCAGATGAGATATGGTGGAGTGGGCTGCACACTGCATTATACTTTCGACCACCACTGAGGAGGAAAAATGAACCTATCCTCTGGACATCCAGGCTTTGCTCACCAAACACAGCAAAGTCTTTAGCAGTATACCACCAGGGGTACCACCAGACAGAGGGACCGAGCACATTATAGAGTTGGAGGGGGGACTACTGCCATCATTACCACCCCGTACCAACACCCGAGGAGGCATAAGGATGAGATAGAGAAGGCCATCCGAGAGTTGATTGACATGGGACACATCAGACCAAGCAAGAGCCCATTTGCTTCGTCTGTGGTATTAGTGAAGAAGAAGGATGGTACTATGCGTATGTGCATCGACTATCGAGCATTGAACAAGAAGACCATAAAGAACAGATACCTGATACCATGCATAGATGAGTTGATCGATGAGTTGCACGGTGTAGTTTACTTCACCAAGATTGATCTGAGGTCAGGCTACCATCAGATCCGTATGAGGGAGTCAGATGTGGAGAAGACTGCTTTTCGGTGCCACTATGGGCATTTCGAGTTCTTGGTTATGCCATTCGGGCTAACCAATGCACCTGCCACATTTCAGTCCTGTATGAATAGGGTGTTTCAGAGGTAGTTGAGGAGATTTGTGTTGGTGTTCTTTGATGACATCCTTATATACAACCGCACATGGGAGGAGCACCTGAGGCATTTGGATGAGGTGCTGAGTATTCTGGAGGTAGAGTCTCTTTATGCCAAAGAGACTAAGTGTGAGTTTGGGATGACCGAGCTATTATACTTGGGTCATATCATCAGTGCTCAGGGAGTCAGGATGGACCCTAAGAAGATACATGCTATTTTGGATTGGCCACCTTCGTCTACCCTCACGCAGCTTAAGGGATTCTTTGGGCTGTGTGGTTTTTACCATCGATTCATCAAGGGATTTTCTCAGTTGGCTGCACCCTTGATAGACTTGACCAAGAAAGGGGTGTTCTAGTGGTCAGACACAACTCAATAGGCTTTCGATAGATTCAAGCAGGTGATGAGCAGTTGCCCAGTCTTGGCCATTCCAGACTTCACCAAACCATTCGAGGTGGAGTGTGATGCATCAGGAGAGGGGATTGGTGTGGTGTTGATGCAGTCGAAGCACCCCATTGCTTATGAGAGCTAAAATCTTCGAGGGGGTGAGATCAGTTACTCGATTTATGATAGAGAGATGCTAGCCATTATGCATACACTGGCTAAGTTCAGATAGTATCTGGTGGGTAGGAGATTTGTGGTCAGGACTGATCACAATAGCTTGAGGTACTTCCTAAACCAGAAGGACCTCAATGATAGGTAGATGAAGTGGGTGAGTAAGATTCAGGCATATGACTTCGACATTGAGTACGTCAAGGGGAAGAGGAACATAGTTGCGGATGCACTATCTAGGAGACCCCATTTGTGCTCACTCACTGGGATATCAGAGGATTGGAGACACCGGATTACTGTAGACTACGCAAAGGATACCTTTGCTAGTAGGATTTTGGAGGGTGACCAGGATGATGATAGATATGAGGTCAGGGATGAGGTTATATATTACAAGGGCCGGATATGGATTGCAGCTGACTCCAAGCTGAAGGAGCAGATCTTCCGGACATTTCATGACACACCTATGGCGGGCCACCCAGGATACTTTAAGACCTATAGGTAGATCAGAGAGTGATTCTCTTGGAGGGGTCTTAAAGAAGATGTGTTGTAGTATATCAGGGAGTGTTCTGTGTGCCAATAGAACAAACATGAGCATACGTTTCCAGTCGGGCTCTTACAACCACTTCCCATTCCTTCTCAGAAGTGGGAGAGTGTCTCCATGGATTTTGTGATGGGTCTCCCCAAGACGTAGGGGAAATATTACCTGTATGTGGTGGTGGATAGACTGACTAAGTTTGCTCACTTCTTCGCCATCACCATTGGGTTCACAGTAGCACAGGTAGCAGAGTTGTTTTTTAGGGAGATATTCAGGCTACATGGGTTGTCGAAGACTATTGTCAGTGATAGAGATAGTAAGTTCATGAGTCTCTTCTGGCAAGAGTTGTTTAGATTATGTGGGACAGAGCTGACCCCGAGTACCAGCTATCATCCTCAGATCGATGGACAGATAGAGGTAGTCAACAAGTGGGTCGAGGGTTATCTCCAAAATTATGTGTCCGAGCAGTAGAGGGCGTGGGTCAGATGGCTACATTTGGGGGAGTACTGCTATAACTCCTCATACCACATGTCTATCTGGATGTCACCTTTCATGGCATTGTACGGGTATGAAGCTTCGAGCTTCATGGATCTGGTGTTGGGTGACAGTCAAGTTTTGAGGGCCAGGGATCTCCTGCAGGAATCCCAAGACATCATGAGATCCTTGCGGGATCATATCAGGCAGGCACAGGACCAACAAAAGAAGTACGCTGATCAGAAGAGAGTTGAGCGTACCTTTGAGGTGGGGGACATGGTGTATTTGTGACTACAGCCATTCAGATAGTCCTCACTAAAGAGGAGCAGAGCTGAGAAGCTCAAGCCTCGGTTCTATGGTCCTTTCAGAGTCACCAGGCGAGTAGGAGAGGTGGCTTATGAGCTAGAGCTACCAGAGAGTAGCAGGGTGCACAATGTGTTCCATGTATCACGCCTCAAGAAGGCACTTGGATAGAGTATTTCACCATCTACAGAGTTGCCTCCCTTGGATGAAGAGGGGAAGTTAGAGCTGATTCCAGAGGCAGTGATTGATACTAGGGAGCGCACCCTTAGGAGGAGGGTCATCAGGGAGTATTTGATCAAATGGTAGAATCTATCGGATGAGGATTCCACTTGGGAGGGGGAACAGATCTTATAGCACCCAGGTCTCCAATTGCTTGAGGACAAGCAATTTTGAGGAGGGCGGACTGTAATGTCCCCAACTCAGCACTAGCTCAGTGCAGAGGTCTGTTAGCCTAGACACAGGGTCCCCTAGGCTAGTCAGTGTGGTTAGGGACTCAGTTGGTGAGGATTTTATGTGTAGAACTCCATGGCAGAGACTCGGATGTGATCCAGTGAGCCAGAATTACCTTGTTCTGGGCATTTGCATCATCCAGAGAGCTTATTTTATCAAGTTGCAAGTGTTGACCAAGGTCGACGATCGTTAGGAAAAGGGGGACACTTTTTAGTGTTATATTTTAACGTTGAGTTATAACTTAAAGTTATAACTTAAAATATAAAGTGGTTCGACTAGGACATGGTGGTCCCTTTTTATGAGTTGAAAGACATAAATTAAAAATTAAAAGAAATTCAAAATGGAGCCCTGGAAACCCTAATCGACCTCCCCTCATATTCTCACGTTGAGGGTCATTTTGGTTATGGAAGATATTGTTTTTTTGTGGAGCTTTTCATAGGGATTTTCACCAGAAGATCATAGGGCTTGTTGGGAGCTATCTCAGTAGGAATTTTTTAGTTTTAGGTGTGAGAGATCACCTCTAGCTGATCGGGATTGGAGCTTTCGCATCAGAGAGTTCATCTGAGCATTCACGGGGCAGACAAGGGTTTGCCAAAAATTGAAGTTTTTTGGGTCGAGAAATGGAGCATCTGGGTCTTCGTATTTTGGCCATATTCCACCTAGGCAGGAGTCAGATTTCACAGATCTAAAGGGTTTCAGTGATTTGCAGATCAGGCCATACCATTTTGGGCGCCTTGGGATTCGAGCCATTTTGATCACTACTTGCAAACGCTTCAGATTTCCATTCCAAAAATTTGTCCATCACATTTCTCAGTCTGGGTGACCATTTCAGAGGTATTTTGAAGACCAAAATCTGTCTGTATGAATTTCTAAACCAAATCGTACCATCTAGAGGGTCGTACAAGTGCATTGGGAAGCATGCCAAAATTTTTGGGGGTTTCAACCTGCAGTTTATCAGTTGGAAAAGGTGCGCCTAGCCTCCAGGAGCAGTTAGCATCAGATGACACGTGATTCGGACACCAGACGGTGAAGATATCAGTGATTCACTATTTCAGCTTATCATCCGGGCACACCCAGAGCCACGGACGAATTTTGTAATTTGCTGATTTCAGGTCAGAATAAATAAAAAATTAGTTTTCTGTCAGTATTATTTGATTTGTTGTGTTTTTACATTCTATTTTCAGTCCATTTATCTTTATAAACCCTCAATATGAAACACGAGCAAAACCAACATTAAACCCTCAAAAATAAAAAAAATCAGATCAAAAAGCAAACTGAAATAAAACAGATCAGACCAGTGTGCAATCCGTTCGTCAGATCGGGGTGTACATTTCAGACATCTAGACTAGTTTGTCCTCATATTTTTAGATGACATTCTAATATATTCTTAGGATAGGAAAAAACATGATAAACACCTCAGAATCCTGTTGGAGTTGTTAAGAATGAATCAAATCTATGGGAATATATCAAACAGTGATTTCTATATCTCAAAAATGGGATATCTGGGATATATAATATCCATCAAAGGGATTCAGTGGATCCAAAAAATATTGAGGCCTTTTCGAATTGGCCATCGCCAACCAATGTGTCTGAAGTGAGAAGCTTCATGGGCATGATGGGATATTGCAGATGATATGTGAAGGATTACTCCAAAATAGTCGTTGCAATAACCAATATCAAAAATAAAGGGAAGGCGTTTAAGTGGACAACTAAGTGTGAATCTACTTTTGCATTGCTTAAGTAGAAACTCACTATGACACCAATCTTGAAGATTCTAGATCCCCAAGGAAAATTTATAGTGTGCACTGATGCATCACTAGAAGGGTTAGAAGGAGTGATTTCACAAGATGAATCAATCATAGTATATGTGAAGAACACAAGCTTATACTGAGAGGGGGGGTGAACAATATAAGACCACTTTTTACTTTTTCCTTTGATCTTTCAAATTAATATTATGCAGTGAATAGATAACAGTATCAAAAGCAAAAATCAAAGCAATGCACAAAACACCATCCACAAAAGAGACACAACAATTTACGTGGTTCACCCAATGCGGGCTACTCCACGGATAAAATTTTTCACTAAATTTTATCACCTCTAATTCTGGGAAACCTTTCCCGATTACAAAGTTTATGGGCACCAACCCAAAGGAGATACCTTCCCCTAGCTCTACTCTGACTGGTGATCCTCTAGAAGACCTCTGCCTCCTTTGCCCTTAGCAAGTGGAACTCTATCCATAGAAGACACCTGTCTTCCCTGCTCCGGTTGGAGACCTCTATCCTCAACTCTTTCACCTCCAAAGTCGGTCCTCTTATCTGCACCAAACATAGTCCTTCGGTCTGGCACTAATGTCCTCGAAAATTGCACCTCTGCGCAATTACAACACTCGATCAAATATCCACTTATGCACCTCTATGCAAACACAACAGCAATGTCTTCGCACACTCTGCTCTTCGACGATCGAACTTCTCCCCGCACTCTGCTTCTGTGAAAGTCGCACTTCGAACGCACACTTCGATCGATGATCAAACTCTCCAAGCAGCCCTCCTTTTATACTAACAATCTCAAGATTAGATTCTTGATCTTAGTCGGCTGCATATCCCTAAAACAACGTCGGTTGCACAACCCTACACTTCGTCGGCTCAAGGTTAACTCTGTCGGCTTCAACCGCCTCTGCTGTTCTGTAGCTTTTCTCGTGAAACTACAACATGTCGCGATATCATGACACTTTTACAGCCGTACACCTTCTTTTGCCTACTGTCATGAAATCGTGACACTTTTGCTTCTTTTGGCTTCCTATTAGTTTTTGTCACGATATCGCGACACTTTCTGCTTCTACTGACGTCATCTACACTCCTGTCGCGAAATCGTGACCCTTCTGTCTTCATGGCCTTCTTCTCTGCTTCTGTCATGAAATCGTGACACTTTTGTCTTCATGGCCTTCTTCTCAGCTTCTGTCGAAATCGCGACACTTTTGTCTTCATGGCCTTCTTCTCAGCTTTTGTCATGAAATCGTGACACTTTTGCCTCTGCTGACGTCATCTTCACTTCTGTCGTGAAATCGTGACATTTCTTGCTTCTTCAACTTTTTCTCGGCTTGCCCCAGCGAAAACGGAACATGTCACGAAATCGTGACACTTTCGCTGCCTTAAGCTTTTCTCTGCCTTACGCCCGCGAAACTGGAACAAGTCACGAAATCGCGACGCTTTCGCCTTCGAGCTCTTCCTTCCTGAATTCATCGTGAAATCATGACGCTTCTTCTGTTGAAGACTTGCTAACTATTTCTGTCATGAAATCATGACACTTTCTCCAACTGAATGCTGCCATCTCAACCTGTCGTGAAATCATGACATTTTTTGCATCCATAAGCTGTTCCTCCATCCTGTCATGAAATCGTGACGCTTTCAGCTTTCGTACACTTTCTCTACTACCTGTCGTGAAATCACGACGCTTCTCATATCAAACTCTTTCCTTCGCTGCATGTCACGAAATCGTGACAGTTCTCACTTCGAGCTTTTTAGCATGCCGCAAAATCGTGACAGTCCTCAACTCGACCTCTGTAGCATGTCGCGAAATCATGACATTTTACATGTAACTTTCTCTCTCTTCGAACTTGTCGCGAAATCATGACAGTTCTCTTTGCGGACTCTCTCTTCAGCATCATGTCGCGAAATCGTGACACTTTTTCGTCCGTACAACTTTCTTTGCAGAATGTCGCGAAATCGTGACACTTTTCCTTCTCTGCCTTCCTGCACTTTTTGAGTCGCGAAAATGCGACATGTCGCGAAATCGTGACACTTTCCATCTTGCTCTCCTTCTCTGCCAACATGTCGCGAAATCGTGACAGTTTTGCCAGAACTTTCTCTCTCTTCCAGCATGTCACGAAATCGTGACAGTTTTGCTAGAACTTTCTCTCTCCTCAAACATGTCGCGAAATCGCGATAGTTTTGCCCAAACTTTCTCTCTCCTGAAACATGTCGCGAAATCGTGACAGTTTTTCCCGAACTTTCTCTCTCCTAAAACATGTCACGAAATCGCGACAGTTTTTCCAGCCGCCTGCATACTTTTTCTTACTTGTCTTTTTCTTGATCTTTTGCAACTGGGCTACTCTGATCTTCTTGGAAACTCACTGTCCAAACTGAAATCTTCATCAAAACACATTCTTTGACATCAAACCAAATTGCTTCAAGACCTTCTTGACATCAATGACAACATCTACACTTAGAGCAAAGGCAATGTACCCAAGGTACCCAAAATTGCCAACAATCTCCCCCTTTGTCATTGATGGCAAACCTTTACTAAAAACACATCTTAGGAGCCAAAACTGAAACCAACTAAACCAACAACATGAGAATCTCCTTTGAAGTTTTGCTCCCCCGACTTGAAGCTTTCCTCTTCACATTGAAACTCTCCCCCTTACTCATATCTCTCCCCCTTACTCAAATCTCTCCCCCTTTGTCATCAATGGCAAAGGGTCACCTTTGGGGCTTGGGACTAAGAATGAGCCTCTTAGCTTAGTCCCTCCCCCACCTCCTGATGAGGTGATTTAAAACAGGGGTGGGAGTGAAACTCCCATTAGGCACTGATCATCATCAGCGTCTAAAACTTCCTTGTCGGGCCTTCTCTTGAATTTTTTGTCAATATTTCTGTTCTTGTCACTGTTCTTGTTCTTGTTCTCATCCCTGTTCTTGTCCACGCCTTGATCCTTGGATCTGTTTATACTACTATTCTTGTTCCTATTCCTGTACTTTGAAAGATCAGCTCTACACTGTCTGGCTGTGTGACCTGCATTGTTGCACTTATAACAAGTAACACTGTTATTTCTGTTTGGCATACCTATTTTTTGAATCCGCCTGTTATGACTAACCGTGTTCCTGTAATTAGTCATGCAAAAAATTGCCTTATGCCCGAACTGTTTACAAGAGTAGCAATACCCTTGAAAGAAATTACGGCCCCTAAAACTGTCATTTACCTTCCTTATTCGAGTCATGCAATGCGAAGCCATGTGGCCAAACCTGTGACACGCAAAACATCTGCCATTAAACTTTCCTGTAAATGACCTTCTAGGTCCGGTAAACTTCTTCTTTGCATTCAAAATTCTGTTTTCTATTTCTACGTATCTATCACTCATGGACTCTTGATCTGAAGTACTTTCTACATCAGAACTCTCTTCCTTTTGAAATCTCTTGCTAGATTCCCCAACCTGTTTCTTGTGCGGCTCAACAAAACCGAGACCTGTTTTATCTGTTGGTTTCCTTTGACTTTTGATGAGAGACTTAACCTTTTTGGAGCTATCTTGAAACCTGTACAGCTTATCCTTGTACTCTTTAGTTTCTACTTCCAGAGAAGCCATTTTCTGTTCCAACTCATTATACTCAAGAATCTTAGACTCTAACTCATCCTTGAGTTCCTGTGTTTTAGCTATAGAGAAGTCAAGACTTTCTATGAGATCGTCTCTCTCCATACAACATTCATCTAACTTATTCTTGAGTCTATCATTCTTCTTTCTTTCCTTTTTCAAAACACTAAGAGCATTATTAAGTTCACTTTCAAGATTTTTTATTTGTTTGCTTTCTGAATCCTCAAGGCCTTTTCCAGATTTCTTATCACTAGAGGTGCTACCTTTTTCAAAAACCATACAAGCATCTTCTTGATAGTTTTCTGAAACATCCTTGTATAAACTGGAAACCAAATCATTATTTGTACAATCATCCTCAAGGTGACCAAAATTTCCACATCTAAGACATTTCATAATAATGAATCTATGTTTCGGTTCTTCCTCCTTTTCTGATATGAACAACATCTCATTTTCCTCATCACTTGAAGAGCTTTCACTATCACTGCTAGAACACTTACTTGCTTTGTCTAGGTAGAAACTTTTCTTGTTCTTGTGAGAATACCTCTTTCCTTGATTGTTGTGCTCATATTTGTTCTTTCTGTAATACCTGTGCTTTTCAGAATCCTTGCTCTTAACATCCTGTATATCTTCATCACTTTCATTCTTGGAAACAATACAATCAGTAGCATAATGACCAAACTTTCCACAGTTGAAACATCTTATATTTTTCTTGCTTTTGTGCTTTCTAGAGAACTTGCCTTTCTTGCTGTAATATGCCTCTTCATCACTAGAAGACTCATCACTCTCTTGAATTTGTTTGCCCTTTGATTTCTTGGTAGCTTTGAAAGTTGCCTCTTTCTTGACATCAACTTTCACTTGAGTTCTTAGCTCAAATGCTGCAAGAATACTATGGAGCTCATCTTTTTTCAACTTATCTAAATCTTTAGCTTCCTCAATAGCAGAAATATTTTCACTAAATCTATTAGGAAGAGATCTTAAAATCTTATCACACACATCATTTTCAGCAAGCTCAAGACCTAAGTCTTTCATGGAGTTAACAACCTCATCCATACGAAGCATGTAGTCACTAATTTTTTCATCATCATTCATCTTGAGTTGTTCAAACATACCTTTGAAATGTCTCAACTTTGCCTTTCTGACATTTGCATCACCTGTGTGAACCACTTGCAGCTGTTTCCACATTTCACTAGTTGTCTTGCAGTGAATCACCTTGGTAAGATCTGCTTTCTGTAAGCCTTTCAGGATTGCATTCATAGCTTTTGAATTGCTGTGATGTAGGAGCCTATCTTCTTTAGTGTATGGACCATTTACAGGGATAGTGTACCCATCTTCAATTACTTCCCATACCTCATTACCAAGTGCCATTAGATAAACCTTCATTCTAGCACTCCACAGACCAAAATCTGATCCATCAAGGATAGGTGCTGCATTGCCACTTGAATAATCCATTGTGTTCTTAATCAGTTCTTCCTTCAAGTTGTTAAACCTTTTCGAAGGAACCTGCTCTGATACCAATTGAAGAACACAAGCTTATACTGAGAGGGGGGGTGAACAGTATAAGACCGCTTTTTACTTTTTCCTTCGATTCAACTTTCAAATTAATATTATGCAGCAAATAGATAACAAGATCAAAAATAGAAATCAAAGCAATGCACAAAACACCATCCACAAAAGAGACACAACAATTTACGTGGTTCACCCAACGCGGGCTACTCCACGGATAAAATTTTTACTAAATTTTATCACCTCTAATTCTGGGAAACCTTTCCCGATTACAAAGTTTATGGGCACCAACCCAAAGGAGATACCTTCCCCTAGCTCTGCTCTTAACTGGTGATCCTCTAGAAGACCTCTGCCTCCTCTGCCCTTAGCAAGTGGAACTCTATCCACAGAAGACACCTGTCTTCCCTGCTCTGGTCGGAGACCTCTGTCCTCAACTCTTTCACCTCCAAAGTTGGTCCTCTTATCTGCACCAAACATAGTCCTTCGGTCTGGCACTAATGTCCTCGAAACTTGCACCTCTACGCAATCACAACACTCGATCAAACATCCACTTATGCACCTCTACGCAAACACAGCAGCAATGTCTTCGCACACTCTGCTCTTCGACGATCGAACTTCTCCCCGCACTCTGCTTCTATGAAAGTCGCACTTCGAACGCACACTTCGATCGATGATCAAACTCTCCAAGCAGCCCTCCTTTTATACTAACAATCTCAAGATTAGATTCTTGATCTTAGTCGACTGCATATCCCTAAAACAACGTCGACTGCACAACCCTACACTTCGTCGGCTCAAGGTTAACTCTATCGGCTTCAACCGCCTCTGCTGTTCTGTAGCTTTTCTCGTGAAACTACAACATGTCGCGATATCGTGACACTTTTACAGCCGTACACCTTCTTTTGCCTGCTGTCGCGAAATCGTGACACTTTTGCTTCTTTTGGCTTCCTATTAGTTTTTGTCGTGATATCGCGACACTTTCTGCTTCTGCTGACGTCATCTACACTCCTGTCGTGAAATCGTGACCCTTCTGTCTTCATGGCCTTCTTCTCTTCTGTCAAAAATCGTGACACTTTTGTCTTCATGGCCTTCTTCTCTTCTTCTATCGTGAAATCATGACACTTTTGTCTTCATGGCCTTCTTCTCAGCTTCTGTCGTGAAATCGTGACACTTTTGCCTCTACTGACGTCATCTTCACTTTTGTCATGAAATCGTGACATTTCTTGCTTCTTCAACTTTTTCTCGGCTTGCCCCAGTGAAAATGGAACATGTCGCAAAATCATGACACTTTCGTTGCCTTAAGCTTTTCTCTGCCTTACGCCCGCGAAACTAGAACAAGTCACGAAATCGCGATGCTTTCGCCTTCGAGCTCTTCCTTCCTGAATTCGTCGTGAAATCGTGACGCTTCTTTTGTTGAAGACTTGCTAACTATTTCTATCATGAAATCGTGACACTTTCTCCAACTGAATGCTGCCATCTCAACCTGTCATGAAATCGTGACATTTTCTGCATCCATAAGCTGTTCCTCCATCCTGTCGTGAAATCGCGATGCTTTCAGCTTCCGTACACTTTCTCTACTGCCTGTCACGAAATCGTGACGCTTCTCATATCAAACTCTTTCCTTCGCTGCATGTCACGAAATCGTGACAGTTCTCACTTCGAGCTTTTCAACATGCCACGAAATCGTGACAGTCCTCAACTCGACCTCTGCAGCATGTCGCGAAATCGTGACATTTTACATGTAACTTTCTCTCTCTTCAAACTTGTCATGAAATCGTGATAGTTCTCTTTGCGGACTCTCTCTTCAGCATCATGTCGTGAAATCGCGACACTTTTTTGTTCGTACAACTTTCTTTGCAGAATGTCGCGAAATCATGACACTTTTCCTTCTCTGCCTTCCTGCACTTTTCGAGTCGCGAAAATGCGACATGTCGCGAAATCGTGACACTTTCCATCTTGCTCTCCTTCTCTGCCAACATGTCACGAAATCGTGACAGTTTTGCCAAAACTTTCTCTCTCTTCCAGCATGTCGCGAAATCGCGACAGTTTTGCTAGAACTTTCTCTCTCCTCAAACATGTCGCGAAATCATGACAATTTTGCCCGAACTTTCTCTCTCCTAAAACATGTCACGAAATCATGATAGTTTTTCTCGAACTTTCTCTCTCCTAAAACATGTCGCGAAATCGCGACAGTTTTTCCAGCCGCCTGCATACTTTTTCTTACTTGTCTTTTTCTTGATCTTTTGCAACTAGGCTACTCTGATCTTCTTGGAAACTCACTATCCAAACTGAAATCTTCATCAAAACACATTCTTTGACATCAAACCAAATTGCTTCAAGACCTTCTTGACATCAATGACAACATCTACACTTAGAGCAAAGGCAATGTACCCAAGGTACCCCAAAATTGCCAACAATATGCATCAATGAAACTTAAGAAACATGAAATTAACTATGCTACACATGATCTAGAGTTGGCTATGGTTATGCACGCTCTTAAGATATGGTGTCACGAATTTGTTGGAAGACCCTTTTAGCTTAGGAATGACCATCAAAGCTTGAGATATATATTTACTCAACCTATGCTCAATGTGAGGTAGAGAAGATGGATCGAGTTTTTAGCTGAATATAACTTTGATATTGAATGTATCAAAGGAAAATAAAATAACATGGTTGATGCCTTAAGTATAATATGGCACATAGTAGTTGTGACCCAAATCCATGTATATTTATTAGACCATGTTAGGAAGATGCAATCTCAGGATGAGTATTGCAAGGAAATTCAAGTCAAAATGGAAAGAAGTCTTAAGGCAAACTAAGATTTTGGCATAAAAGATTATCTTTTATGCTTCAAGGATAGGGTCATCATACTAGAAGTAGGTGATTTAAGGAGACTAATTATGCAAGAAGAACACAAATCCCCTTACTCTGCTCATATTGGAAGGACCAAGATGAGGAAGAATATGAAAAAGACCTTCTTTTGGACATGAATGAAGAAGGATATCACCAATTGTTTTGCTTGGTGCCTAGAATGCCAGGAGGTTAAGGCTGAACATAGACATCCTACAGGGCAATTATATCTAGATGATATACCTATGTAGAAATGGTAGATTATATCCATGGATTTCATAGTAGCTTTACCCAAGACCAGGTATCAACATGATGTAATCCTAGTAGTAGTCGACAAATTGACTAAGGTTGTGCATTTTATAATAGGAAACATCAAAGACGATGCTCAAGTTTTGGCTAAGAAATATGCCAAAGAGATATCCAGATTACACAGATTTCTCAAAATGATCATTTCAAATAGGGATTCTAGATTCACTTCTAAATTTTGGAAAGCCCTACATCATGTAGTGCATACAAAACTGAATATAAGCTTTACATATCACCCTAATACTGATGGTCAAACCAAAATGGTAAACCAAATCCTAGAAGGTATGTTTCACATGTACTGCTTGAAATAGAAGTCTCGATGGGAATACTATCTACATATTGTATAATTTTATTATAATAATGAGAATCGTTCTTCCTTAGGGATGGCCCCATTTGATGCCTTGTATAGAAAGAGGTGTAGAACACCATTATCTTAGGATAATTTAGAGGATCGGATCATAATCAGACTAGACATGTTCAAGGAAATGGAAGGTCAACTTAAGATGATCAAGCAAAGGCTCAAGGAAGTTGTTGACCATCAAAAAAGCTATGTTGATTTGAAAATATCACTAAGGGAATACTCTGAGGAAGATAGAGTGTTCTTAAGGGTTAGGCCGATGAAAAGTGTCATAAAATTCAAGAATTTGGATCCTCATTTTGTTAGGCCTTTTGAGACCATTGGAAATATTAGTCTAGTTGCTTACAAACTCGCCTTGTCACCCAACTTGTCAAAGATCCATGACACCTCCCACATATCCCTACTTAGAAGATACATTGCTGGCCTGATCATGTGTGATGTTTCTAAATTGCAAATGGAAATCCTCGAGGCAATTGAAGTAATATCAGTGAAGATTCTAGAGTTTCATTTCAAATAAATGAGAAAACAAACTTTAGAACAATGTAAGGTCCAATGAGACCAGTATTCTGAATGAAGTGCCACTTGGGAGAAAGTGGATAAGATGAAGAGACATTTTTTATTTTTATTTTAAAATATATTGTAATAACATTTTTTATAATAGGAAAACACATAGGACTATGTTTAGTCCAAGGGGGTAGTATGTCATGACCCGCATTCGTAGAAAATTTTGCCTAATAGACTATGTATTGATGAATGACTATTTGATGCCTAGTTGTGATGCATTTTTATGGTTATGCAATATTTATATTGATTTAACTTAGAATAATATGGTATTGTTGATGTGTTTTCAATGTGCAAGACCAGGTACACTTATGGGTGGGAGAGGTAAAATCAACCACCAAGAATGGGATACTTAAAAAGGGAAATTATAACTATGGTAACTCAGGTTAACATGAATGACTATCCTCATATAGATGAATGCTTTCTTACTTTTATGGTGATCATCGATGATCCAACCATCTAGAGCAAAAGTTGGTAACTTGATGAGGGTCGTTGTTCATTCATCATTTAATCATTATGTGTGTCAATCCAGGGCGATGTCCAAAGGCTGTATACGATAGAAGGTGTCACAGTTGCAGGTTCAATTCATTTAAGAACAGGGTTTTATTGGTGGATCAGTTAGCATTTTGGGGGTTTTGTTGTGACCTTTAACTCCTAAAAAATGAAATGAACTCCTATTTACTTTTGTAGAAATAGAATTACAGGAAATGAAATGACAGAATCTAAAATTGCAAAAAATGAAATATTGCTAAATTGAAATTGTCAGAAAGGCAAATTGCAGAATTGAAATCACACACAGTTGCAGAAAAATAAACTAACTACAATTCTCTGAGCATGTTCTAAATCTAGAAATTCAAACTAACATCTATTGCAAAACTGGAAATGTCACAAATCTGGAAATTGCAGTAAAATGACAAAAAACTGGAAATTGCTGCAAATCTGGAAAATGACAGAAAACTTGAAGTTGCTGCAAATCTGAACAAAAATGTTGAAATTGCATGGAATGATGGAAAAATGCTGTCAAGACTGAAATCTGAATTTAAAGCTGCTAAAGAAATGAAACTGGCAGAATTTTGCTAACCTGCTGCAACAAGGAATTAGCAATGTATTCTGTCAGAAGATGCCTTCCTCTGGTCCTGCAAGTGGCCCTTGCTTCCAGAACTAGATGAAGGTGAAGAGTTATGCTAAGAAAACCTAAATACTAATAATCAACTCAACATGCCAATTGAGAACTAAAAACTGCACCTTTTTATTCAATCTGGAAATGCATTACAGTAATGCAGGAAAAACCTATAGATTACTGTTCTGCTACAAAAACAACTGCACTCTCTATTTCTCTATGTCTCCTATATGACTATATGCCTATATTCTATATGCTCAACCATGCTGGGAGCTCTCTTATTTATAATATTATGCTGATATACTTGATTACTGATTTGCAGGGATTTACAACTGTTTGCACAACTGTTTCCTAGAATGCATGAGCTTGCTTTGTCAAACTTGATCTATTCAACCTTATTAAGCTGCATTCATTGAGGAAATCAGTTAACATGAGCTGGGACAACTTTTTGGTCAATTGTCAATACTTTCCTCTATCGATCTGTCACTTTTTGACCATCTTCTGTTGTTCCTGCGCTATTCCCTATTCCTGCGCTATTATTCCTGCACTGCTTCGAAATAACAGGAAGTGACATTTAGTTATTATTTCATGCTCCAAACGCGTAGGGAAGAAGTATTTGACCACCTAGAATGTTTTCCTTTATCTTGTACATCCTTTTTGCATTGGTGGCACGTGCTGGAGTGACTGTTTCCAAGCCCTGCTGTAAATGTACAGCTGGCTGGAACTATCACAGTCACAGTCTATTTTCCTGCATAGTCAGCTACAGGGGACAAGGTCTTTGGTGCCTTTTGCAATTGAATTAGTTCAAACAGAGGAATATTACTATTAAGCACCAAACATTCAACAATTACTACTGATTCTGAATCACTACTGATAAATTAGCTAAAAAATAGGTGAAACTGCAGAAAGAAACAGTAAAACAGAATATATGCACTTATCATTTCAGAATATGCAAATATCAGTACATAATGCATTTTACCCAAAATTAGCATAGAAACATAATAAAAAGGGTGATTCAAATAATTAGAATGTATCCAAAAAGTGTTCATAGATGAGGCAATTCCTGGCCTCATCATTTTCCTCCCAACTTATGGTAATGCATGTCCTCATGCATTTTGTGCAGCTACTGAGGCACATAGGTCCAGATCCAGACATCTTTCATGAAATTTTAACAATGCACCACCAATTTTGTAGAATCCACTGACTGTTTTTATAGACTGAAACCATTGTTGGAAGTGCTCATCAGGTTGTGGATCATTATCAAAGAAATAGGGGACAGGAGTGATGACTATGGGCATTCTGTATCTTAGCCCTATCCAATGTTCTTTGATTTCTGAAATAATGTGTATAATACCTTCTGCCCTTCTCCTTGACCAAAACAGGTTAGTGGGAGAAATTGGCTCCCGTTTCTGTAGGGAGATAGACAATTCACCCCATCTGTTCTTACATGCTGCCACAACATCATCAAAGAAATCTGCACAAAAATTTTGAAATTGAGTTATACCTTTTTGCAGATTTCCTAGATAAAGTTGTCTCATTCTAGGATCCCTCATGAAGGAATAGTGATTGCTGGTACAGTCCCTATGATTGAGAGGAGCAGGCCTGACAAGTAAAACTACCTATGATTCTAAGTCCTTAGCTATCTTCTTCTCTGAGTCCCAATAAATATGATTTTGTAAGGTGGACATAAAGGCCCTCAGTTGTAAATCTCCTGTATACAGGTGAGGCAGAAACATACTCTCTGTTGGCAAAAAGAAGTTATGTAAGAATAACTCACATATTAAGTTCTGCTGCTCTGTTGGACTCTGCACAAAGGCTTCCACAAATTCTGTAGGAGTGGTCAACTGGTGAGGGAGCTCAGAAACCAGTCTCATAATCTGCCAACGTAGGTACCTCTCCTTGAGTAGGAGGCTGTAGAACCTAGGTGGTCTTCTGCACTGTATTGCATACTCTGCAATTTGACATACATCTTTTACCTGTGTTTTCAACCTGTTGACTTCTGTTTCTTTCTCTGCTAGTTTGGCTGTGGCAGAGTTCAAAGTTGCAATTTTCCCCTCTAATTGATGACACTGAGTCATCCAATAGGCTAGGTCTTCATTGTACCTAGTCAAGGGCACTGTGTTTGGGGGCCTCAAAATCGGTTGCATCTGTGCCACTATGTTGACCTGTACACCAACTTCCATAGTTGATGTTGCTATTGGCAAATCTGTCTGTGTCCCCTGTTCTGCTATAACTATAGTGATTGGACTTTCATGAGGAAGCATTTGTGCTAGAGGAGAGAGTGTGGACAATTGTTCCGGAGCTGCAACTATTTGGTCCTGCACAGGAAATGTTTGAATGTCCTACTGAGGGGAACTGTCATTCTTCATCAAAATTTTAGATGGATTTTCTTGCAAAAGCATATCATCAGATGTTTCTACTCCTGCTGCATCTACAATAGGTGATTCCTGTGCCTGTGCTGTGTCATCTTCTGATTGTCCAACCAAATCTAGGAGAATTTGAGCCCATTCATCAGGTACTATTTTTGTCAACCCTGTAGACTGATTTTCCAGCTGCAACAATTTGTTTTGCAATTCTTGAACTTGCTATTGCAGCAAAAAAATTTGTTGATCTTTTTCTTTCATGGCCTCTTCAGCATGATCAATCCATTTGGTCTGGGTTTTAATAACACTCCTTGCAGCATGCAACTGAGTGTGGATGTCAACTTCCTCCTCAGATTCAGACCCAGAATGTGTCTCAGACTCAGAATGCATCTCAGACTCAGTATATTTTTCAAATTTGGAATATTTGTCAGACGTAGAATACATGGGAGTATGCTCCTCAATCCTAGCTGGTTCAACATTGAAGTCTAAATGCTCCTCAGACTCAGAATCAGTATAATCAACCAATGGACGGATAGGGCTTATTACAGTTTCTTCTATTGTTAGGTCAAATTCCATTGGCTGTATTTTTGTTTCCTATGCAACTTCCTATGAACTGTCTGTCCTAATTTCTTCTTCTGACAAATTGATTGGGTCTGCAATATGTACTGGTATATCTGACAAGGTTTTTGTTTTCTGAAGTCTTGCAGACCTTCTCAACCCTGTAGGTTTTGGATGTTCCTGAGCAGATGCAACTTTTGCTTGTTCTAGAGCAACTACAGATTGTTCTGTTGGGTCAGGAATAGACATGGGTTCTGTTGTTGATTCTAGAGTAGATGCCTGCTCACTGGAACCCCCAGTTTCTCTGTTGGGCTGTACATTGTCTGCAAATGTCACCCTTCTTCTTTTTATCTGGGATTCAGATGTTGATGCATGTTGTCTCCTAATTTTGGAAGATGGGGGACTGTCAGGTGAAGGGGAATTTCTATGTTCAGAGGGTTCTAGCTGAGGATTTTCTTCTGCATCTTCCTCTGTTTCCTCTCCCTCTGGTGCTGAGTTTGCATCATTAATTTCTGCCCAGGGAGAGAAAAAATGTTCAAAGTTCCTAGGGTTTCCCCTAAAATGGTATTTACAAATGAGTTTAATTAGCCCATGATGTTTAGGGCTTCCCTTCCCTGCTTGGTACTTTAGGGCCATGGCTTTAAGTTCCTGGTAAAGATACAGAGGAATGTTGACCCTACATTCTGGTCTAGCTGCTCCATGGCACAAATGGTTGAGGATTCGGAGGTGTGGGCCAGACACAATAGGAAACTGGTCATCACAGGTAATGTACCGCATTACCCACATTGCGACATCATCCCAAGGAGACTACAAACTGGACCTCTTTACCCCTTTACATACATTTTTATTCATCAAAAATTTGATTTGCCTATCCCCTTCTTTCGTAAATTGATTCACTAGGTCTGGTAAAGTATTTCTGCCGATTTTAACAATTTGCAAACCTTGAAGGGGAAATTCAGTAATCTGACTAAGTATTTTAGGGGTTACCTGGATAAACATCCCAACAATATGTACTCTATCATTTCGGAAGGTGCGTGCGAATTCTGCCACTAGGCCCTCAGAATAACCATCGAATTTGCGTAGAAACGACAGAAATCCTCCATTGGTAAAAATTTGCAGGGACGCAACATCTGTTTCTAGGTAGCTGATGTTCTCAGGTTCTGCTCTAACCTTCTTTCCACCCATGGTATCTTCTGCTACTTTCTATGTGTCGGTGGCTGTAAATTTTTACGACCTACGTCTGTGTTCTCTATTTTTAGGGCTTTTTAATCTTCAGCGTCGAAACTGCTTTGAAACATGCAGAATGTCGTGGCAGTGTTTACGACGTCGTCAACCCCTAATTTTTGCTTGATTTTGTTATGGTTGTCAACTTTTGCGTGCTGCACGGAATCCAAGACTTGAACTTTCCATTTTCCACCAAATAAATCACCGTAGGACACGTGTCATAAATTTTTACACGAAACCCATTCCTGCCCTTAATGACTTATTCCTGCGCTTAGTGATTTAAATAGTTCATTCCTACGCTTTGGGAATAAAATAGTCCATTCCTACGCTTTGGGAATAAAACAGTTCATTCCTGCGCTTTGGGAATAAAACAGTTTATTCCTGCGCTTTCTGTTTGCTGATTTCGGCGTAGTTTTCACTTTTGCATTCTAGAGAAGAATTAGGCAGAGGCATTTGTAAAACACTTTCTACTTTTGATTCCCCTTTTTACATGCTTTATACTAATCAAGGATATATACACTTATATACTAATGATTTACTCTATTCAGAAAATGAAAAGACACATACCTGTTAAAACCATTTTATCTACATTTCAGGATGCTCCTGCTGAAATTTCCAGCAAATCAATCTTTGAACTAAGGCAGGTGCAATCTGAAAATAGATGAAACAATGGTCATGGAACAATGAGGGTGAAACCAACTAGGTAAACATGTCGGAACCCCGGTTTTCATGTAAACCCAACTCAGGAGCGCCTCAAAGAGGTTTTCACTTTCTGAGTTTTTATTTATTATTTTTTTTCTCTTTTTTTTCCTTTTTTTTTTATAATTTGTATCATTCTGCTGAATTCGAGATGGAAGAAGAGCTTTCTTCCCAAATGTGTACATCCAAACTTCCCAATTGCTTGAGAAATTCCTCCTTGTTTTGTGGTTTATGGTACATACGAAGACGATGTCCATTTACCACCAATTTGCATTGTGAGTCATCGATAGGTGTAAGGCGAACAACTCCATTGTCAAATACTTCCTCAATTTGGTATGGCCCAAGCCATCTGGTCTGCAACTTTCCAGGGAAGTCCTTGTATTGTGAATCAAACAACAAGGCCCAGTCACCTTGCTAAAATCTTCGCTGCTGAATGTGACTATCATGCCACATCTTTCTTTGTGCTTGGATCATCTCCGTCTGATGTAGGGCATCCATGCGTAGTTCATCCAATGCATCAAGTTGCAGAATACGATCTTCTTGTGCCTACGACAGATCAATACCTACTTCCAGAGCAGTTCGAAGAGTTAGTAATTCAAACTCAATAGGCAAAAGCGGTTTCTTTCCATAGACCAATTCATAGGGCGTAAATCCAGTGGTAGATTTCCAAGTGGTATTATAAGCCCAAATAGCTTCTGGTAATTTGTCCAGCCAATTTCTTTTATGGACTGCTACTGTTTTGGTCAGAATTCGTTCTAATTCCCTATTGGTCACTTCAACTTGGCCATTGGCTTGTGGATGATAAGGTGAGGATTTTCTGTGTTTGACTTGATAGAGTTGAGTGAAGGCTTCAACAACTTTTGAAGTAAATTGGGGTCCTTGATCAGTTGTGATGGATTGTGGGGCTCCAAAACGCAGAAAAATCTGTGAATACAGAAAATCAGCAACTTTTTCTTCTCTAGCATGCTTAAAGGCACGAGCTTCTACCCATTTGGTAACATAATCAGTACATACCAAGATATGCACTTTGCCTTGGGAAGAGGGATTAATGGGTCCTATGAAATCTAAACCCCATATTTCAAATGGTTCTGTTCCTATTTGAGGTTGTAATGGCATTTCATTAGTAAAGGTAGGTTTTCCCATTCTCTGGCAAGCATCACAATGTCTAATGTACTTCTTTACATCTTTATGCAAAGATGGCCAATAATATCCGGTTCCCAAGATTTTGCGAATAGTACTTTTGACTGAATAATGCCCTCCTGATGGTTCATCATGGCATGCCCGTAGGATATCATATATTTCATCCTGGTGGATACACCTACGTAAAACATGATCAGGACTGCATTTAAACAGTAAGCCCTCTATCCATTGAAAAGAAGAACTTTGCTTAATTAATTGTTTCTTTTGTTTGGGGGTAAAGTGAAGAGGAATCTTCCTTGTAGCCAAGTAATTAGCTATGTCTGCAAACCATGGAGATTGTACAGAAATAGCAAACAACTTTTCATCTGGAAAGGTATCTTCTACAACTTCCCCTGTATCTGCATTTGGTATTCTTGACAAGAAATCTGCAACTACATTAGATTTCCCAGGCTTGTTTACTATGGTAACATCAAATTCCTGTAATAGAATCAACCAACGAATAATTCTTGCACTAACCAATGGTTTATTCATCAAGTATTTGATTGCAGTATGATCTGTATGGATGAATACTTGGTACCCTGTGATGTAGTGTCAGAATTTGTTAATAGCATAGATTACAGCCAAGAATTCTTTTTCGGTAGTAGTGTAGTTTTTCTCAGCTCCTGTCAAGTTTTTACTGATATAGTAAATAGCATAATGCTCCCCATTGTCAATCTGTCCTAACACAGCTCCTATAGCGGTATTGGAAGCATCAGTTTGAATATGAAAAGGTAACTCCCAATTAGGACCTCTTAATACAGGTGGAGTGGTTAACTTTTCCTTCAAGTCTTCAAAAGAAGTTTGACATTCGGAAGACCAAACAAATTCAGAATCCTTCATGAGTAAAGCAAACATAGGATTTGCTATAGTGCTGAAGTTAGCAATGAATCTACGATAAAAACCAATGTGCCCTAAGAAACTGCGTACATCAGTTTGAGTTTGTGGAGGAGGGAGATTTTTGATGACTTCAACCTTCTTAGGATCAACTTTGATTCCAAAAGAAGAGATATGATGTCCAAGGACAATTCCTTCCTCCATCATTAAGAAGCATTTCTCAGGATTCAGAGAGAGGTGGTATGTTTCACAGTGAATCAACACTTTTTCAAGTTGTTCTAATGCATATTCAAAACTATTTCCAAACACCGTGAAATCATCCATATAAATTTCAACACTTTCATTGGTTAAATCAGAAAAAATTGCTAAAATAACTCTCTGAAATGTTGCTGGAGCATTACATAAACCAAAGGGTAAAACCCTATAAGCAAAAGTTCCCCAAGGACATGTAAAGGTAGTCTTTTCTTGGTCTTCTGGGGCAACTTGTATCTGGTTATATCCGCTGAAACCATCAAGGAAACAGAAAAATTTCTTTCCAGCAAGGGTATCCAATACTTGGTCTATGAATGGTAATGGGAAATGATCCTTATGTGTGGCCTTATTCAACTCCCTATAATCCACACATACTCTCATTTTACCATTTTTCTTTGGAACAATGACCAGTGGTGAAACCCATTTACTGTCGAAAATTGGATAAATGAATCCAACATCTAAGAGTTTTTCAATTTCCTCTTTCACAATTTCCTTTAGAGTAGGGTTCAAACGTCTCTGAGGTTGCCTTACTGGTTTTACGTTTTCTGTGTATATCCTATGTGTACATACCTCAGGATGAATGCCAGTCATGTCTTTATAATTCCATGCAAAAGCTTGAACATGTTTTTGTAAGACTGCAAACAACTTGGCTTCCTGGTCCTCAGTTAGCCAGCTATTAATGTTCAAAAATTTACCTGGCTGGATTTCAATTTGTTTGATCCCTGGATAGATAGAACTAGCTGCTTCATAGTTACTGATTAATGCATTTAATGGACAATGGTGTGGTTGTAGAGTATGAAATACTCTAGAATCTATCTCAGAAATGATACCTGATGGAATCAGAGGACATTTGAAGGTGTTAAGGAGATGATGATGCCATCCATGTGGTAGAATGAATGATCTTTCCTGATTAGGCATGGATGACAGAAGTTCAGAATTTTGTTCCTCCTCTTGCCACAACAACCGATGAACAAGAGTTTGATCATCAGTTAGTCCTTCCGATTGTAATGTTTCAATTAGGACAGTTTCACTCTCAAATATTTCTCTCCCAGGTGTTGTGATTTCCTCAATATGTTCTTTTACTACAACTGTAGCCAAAGTAGCAATGGTTTCCTGTTCTTCATCAGATTCAGGATACCAAATTTGTCCAAAAAATTTAGTTGAAGGTTGAGCTGGTGGATACAAATAAATTTTCTTTAGGTCAACACCATTAGAAATGGTCATTTCTCCTGACCTGCAGTCTATAAAAGCAGCTGCAGTAGCCAACCAAGGTCGTCCTAGAATGATAGGGTATCCATTGACTGATTTCCTAGGCTGCAACACTAAGAAGTCTACAGGATATTCCCAAGATGAGACTTCAATGGCTACATCTTCTAGGATACCTTCAGGTTTAGCAACTGACCTATCTGCCATTTCCAAAACTGTGGTAGTAGGACTGAGATTCTTGAGCTACAATTTTTGCATTGTGTCCTTAGTCATAACATTAATTGCAGCTCCAAGATCAATTAGCACATTAGGAATTTGCATTAATCCAATAGTAATTGTAACTATTGGACTACCGGGGTCACTATATTTAGGAGGAACTAGTTTTCCGGACAATAAATCAGCTAATTTTCCTTCTACCTGAACAGTTTTAGGAAAGGCCTTCTTTTTACCAGGTTTCTTGATACATAACTCCTGAATAGTTTTTTTGAGTGAAGGCACATCCCTTATTGCCTGCAACAAAGGGAGAGAAATTGACATCTTTTTAAGTTCTGTCACTAATTCTGATTCAAGGGTAGTATCAATATGATCAAACCTTTCAGGGTATGGTAATGCTACTGGAGAAGATTCCTGCATTTTTTTTGTTACTTCATCTTTTTGTTTTTGTTGCATTGTCTCCTGATTTGGAGGTTCTTGTTTCTCACTTATTTCTTCAATGGTGGGTGGAACAGGTTCAGGTAAAACCTTCCCTGAACGCAGCTGGATGTTACTACAGTCAAGTACATGAACTACAGTAGAATCTTCAGACTCAGCCTCATAAACAGGGGTTGTTTGTCTGGTATTATTTGGGTTAGTCACAGGCTGAGCTGGGAGTGGAGGTTGTTTTATTGGTTGCATTTGTTGATGTTGTGTTCTTCCCTAAAAATTTGGATTAGGAGCTGGCAGCAAGTTTTGAGTTTGCCCTTGATACCTTTGTTGTCCTTGATATGGTGGATATTGTTGTCCCCATATTTGTCCTTGTTGTGTCCACTGTGGATGAGTTGCATTCCACGGTGGATTCATCCATCCAGAATGTGACCAATCTGGAGAAGCTGTCCAAGGTTGGTTCCAAGGTTGTGCAGGGACTTCTGCATGTCCCCATGGCATGTTCATATTCCAAGGAGATTGTCCCCAGTTTGGAAACCGAGGAGCATTGGGATATTGTGTATAGCCACCATCGGATCTCTGCCCAATAGCATTAAGTTCTTCTGTTTGGGTGCCTAAGATAGATTTTAGATGAGGCAACAAAGGACATCTATCTGTTGAATGTTCCTTGGAACAAATTCCACAAATAGAAGTTTTGTTAAAAGGACAATCCTGCAGGGCATGCTTATTCCTGCATCTTGGGCAATAAATTGCCAAAGGTGGTGTAGAATTGGATTTTGTGTTTCTCTCACCTAATGCAGAATTGAGTTGAACAAGGATATCAATTTTTAAATTAGCCATTTCCTCCATTAACTCCTTTATGTCATTATTGCTAGAATTCCTTTTCTTTCTCCGTTGGTGAGTGCGGGAATAGTTTCTACATAACTCCACAATATCTTCAAGGTCAAGTTGATCTATGTCTCCTTTTCCCATTAAATCTAACACTTCCCTAGATTCATCCTGCAATCCTCTTAAGAAGATAGGCTTTAAGAAATCAGGTTCTATAGGACCACATCTCTTTTGGACAAAGGCAAAGCGATCAAGGTAATCCTCTAAACTTTCATCTTCTTCTTGCTTGATCCGAAACAACTCATCTTTTCTGTTTCGTACTCTACAATAATCTTGATATTTATGTAAGAATGCAGTCTCCATGTCATCCCAACTACGGATTGAATTAGGTTCAAGATTACTCATAAACCATCGGAGAGCAGCATCCTTAAGTGTAGAAGGAAACAATTTCAATTTTTGATTATCATTTATGTAGTCATAAGTCTGACATAACACTTTGAATTCAAACAAAAATTGATCAGGATCTTTTGAAACAGTTCCCCTAAAAATTGGCAATATGGATGGAGAAATAGTTTTCATGGGAGCATCTAAAGCTGGATCCAACCGTATGGGATATTCAAAAGTCTTAGGAGGATCATCAACATACCCACCTAGTGGTGGTAGTGGTGCTGCCATAGTTGTTTTCTTTCTTGAGTTTGATGTGGATGGTTCAGACTTAAGGGAACGTTTAGCAGAAAGTGCTACAAAAAGTTCTTGCTCTAATCTATCCAAAGCTTTAGTTGGTGAAGAAGGTATTTCTTGCTCTGGCAATTCTTCATCTGATCATGAAGAACACCTTGGTGGTTCAGAACTAGTCCTGATAAACCTCCCTCTTTCGTCTCTTGGCCTATGCATTCATGCCTATTCACTAAATAAACTGAAATGCAGTAATTCAAAAATTGCAACACAATTCTTGACCTGTTTCACTTTTCCTAACAACACCGATTGTTCCTCGACAATGGCACCAAAAATGATGAGGGTCATTGTTCATTCATCATTTAATCATTATGTGTGTCAATCCAGGGCGATGTCCAAAGGCTATATACGATAGAAGGTGTCACAGTTGCAGGTTCAATTCATTTAAGAACATGGTTTTATTGGTGGATCAGTTAGCATTTTGGGGGTTTTGTTGTGACCTTTAACTCCTAAAAAATGAAATGAACTCCTATTTACTTTTGCAAAAATAGAATTATAGAAATGAAATGACAGAATCTGAAATTGCAAAAAATGAAATATTGCTAAATTGAAATTGTCAGAAAGGCAAATTGCAGAATTGAAATCACACACAGTTGCAAAAAAATAAACTAACTACAATTCTCTGAGCATGTTCTAAATCTAGAAATTCAAACTAACATCTATTGCAAAACTGGAAATGTCACAAATCTAGAAATTGCAGTAAAATGACAGAAAACTAGAAATTGTTGCAAATCTGGAAAATGACAGAAAACTTGAAGTTGCTGCAAATCTGAACAAAAATGTTGAAATTGCATGGAATGATGGAAAAATGTTGTCAAGACTGAAATCTGAATTTAAAGCTGCTAAAGAAATGAAACTGGCAAAATTCTGCTAACCTGCTGCAGCAAGGAATTAGCAATGTATTCTGTCAGAAGATGCCTTCCTCTAGTCCTGCAAGTGGCCCTTGCTTCTAGAACCAGATGAAGGTGAAGAGTTATGCTAAGAAAACCTAAATACTAATAATCAACTCAACATGCCAATTGAGAACTAAAAACTGCACCTTTTTATTCAATCTAGAAATGCATTACAGTAATGCAGGAAAAACCTGCAGATTACTGTTCTGCTACAAAAACAATTGCACTCTCTATTTCTCTATGTCTCCTATATGACTATATGCCTATATTCTATATGCTCAACCATGCTGGGAGCTCTCTTATTTATAATATTATGCTGATATACTTGATTACTGATTTGTAGGGATTTACAACTGTTTGCACAACTGTTTCCTAGAATGCATGAGCTTGCTTTGTCAAACTTGATCTATTCAACCTTATTAAGCTGCATTCATTGAGGAAATCAGTTAACATGAGCTGGGACAACTTTTTGGTCAATTTTCAATACTTTCCTCTACCGATCTGTCGCTTTTTGACCATCTTCTGTTGTTCCTGCGCTATTCCCTATTCCTGCGCTATTATTCCTGCACTGCTCCGGAATAACAGGAAGTGACATTTAGTTATTATTTCATGCTCCAAACATGTAGGGAAGAAGTATTTGACCACCTAGAATGTTTTCCTTTATCTTGTACATCCTTTTTGCATTGGTGGCACGTGCTAGAGTGACTGTTTCCAAGCCCTGCTGTAAATGTACAGCTGGTTGGAACTATCACAGTCACAATCTGTTTTCCTGCACAGTCAGCTATAGGGGACAAGGTCTTTGGCACCTTTTGCAATTGAATTAGTTCAAACAGAGGAATATTACTATTAAGCACCAAACATTCAACAATTACTACTGATTCTGAATCACTACTGATAAATTAGCTGAAAAATAGGTGAAACTGCAGAAAGAAACAGTAAAACAGAATATATGCACTTATCATTTCAGAATATGCAAATATCAGTACATAATGCATTTTACCCAAAATTAGCATAGAAACATAATAAAAAGGGTGATTCAAATAATTAGAATGTATCCAAAAATTGTTCATAGATGAGGCAATTCCTGGCCTCATCAGTAACCTAGAAGTTATTTTAAGTCCTTAGCTAAGATAGGTGATTGGGTTTATGATAAATCACCCACCTTGTTTTGATGCACTTGATTGTTCAATTTTGTTTACATGTGTGTTGTGTATAAAAGGATTGGGAAAAGAACCCCCTTCGAAAAGGACTAATGGATATAGAGGTTCCATTAATCCTTAGTCTACTTAAATACCATACTAATTTTTAATATTAGTATAGGTATTTTATTTAAATGAGGAATTATCAATAACCTTTATGGTTTGAATTAAATCAAATTCAATATTAAAAATAGTAATGCTTCAAATATTCTATTTAATTCTATTTTGGGTATATGAAGAAAAGAATAACTTTATCTTTATAAATTAGATAAAGAAAAGAATAGCTTTACCTTTTATAAAAATAAGTGAATGACTTCATATTTCATAAATCAGATAAAGAAAGGAATAACTTCATCTATTTTAGATTAATTAAAGAGATTTTGAGGTAAGATAATTTGAAAAGGACGAACTATTTTTAAATTCAAATATCCTCTTTTTGGCCGCCTTGGGTAAGGATGACATTACTCTTGGTAGGTTGAATTTATGTTAAATGGTAACTTTAGGGCTTGGGTAGATAATTTGCCTTGTTAAGAGGGCCAAGGGATGGTAAAAGGGGGTATTGAAATGAGTAAGGATGGAAAGGAATTTTGAAGCGAGTAGGAGGACAAAGGCAAGGAACAAGATTTCAAACAACTTCAGCTCTAGGTTGGATTTTAACCTAGAAGTCTTGTCTCTTACATTTTTATGAAATAAAAATAGTGTTTAGTTTGCATATACCTCCAAACACCCCATCTGACCCTTTTCCTCCTTTCCTTAGCCACCACGTGGAACAACACCACCAACAGGTGCTTTTGTACCTCTGCCCACTTGGGTGCAAGGGTTCTTTCAGCCACAATTTGGTGGCCAATTATCCTCTGGTCACCCTATTATTTTTATAGCACCAAATTTCTATCCCACGATGCATGTGGGATTAGTCCCTCCATGATTTTCAATTAATTTTTATGTATATATTTAAATTTTGACCTCCCCTGTAGACCCCGCCAACATCTAAGGAATCACTGCTAGTTGAAGTTGCCTCAACCATGGGAAAAATATGCTTTGCTGCCATCCAACCATCAGATGATGATCAAATATTACTTGATGTTTTGCAGACCTTAAGGACTTGCAAAGCCCCCATGTGATGTGTGTGGGATAAAGCTTCACAATCTTGAAGGGCTTGCACTTTATCCCACATACATGGTGAGGGATGCGAGCCCTGTTTTAAAGGGCTAGCATGCCCCTATGTTGGTAGCTAAGCTCAAAGGCTTGGCGTAGGCTTGTGAAACCCCCATGTTGTATTTGTTGTTTGCCATTGTTCTACCCTATTTTCGATTGCCAAGTGGAAGTATGATATTGGTTCAATGTTTCATTTTTACAGGTTTTTTGGGTTAATTCCACATATGTTATAGGAAGGGCAAAGACCCCTATAAAATAGCCCAAGTGTAGAGGGCTTGTATCCAATAACCTAAGCACATAGCTTACCCTGATAAAGCCTGAGCCTTATATTGACTTGTTTGATCTCACCCTATGTACTTTTTTGTTCGAGTCTGTGGTTGCCACATGACTTTGTGTGGTTTGTTATTGTACACTCGAGCGGGCGGGTTAAAGCTTTTATAAACATGTTAGGTGTTTAATCTCACATGCCCCTTGTGGAAGTTCCTAAATAGTGGTAATAGGGGAAGTCTCCCCTATTAGCTAGACCACCAAGAGATGGTCAAGAGGGCTACCGCTTGGCAGAGGCTAGGGTGCCAATGGGTTGGTGTTGCACCAGTGGTTGTTGCAGCCCACTTCCTTGACATGATTGTTGTTGTTTGAGTTGTTGACCTTGCATATGCATATGTTTGACCGCTAGCTTATGGTGGGTTGTGTTTTTTTGGGTGATTATTGATTTATTCAACCACCCCCCCCTTTTATATAGTTTTAATTAAGTGTATTTTATGATTGTATTTTAAATGAAAGGGACCTTTGTTTAAGATTAAAATTATGGGCTTTTAGTTAATTAAAGATATGGGTTTTGTAAGTATTTAATTAATTAATGGTATGGGACCTTAATCGATTAAAGAAATATTTTTTGTAAGTATTTTATTAGTTAAGGGTATGGGACCTTAATTGATTAAAAAAATATTTTTTGTAAGTATTTAGCTGGTTAAGGGTTATGGGACCTGTTGGTCACGAATCTGCCACAGGAAAGGATTTTTACAATTGCGCCCTAGACCCGGCCAACATTGAAAGGCTGGAAGCAAGAAATGGCTCCCAGACCAATCTCCAGAGTGGGCTGGTTCCCTTCACTATTCTAAAATCTGGTTTTAAGATAAGGGTTGCGGGAAAGAGATTTAAAAAATTGTAGAAAGAAATGGGAAATATGGCCACAGGCCGAAGTGATGGGATCAGAAAAACAACAGCAGGAAACTACAAACGCAACAACAGCAAGTAACATAAAAAATCAGCTTAATCTTCGCACAATCACATGCCGCAAATCTCTCCAAACCCACATTCCAGGAATCGTACTCTGACCGCAGTATTTAAATCCAGTATGCAAAATTTAAATGTAATAGCAATGCAGAAATACGAAGGCTATTAGAAATGCAGAAAGCGAGAAAGAAATTCATCCATGCAACGCTTGAAAAATTAGAAATTGATCCTTTTATTCCTGCAGATACAATTCCAGTTTCTAGCAGCAAGTTTTTCCAACTTTTGAAATGAGAATTACATTGGTTTTTATAGAGGTCCGTCCTCTTTGCAGCATTAAATATTTTAAACCGACCTTCTTGAGATCTACAATTATGCGAAGGAAACGAGGAACATGATCCCCTTAATTGCAATCTCGAAGAAATAAAAATTAAAGGCAATGAAACGTTCGCGGTTCTTCATTAAATTCGTTTTTGAAGATATGCATGAAACCGTTGAATTAATCCACGAACAGCAACTTCGAACCAATAAACCCTTTAATTTTGGTGGCCTGGGCGCTCTTCGACCTTAACCGCATCGAAAATCCGCAAATTATTAAATTCAGGTCAGCATTAAATCATCGAAAACCCAAAAAAACCTTTTCGGCCGTTCATACTGCACTTGGCGGAAAAACAGTTACAGGTCGCGAAAACGCGACGGGTCGTGAAATCGCGAGGTGTCACGAAATCGTGACATCAAATAATGTTGTACGCTTTGACCGCCTTTGACTCGCGAAAATGGCACATGTAGCGATTTCGCTAAATGTTTCCGTCGTTGGCTCCTCCCTGCGCTCTACCCCGCGAAAACGGAACATGTAGCGATTTCGCTACATGTTTCCGTCACCGTACCAATCGCCATTTAGGGTCGCGATTTGCTGACATGTCAGCGAATCGCTGCAAGTTTTGACTTAATGCCTTTGACGCCGGCCGACCCGTGATTCCGGAACACGTCGCGATATCGCGACGGTTCTGCCCAACCTGCCTGCGTTGACCGCGATTCCGCAACATGTCAGCGCGTCGCTGCAGTTTTTTGACTTAACCATTTTTTGCTCAATTTTTCTCCTTTTTTCACCCAAGCTGCATCAAAGCTGATATCAAAGGTCAGATTTTCAACAATACACTAATGCATTAATCAATGAGAATCAATGTGGCAAAAATGCCAACAGGACCTTAATTGATTAAAGAAATGGTTTTTGTAAGTATTTATTTGGTTAAGGGTTATGAGACCTTAATTGATTATAGAAATGATTTTGTATGTTAAAAGCGTAGACCTTGGATTGATAAAAGGGAGGTTTTTAATCCTATGCTTAATAAATGATAAATGACTTTCATTCCTAAAGGATAAAATGACTCTCCTTTTATGATAAGATAAAGAATGGATGTATGAGGTTTTCTTCTAATGTTTTGAGTGAATGATTTATGAACAAATGCATTGAGTAGTTTGTATAGTTGCAATTTGGTATCCAATTATAATTGCACCTATTTCATAAGTCATTTAGTAGATGCATTTAGTTGCATGCTTCATAAGATCCATGAGTCGTCCTAATCCATGACACTAATTTCTATCAACTTAGAAGGAAGTTGGAGGATTTGGTACAATCAAGTCATCCTAATTTGATTAAGGTATCAGAGAAATCTAATTCACCTTGACATCATTTACATTCTTAGGTGTGACCTAAGACATTGTTAAAGATAGAGTTATAGAATAGATTGATTATCAGAAGAGTGAGAAACTTCCTACAATAGATAGATAAGAATTTCATCTTCTATTGTAAGAATAAATTATAAAAGAAAAATGATATATCAAGGATTGATGCATCTATCTTATAGTCAACTTTCATCAAGCAAAGGTTAATTGAAAGTTGTAAAAATATTTCAGGTCTTGAAGTGAGACCTTGACTTAAGGAATTTCATAGGTATTGAAGATTTAGGTCATTAGATATTGACCTTGACAATAGGCTTGACATTGGCAGCCATATAAATATTTAGTTACTAAAGTGTAGAAAGAAAAAAGGTTGAAGAATACGAGTGTAGTCAATATAGAACCTGAAGAGGTTGAGCACAAAAGTAGCGAGCATAAGTAACTAGAATTCAAAGTTTTAATAAGAGAAAAAGCTAAGCAACAATTTTACAAAGAAGACTATGCAAGCATTGAATCTAAGTGGCCAACTTTTGAAATAGAGAAAGGCCCAAGGTCATACATGTAAAAGAAGTAGTCCTTTGTAAGAATTTAAAGGTAAAATAGTAAAGAAAAAAACAACATTCAAATCTAATCCATATAAGGAAGAAAGGATCCATACAACTCAAGACAATGTAGATTAAAAATCCAAATCCATTTGACTCAAAGTGTCAACCAGATTAAAGGTGGTGTAGAAAGAGTTATGAAGCACATAGAACAATGCCCTATGGAACATCATTCTAAAGTAGCACCAAGGAAGTATTGCATGGTGGATATAGATAACATTAAGCAACAATGTTCAGATAACATCCAGATACCAGGTTGACGTGCAAAAGTTAGATAATGCTTGTACATCAATTAGCACCTAAACTACAACAACACACATATTGCAATCAACACCTGAATACCAAGCAATGATTAGCGTCTCTAAGTTTCTTGAATTTGAAAGAGCCTAATAACAAGCTCCTGATAAGTGCTCAAGGTATTGATAACTCTGGATAAGTAAAATAAAGCAATAGCACTATGACTTAGCATCTAAGCATTCCTCGGTGTTAGGTGATGCGCAATGACATGAGACAACATCATTTCATATTGAAATATGATAGGGAAGTGAAGCATTTGATATGTATGAGAAGATAATGTGTTAGAAGAATATGTAATGGTTGAAATGTTAGTTGATTGATGAAGCTTTGGCATATAAATGAACATAAGTTCTAAGTATTGTAACTAAACTAAGCACAAAACAACACGACATAAATGAGAATGACATCGTAGCTTGTAACGTCTCCTCTACATACCTGAAGCTAAAACATTTCATCTCAATTCATTTGAGAGACACCCAACAGTTCAACCAATATCATTAATACCCCTTGTACACATTGGAATAGGCATTCACATCAGAGTTTACAGCAAAACACAATCATGAGCACATAGAAGATTGACTAAAATATTTCAAAATTTTAGGGTTTTATAAAGTTTCATTAACATTAGGAGTTATAAGGTGATAGTTAAATAAATAATTAATTTAGTTGGAGAGATAAGAAGTGATTATAAAGTTTTATTAATTTTAGAAGTAATAAGGTAGAGAGTTATTTATTAAAGTTCTTTTATTAAGATTGATTTAGGAGTGATAAGGTAGGATTAAATTAGAAGATTAAAGTTTGATTTATTAAAGGAGCAATAAGGTTTATTTATTGGTTAGTTTATATAGTTTACATGGAGTGATAAGTTTTTTATCTAGATGTAATTATTTAAAGTTTAATTTATTATTGGAGTTATAAGGTTTATTAATATTTTTTTGAAATTTATTTGAAATAAAAGTTTATTGCAAAATTAATTAATTTGGGAGTCAAAAGGAGTTCTACTTCAAACTTAAAAAAATTAAATTTACAAAATTCTTATTTTCTTAGTTTATAATATTTGGGAGACATAAGGAATTCTACTTCATGGGTTTTAATTTAGAGACTTTTATTTTTAAAGTCTACGGAGTTAGGTATAAAAATGGATAAGTTATCAAGAGGAAATTTTCAACATAGAAGACATTATCAAAGTATAAAACCATATTCTTCAAAAGGAAAAGTTCAAGAACAAGGTTCATTTAATGAGCAATATCATATTCTTCAAAAATCTTCTCAACAATGCAAAATAGTTTCAAGTATGTCCAATCAAATGAATCAAATAGAAAAATATTTTTGGTATATAGACTCGGATGCTAGTCATCACATGACCGGTAATTTGTAATGGTTTGATTGTTTAGAGGTCAAAGATAACTTCTATTTAAATATTTTTGATTATAAGAGGTACCAAGTTCATGGAAGTGGTAGTGTAATACCTAGTGCACATTTTTTCAAATTTTGTATTGGAACGTGTTATGTACGTTCCAGGATTGACAACAAATCTCATTTTAGTTACTAAAATGGTTGAGAATGGAAGATAAATTGAGTTCATATGTATAAATGAGAATAATAAATATATTATCAAAAATCAAAATATAACAAAGGTTATAGGATTAGTAACATTTCCACCATTGAAGGTATTGGGTGAACCCAAAGTTCAGGATGATGAAAAATATGCGAGGATAGTAGAAGATCACATGCTTACAAGGCCACTTCTATATTTAAGATCAAGACGAAGACCATGATTAAAGACTAAATTCTTCAATAACCAAGTAATGTAATACAAGGGGGTGTTGGAGCATATTATATTATTTGGTATATGCTAATGTACCCTCATGGTACATCTTGTAAATATTATATTAGGGTTAAGTCTTAGTTTAGAGTGTGAGTAATATTTTATGTAATGTTGTAATGTGCAGGAAATGTGCAAGTGTTATGTAAGTGTGTATGTGCAGGAAATGCACAAGTGTCATGTGAGTGAGTGTGCAAGTGTAATATGAGTTTATGTGCACAAGTTTCTTATATGTAAGTGTGCACAAGTGTCCTTATATTAGAGTGTGCAAAGTGAAGAGACATGTCTAGGTGTGGATACAAGATAAAGTGGTGTGCATATAATATAGAATCATGTGTATGCAAGTGTCATGTAGAGAAGCCAAGAGTCATGGGACTTTGCATATAGAACAGAATAGTCAAGTAGCAAAAGATTCATTCGACTATGGCTATATAGTACTCCGTAGAGAAGCACATGCATATTCATCATCAAGTGTTATATTTGTAAGAGGAAGTGGAGTAATAAAGATTGCATATATTTTGAGCAATTAATATTGTAAGTTGTGCTACATGCTTTATTCATGTATGATTCAGGCTATTACATTCATATTGTTGTTTATTAATGAATATTATTTGATATATTATAAGCCTTTATTTACATATTAATTGGATCATATTATTATACTTACATCATTATCTTGATATTACTATATTGTGGCTATCTTATATTTGATCCTATGAAATTTATCTTGTGAGTTTTATATTAATATTAAGGCTTCAAATGCCATAAGATAACCCCCAAGTTTCATACATTAGGTTACTCAAGGGATCATTAAATTTCCCCTAATAGGACTAACAATTTGGTTATGTTCTTATTATATTAATTTAATGTGATTTATGCTAAGCAAAAATATTAAATGATTTTAATTAAAGTGTAGCAATTTTTTTATGTTGATTAAGGATAATTTTCCAAGTAAAGGTTTTTGGATAAGGACCCATGTCATGTCGAATTCACCAAATATTGTGCTAGACCCAAATTTTTTCCCTTGAGGGTTGTCCACACTTGGAAGGAAGAGCCCTACTACTAACCCATCATTGGATTACACTTTGCATTATCTATATTTGGTAGGGGATTTTAGGTTCACCAAGGGTTTATAGATTTTCCTAATCTAGTTTTTATGGGTTCAATTTAACAGATACCTAATTTTTGCTTTATCCTTGGAACTAATGCATGATATGATAATGCAATGCAATATAAATACAAAATGAAGAATACAAGGAGTTATGTTATATGCAATTTTTCTTTTAATGAGTGTTATCTATACTATGGAAACAAAAAAAATCTTTTTTAAGGGTGCAAGGAGGGTTGCAAACACACGATTTATCATAATGTAAACTATATATGATTCAAATTACATGCCTAAGGAAACAAAATTCAGATGCTAAGCTAAGCTTCCTTAATTTTCCTTTGTGTATTCTGAAAGATAAATCAAATAGATATCTAAGAAAATAATCATCAAATAATCTATGCTAAGATTTGAAAACTAGAGGATAACGAGTGCTTACCTATTCTTGTGTTTGGTGCAAATATGTCATCTATGCAAAAATACTCTACTTGAAACACCTCCAACCGATAAATTTGCTAAATTCTACTAATTAAATATAAAAAGAGATGAGTAAGAGTTTGGGGTCCTACCAAACATCAAGAAGTATACAAATTCTTGGTTGGCATAGTTAGGCCCCTTTTTATACACAAAAATTGAATTTTATGGTCTTGGGAATCAATGTTGTTATAGTTGTCGTGAATCCATTGTTTGAAGACTCTATAGCTAATGACTTCATTAAGATTATAGAATCATATTATTAGAGGGTGGATAAGTAGTTAGAAGTTGTTGAGATCGATAAAATGATGCACAAAAGTAAGGTTAAATAGATTGGATGCTAAGTTGGTAGAGAGATCTAAGATCTTGAATAAATATATTGAATGCACTACCTATAATAGTCATCGGTGGTGTATTCACTTCTAGTACTGGAAAAGACAAGAATTTTAAGGTTATGAAACCAAGGTTTTGGCTACCTATAGCGAACATGTCATCTAGTTTGGATATAGCTAGTGAATTTGCTTACATTGGAAGAAAAACAAAAAGTGATAGGCCAACAAGTGTCATTGATTTCCTCTACTAGTGTTTAGGGAATATTTAGGGTGATTATCTACCTTATAGGCCTCCTAAGGTGTCTAAAAAATACTTAGAGAGAATACTCAAAAATGCAATGTTAGATCGACACATAATAAATGTTGCAATGCATGTGAAGGATTAAATAATAAAATGTTAATAATAATCAAAATAAAAGCACAATAGATTCAAAAAACTATCACCTATTTCAAAAAATGCAATGTGTTCCCTCTCTTCCTTTGAAGCCTAAATCACTTGACAATATTATAGAAGAATTTTAATAGCATTTGATACATAAATTTGATGTTGAGTTTCAGTAGGGTTTCAATGCATGAAATTGCGATGCTAAGTGCCACCCCAAGGGACCAATTTATAGAAATTGATCTTCTTGGGGATTTACCAAAAGGTACAAGCAAGGTGGTATATTAGGTGGCTAATTAGGGACTATTGATTAGGTTGAATAGTTGGGTTGATTGGATGACGTGATGGACTTGCAATTAGTTTTCCCCTTTATTAGAGTTGATTTGAATAGATGGAGGAAGGTGGAGGAAAGTTAGCCATCTTCCTCCTTATTGATTGATTTTGTGCAGTGGTAGAGGGATCGAGAGAAGTGCTTTTTCTTCTTTATTAGATATTGTAGGCAAGATTAAATGTTTCACATGTTAAAAACAAATACACCACCTATGCGAATATACCAACAAATTCACAAATTTGACCATTAGAGGTCAAATCTAGTGGGAAGCTAAAATTTTTGAAATGGTCATAAATATGTTGGCTAAAAAGTGTATTCACTTGATGGTGCATTCACTTTGAGGCGGCAAATTTGCTATTGTTGGGTTTTTTCACAACCCAAATTCCCTAAACGTTACCTCTATTTTTTTTCTAAACCTTTACTGGTACTAACTGAAGTTAAAACATTTTTCTTCTGAAACCCCAACTTCATTGTAAAATATTTCTTAATTATTTTTCCATGGTTATCTTTTACCAGGATCACCCATCACTACATCATACATATTTTTGGTTATGTAAATGTACTAGGTGAAGTTACTTGTTTCACAACCATCCTTCTCACTTATCATTTAGTGAGCTGGTTTTCCCTTTTTCATTCTTTTGAAAGGAGCACTTTGTCCATCTCACACCACATAAGTATTTCTAAATTGGTTCTTAGAGTGCATTGCAATATCGACTATCCTTCCATCTCCTTGATGAGCTAGTCGTTCCATTGTTATGTCTCAGAATAACATTAACTCATGGAGTCATTAACTTAGGAGATCCTATTTACCAATACACCATTCTACTTGAGTCATCTATTAGCTACATCCATCAAGATATTTCATGATGATATTTGTAATAGTCTAGCACATTTATATTTTTCTTGCACCTTGCGAGTTACTAGTTTGCCTTAATCTAGCCATTAGTTAAGGGCAAGCATTACACTATATAAAATTAAAACCATAATGAAGTGCCCATTATACAAAGATCACTAAGGTTTCATGTACATTTCCCTTTCTTTTAAAATCATTAATAAAATAGAAAAGCAATTTCTCCACATATAGGAGCAGAAATAAAACATAATATGTTTGCAACTATTCCATGATTTTCTAATCAGATTTCCTTTAGCAAATTCAATCAAACAATATCTCATATTGATCACTTATTCTCTCAATATGGTCAAAATCATAACATAGGCCATTTGCATAAAACAACACACTATAAATATAAGACCACAACCAATCACATAACTCCATTTTTACCTTGGGAGAAACCTCGAAGGAAAAATCCAATATTTAAATTCTCTTTTATATTATTTTTGTATGATATTCAACTCATACATAGAAATTAGACAAATCATTGTCTTTAATATCCTATAAGGATCATATTGTTTTCCCTTATTCTATAGTATAAGAATTATTCTTCTTATCTATAATTACGATTTCATCTCCATTAAACTGGAGCAACACAACAATGTCTTCCCTATACACAAAGAGATCCATGTTATCATTATAACACAAAAGTACAATCTCACTTCTCTTTACATAAATATATTTTGCAGTCCAACATTGAGCTCATCTTCTTTAACTATTTCTCATAACAAACCACACCAAAAACAATCTTTTCAATAAAAATCTCTTCCATAAGCTAACTCTGATTATGGAGACGTTATAATCCATCTCGAATTACACGACCAATAAATTATCTTACAATTACTGGAAATAACAAGCACATTAAAACTATCTAATAATGTTGCCTGATCTTATAGTCTCCATTATCTAAAATTCATCGAGTCAATATCAAACTAGAAATATAGGTTCTCACATTTTTCAAAATGTGCTACCAGAAGAACATTGTTTCTCTCTCTTAACACCCCAAAGTCGAAGAGTAAATGATATTCAAAAGATTATTAACTTGTAAATATTTCTACTACAAAACTAAGTTAACTCTTCTTGATATGGACATTAATTTAGCCTCAGCTCTTGGAACCTTCTACCCAAACAAAACTAGGTTGAATAACCTTTTCACCCATGCCTAAATAAGAGGGTCCTAACACTCATAATTACAACATCATAGCAAGCTTGAAGAACCGATGAGTGTGACCAAATCTTCCATTCACCTCATAAAGAAGATGTGCTAGAGCTAAAATTTATTTCTAGAAGTGTTTTCAGATAATTATGGTGACGATCACACTACCGTGATGCTTCAAAAAATGGTTATCAAGATGATTTTCATGGCTATTTCCTAGTTTGAAGATTTCCTTTCCACCCTGAAGGAAATGCGAAACACCCTAAACTTGATATTTTTTCGTGAAGTGTTCCCTGGAATACTCACGAAAGACCCTAAAGTTTTTGATAAACCTAAGGAAGCCAGATAAGGGGTGAAGAATGAGTTGAAGGATGTGATGAAGGATGGCGACAAGGACGTTGTGTAGCTATTCTTGGTTGGGTCATTGTTGGGGATGATACTAGATACGGTCCCTGGGATGTTTTTCATGAGCTTGTTTGTTTATGGATGACTGGTTAGTCATTTTTTGTGTTTTTGTATTGTAGGCAACATGCCTCTTTGATCCACTTGTTCCTTTTCTCAGCATTTCATAATGTTGCTTTTGTAATAAGGTTTTGGGATTCCTTTCAAAACCTATTTTAATGAAATATTTTTACTTATAAAAAAAATTACAACATCATAGCACTAAAACCTCAACACCTAAAAGCATCTGGTTTATACTAGTATGAGATGAACAAACAAATAATATAAAAAAACCTCTACATACCAAACAATATCACAAAATAAAATCCTATAATCTTAAAAAAAAGTCTAGCTAACTTGTAAACTACCTTCACTATAGATTATCTTATCTATCCTTAATCCTACAGGTGTAATAAGTTAATTAAGGTCTCAAAATAAATATGGAAGCACCCAGTTTTAATAATCATATACTAGAGATACTCAACTACCCACTTACCCGTATATTCTCCTAAATTAACCAAGTGTCTCAAACAGATAGACCATTCAATATAATGAACTTGTTCCTTCAAAGTTTGAATTCCAACTAGAGGAACTTGCTACAAAAGCTACGTAAGCAAAACCTAATTTATTTTAAACACGTTCAGTGATAAAAATATAAGATCAATTCCATTTGTTATAATGATACTACCTTTGGTAAGCTTGGTGATGCTCCAACGATGTCTCTCAACTATACCAATGATGTCTCAAAACAATCCAATGATATCTCCAAGGCCAAAATCCAACAGTATCCCATAGTCCAACTAGTAATATCTACAACTAAACCCGTAGTATATCACCAAAAAAACCAACAATATCTCCTATAAAACCAACAATATCTCTCCATAAAACCAGCCCTCGTCTCCGTTGCTCGTCCTCTACTTGCATGATCCCCCTTCCCAAATTTTCCTAAAGTCGTTATGAAAAGAAGCCTTACCTTCTTTCCACTTCTAGTACAATGGGATCCAAAGTTAACCAATTGCACCATCACATCTTGCTAATTACCAAATATTCTCTCAAAATCTGATTTTAGAATTTATTTTTTATGTTTCTTTTAAACCCATAATTTGGTGGTAGGCTTAGACTCCAAGTCAAGCGACAGTTCAAACATTTTCACTAAATTATTTTATTCTGCAACAACAAATTTTTACCAAGAGATATATTTTCCTAATTTAAACAAAAATAAGAGAAATAAATGCTTAAATTTTCATTCTACTTGAAATGAATCTGCTACATAACTTCACTATCAATAATATTAGCATGCCATATCTAAAATTTCATCTTCTTAAAATATTTCTTTCATGAGGTTCCATATCATGCTATTTCTAATTAAAGAATATTCTTTCTTGTTGCTCGAGCTAGATGACGAAATGGACATCATCTCTCTTCCTCTTCTTATTGCATCTCATTATTGATGGTTAGTCTTTCTTAAAATCATGCGAAAAGATTGGTTCCTATAAAAAGTAATTCTATTATTAGCATCATATTTTGCATAATAATTATTTTTACAAGCAACTTAACATAAAATTATCCAACATCCCATTAATAAATAAACATCACATTTTCCATAAAATGTATGTGTTTGTATAGCTAAATTTAAAATATCCAAACATTCCTTAAATAAAGCAACATAGCAAAACATAAGTCCATCCAATGAAAAAAGTCTACCAAGAGGTCATGACATCCTCCCCCACTTAGGCATAACAAATTCCTCTGTGCAACAATAAACTTTAAACATAAAATAACATTTACAATGCATTTTGAAACAGGATTGAAAAATGTTTTGTACATGTCTACTACTTTCTCCCAAGTAGCATTTATCTCAGAGTAGCGGTCCCATTGGACCTTGCATTACTCCAAGGTCCCTTTCCTCATCAATTTGGAACATAACTCAAGGATTTTTACTGGTCAAACCTCTATTGCCTTTGGGTCCACCATCTACAATTTAGAAAAGTCCCACACATGATCAGTATTAGCTATATATTTTCTAATTAATAAAATGTGAAAGGTGTCATGAATATTCAACAGACTTGGTGGTAAGGCAAGTTGATATGCCACAAGACTGATCTTCTCTGTAATTTCAAAATATTCAACAAAACAAGTATCTAGTTTTGTAGATTTAATAACACTCTTCCTTGGTCTCACCCTTAGAAACACTCTATCTCCTATAGAAAATTCTCTTGGCAACCTTTTAAAGTTGGCATAACGTTTTTGGTGGTCAGCAGCTTCCTTAAGCCTTTCCTTGATTATCCTTAATCGATTCTTCATATCCCTTACCATGTCTAGCACAAACACAACCACACTCACAGTTAGGATTTTTATTAGAAACCCTCTCTTGCAAAGAAATAAATATTTCTCCAAGGTTTCTTTTACTTAATGTGTGCATGTATGCTTGTCAAATAAGTGCATGGAATACCTTAGTGTTTTGCAAAATAATTGTTAACAAGGGACCTATATTGGGGTTACTTTAGTATGTTATGCTATTATTGTTCATGAAACTTAAAAGGAGAAGAAAGGTGATTGGTCCTCATATGACCACGATGCAGAAGTGAAATTCATTTTATCTTGAAATATTTTTGATAGATTGTATCTTTCTTTATTAAGCAAGATTAGTCAATTTTATCCTTTATTAAACCTTACTTTTTAAGCATGAAATAAAATATTAAAAACTATCTTTACTATGTGGATCTGAAAGTGATGAGTGGATTCATTTTATGTAGCTTTGAGCATTAAATAAGTAAACATGCATGAGTAACTTTTAAAATGTGATGGCCTTTGAAATGCCATATAAGTTATTCCCCCTTTCATGAAATTGAAATTTTCATAAAGGAAAGGTAACTTATTGCTTTAAAGAAAACAACCTTTAAAATGCCTTATAAATTGTTCCCCTTTGAATGAAATTGTGATTTTCATTAAGGGAAACTAATTTATTGTTGCAAACAGAAATGCAGAACTTGAAATCTAAATCTCCTTCCAAAACATGAAATCTAGTTAAGCTAGAAATTACAAAATCCCTCTTAAAATGTAATCGAATCTGCTCCAAGTGAAACTTTAGAGCTTATTATTTAAATCTATGCTTCTATTTTTGGGTTTTTATGTTTTTTATATTTTTTATTTTATTTTGAAAACTTAAAAAAAAAATGTGAAAAGACAGAGTTAGAACAAGAAAATAAAATGAAACTGAAATGATATAAAATGCTACAACTCAAAAACCTCCATAAAACCTGCAAATGTTAGTACCCTACAAAACCAGCATTGAAGTGACCCATATTCATGCAATCTAGCCTTCAAAGAGGTGCGATCTTCTAAGGAAAAGGTGCAATGCATTAAAAAATTAAGACAAGTTAACCATAAATATGCATAAAAACTTGCTAAAATTCCAACACATAGACAAAACATGATTTTCAATAATAACTCAATAGGTTCACAATACAAACAACCAGTAGTAGCATCATATGGAGATAACTTCAATCCCGCGTAGGAAGAAAACCTTCAGGCGAATCCAGATCATTTTTGCAATCTCCTCCAACCAGTTTCCCACCCTTTCCTCTCTATTTTCAGGTCTATTTAATATTTCTAGATGTCTTCTTCGCTAGACCCCCCATGTTTCCTCCTTTTTCCCTGACGTTATTTACAATTTCTTTCATTCATTATGTAATAATTTTTTTAAAATTACCCTGTCAATCAACTCTGCATAAAACTCTTCATTGGGTAATGTTCATGGCATGCTCCACTGGTTTCTATATTTCTTTGATATCGCCCTTAATAACGCGTTCCCATTTTTGGCGTTTATACCCTTGGCGTATGATGAAGTATTTTCCTTATATTTTCCCAATGCATGTGTGATCGCCGTATGTAACGGATGCCAACAACTTTTTTGATTCATCTTTTATATTCTAGTGACCTTGAGACAATTTAATAGGAAAAATCGTGACCATGTGTGACAACCTCATATGTTATTTCATCATACTATAATGACTAACCTGCAACTACAAAACTTAATCATTTAACCAAAATTATAATGCCCACATCCCCTTTTTAGCAACCCATGGTCTATTTTACTCTTTGCATGCTGAAGGTTCTGTTATGCGACAATGTTGCCTACGTGTGTGCATTCAAATTGGGCAATCCATATTCACTATTTCGTGATGATGTACCTACGCTACCAATTTTTCCATTTTGTTCATCACTTTGAATCTGTCTTCCACAACGGCTGGCCTGCAATGCATGTATCTACTTTTTTCATGGTAGCAAACCAAGCAATGTAACAGGTGATAATAATAAAAATCAAACTACCCTCCACGGTCTGGGTAGAATTAACATGTTGTTGTCATAAGTTTGTTGTGTTGGATTCATTCAATAATCTAATTTTAGGAGTGTTATCATTTGGCCCCTTACATAATTAATCCTTTTGTTACTTAGTGAAATACATGGATATTCCCTTTGAATTCGGATGTGATCAAGTTAGTTTCCCCGTCACATGATACAATCAATAACGAACGAATTAAAATAGATATTTTCATCTATTTCTCGGGTGTTCTATCAAATCGTATTGTCCTTCATCATCAGGGCCATCAATATCTCCCACTGTTAATAACCATAGTGCAAAACGATCACCCCCAGTAGCAATGTATTGTGTAGAGCTCATCCTAGTCTCCCTGTCAAACATCGATCAGTCCTAATCTATCTGTTCGTTCCTCATCGATCTATTGAACGATACCCCCTTTTATTAATCATGGCCTCCCTAGGTGGACATCTCATCATTCATTAACACTGCCCCAATAATATTTCTAATCTCACCGTATTTGTATACTTTCTACACGTTATTGTCTAAAATCATCAACAATCCACGTATGCCTACTACATCCTTTTCTACAACATTCCAAGCTCACTGAATGGCTGTCTCAAATACGCATCATCTCTTCACAGCACTAAATTTACATCTCCACCTTCCATGGGTGATCTCCATCACATCCTAGTCACTCGTCATATTTCACGTCCATCCTTTGCGGCATCCATCAATCTGAGTCACCCAAATTCCACACGGTCATCGCTCTGATTCCCCATGTCCTTATACTACTCCCCGTTACCATGATGTGATCTGATAAGAGCTCCCTTTGACCTCAAATTCCATGCAATTCAGAACCTGCGGCTGAACACCAACCATATAAACATTAATACTAAATAATATCACTTCCATTTTAATTTTAAATAATTTTTAATCTATAATTTTGAAGTGATCATGTCTCCCTGAATATTTGCTCTTATGCATTATCCAGATGGATTCCCAAATTTCTCTCCTTTCGTGGTTGTGAAATTCATCTTTGGTGTTGCTCATCATTAAAATGTGAACCCTATTTGCCCCAGCGTCTACGTCGACGTGGCAGTATCTATTGTTAAGTCATCGTCACCATTCTGGGAGATGTTGTATCACTGTTGTGTTGGCTATGATGCTCTCACGATATAATTCTCCATTGTATGCCATGTCAAATCCATTTGTTGCGTACACTAGCCACTTCTCTACTATAATCCTTGGTATCCGGTGTAGTCCACGCTGGTTGTTGAAACGTCAGTGTCGACGGTCTCCTCCACCATGGGTTCCACGTTACCAAGTTTTTGTCATTGGTCCTACATATAACCACCCACTGGGTAAGATAAACTCTATTGACGAACAAAAAAAAACTAAATCACACCCAAAACTTAAATTTTAAGGAAAATTAAATAGAATGACATTAAGTGAACCCTACATCTAAAGTCATGTAATGAAAACTATAAAATCAAAACCATCTTATAATAACCTTATAAAAGGATTAAAATCTAAATTAATAAAACCAAAACTAAAATTAACTACCAAACAGTTGTTGTAATGGCAGTTGCCTAGTTATTATCATCCATGTGGTTGTGAGGTCGATTCCTCTTGTGTTTGCTCGAACGAGCGTTGATATTTGTAAATATTTGTAAACGGTGTTCAATATAAAAAACTACCAAACAAAATTAACACCAAAATATACTAAAATAAGACAGACTATCATACATATATGAACATATATTCATTATTCTTTCTTTTTATTATTATTATTTTTTTATAAAGAAATATTAAATGACAAGGATAAAAACAAAGAAATACTTTAGTTTTTATTTTTTATTTTTTATTTTTTATTTACATTGAATTAACACCACACGAACCTAATTAAATAAGACAACATAGTTAAGGAAAATAACCATACTAAACATCTTTAAAGTATGACAAGAAGACACAACTCCACAAAGGACCTTGGACTCCCTATTGCCTCTCACGGGGCAAGATCTAGCAGGAATAATGCTCAAGATGGACCAAACCCCCCAAGAACTCAAAATAAAAAAGGTGGGTCCTTAGATTTGGGGCTATTTGTGGAACAACCACAACATGTCCTACACCTCCTGCCATATAAAGCTTTGAAATGAGCCATGCCCAAAGTTGAATGATATCCATTATTGTACGTAAATTCTACCAGGTGAAAGAAATCTTCCCACTGGGTCTTTTGATTCATACAATACATATGAAGCATGTCTTGATTCACCTTTTCAGTTTGTCCATCATTTTTTGGGTGATAAGTTGAACTAATGTTTAGCCTACTACTAATGGCACAATGTAAAGCTTACCAAAACTCAAATGTAGTCTCTATCTAAAATAATCACTTTCGAGAAACCATGTAGCCTGAATATTTCTTTGGAAAATCTATTAGCCATGACCATGACATTATCCTTAGTATTCTCGGGTATAAAATACACAACCTTGGTTAGTTTATCAACCACAAATAGTACTACATCATGCTGAAATCTGGTCTTTGGCATACCTACAATGAAATCCATTGAGATCACCTACCATTTTTGTGTGGGTACATCATAAGGATACAATAGTCCTACAGGATGTCTATGTTCAACCTTAGCTTTCTAACATTCAAGACATTGAGTAACAAATTCAGTTGTGTCCCTCTTCATTCCTAGCCAGAAGAAATTCTTCTTCATATTCTCTCATTTTCACCCATCTTGGGTGAGCAGAATACAAAGATATGTGTGCTTCATTCATGATCATTTTTCTTACTTTAACGATCCCAAGAACTACTACCCTATCCTTGAAACATAGGAACCCACCTTTGATGCCAAAATATTTAGTTTTGTTAGGTTGTCTCTCCATCCTAGCCTGAATTTGGTTACAGTACTCATCATGATATTGCATTTCCTTAACTTGTTTCATCAAGTCTACATGGATGCGAGACAAAATAGATGTGTCTTCTCCTATTGAGTACATCAGTGACTTTATTTTCCTTCCCTTTGAATTTAACAATGGTTGAGTAAATATGTATTTCAGACTTTGATGGTCTATCCTCAACTTAAAGGGTCTCTCTATTAAATAATGTCACCAACTTTTGAGAGCAAATACCACCACTGCAAATTCCAAATCATGGGTTGCATAATTGACCTCATACCTTTTTAGTTTCCTTGACCCATAGTCCACCACTAATTTATCCTATGAGATCACTCCTCCCAAACCTTCCATTGATGCATGTGTACATACATAAAAACTACCTTGAGGGTTTGGTATCTTCAATATGGGGGATGTAGTGAGTTTCTGTTTGAGTAGATAAAAAGTTGCTTCACATTTATTTATCCAATTAAACTCTTTCCCCTTCCTTTGAATGTTAGTTATTGGAGAGGTTGTCTTGGCGTAATCCTTCACATAACGTTTGTAGTATCCAGTCAAAACCATGAAGCTCTAGACTTCCATCACACTTGTGGGTGGCAGCCAATTCAATATAGCTTCAATTTTCTTAGGATCCACCATGATCCCTTATGTTGATACAATGTGCCCTAAGTATTGCACTTCTGGCACATAAAACTCACACTTGGGCAAATTTCTATATAATCAATTCTTCCTTGGTAGCTCCAACATGATCCTAAGGTGTCTATAATGCTCTGTCTTATTCTGAGAATATATCAAAATATCATCCAAGAACACAAGAACAATTCGATCCAAAAGTTTCCTGAATATTTTATTCATCAAGTTCATAAATATTGTTGGAGCATTCATTAGATAAAAATGCAAGACAGTAAACTCATAATGTCCATAACGAGTTTTGAAGGCTATCTTATGGGTATCCTCTTCATGGATTCTCGGTTGGTGGTATCCCTATTTAAGATCAATCTTTGAGAATATAGTGGAATCTCTAAGATGATCGAAGAGATCTTTGATTCTAGGAAGAGGATATCTATTTTTAATAGTTGCCTTATTTAGCTTCCTGTAATCTATACACAGTCACAAGGAGCCATCATTTTTCTTAATGAATAAAATAGGTACACCCCATGGTGACACACTAGGTCTAATCAATCCTTTCTCCAGAAACCCTTGTAGTTGCACTTTTAGCTCCTGCATCTCTATGGGATTTATTCTATAAGGAGCCCTATGTATAGGCTCTATTCTATGTTGAAGCTCAATTGTGAATTCAAATTCTTGCTTCAAAGGTAATCCAGGTAAGTCTTATGGAAATATATCCCTAAAATCCTGTAGTACTAGGTGTTTTCCAAACACCTCTTTCTTATTTTTATTTCCTAATTCATTTATATTGACTACATAAATCATTCCTCCATTTTTAATGGTTTTCTTAAGTTGCATTGTAGAGAGGATCTGGGGTCGATAAGCCCCTTGCAAGTTGTACATCCTCTGTACTTTCTTGTCATATTTCGAGTACTCAATCCATCTATCCTAGAAATTGATTATGACATTATGTGCTTGTAACCAATCCATTCCTAGAACTACATCAAATGCATGCAATGGTGCTACGTATAGGCATCTAATGGTCATACCACTAGGTAGGGTAATTTATGCCATGGGATAGCACTAATTTATAGAGTAGGTTTATCCTGAACCATACTCGACCTTCCACCCATGTGTTAATATTCCTGGCCTTTTTGATATATATTTAACTAAGATAGTGGAAACAAAACTATTTGTAGCACCACTATCAATCAAAATTTTAACATTTCTACCAAATATCTTATCTTTTATCATTAGTGGAGTGGCTTTCCATTCCAAATTCTGATTTTCTATCATTGCATAAATCTTGTGTGCAGGTTTTGTGTAGGTAGGTTCTTTTCCCTTTGAACTCAGCCCTATTTTGTATGGATATTTATTGGTATAGTGTGGTCCACCACAATCAAAGCATCCATCCTTAGGTCTTGGGTGAGTTTTTTGCTTCTATCCTTCTACTTTTATTGCTAATGGAAGATTGGCTTGACCCTGCGATGGTGGTCTGTTATTCCTATTATTATGATTTTTTGGATTACGATTCTTCCCTTGGAACCTCTTTCTAAAATTTACTTGTTCCTGTCATTCCTTTTATCTTGTCTAGGAGAACTCTTTTTGCTTGCTCCCCTTCCCACTTCATGAATCCTACACTATTTCTTTTCCTAAGATCTTGTTTTGCATGTTCATAAGCTCCCTCATGATCAAATTAGGGCTTAATATAGGTCTCAACTTTCCTAGCCAAGTCATAGGCCTTTTGTAGAGTATTAGGCTCTCTCATGTTCACTTCATGCCCTACCCTAGGATCAACTCCTAAAATGAACTTATGGATCTTCATCTTCTCATTATATGTGGGCACATATTTCAGCAACTTGATAAATTTCTGGTAATATGCCTCCACCATTTTATTTCCTTATCTAATATTGGTGAAATCTTCAAATTTATTAATATAGAAATATTTGGTGAGGAACCTTTCTTTAAAATCTACTACAAATTTTATCCATTTTAGATCAACCGCAGCCTCAATTCCATTTTTCTCAATGAACATTTTCCACCAATCCAATCCAACATCCTATAGGTGTAGAGTGGCATAATATGTTTGGGTGCAAGTGGAATAGTTCTTCATATTACAAAAAAATTCTATCTCATTCAGCCAAGCTTCGGCTTTATCACCATCTTCTTCTCCATTGAACTTGGAAGATTTTTTATGTTTCATATCCTTACCAAATTCTGCCTCTAGATATATTCTAGCCTGTTGTACCTTTCAAGAGGTTTCATTCACTTGATCCACTCTAGAATTTCCAACTTGTGAATCTTGATTCACTATAGTCTCTAACAGTTTTTTTTGTGTTTCCATATGTTCTCTCAGTAAGGTAACTTTTTTAGTAAGAGTACCTATATCTGCAGTCCTATAATTACCCCAAAACTAACTAAAAATAACTAAGATTTTTTTTTTAATACAAAAACAACTAAGAGGGGTCCATAATTCCCCCTATCTAGTATGTCCATTAAGTTATTCTATATTTTAATTTTACCAAACTACCCAAATCTACAAGGATCACATCATACTCAATACCCTACACAAGTTTATCTATGTAGGTATATTATGCATACCATAGATAAGCTATCCATCTCATCCTTCTTGATGAGCTAACTTATCACCTTTAGTACAATCAAAGGTATACGTCCATCTCCATACCATACACAAGTATGTCTGTGCAGGCATGCTATGCATACTACGAGTTAAGTCATCCATCTCATCTTCATGATGAGCTAACTTAACCTATTTGTAGATAATCAAGTTGGTTCTAGTTTAGCATCTCCCTAAGAGGTCTTAATATCTTAGGTCTTTTCATATGTTCACCCTGAGAGGTCTTAATCTCTTAGATCTTTTCTATTTTCACCCTAAGAGGTCTCAATCTATTAGGTCCTTTCTATGTTTAGCAAGACGACAAGAATAGCTCTATTTATTTAATCAATCAAGGAATAAAATTTAAAAAGCATGTAAGAAGTACTTTAAAATAAAACATTAAATGAGAAGAAACATTAAATAGAAGGAGAAGCTAAATAATAATGCATAGATACTTCATAGCAATAAATTAAATATACATTCCTCATCCATTCAATAAAATATTACATATATCCAAGTATGGTGAAACCTCCATACTCTAAAAGAATAAAGTATTACATTCATGTCCATCTAGGGATTTCTCCCTACAAGTCTAGTCTACTTGAACATAAATAAATTATTGCAATTATAAATCAAACCAGTGCATTGGTTCCAATTGTCCTCTTTGGTCCTCCTTGTCTTTCCATATTTCTTTAAGGGTAGTAGGGGATCAGGATAACTCATGGTTCTATGAAAGGCATGCATCTAAATGCATCTACTATTTACTTTGCCAAATTGCAACTATACAAATTTAATTAAAGCATTCAACCATCTACTATCTAGTTGATATCATAAGAATTTCCTCATTTCTATTCTTATCTCTCATTCACTCAAAGAGAGTCATTTCAACAAATACAGTTAGATCACAAGTCTTACTTTAATCAAATCATTTTAGAAACCATTATTTCAAATAACTAAGGTCTCATTCCTTAATTAAGCAAATAATCTATATTCCTTTTATTTGAATTAATCAAAGTCTCATTTCTTCAATTAACCAAATAAACTATATTTTCTTTATTCAAATTAATCAAAGTCCCATACCTTTAATTAACCAAATAAACTATTTTTTCTTTATTCAAATTAATCAAAGTCCCATACCTTTAATTAACCAAATAAACTATTTTTCCTTTATTCAAATTAATCAAAGTCCCATACCTTTAATTAACCAAATAAACTATTTTTCCTTTATTCAAATTAATCAAAGTCCCATACCTTTAATTAACCAAATAAACTATTTTTCCTTTATTCAAATTAATCAAAGTCCCATACCTTTAATTAACCAAATAAACTATTTTTCCTTTATTCAAATTGGTCATAATTAAATAATTCTCTTATTTAATTAATTAAAATATTATAAAATCATGAAATCTTTCTTTGATGAATTAGAGAACTTATTAATTAATTCATTCTCAATAAGTGAAAGAAGCCTTTTAAGATCATATTTATACTCTATTAATTAACACAAACCTTAGACTCCAGGAAAGATTAAAGTGTTGAGAGGAAGGCAAATTTATACAAAGTGAAATAGAGACAAAAGGTATGCTGAGGTTGGTCGGGGTAGAGAACCACCACGGTTTATGAGGATCTACAGGGATTTCAAAATGACGATCCTATACAACAATACAATGGTAATTCTATCTATGAAGAGGATTACAAGCTGCAAACGGTTCAACTACGACCATACTGAGAGCTACCTCACATTGGATGGCGTGCAAGGGTTTTTGAAAGAGGGGAAATCTCTTACACAACAAATAGGTGATGACCAACATGGTATGAGAAAGTACATTGTTGGGGATAACCCACGTGAAAGCAAGAAGAGATACGAACAACATCAACTTGGTCGAGTAAGGAAATAATCAACAACGGCTAGGGTAAACATTCTTTGAGTGTGAATAACACTCAAACATAACCAGAGACATCATGAAACACCACATCCCAGTCCACATAGCACTTATTATACACAAGACCCAATCACACAGTGATTTTACATGAATGCAGCATGCAACAATAACAAAGTGAATCCCTATCGCATATGGCAAACACAAAAAGAAACACCAGTGCAACGACTGAAAGTCACGAGTTACAGGGGTAGCCGTGTGAGACTAAGAGTCTACAATGCATGAGGAACCTCAAGAATAAACCAAAGGGGGTTTTGGTGTGGGTGTCACAATAGGTTTAGAATAAAAACCCAAGAGAACATCTCCAACAAACCATTGCAAAACACGACATCCTACACAATAGGAAGATAACCACACCAGGAAGATAACAACATCCGTCTATCATTAGCTAGGCAAATTTCATCATAAACTATTAAAATAGTTACAAAGGATATAAGGATATTAATTTGCTTAAACCAACCTGTAAATTCCTTGAGTTGTTTTGGTTTAGATGAGATGGATTGTAAAAATATTTGGTCCCTCCCTTCATTTTTTCCTTTGCTTCGTTTCTTCCATCGTGAGCCAACAACTTTATCTCTCTGCCATCCTCCTTATTATAAGGAGTGAAGTCCACTTGCTTACACCTACCTCCATCCTTTCATATTAATTCCCACCCATCCATCTTCAATTCCTTCTTATCTTCTCAGTCGACGAGTAGGATATTATTTGATTTAAAAAAAACTTCTCATACTTAAAAAATTTTAGCATAATGAAGTTGACAGTAAGAAGATTCCCTTCCAACAGTACCTCATTGCCTTTGTTGAATAATTTCTTACATTATTTAAATTGAGATATTTCCATAAGTTCAAAATAATATTCTTTTATTGTTGAATTATGGATTTTCTATAAAATAAAATGAAATTCCATTATATATATTTTTTAAGATCCTTATTATCTATTTAAATAAAATTCTATTATTATTTAAATTATAAATTTATCATTTATTTAAATAGTAAAAAGTCTATTATTATTTTAAAACTAAATACCTACCATTTATTTAAATAAAATTCTATTATTATTTAAATAAATTCTAGCTTTATTTAAATTAGACTTTATAATATGTAATTATATTTACATAAGGTTCTTTTATCAAACATTAGCAATGTTTTATTCTCCATAAGATTTACACAGAAATTCAACAAGTTAAAGCTAACCAATCACATGCACATTTTCCAAAGCTAATGATGCAGCAAAGTGATGAAGTAAAATATAATCAATCATATGCAACAAGAAAATAGGGAGTCTTTCCATCAACCCAGTCACCCATCTCAGTCGGAGAATTTATGATATCTACTAGGCTATCAATTGTGGCTCTAGGTAGTTGGCTATTTGACGATTATCTCTTAAGAGATAATGTGTACCTATATGAGGGTATTCATCCATGTTATCCCCAATCATCGTAATCATCATTTCCCCTACTTCAAGTACCTTGTTATTGGTGGACAATTCTATTTCTTCCACCTCACGAGAGTACATGATCCTGCACATTGACAATCATGTCAGGTTTACCATGTTCTTCAAATATGAATCAATCTAAACATTGTATAATCATTCATTTGCACAAAGTTAAGTATCAAAGTACTATTTATCATCACACAGTTTTTCATTCCAAAAACATTTTGCCAGGGAGGGTCATGACATACTACCCCTTGGGACTAAACACCGTTTTGGGTGTTTCCTGTTTTAAAGAAATAAAATTTATTACATTATATTTTCAAACATGAATGGAAAATATATTTGCATGTCCTCAAATTTTTCCCAAGTGGTATTTCATTCATAAAAATGGTCCCATTGAACCTTACATTGTTCTAGAGTTCAATTCCTCATAGTCTTAGAATGGAACTCAAGAATTTTTACCAGCATCACTTCAATAGACTTGGGGTTTACCGTTTGTAATTTAGAAATATCCCACATATTTTTAGGTTCAACAACATATTTCCTAAGCAGGGATATGTGGAAGGTGTCATGGATATTTGATAGGTTAGGTGGTAAAGCAAATTGGTATGCAACTAAGATAATATTATTAGTGATCTCAAAGTGTCGCATAAACCAAGGATCCATATCCTTTGTCTTGCATTGAGTATATTTTAAGTGAATATATATCTCAGACTTTAATGGTCAATATTTAGCTCAAAAGGCCTTCCTACCAAATAATTATTCCAGGTTTTTAGAGCATGTACCATTGCGGCTAGCTATAATTCATGCATAGCATAATAAATTTTATGCTTCTTAAGCTTCCTTGAAGTGTATGCTACTACTGACTAATCTTGGGAGAGTACTCCTCCTAACCCTTCTAGTTATGCATTAGTTCATATTGAGAAGTTCCCTTAAGGTTCTAGGATATTTAATATTGGTGTCATAGTGAGTTTATGTTTTAGCAATGCAAAGGCAGTTTCATACTTTTTTGACCACTAGAATTCCTTTTCCTTTTTTTGAAGGTTATTTATTGTAGCTGTAATCTTGGAGTAATCCTTTATATAATGTCTATAATATCCCGTCATCCCCATGAAGCTTCACACTTTTGTCACAGTGGTAGGGGGTGGCCAATTCAAAATGGCTTCAATTTTCTCTGGATCTACTACAATTCCTTTTCAGATATGATGTGCCCTAGATATCATACCTTCAAGGCATAGAAATCACTTTTTTCTAGATTTCCATAGATTTGGTTCTCCCTTAGCAACTCTAACATGATTTTGAGGTGTCTATCGTGTTCCTTTCTATCTCGGGAGTATATTAAGATATCATATAAAAATACAAGGATAAACTAATCCAGATGACTTATGAACACACTGTTTAGTAGATTCATAAATGCAACAGGGGCATTAGTCAGTCCAAAGGGTAGGATTGTAAACTCATAATTTCCATACCTACTTTAAATATCATTTTGTAAGTGTTCTCCTCATGTATTCTTAATTGATGGTACCCTAATTTTAAATCAATCTCTATGAATACCATGACATATTTTAGTTGGTCAAACAAATCTTCTATTCTAGGTAAAAGGTATTGATTCTTGATTGTAGCCTTGTTAAGCATCTTGTAGTCAATACATAATCTTAATTAACCATCCTTTTTAAAAAATAACACCGGTGCACCCCACAACGACACGCTTGGTTTTATCAATCCCTTTTCTAACAGCCCTTGCAGTTGCACTTTTAATTCTTGCATCTCAATAGGATTAATTCTATATGGAGATCTATGGATACGTTCTACTCCTGGCATAAGTTCAATAGTAAAATTAAATTTCCGCACAGGAGGAATTCCAAGTAAATCCTCAAGAAACACATTTTCAAAGTCCTATAAAATTGGTTGTTTCTCCAACACTTCCCTCTTCTGATCTTCTCCAACTTCATTGAGTTTTACGACATAGACTATCCCTCCCTTCTTAAAGGTTTTCTTTAGTTGCATAGCTGACAACATTTGGGGTTTAAATGACCCTTGTTCACTATGAATTCTCAATATCTCCTTACCTTTTTTAAATATTTGATCCATCTATCTTGTAAATTGATCAAGGCTTTATGATATTGTAACCAATCCATCCCTAGGATCACATCAAAATTATGAAGTGGAGCTACATACAAATAACTTTCAATGGTACCACTAGTTAAAGTAATATCTGTCATTGGAAAACATTGGTTTACTAAGTAGGTTTACCTAGAACCATACTCGACCTTCCACCCTTGGGCCAAATATCTTGGCATTTTTGACATATCCCTTGATAAACTAGAAGAAATAAAACTATCTGTGGCCCCACTATCAATTAAAATATTTACTTGCTTATTAAAAATCTTACCTTTCACAAGCAATGGGGTAACTTGCCCTTATAGCTTTTTATTCTTGGTTGCAGCATAAATATAGTGGACGGGTTCCTTCCCCTTGGTATTGGATGTACTTGGCCTTTCTTGATGTGGACAATACCTAGTGAAGTATGGTAAAAATGGTGCACCTAATGCAGCTAAACAATATGCATCTATTGCTAATGAGTGATGAGCATCAAAATGGAAGCATTCAAGTAAGCATGGAAAGATAACCAAAACGCATGAAATGAAGTGAAATGAAGCTTTCTTATATTATTTTGATTGATCAAATCCATGGATACATAAATCTCCCCTTGAGAGCTCCAGATTGTGATACAATTATTTACAAAGTTGTGGGTGCCCAAGGATCAAATCCTTCAAGTAACTCAAGTGCACTTCCAATTTTCTTCCTCGTACCCACAATTGAGGTGGGTGAACCTATGATGCCTCCACTTCATTCTTCACTATTATGATCTTGTATTCCTTCCTCCTGTTCTAAAAATACCTGAAATTGCATACAAGGAAACCAAATTTGTTAAATAGCAAATGCGTAACGTAAAATATGCAAAAACCCCACAAGCATGAAAAGACTAGAAAATATAAATTTGCAATGAGCATATTTAAAATTAATCCAAATTATCTGAAATTGTAGAGATATGTAAAATATATTATTTTGGAAAGATCTAATCACAAACAGAACATAAATTGCATCTGATGGCATGTTGTATTCGCAGTTTACCTACAAAGCCACCAAAACTCAAAACAAGCAATTTCTGAACCAAAAAACATCCAAATAAAATGAAACTTGTATAGTATGCATAAAAAAATATTTTAAGAGAACCCATATGGTCATGTTTGCATAATAAGTAATATTTTCATGTGCATCTTTAGATGGTCCCCGAAAGCCTACAAAACACTAAAAATGCAATACCTTATTCAATATGACTCCAAAATGCATAAAATCTAGAGAGGAGACTCATATGGTACTCTAGAATATACCTTAAAAAGAAAAATAGAAAAATCATGCACAGATATACCACCGTCCCTAGGTAGGATGGTGGTGACTGTCATAGATTGGGGATCGTCCTAGGGTGGGACAACCACCAATTCTACACTTATTTTACCACCAATTCCTATGTGAATTGGTTAGGGACATCCTAAATAGTGTTTTCATCAAATTTGGTGATGAAATTCACTCAGATGATTTAGTTTTGCAAACAAATTACGTCTCCTAGATCACTTGCAAACCTCCTTCACTAAGTAGAGATTCTGAGGGAAAAGGGCAAAAAATGTGAGGGGAAAAATTGGCAACACTTCATTTCTATGTATCAAAACTCCTCTCTCTATTTTGGGTGGATAATGGGTCCACTTTATAGCCAAAGGGGGCCTTTGGCCAAATGGGCATGCAAGGGCATGCAGGGCAAGAGGTGCGACTTGTCAAAACTGAGTATGCATTGGAGGGGGAAGAGAATCTCCCATTTTGGCCTTCATTTTGTAGCATGCCATAAGGATTCTGCACCCTAAGGTCTTGCAAGGTTGAATAGGTGGGATAAATGGTATTTTTTGAAGAACACAAGCTTATACTGAGAGGGGGGGTGAACAGTATAAGACCTCTTTTTACTTTTTTCTTTATACTTCAAAATAATAAAGCAATATACCCAAAGTAATAACAAAGAAATGCATAATATCATCCACAAAGTGACACCAATTTTAATGTGGTTCACCCAGAATGGCTGGGCTACGTCCACAAAAATTTTCTCTAAAATTTATCTCAAAGTTCTTTGGGAATCCTTCCCAATTACAATGTTTATGAGCCTCGGCTCAAAGGAGATACCTTCCCCCAATCATAATTTATGAGCCTCTGCTCAAAGGAGATACCTTCCCCTCAATATGAATTTATGAGCCTCTGCTCAAAGGAGATACCTTCCCCTCAATCTAAATTTATGAGCCTCTACTCAAAGGAGATACCTTCCCTCTCTGCTCTGGAAATGATCCCTCAGAAGATCAACTGCCTCTACCTCTTGCCAACACATGGAACTTCTTTCCACTGAAGACCTCCTGTCCTCAATGCTTAGCCTAAGAGACCTCTGCCTTCTATGATCATGTCCATAGTAGCTTAGTAACCTATACCAAACATAGTTAGTCGATCTAGTACAAGTCTTCCTCTATCTGTCAGATCTTTCCAATACTTGAACAAATCAATCCTCTGCACACAAGCCTTCTCAAAGACTTGTCAAATCTATCCTCAGGTTCTTCTCAAAGAACCAGTGCTCCTTTGTCCTCAAGTTCTCTGATAGAACTATCAAAACTCAGCTCACAAGTCCTCTGCTAGGACCTATCCAAATTTTCTCACAATTCCCCATCGAAACCTATCAAAAAATACTCACAAGTCCCCACCGGAACCTGTCCAAAACCTACTCACAAGTCCCCATCGAAACCTGTCCAAAACTGCTCACAAGTCCCCACCAAAACCTATCCAAAACCTGCTCACAAGTCCCCACCGAAACCTATCCAAAACTTGCTCACAAGTCCCCACCGGAACCTTTCCAAAACCTGCTCACAAGTCCCCACCGGAACCTGTCCAAAACCTGCTCACAAGTCCCCACCAGAACCTGTCCAAAACCTCAACAAGCTCACCAAGAAAAACTTTCTTAGTAGGAAATCACAAGGTGAATTGTTAGAGACCTAATGTGATTTGTCAAAATCATAGAAGCATAAAGATAATTGTTAGAGACTCAATATGTTCTATACTCAACTCCCAATCTCAAAACTCAACTCAAATCAACTCAGCTCAAACTCAATCTCAAATCTAAAAACTCAACTCAAACTCAATCTCAAATCTGAAAACTCAACTCAATATCTGAAATGGATAGGATAGAATGCTTTCTTTCAAGAACATGAAACTCCAACAATTGCTAACTATACAAAGAATCACATAACAATGATACTCATGTTCTTTTCATCATCAATTAGGGCTTCAACAACAATGCTCATCAAACAAGGTTCAATCAACACCATTCAGCTCAAAACACAACCTTGAAGCATTTCACAATCAACATTAGAAAAATAAACAAGTAGAACTCCTTTTCTCTCCAATATTGTTTGAACAAAAGCATCCACCAACTCAACTCACAATAGCACACACAACCTTTCAAATCATCAATAAAGGAGTAAGCTCAACACTTTAACCAAGTAAAGAATAGCTTGATTATTACCAATTTAATGAAAGCAAATATCAATCTCAAAGCTGCCCACCTAAGGTTTCACAACTTCACACAAGAAGCAATTGACCTTAAAACATCATGCTTTCATTTCCATAAACAATCAAAAGTACTCTCAACATTACAAGAAATATTTAACCCTTATACACATTATTTCTCCCTTATAGTCTTATCACAAATAAAATTTATCTCTCATAAGAATGCAATAAGAAATTTCAACATCTTCAAAAAGAATCTTTTATCAAAATACAAACAAGCTTTAAACTCCTTATAACTCCTAAGTTGTTTTTCCCTCTAACAAACTTCCTCCATCCGCAAAAACACTTAGCAAAAATTAATTTTGAAAATACCTTAGCCACATAAAAAATCACTATGGGGAAATTTGTGCATGAATTCTAACACCACCTGCTGCGTCCACTTCACGACGAAAAACCCTTTCACGATATTCGAACACGAAACCTCCCGTTCGGGTAGCGCGCCAATAGCCTCACCGCTATCGATGCACCAAAGGCACCCGATGAGGTTTAAACCTCATGTTTTTAACCTTGATCCTTCTGTGCTAGGGATAAAATGAAGCCATAGTCCCTTCCTTTACTCTGTCGTGACATGATGATAATAAAATTTATGACGGATTCGACAAACGGTGAGTGCAGACAAACAAACAGCAGATCCATGAAAAACGGTGAATACACAGACGAATTTACAGCGAGCAACTCCTTTTGAAATTTGGATGGGATAATTCTTTGTTTTCATCGAGGGAGATTTATATGCAATTTACCATAAGATCTTTGACATCAGCGAGGAGTTTAACACGTCGACGGAGGTCTTTGCTAGCGCCCACAACTTAAAACATTTGCGCCATGGATTAGGAGAACCCATTGCAAATAATAATTTATTTATTTAAAAATAATTAAATGGAACCTTAACAAGGTTTTTAATTATTTAAATAAATACTTCCTCCTGGACCCAAAAGCATTAAACCAATGCATCCACCTGTAATCTCTAAACCTGCCAACTTGGGGTTTGCAAAAGACCTTTGAAACTGTCATGCCATAACCTTCATCAAAACAAATTATTTGACATCAAATCAAATTCCTTCAAGAGCTTCTTGACATCAATGACAACTTATACACTTGAGCAAAGGCAATGTACCCAAAGTACCCAAAATTTCCAACAATATCCCCCTTTGTCATTGATGGCAAACCTTTACTGAAAACACTTCTCAAGAGCCAAAACTGAAACCAATTGTGCTAACAACTGAGAAACTATGCCCACAACTGAGAATCTTCCTTTGAAGTTTTTCTCCCCCTGACTTGAAGTTTTCCTCTTCACTTTGAAGCTCTCCCCCTTACTCATATCTCTCCCCCTTTTTCATCAATGGCAAAGGGCCACCTTTGGGGCTCGGGACTAAGAATGAGCCTCTTAGCTTAGTCCCTCCCCCACCTCCTGATGAGGTGATTAATTCTTGGGTGGGAGTAAAACTCCCATTAGGCACTGATCATCATCAGCGTCTATAACTTCCTTGTCGGGCCTTCTCTTGAACTCTTTGTCCATATTCCTATTCTTGTCACCGTTATTGTTCTTGTTCTCATCCCTGTTCTTGTCCATGCCTTGATCCTTGGACCTGATCATGCCACTGTTCCTATTCCTGTATTCTGGAATTTTAGCTCTACATTGTCTGATTTTATGACCTTCATTGTTGCACTTGAAACACTTGACGATGTTGTTTCTCTGAGGTAAACCTGATATTTTAATCCACCTGTTCTGACCAAACCTATTCTGACCAAACCTGTTCTGACCAAACCTGTTCTGACCAAACCTATTCTGATCAAACTTGTTCCTGTTATTTACCTTGCAATAGACTGCCTTGTGCCCAAACTGTTTACAAGAGTAGCAATACCCTTGAAAGAAACTAGCACTTCTGAAATTGTCATTTACCTTCTTCACTTGAGCCATGCAATGTGAAGCCATGTGACCAAACCTATGACAAGCAAAACATCTGCCTTGAAACTTTCCTTTATTTGACCTCTTGGGTCCTAAAAACTTCTTCTTCTCATTCTGAATTATGTTTTCTGTTTCTGTGCATCTATCATTCAAGGACTCCTTTTTTGAAGTACTTTCCTCATCAGAACTCTCTTCCTTTTGGAGTCTCTTACTAGACTCTCCAACTTGTTCCTTGTGTGGCTTAACAAAAACAAGGCCTATTTTATCTGTTGTCTTTCTTTGACCTTTGATGAGTGACTTAACCTTTTTGGAGCTATCTTGAAACCTGTAAAGCTTATCCTTGTACTCTTTAGTTTTCTCTTTCAAAGAAGCCATTTTCTGTTCTAACTCACTATACTCAAGAACCTTAGACTCTAACTCATCCTTGAGTTCTTGTGTCTTAGCTATAGAGAAGTCAAGACTTTCTATAAGATCATCTCTCTCCATACAACATTCATCTAACTTATCCTTGAGTCTAGCATTCTTCTCTCTTTCCTTTTTCAAAGCACTAAGAGCACTAATAAGTTCACTTTCAAGATCCTTTATTTTATTGCCTTTTGAATCATCAAAGCCTTTTTCAGATTTCTTATCACTAGAGGTGCTACCCTTTTCAAAAACCATACATGCATCTTCCTTATAGTTTTCTGAAGCATCCTCATACATACTAGAAACCAAATCATTATTTGTGCAATCATCCTCAAGGTGACCAAAATTTCCACATCTAAGACATTTCATGATAATGAATCTATGTTTCGGTTCTTCCTCTTTTTTGATATGAACATCTCATTTTCATTATCACTTGAAGAACTTTCACTATCACTACTAGAACACTTACTTGCTTTGTCTAGGTAGAAACTCTTCTTGTGCTTGTGAGAATACCTCTTTCCTTGATTGTTGTGCTCATCTTTGATCTTCCCGTGATGCTTGTGCTTTTCAGAATCCTTGCTCTTAGAATCTTGTTTATCTTCATCACTTTCATTCTTGGGAATAGTACAGTTAGTAGAATAATGACCAAACTTTCCACAATTGAAACATCTTATATTTTTCATAATTTTGTGTTTTCTAGAGAACTTGCCTTTCTTACTGTAATATGCCTCTTCATCACTAGAAGACTCATCACTATCTTGAAGTTGTTTACCCTTGGATTCCTTGGTAGCCTTTAAAGCTACCTCTTTCTTGACATCAACCTTTACTTGAGTTCTCAACTCAAATGCTGCAAGTATACTATGGAGCTCATCCTTTTTCAACTTATCCAAATATTTAGCTTCCTCAATAGAAGAAATATTTTCACTAAATCTATTAGGAAGAGATCTTAAAATCTTATCACAAACATCATTTTCAGCAAGCTCAAGACCTAAGTCTTTCATGGAGTTAACAACCTCATCCATACGAAGCATGTAGTCACTAATATTTTCATCATCATTCATCTTGAGTTGTTCAAACATACCTTTGAAGTGTCTTAACTTGGCTTTTCCGACATTTGTAACACCTCGTATGAACCACCTTCAACTGTTTCCACATTTCACTAGTTGTCTTTCAGTGAATCACTTTGGTGAGATCTGCTTTTTGTAAGCCTTTTAGGATTGCATTCATTGCTTTTGAATTGCTGTGATGTAGGAGCCTTTCTTCTTTAGTATTAGGACCATGTACAAGAATAGTGTACTCATCTTCAATCACTTCCTATACCTCATTACCAAGTGCCATTAGATGAACCTTCATCCTTGCACTCTAAAGACCAAAATTTGACCCATCAAGAATAGGTGCTGCATTACTACTTGAATGATCCATTGTGTTCTTTACTAGCTTTTCCTTCAAGCTGTTAAACTTTCTGAAGGCACCTGCTTTGATACCAATTGAAGAACACAAGCTTATACTGAGAGGGGGGATGAACAGTATAAGACCTCCTTTTAATTTTTCCTTTATACTTCAAAATAGTAAAGCAATATACCCAAAGAAATAACAAATCAATGCATAATATCATCCATAAAGTGACACCAATTTTAACATGGTTCACCTAGAATGGTTGGGCTACGTCCACAAAACTTTTCTCTAAAATTTATCTCAAAGTTCTTTGGGAATCCTTCCCAATTACAATGTTTATGAGCCTTGGCTCAAAGGAGATACCTTCCCCAAATAAAAATTTATGAGCCTCTGCTCAAAGGAGATACCTTCCCCTCAATCTAAATTTATGAGCCTCTGCTCAAAGGAGATACCTTCCCCTCAATCTGAATTTATGAGCCTCTGATCAAAGGAGATACCTTCCCCTCTACTCTGGAAATGATCCCTCAGAAGATCAACTGCCTCTACCTCTTGCTAGCATGTGGAACTCCTTTCCATTGAAGACCTCATGTCCTTAATGCTTAGCCTAAGATACCTCTGCCTTCTATGATCATGTCCATAGCAGCTCAGCAACCTGTACCAAACACAGTCAGTCGATCTAGTACAAGTCTTCCTCTATCTGTCAGATCTGTCCAACACTTGAACAAATCAATCCTCTACACACAAGCCTTCTCAAAGACTTGTCAAATCTATCCTCAGGTTCTTCTCAAAGAACTAATGCTCCTCTATCCTCAAGTTCTCTGATAGAACTATCAAAACTCAGCTCACAAGTCCTCTGCTAGGACCTGTCCAAATCTTCTCATAAGTCCCCATCAGAACCTATCAAAAACTGCTCACAAGTCCCCATCGAAACCTGTCCAAAACCTTCTCACAAGTCCCCACTGAAACCTATCTAAAACTGCTCACAAGTCCCCACCGAAACCTATCCAAAACCTGCTCACAAGTCCCCACCGAAACCTGTCCAAAACCTTCTCACAAGTCCCCACCGAAACCTTTCCAAAACCTGCTCACAAGTCCCCATCGGAACCTGTCCAAAAACTGCTCACAAGTCCCCACCGGAACCTGTCCAAAACCTCAGTAAGCTCACCAAGAAAAACTTTCTTAGTAGGAAATCACAAGGTGAATTGTTAGAGACCCAATGTGATTTTTCAAACTCATAGAAGCATAAAGAGAATTGTTAGAGACTCAATATGTTCTATACTCAACTCCCAATCTCAAAACTCAACTCAACTCAAACTCAATCTCAAATCTGAAAACTCAACTCAATATCTGAAATGGATAGGATAGAATGCTTTCTTTCAAGAACATGAAACTCCAACAATTGCCAACTATGCAAAGAATCACATAACAATGATACTCATGTTCTTTTCATCATCAATTAGGGCTTCAATAACAATGCTCATCAAACAAGGTTCAATCAACACCATTCAGCTCAAAACACAACCTTGAAGCATTTCACAATCAACATCAAGAAAAGGAAACAAGTAGAACTCCTTTTCTCTCCAATATTGTTTGAACAAAAGCATCCACCAACTCAACTCACAATAGCACACACAACCTTTCAAATCATCAATAAAGGAGTAAGCTCAACACTTTAACCAAGTAAAGAATAGCTTGATTATTACCAATTTAATGAAAGCAAATATCAATCTCAAAGCTTCCCACTTAAGGTTTCACAACTTCACACAAGAAGCAATTGACCTTAAAACATCATTCTTTCATTTCCATAAACAACCAAAAGCACTCTCAACATTACAAGAAATATTTAACCCTTATACACCTTATTTCTCCCTTATAGTCTTATCACAAATAAAATTTATCTCTCATAAGAATGTAATAAGAAATTTCAACAACATATTCAAAAAGAATATTTTATCAAAATACAAACAAGCTTTAAACTCCTTATAACTCCTAAGTTGTTTTTCCCTCTAACAAACTTCCTCCATCCGCAAAAACACTTAGCAAAAATTAATTTTGAAAATACCTTAGCCACATCAAAAATCGCTATGGGGAAATTTTCACGCGAATTCTAACACCACCTGTTGCATCCACTTCACGAGGAAAAACCCTTTCACGATATTTGAACGCGGAACCTCCCATTCGGGTAGCATGCCAACAGCCTAGCCGCTACCGATGCGCCAAAGGCACCCGGTGAGGTTTAAACCTCACGTTGTTAACCTTGATCCTTCTGTGCCAGGGATAAAATGAAACCATAGTCCCTTCCTTTACTCTGCCATGACATGATGATAATAAACTTTACGATGGATTCGACAAACGGCGAGTGCAGACAAACGAACAACAGATCCACGAAAAATGGCGAATACACAGACAAATTTACAGCGAGCAACTCCTTTTGAAATTTGGATGGGATAATTCTTTGTTTTCATCGAGGGAGATTTATATGCAATTTACCATAAGCTCTTTGATGTCGACGAGGAGTTTAACACGTCGGCGAAGGTCTTTGCTAGCACCCACAACTTAAAACATTTGTGCCATGGATTAGGAGAACCCATTGCAAATAATAATTTATTTATTTAAAAATAATTAAATGGAACCTTAACAAGGTTTTTAATTATTTAAATAAATACTTCCTCCTAGACCCAAAAGCATTAAACCAATGCATCCACCTGTAATCTCTAAACCTGCCAACTTGGGGTTTGCAAAAGACCTTTGAAACTGTCATGTCGTAACCTTCATCAAAACAAATTATTTGACATCAAATCAAATTCCTTCAAGAGCTTCTTGACATCAATGACAACTTATACACTTGAGCAAAGGCAATGTACCCAAAGTACCCAAAATTGCCAACATTTTTTGGGTGCCATTTGTCCAAATTTAACTTTTTGGGAGTCAAACCTTGTGGTCATCCCACCCAGGGATGACCGCTTTGCCATCATCCCTAGGTGGGGCAACCACAAACTGTGACCATCCCAGGGTGGGATGGCCACAAATTGTGACTATCCTAGGGTGGGATGGTCATGCCTATGTGGCCCAAAAGCTCCCAAAATTTGCGTAGAGCCTTCCTAGTAGGGTTATGCATAGTGGCTATTTATTGCCAAATTGGCTAAAATTAGGATTTTTAAAATTTGGAATTGGCTAATATTTGGGACCCTTGACCAGGACCCATTAGCCAAACATTTTTGGGTGAAATTTTTTTTAGGTCAATTCACCCCAATTTTATAATAATTTGACCATTTTAAGTTTAAATTTCCAATATTACCCCTAATAATAGTGAACCTTCTACATGTGTTTGGACACTATTCGCTCGGATTTCAAAACTAATTCATCATTTTTTTATAAATACATTTTGGTTCCGACCCCTTACGCATAACCCTGCTTCCTAGAGCGGTTAGGACCACTATTAAACCTTTGATGTTTGCCCAAGGGGGCCATATGGTGTCAATTAGACCTTATATTGGTAATCTAATTGGATTTACATGATTTTAGTGTCTACAGATAGCATAGTGAGGGCCTCTATAGTTATAACACCCATCCTTGGGTTCTTGACACTTTTCTAGTTTTTGTTTCCCCGCTTTACTTATTGGTTCCTAAGTTAGCAGTTTTTAGGGCTGGGGTTTAGCATTATTGGGATTGTTGGTTTTCTTTTGGAAGTTCTTCTTGAACCTTCTCTATTTCCCATAATTTCTCTTCTTTGATTTTTGGGGGTTCTTGGTCATTTGATCCTGTTTCTCTTCCCATTTCAAGAATCCTTGACTATTCCTTTTCCTAAGTGCTTGCTAATCTTGCTCATATAGGGAAAAATAGTTGAATTGTAAGTGAGACTCTACCTTATTTGTCAGTTCATATGCCTTCTACAGTGACTTAGGATTGTACATGTTTACATCATGTCTTACCCTAGATTCTAATCCAAGGATAAACTTATGGACCCTCATCTTTTTATTATAAGTGGGTACATATTTAAGCAACCGAACCAAATTCTTATAGTATATCTCCACTATTTTTGTCCCTTACTGAAGGTTGGTAAATTATTCAAATTTTAACACATAGAAATGCTCTTTTAGGAACCTTTTATTGAATATTACCACAAAGTCCTTCCATTTAATATCGACAACTTTGATCTTATTTTTCTCATGGTAGGTTTCCCACCAATCTAATGCAACCCCTTCTAGGTATATTGTTTCCCAAACTATTTGGGTTCCTAGGGAGTAGCCCTTCACTATGAAATAAACTTCTAATTCTCTCAACCAAGCTTCAGCCACATCCCCTTCTCCTTCTCTACCAAATTTGGAGATGCAAATATTTTTAAAATCCTTAGCTAGTTCCTTTTCCAGTATAGCTCTCACTTCCAACTTTTCTATAGTTAGTTCATTGGCTTGGCTAACCTTCAAACCTCTAGCTTACGAATTCTTATTTGTAATGGTTTCTAGCATTTGCTTCATCTGATCTTGCATGGTGGTAACCATAGCAGTGATATTTTCTACCTATTTATTGGAATTTATCGAATCCTCATCCTGAATCACTTATTTGATATTACTCTATCGAGTTTGCCTAGTTGAAGGCGTAGGCCTCTCTTTTCTAGCCTTAGGTACCATCTATCCTGGTCACAACCAAAAAAAAGATAAAATTAGGTTACAGCTTCACCTTGAACTGTACTACTAATTCTAGAGAAAATATAGAGTTCTCTTGCTAAAACCTTCTATACTCTAATTAGGGAGTGCGCTAAGCTAGAAATCAGCTTAAATGCACATGTCTATTCTTACTATAAGTAAGGTGTCATAAAATTCTAGCCACCCCTAGGGTTAGTCCCCATTATATTCTTAGCAAGTAGGAATTCTAGGTCTTCCTAATATTATCCCAAAGCCTGAAATAGAAATACATACAAATCCCTTAAGCACATTAAAAAAATTTATACCCTCATACCTAGATCTTTGATACAAAATGTAACGACCCAAAAACTAACTAAAAAGAACTAAGAATTATTTTTTGAATATAAACACAACTAAGAGGGTTCCATAAATTCCCTATCTATTATGTCCATTAAGTTATTCTATGTTTCAAGTTTACTAAACTACCCAAATATACAAGGATTATAACATCATGAATTCTTTCTTTTATGAATTAAAGAACTTATTAATTAATTCATTCTCAATAAGCGAAATAAGCGTTGTAAGATAATAATTCTACTCTATTAATTAACACCAACCTTAGACTCAAGGAAATATTAAAGTGCCAAGAGGAAGGAAAATTTACATAAAGTGAAACAGATATGAAAGACACACTGATATTGGTTGGGATAGAAACAACACAAAGAACCACCACGGTTTATGATGAGCTATAGGGGTTTCAAAATGATGACCCCATACATGAAGACAATGATAATTCCATTGATGAAGAGGACCATAAGCTTCCAATGACTGAACTATGACCAGATTGAGAGCTATCTCATGTCAAATAACATGCAAGGGTTTCTAGAAGAGGGTAAAGCTATTACACAACAAATATATGGTGGTCAACATGGTAGGGTGTAGTGCATGTTTGGGGACAACCCGCTCGAAAGCAAGAAGAGACATAGATAGCATTAACTTGGTCAAGCAAGGGAATAATTAGAAATGGATAGGGTAAACATTCTTTGAGTGTGAATAGCACTCAAACATAACCGAAGACATCATGAAACACTACAACCTAGTCCACATAGCACTTATTATACACAAGATACAAACACATAGTATTTTTCCAAGAATGCAACATGCAATGGTAATAAAGTGACTCATTGTCACATATGACGAACATAGAAAGCAACACTAGCATGATGATTGAAATTCACGTGCTACAGGTGAATAACACAAGATTATATTGAGAGGGGGGGTGAACAGTATAAGATAACATTTTACTTTTCTTTCCAATTTAGTATTATCCAATGTTATCAATTGCAATTACTTTCCAAAGCAGTAGTAACCAATATTATCAATAGCAATAATAAAGTAATGCACAAATCATCACACACATGAAATACACATATTTAATGTGGTTCACCTAATGTGGGTTACATCCATGGAGAAAATATTTTTTCCAAATTTTCTCAATAAATCTCTTGGGAAAAAATTTCCCTATTACAATGATTATGAACCTCTGTCCAAAGGAGACACCAATCCCCTATACTCTAGTTTATGGATCTCTATCCATAGGAGATGCCTCTCCTCTCAACTATGGTTTGTGGATCTCTACCCATAGGAGAATCCCATCCTCTCTAGTTCATATATATCTATCCATAGGAGACACCTCTCCTCTCTGCTTTGGTTCATGGATCTCTATCCACAGGAGACACCTCTCCTATGTGCTCTTGTTCATGGATCTCTATCCATAGGAGACCTCAATCCACTCAAATATTTCAACTCTAAAGCCAACTCACTATGCTCACCTAAATTTGCACCAAGCCTACTCACTAGGCTTGCTCAAATCAACTCATAAACCTGCTCCTAACTCTACCTAAATCTGCTCACACACCCTGCATAGATCTACCTCAAACCTGCTCACACACCCTACATAAAACTGCTCACAAGCCTTCTCAAATATGCTTACTATCTCTACACAAAACTACTCATAAGCCTTCTCAAAAGGTTTGCATAAACATGTTCTCAACTCTGCTCAAGACTGCTCATCACACATGCTCAAAACAACTCATAACACATGCTCAAAACAGCTCATAGCACATGCTCAAAACTTTCCCAAAATGCTTTCTTTGATTAAAGTGATTCAGACATATTCTATCCATATTTCCTTTTCAAGAACATATAGAGAATGATATGCAATGCAAATACTCAATATGTTCTTTCCAAAAGTCACTCAAGGCCCAATGCACAAATTGTTTCACAAAACTTGATTTCAAAAACTTTCACAATCACTTTCAATGTCACTCAAATCAATGCCCAAATGCTTCACAATGATGCACAAACTTGTTATCAACCCTAGCACAAGTGAGTCACTTCAATTATAATAATACTTCCTTTATACCTTATTTATATATTTTGCTCAAGTTACACATAATAAAGCTTTCACTAACACAATATCTACTTGTATCTCCCTTCTACAATGTTCACAATAATACCATAACAATTTATTTCAAACACCTACTTATATCTCCCTTATGAAGTCAACAATAATTCCATAATAAAATTATCTCTTTGTACGTTATTGGCTTCCAACGTCAAGGTGAAACCTCTTCATTCAAAAGAACATTATTTCCACTTGTTCAAAATAAAATTGTGTATGAGACTCGAACCTGGGTCTCTTTCCTCTAAGCCTGCTCCGTCTTTTGGTCTACCTATATCAAACGTTTGTATGACTTCTTCAATTTATGTATCTTTTCACTCCCTTGCTCTTCTATTGCATCTGTCGTACAGTGTCAATATGTGCTTTGTTATTCTTACTTCTTCATTACACAGTAAATACCTCTTATTTCCAACAACAAGGAGCTCTTCATTCAAAATAACGGATACTCTCATTCATATGGCAACAAATGACAAAGGACAACTCTTCTCTCAAACAAATGAATAGTGAATAATACTCTCTCAAATGAATCAGTAGTGGTGGACAACTCCTTCAAGCGAACAACAATAGTGAACAACTCGAATAGTGGGCAATTCCTTTTCTCAAGAAAATGACAATAGTGAACAACTCGAATAGTGGGAAATTCCTTTTCTCAGGAAAATAGCAGTAGTGAACAACTCCTTCTTTCAAGAGAACAACAATAGTGGACAACTCGAACAGTGGGCAATTTCTTTTCTCTTAGGGTAAACAAACATCAGTGGACAACTCCTTCTCTGGAAAACTCAAAGGACAACAAAATGGCAGCAATGCTATCTTTCAATATGATAATATTTCACCACTAATATCACTTATTTTTTTTCAAGAAAAATTAGGGTTTGGTCCTATATGGTAGGATCTTATGTTTATTATCCAAACAACAAGGAAACACACAAAGTAGACAACATGATTATCTATTTTAAGGATTAGATGTGTATGATTATCTCTTTTAAATATTAAGAACACACAATCAAATGATCAAAGAAGCACATAGAAAAGCAATGTGGTTATCTCCTTTAAGTTTTAGATGTGAATCCCTAAGTTATATGGTGTGTTTATATTTGTTGCTCTCACTTTCTTGTTTGTGTTTTGGACTTAGAATGAGGGAACTCAACCAAAGTGGTGACTAGGAACACTAGTGCCAAACATGAGGTTCTCAAAAAAGTCTAGGGTACACCACTTAAAACCCACAATGAGTGGAGGGTTCACCTAGCTCTTCCACTCTAAAACAAAAAGCATTTCCAATAGTGGGAGGGAGTTTAAACACCAGTGACCTATTCCATATTAAGAGAGTGCCCTATTCTATCTAAGGTAGGGCAAGCCGATGGAAGGAGGTAAAATTTGATGTCATCGGTTTGAATTGGAGGTTTGTGATGAAATCCAACCTTACCAATGTTATTGTGATATGTGCAAGTGTGTGTGGTTCCTTTTAAGCTTAAATAAAGCAAAACAATGTAGCACTCAATTAACTTTCACTAAATGCAAGAAAGGTATGTTTTACTTTCAAAAAAACTAGGTAAAAAGCAACCTACAAAATGCATTCCCTAAATGATAACCTACCCATTAGGTAGGCTACAAGCAATCAAACCATAGAGGTGCATTTCTACTTAGTTCCTTTTCAGTTTTTCTTATTAATTTTTTTTTTTTAATTATAGAAAACCAAACCTAACTTCTACTTTTCAAACAATCAAAAGAGGCAAGATAAACCAGATTTCAGTAGTTTTGAACAATAGAAATGAAAAAAAAGGGTTTTTATACCTACCTCAATGGCCTATAAGCTTGATGTTTCTGGAATTTGGAGCAAAAAAGATCCTATTTTATGACCATCCCAGGGTGGAATGGTGGCCAGTTTGATGGCCATCCTAGGGTGGGACGGTTGTGTGGTCATCCCAGGGTGGGACGGTTAGTAGTCCAGAGGTCGTTTTAGGCCAGAATGACCAGTACATACAATAGAGTCCCACTATGATCGCAACTTAAGTATGGGAAAAATGGTGCACCTAATGCAGCTAAATAATATCAACTATCGCTAATGAGCGATGAGCATCAAAATGGAAGTATTCAAGTAAGCATGGAAAGATAACCAAAATGCATGAAACAAAGTGAAATGAAGCTTTATTATATTATTTTGATTGATCAAAGCCACGGTTACATAAATTTTCCCTTGAGGACTCTAGATTATGATACAATTGTTTACAAAGTGGTGGATGCCCAAGGATCAAATCCTTCAAGTAACTCAAGTGCACTTCCAATGTTCTTCCTCGTATCCACAATTGAGGTGGGTCAACCTATGATGTTGCCACTTTGTTCTTCATTTTTATGATCTTGTATTCATTCCCCCTGTGTTGTAATACCTGCACATGCACACAAGGAAACCAGATTTGTTAAATAGCAAATGCATAATGTGAAATATGCAAAAATCCCACATGCATGAAAAGACTAGAAAATGTAAATTTACAATGTGCCTATCTAAAACAACTCCAAATGATCTGAAATTGCAGAGATATATAAAATAGATTATTTTGGGAATATCTAATCACAAACAAAATAGAAATTGCATCCAATGGCATGGCATATTAGTAGTTTACCTATAAATCCAACAAAACCTAAAACAAGCAATTTCTAAACCAAAACACATCCAAATAAAATGAAACTTTGACAGTATTTATAAAATATTATTTTAATATAACCCATATTGTCATATTTGCAAAACCAATAATATTTTTATGTGCATCTTCGGATGGTCCCCAAAAGCCTAAAAACACTAAAAATGTAATTTCTCGCTCAATATGACTCAAAAATGTATAAAATTTGGACAGGAGACTCATATGCTACTATAGAATATGCGTAAAAATAAAAATAGAAAAATAATGCACAAATATACTACCATCCCTAGGTAGGACGGTGGTTACTATCATAGATTAGGGACCGTCCTGGGGTGGAATGGCCACCAATTTTGCACTTATTTTACCACCAATTCCTCTATGAATTGGTTAGGGAACTACTCAATATTGTTGTCATAAAATTTTGTGATGAAATTCACTTAGATGATTCAGTTTTACAAACAAATTGTGCCTCCTAGATCACTCGCAAACCTCCTTCACTAGGTAGAGATTTTGAGGGAAAAGGGCACAAAAAGTGAGGGGAAATCTTGGCAGCACTTCTTTTCTATGTCTCAAAACTCCTATATCTATTTTGGGTGGAAAATAGATCTACTTTATAGCCAAAGTAGTGCTTTAGGAAAATGGGCATGCAAGGGCATGCAAGGTAAGAGGTACCACTTGCCAAAAATGAGAATGCGTTGGAGGGGGAAGAGAATCTCCCATTTTGGCCTCCATTCTACAACATGCCATAAGGATTATGCACCCTTATGTCTTGAATGGTTGAATAGGTAGGATAAATGGTAGTTTCTGGGTGCCATTTGTCCAAATTTGATTTTTTGGGAGTCAAACCTTGTGGTCGTCCCACCTAGGGACGACTGCTTTGCCACCGTCCTTAGGTGGGATGGCCACAAACTATGACCATACTAGGATGGTATGGTCATTCCTATGTGGTCCAAAAGCTCCCAAAAGTGGGGTAGAGCCTTCCTAGAGTGGTTAGGACCATTTTTAAACTTGAGGGTTGCCCAAGGGGGCCATATGGTGTCAATTAGACCTTGTCTTGGTAATCTAATCATATTTACATGATTTTAGTGTCTACAGCTAGCATAGTGAGGGACTCTATAGTATATCTCCACTATTTTTATATTATATCTCCACTATTTTTATCCCTTGTTCAAGGTTGGTAAATTCTTCAAATTTTAAAGCATAGAAATGCTCTTTCAGGAACCTTTTCTTGAAGATTACCACAAAGTCCTTCCATTTAAGATTGATAGCTTCAATCTATTTTTTCTCATTTTAGGTTTCCCACCAATCTAGTGCAACCCCTTCTAGGTCTATTGTTGCTCAAAATATTTGGTTCTTAGGGATTAGCCCTTCACTATGAAATAAACTTCTAATTACCTCAACCAGGCTTCAGATTCATCCCCTTCTCCTTCTCTACCAAATTTGGAGATGCAAATATTTTTCAAATCCTTAGCTAGTTCCTTTTCCAATATAGCTCTTGCTTCCAAATTTTCTATAGTTAGTTCATCGGCTTAGCTAACCTCTGAACCTATAGCTTGTGAATTATTATTTGCAATGGTTTCTAACATTTTCTTAATCTGATCCTACATGGTGGTAACCATAGCAATGATATTTTCTACCTCTTTGTTGAAATTTCTTGAATCCTCATCCTGGATTTCTTCTTCAATATTACTCTATCGAGTTCACATAGTTTAAGGTGTAGGCCTCTCTTTTCTATCCTTAGGTACCATCTATCCTGGTCACAACAAAAAAGAAGAAGATAAAATTAGGTTACAACTTCACCTTGAACTGTACTACTAATTCTAGCCAAAATATAGAATTCTCTTGCTAAAACCATCTATACTCTAATTAGGGGGTATGCTAAGCTAGACATTAGCTTAAATGCACATGTCTATTCTTACTATAAGTAAGGTGTCATAACGTTCTAGCCACCCTTAGGGTTAGTCCCCATTAGATTCTTAGCAAGTAGTAATTCTAGGTCTTCCTAACTTTATCCCAAAGCCTAAAATAGAAAGACATCCAAATCCCTTAAGCACATTAAGAAGCTCTATACCCTCATACCTAGAGCTTTGATACCAAATGTAATGACCCAAAAACTAACTAAAAAGAACTAAGAATTTTTTTTAATACAAACACAACTAAGAGGGATCCATAAACCCCCTATATAGTATGTCCATTAAGTTATTCTATGTTTCAAGTTTACCAAACTACCCAAATCTACAAGGATCACATCATACTCAATACCCTACACAAGTTCATTTATGTAGGTATATTATATGTACTACAGATAAGCTATCCATCTCATCCTTCTTGATGAGCTAACTTATCACCTTCAATACAGTTGAAGGTATACGTCCATCTCCATACCATACATAAGTCTGTCTGTGTAGGTATGCTACATGTACTATGAGTTAAGTCATCCATCTCATCTTCACGATGAGCTAACTTAACCCATTTGTAGATAATCAAGTTGGTTCTAGTTTAGCATCTCCCTAAGAGGTCTTAATCTCTTAGGTCTTTTTATTTCACCCTAAGAGGTCTTAATCTCTTAGGTATTTTCTTATGTTCACCCTAAAATTTCTTAATATCTTAGGTCATTTTCTTCGTTCATCCTAAGAGTTCTTAATCTCTTAGGTATTTTCTATGTTCATCCTAAGAGATCTCAATATCTTAGGTCCTTTCTATGTTTCGTAAGAAGACAAGAATAGATCTATCTATTTAATCAATCAAGGAAAAAAAATTATAAAGCATATAAGAAGTAATTTAAAAGAAAACAACATTAAATGAGAATAAACATTAAATAGAAGGAGAAGCTAAATAACAATTCATAGATACTTCATAATAGTAAATTAAAGATACATTCCTCATCCATTCAATAAACTATTACATATATCCAAGTATGGTAAAACCTCCATACTTTAAAAGAATAAAGTATTACATTCATGTCTATCTAGGGATTTCTCCCTACAAGTCTAGTCTACTTGAACATAAATAAATTATTGCAATTATAAATCAAAACAATGTATTGGTTCCAATTGGCCTCTTTGGTCCTCCTTGTCTGTTAGGATTCTACTCCTAACCACCATACTAATCACATTATTAGTTAATTATTTAATCACTCTCTCTTTCACAAAGGTTGTGACCTTTGATCACACCTTCACACTCGTAGAAATAGGCATTTCATTTGGTATAGTTGAGGCATCGAAGAATATAATTATTAATTAATTGTTGGGTTCCCCATACAATACAACAACGATTCCTTAATAAAAGTGATTCCTTTTTATTATTCTAGCATTATAATCAATATTTCTCTATTGGGTTCACTACATCTGGTATCAGAGCCTCGTCAAAGGGGAAGAAATAATCAAACAATTTTTTTTCCCTTCTTCGTTTTATCGCGTGGTGCTGATTGCAATTTTTTGGTGCAAATATACAATTCACAGCGTCACGAATCCCCTGCATACGTGACAGCCCGGTGAGCAGAAGAAACCAGCGGTTTTCAGGCATCCATTTTTGACTAAAAACATCTAAAATACCTGCCACAAATCGAAAAGAACTACTATACGGTTAATCGGATTCACAAAACGTCGTTGCTCGCGGAAAAAAAAAAATTCCAACCAGTCGCTCACCCTGCGTTTCTGGCAAGCGCATTCGAAAACCGGTGAAAGGAAAAATTAAATAACCTAAGGTTTAAATAATTCTAGCATCATAAATTCATTTCCAATCACCGTTAAATCTTTTGTCATCACCGTTTAGAAGTTTTTCTGCGTGAGCATCGTTTTTCGACGGAGCCTAAGAAACTGGTGAATTTTTTTTTATTTTATCAAAGTTCTGACTAAGGTTATCTAAATTTTCGATCGTCGAGAAAGGTTTTCCGACGTCGTAGACAGCGAAGAGAAGGAAGTTTAAAAAAGGGCATCAAAAATTAATATCAAATTTTTCAAGCAAAATACGACATCACAACGTCTTCGTCTCCTTTCCCTGCTCCAGAATACCAAGACTTAGTCATCGACGAAACTCAGTATCCTAAACTCCGGCACTACGTTTATTCGATGTCCATGTATTAACTAGGACCTCACCTGCAGCAAACAACGAGCCCCTACAACAAACAGAGAACCACCAATGAGCACAGGTGAAAAAATAGGGCAGTTAGGTAAACTAAAACCCACCGTGAATTTCATAGACCGAAGGAAAACAACCGATTGAACAACAAAAACACAACCATTTTTGTTCACAGCCATATGCGAACAACCAATTAAAACACCAAACCAAGCCTGCATCTTGCCAGACGTTCCACACTCACGCGATCCACTGTATCACAACCCTGTAAGACTTGTTACTATTGCAAATTCTTGCTAAAATTTGTCAAGGCATTGAAAATTCTCGCTAATTCTGCCACTTACGAAGGTTATAAAATCTCCAAAACCTAACCGCAATGGCCGAAGGATGACTTTTATGCAATTTTTAACGATAATTTTTCAAGAAATTTTTGTGACGACTTTCAACACTTTTTGCGACACCTTTTCGCCAAACGACTATGCAAATGGCCGATGGAAGAATATCTCACGACCCCAACCTACTTTTGCTACTTAATCTTGCCCACCTACGTCAAATCACGTCAGTGAGTGTATATAAAATTTAGTTCCAGGATATCGCCAATCGCATCACAGGGTTGGACGAATCAGTCCTCATAAGTGGGTTCATCAATGGATTGAAAGAAGAAATTAGAGTGAAGATCATGATGTACACTCCTCGCACCCTACAGGAAGCCATTGGATTAGCCTTGTTAGCCGATGATACATTCAATGTTCAACGTCAACATGGGGAGCAACCTATTGATAAATCGACATTCACGCACACTATTCCAAAACACAAACCCTTGCCAGTTAAGTACCTTAGCCTACAAGAAATGGAGGAGCGACGAGCGAACGACCTCTGCTATACTTGTGATGAGCAATTTGGGCCCCTTCATTGTTGTGCTACACAAACATTGTATTTATTGAATATAGTTGATCCCTGTCACTCCATAGAGGAAGAAGGTGAGGAAGATGTGCACGACATGACCAAAGCACCTGATCATAACAATGAAGGAAATGAGGTCGATGTGCAAGAAGTGCTCGATGCACCACGAAAAGATGAGGTAGACATCCATGCAGTAAACAATGAAGGCAAGACATACACTCTCAAAGAACTACACACAAGTTCATCACCAATAGTGAGTTCTCATCGTATAGGCAGCCTGATTCAGAAAGGAGGCAAAAGAGTGAGTGCACCTTTATTTTCCCTTCATTCTACATAGGAAGAATCGGCTAAAGCGGAAGCCTACCGTCATCACAATTCTCCTAAGGAAGATTCTACTATTCTTTCTAGCAACCCCCCACTAATGTTTCGACCTTCAATATATCCTTGCCTTCGAAAAAGTGACATTAAAATAGTACAAGAACTTGCACAAATTCAACTGGGAAAACAAGCAACGAAGCTCCTTACTTTGAGCTTTGAGGACAAAGCTCTTTTTAAGGAAGGTGGCATGTTAGGATTCTACTCCTAACCACCATACTAATCACATTATTAGTTAATTATTTAATCACTCTCTCTTTCACAAAGGTTGTGACCTTTGATCACACCTTCACACTCGTAGAAATAGGCATTTCATTTGGTATAGTTGAGGCATCGAAGAATATAATTATTAATTAATTGTTGGGTTCCCCATACAATACAACAACGATTCCTTAATAAAAGTGATTCCTTTTTATTATTCTAGCATTATAATCAATCTTTCTCTATTGGGTTCACTACATTGTCTTTCCATCGTTCTTTGAGGGTAGTAGGGGATCGGGACAACTCATGGTTCTATGAAATACATGCATATAAATGTATCTACTATTTACTTTACCAAATTGCAACTATACAAATTCATTTAACCATCTACTATCTAGTTGATATCATAAGAATTTCCTCATTTCTATTCTTATCCCTCATTCAATCAAAGAGATTCATTTCAACAAATACAGCTAGATCACAAGTCTCACTTTAGTCAGATCATTTCAGAAACCATTATTTCAAAAAACTAAGGTCTCATTCCTTAATTAAGCAAATAATCTATATTCCTTTTATTTGAATTAATCAAAGTCCCATTCCTTCAATTAACCAAATAAACTATATTTAATTTATTCAAATTAATCAAAGTTCCATACCTTTAATTAACCAAATAAACTATTTTTATTTATTCAAATTAATCAAAGTAACATACCTTTAATTAACCAAATAAACTATTTTTCCTTTATTCAAATTAATCAAAGTCTCATACCTTTAATTAACCAAATAAACTATTTTTCCTTTATCTAAATTAATCAAATTCCCATACCTTTAATTAACCAAATAAACTATTTTTCCTTTATTCATATTAATCAAATTCCCATACATTTAATTAACCAAATAAACTATTTTTCCTTTATTCTAACTGGTCATAGTTAAATAATTCTCTTATGTAATTAACTAATATCTTATAACATCATGAACTCTTTCATTGATGAATTAAAGAACTTATTAAATAATTCGTTCTCAAAAAGCAAAAGAAACATTGTAAGATAATAATTCTACTTTATTAATTAACACCAACATTAGACTCAAGGAAATATTAAAGTGCCAAGAGGAAGGCGGATTTACATAAATTGAAATAGAGACGAAAGACACACTGATGTTGGTTGGGACAAAGAACAACACAGATAACCACCATGGTTTATGAGAAGCTATGGGAGTTTCAAAACGATGACCTTGTATAGCAATACAATGATAATTCCATTGATGAAGAGGACCACGAGCTTTCAATGGCTCAAATACGACTAGACTGAGAGCTATCTCACATCATATAACATGTAAGGGTTTCTAGAAGAGGGTACAGCTCTTACACAACAAAGATATGGTGACCAACATTGTAGGGTGTAGTGCATAGTTGGGGGCAACCCACTCAAAAGAAGAAGAGACGCACATAGCATTAACTTGGTCTAGCAAGGGAATAATTGGAAATAGCTAGGGTAAACATTCTTTGAGTGTGAATAGAACTCAAACATAATCGAAGATGTCATGAAATACTGCAACCCAGTACACATAGCACTTATTATACACAAGAACCAAACACAGTGTTTTTCCAGGAATGCAACATGCAACGGTAACAAAATGACTCACTGTCACATATGGCGAACATAGAAAGCAACACTAGCATGATGATTGAAAATCATGGGCTACAGGTGAAGAACACAAGCTTATACTGAGAGGAGGGTGAACAGTATAAGATAAACTTTTACTTTTCTTTCCAATTCAGTATTATCCAATTTTATCAATTGCAATAACTTTCTCAAGCGACAACTCCTCTCAAGCGACAATTTTTTTTCTCTTAGGGTAAACAAACATCAATGGATAATTCCTTCTTTGAGAAAATCAAAGGACAATGAAATAATAGTAATACTTTCTTTCAATATGATAATATTTCAGCAGTAATATCACTCATTTTTTTTTGAGAAAAATTAGGGTTTGGTCCTATATAGTAGGATCTTATGTTGATTACCCAAAAAATAAGGAAACACACAAAGTAGACAACATGATTATCTCTTTTAAGGATTAGATGTGTATGATTATCTCTTTTAAATATTAAGAACACATAATCAAATGATCAAAGAAGCACACAAGCAAGCAATGTGGTTATCTCTAAGTTTTAGATGTGAATCCCTAAGTTGTTTGGTGTGTTTAGATTTTTTGTTGCTCTTGATTTCTTGTTCATATTTTGGACGTAGAATGAGGGAACTCAACCAAAGTGGTGACTAGGAACACTAGTTCCAAACATGAGGTTCTCATAAGAGTCTAGGGTACACCACTTAAAACCCTTAATGAGTGGAGGGTTCGCCTAGCTCTTCCATTCTGAAACAACAAGTATTTCCAATAGTGGGAGGGAGTTTGAAAACAAGTGACCTATTCCATCTTAAGAGAGTGCCTTATTATATCTAATATGGGGCAAGCCGATGGAAGGAGATAAAATCCGATGTCACCAGTTTGAATTGGAGGTTTGTGATGAAATCCAACCTTACCAATGTTATTGTGATATGTGCAAGTGTGTGTGGTTACTTTTAAGGTTAAATAAAGTAAAACAATGTAGCACTCAATGAAATTTCACTAAATGCAACAAAGGTATGTCTTACTTTTAGAAAATATAGGTAAAAAGCAACCTACAAAATGCATTCCCTAAATGATAACCTACCCATTAGGTAGGCTACAAGAAATCAAACCATATAGGTGCATTTCTACTTAGTTCCTTTTTAGTTTTTCTTATTATTTTTGTTGTTTTTTAATTATAGAAAAGCAAACCTAACTTCTACTTTTCAAGCAATCAAAAGAGGCAAGAAAAACCAGATTTCAGCAGTTTTGAATAGCAAAAATGAAAACAAAGGGTTTTTATACCTACCTCAATGGCCTATAAGCCTGTTGTTGCTAGAATTTTGAGAAAAAAAGCTCTTATTTTGTTACCGTACTAGGGTGGTATGGTGGCCATTTTTATGGCCATCCTAGGGTGGGATGGTTGTGTAGTTGTCCTAGGGTAGGACGGTTAGCAATCTAGAGGCTGTTTCAGGCCAGAATGACCAGTACCTGCAATAGAAAGCAAGATATAATAGGGTTAAACATTTAATACAAGCAATAGGTATAGAGTCCCACCATGATCATCATTGAAGTATGAGAAAATCCATGCACCTAATGCAGCTAAACAATATGCATCTATCACTAATGAGTGATGAGCATCAAAATGGAAGCATTCATGTAAGCATGGAAACATAACCAAAACGCATGAAAAAAAGTGAAATGAAGCTTTCTTATATTATTTTTATTGATCAAATCCACATTTACATAAATTTCCCCTTGAGGGCTCCATATTGTGATACAATTGTTTACAAAGTGGTGGGTGCCCAAGGATCAAATCCTTCAAGTAACTCAAGTGCACTTCCAATGTTCTTCCTCGTACCCATAATTGAGGTGGGTGAACCTATGATGCATTTGCTTCATTATTCACTATTATGATCTTGTATTCCTTTCTCCTACACTGTAATACCTGAACCTGCATACAAGGAAACCATATTTATTAAATAGCAAGTGCATAATGTGAAATATGCAAAAATACCACATGAATGAAAAGACTAGAAAATGTAAATTTGTAATGCGCCCATCTAAAATGAATCCAAATGATCTAAAATTATATATATATGTAAAATATATGATTTTTGGAAGATCTAATCACAAACAGAATAGAAATTACATCCGATGGCATGGTGTATTCGCAATTTACTTACAAAGCCTGCAAAACCCAAAATAAGAAATTTATGAACCAAAACACATCCAATTCAAATGAAACTTGTACATTATGCATAAAATATGATTTTAATAGAACCCATATGGTCAGGTTTACATAATACATAACATTTACATGTGCATCTTCATATGATCCCCAAAATCTTGCAAAACACTAAAAATGCAATACCTCGCTCAATATGACTCAAAAATTCATAAAATTTGGACAAGAGACTCATATGCTACTCTAGAATATACCTAAAAAATAAAAATACAAAAATAATGCATATATCTACAACCATCCCTGGGTAGGATGGTGGTGACTGTCATAGATTGGGGATCATCCTGGGGTGGGATGACCACCAATTCTGCACTTAGTTTACCACCAATTCCTCTGTGAATTGGTTAGGGACCTCCTCAATAGTTTTGTAATCAAATTTGGTAATGAAATTCACTCAGATGATTTAGTTTTGCAAACAAATTATGTCTCCTAGATCACTCGTAAACCTCCTTTGCTAGGTAGAGATTCTAAGGGAAAAGGGCACAAAAGGTGAGGGGAAATCTTGGAAACACTTCATTGCTATGTCTCAAAACTCATTTATCTATTTTTGGATGGATAATGGATCCACTTTATAGCCAAATGGGGCCTTTGGCCAAATGGGCATGCAGGGTAAGAGGTGCCACTTGTCAAAACTGAGCATGCATTGGAGAGGGAAGAGAATCTCCCATTTGACCTCCATTCTGTAGCATGACATAAGGATTTTGTACCCTCAGGTATTGCAAGGTTGAATAGGTGGGATAAATGGTAGTTTTTGGGTGCCATTTTTGAAAATTTGACTTTTTGGGAGTCAAACCTTGTGGTCGTCCCACCCAGGGACGACCACTTTGCCACCGTCCTTGGGTGGGTCAGCCACAAAATATGACCATCCTAGGGTGGGATCACCACAAACTTTGACCGTCCTAGGGTGGGAAAGTCATGCCTATGTGGCCCAAAAGATCCTAAAAGTGAGATAGATCCTTCCTAGAGTGGTGAGGACCACTGTTAAACCTCTAAGGGTTGCCCAAGGGGGTCATATGGTGTCAATTAGACCTTGTATTGGTAATCTAATTGGATTTACATGATTTTAGTGTCTAAATCTAGCATAGTGAGGGCCTCTACAATTATAACACCTATCCTTGGGTTCTTGACACTTTTCTAGTTTATGTTCCCCTGCTTTACTTATTGGTGCCAAAGTTAGCAGTTTTTAGGGTTAGGTTTTAGCATTGTTAGGATTATTGTTGGTTTTCTTTTGGAAGTTCTTATTGAACCTTCTCTATTTTCCATAATTTCTCTTCTTGTATTTTGGGGTTTCTTGGTCTTTTTATCTTGTTCTTCTTCCCATTTCAAGAATCCTTGACTATTACTTTTCCTAAGTGTTTGTTGATCTTTCTTATATAGGGAAAAATAGTTGAATTGTAAGTGAGACTCTTCCTTCTTTGCCAGGTCATATGCCTTCTATAGTGACTTAGGCTTGTGCATGTTTACATCATGTCTCACCCTAGATTCTAATCCAAGGATAAACTTATGGACCCTCATATTTTTATTATAAGCGGGTACATATTTAAGCAATCGAACCAACTTATTATAGTATATCTCCACTATTTTTGTCCCTTATTGAAGGTTGGTAAATTCTTAAAATTTTAATACATAGAAATTTTCTTTCAGGAACCTTTTCTTGAAGATTACCACAAATAAATCTACCGCATCCTCTTCTAGGTCTATTATTGCCCAAAATGTTTGGATTCCTGGGGAGTAGCCCTTCACTGTGAAATAAACTTCTAATTCTCTCAACCAGGCTTCAGACGCATCCTCTTCTCCTTCTCTACCAAATTTGGAGATTCAAATATTTTTCAAATCCTTAGCTAGTTCCTTTTCCAATATAGCTTTCGCTTCCAACTTTTCTATAGTTAGTTCATAGGCTTGGCTAACCTTTGAACCTCTAGCTTGTGATTTTTTTATTTGCAATGGTTTCTAACATTTGTTTCATCTGATCCTACATGGTGGTAACCATAGTAGTGATATTTTCTACCTCTTTGTTGGAATTTCTTGAATCCTCATCCCAGATCCCTTCTTTGACATTACTCTGTTGAGTTCACCTAGTTGAAGGCGTAGGCCTCTCTTCTATAGCCTTAGGTACCATCTATCCTGGTCACAAAAAAAAAATAGAAAATTAGGTTACAACTTCACCTTGAACTGTACTACTAATTCTAGCCAAAATATAGAGTTCTCTTGCTAAAACCATCTATACTCTAATTAGGGGGTACACTAAGCTAGATAGTAGCTTAAATGCACATGTCTATTATTACTATAAGTAAGGTGTCATAACATTCTAGCCACCCCTAGGGTTAGTCCCCATTAGATTCTTAGCAAGTAGGAATTCTAGGTCTTCCTGAATTTATCCCAAAGCCTAAAATAGAAAGACATCCAAATCCCTTAAGCACATTAAGAAGCTATATACCCTCATACCTAGAGCTTTGATACCAAATATAATGATCCAAAAACTAATAAAAAAGAACTAAGAATTATTTTTTTAATACAAACACAACTAAGAGGGATCCATAAATTCCCCTATCTAGTATGTCCATTAAGTTATTCTATGTTTCAAGTTTACCAAACTATCCAAATCTACAAGGATCGCATCATACTCAATACCCTACACAAGTTTATTTGTGTAGGTATATTATGCGTACTGTATACAAGCTATCCATATCATCCTTATTGATGAGCTAACTTATCACCTTTAATACAGTTGAAGGTGTACGTCCATCTCCATACCATACACAAGTCTTTTTGTACTATGCGTACTACAAGTTAAGTCATCCATCTCATATTTATGATGAGCTAACTTAACCCATTTGTAGATAATCAAGTTGGTTCTAGTTTAGCATCTCCCTAAGAGGTCTTAATCTCTTAGGTATTTCTATTTCCCCCTAAGAGGTCTTAATCTCTTAGGTATTTTCCTATGTTCACCCTAAGAGGTCTTAATATCTTAGATCATTTCCTTCATTCACCCTAAGAGGTCTTAATCTCTTAGGTATTTTCTATGTTCACCCTAAGAGATCTCAATATCGTAGGTCCTTTATATGTTTAGTAAGAATACAAGAATAGCTCTATCTATTTAATCAATCAAATAAAAAAATTTATAAAGCATATAAGAAGTACTTTAAAAGAAAACAACATTAAATGAGAATAAACATTAAATAGAAGGAGAAGCTAAATAACAATGCATAGATACTTCATAACAGTAAATTAAAGATACATTCCTCATCCATTCAATAAACTATTACATATATTCAAGTATGGTAAAACCTCCATACTTTAAAAGAATAAAGTATTACATTCATGTCTATCTAGGGATTTCTCCTTACAAGTCTAGTCTACTTGAACATAAATAAATTATTGCAATTATAAATCAAACCAATGCATTGGTTCCAATTGTCCTCTTTGGTCCTCCTTGTCTTTCCATCATTCTTTGAGGGTAGTAGGGGATCAGGACAACTCATGGTTCTATGAAAGGCATGCATCTAAATGCATCTACTATTTACTTTACCAAATTACAACTATACAAATTCATTCAACCATCTACTGTCTAGTTGATATCATAATAATTTCCTCATTTCTATTCTTATCTCTCATTCACTCAAAGAGATTCATTTCAACAAATACAGCTAGATCACAAGTCTTACTTTAATCAAATCATTTCAAAAACCATTATTTCAAATAACTAAGGTCTCATTCCTTAATTAAGCAAATAATCTATATTCCTTTTATTTGAATTAATCAAAGTCCCATTCCTTCAATTAACCAAATAAACTATATTTACTTTGTTCAAATTAATCAAAGTTCCATACCTTTAGTTAACCAAATAAACTATTTTTTCTTTATTCAAATTAATCAAACTAACATACCTTTAATTAACCAAATAAACTATTTTTCTTTCATTCAAATTAATCAAAGTCCCATACCTTTAATTAACCAAAAAAACTATTTTTCCTTTATCCAAATTAATCAAATTCCCATACCTTTAATTAACCAAATAAACTATTTTTTATTTATTCATATTAATTAAATTCCCATACATTTAATTAACCAAATAAACTATTTTTCCTTTATTCTAATTGGTCATAGTTAAATAATTTTCTTATTTAATTAACTAATATCTTATAACATCATGAACTCTTTCTTTGATGAATTAAAGAACTTATTGATTAATTAATTCTCAATAAGCGAAAGAAGCATTATAAGATAAGAATTCTACTCTATTAATTAACACCAACATTAGACTCAAGGAAATACTAAAGTGCCAAGAGGAAGGAAGATTTACATAAAGTGAAATAGATATGAAAGACACTGATTTTGATTGGGACAAAGAACAACACAGAGAACCACCATAGTTTATGAGGAGATATAGGGGTTTCAAAACGATGACCCCATACAACAAGACAATGAAAATTCTATCGACGAAGAGGACCACAAGCTTCCAACAGCTCAACTATGACTATACTGATAGCTATCTCACATCGGATGACATGCAAGGGTTTCTATAAGAGGGTAAAGCTCTTACACAACAAAGATACAGTGACCAACATGGTAGGGTGTAGTGCATGGTTTGGTACAACCCACTCGAAAGAAAGAAGAGATGCAGATAGCATTAACTTGGTAAAGCAAGGGAATAATTGGAAATGGCTAGGGTAAACATTCTTCAAGTGTGAATAGCACTCAAACATAATCAAAGATATCATGAAATACTGCAGCCCTGTCCACATAGCACTTATTATACACAATACCCAAACACACAATATTTTTCCAAGAATGCAACATGCAACGGTAACAAAGTGACTCACTATCACTTATGGTGAACATAGAAAGCAACACTAGCACAATGATTGAAAGTCGCAGCCTACAGGTAAAGAACACAAGCTTATACTGAGAGGAGATGTGAACAATATAAGAAAATTTTACTTTTCTTTCCAATTCAGTATTATCCAATGTTATCAATTGCAATAACTTTCCAAATAAATAATAAAGTAATGCTCAAATAATCACATACATGAGAGACACATATTTAACATGGTTCACCCAATGTGGGTTACATACACAGAGAAAATATTTCTTCTAAATTTTCTCAACAAATCTCTTGGGAAAGAATTCCCTATTACAATGTTTATGGACCTCTATCCAAATATGGCATCAATCCCCTATGATCTGGTTCATGTATATATATACACAAGAGATACCTTTCCTCTAAGCTCTGGTTCGTGGACCTCTATCCATAGGAGACTGCCCTCCTCTCTGGTTCATAGATCTCTGTCCACATGAGACACCTCTCCTCTCTGCTTTGGTTCATGGATCTCTATCCATAGGAGACACCTCTCCTATCTGCTTTGGTTCATGGATCTCTATCTATAGGAGACCTCAATCTGCTCAACTCTGTAAGCTCCAAATCCAACTCACAACTCTACTTAACTCTTCTCCAAGCCTACTCACTAGGATCACCTAAATCTGCACCAAGCCTACTCACTAGGCTTGCTAAAATTAGCTCACAAACTTGCTCCTAATTTTTCCCAAATCTACTCACACACCCTGCACATATCTGCCTCAAACCTACTCACACACCCTACACAAAACTGCTCACAAGCCTTCTCAAATCTTCTTACTATCTCTACACAAAACTACTCACAAGCCTTCTCAAAATTTTTGCTCAAAATAACTCTCAAACTTATTCTCAACTTTGCTCAAGACTGCTCATCACACATGCTCAAAATAACTCATAACACATGCTCAAAATAGCTCATAATATAGACTCAGAACTTTTTTAAAATGCTTTCTTTGATTAAAGTGATTCGGAGATATTCTATCCATATTTTATTTTCAAGAACATATAGAGAATGATATGCAATGCAAATACTCAATATGTTCTTTCCAAAAGTCACTCAAGGTCTAATGCACAAATTGTTTCACAAAACTTGATTTCAAACACTTTCACAATCACTTTCAATGTCACTCAAATCAATGCCCAAATGCTTCACAATGATGCACAAACTTGTTCTCAACCCTAGCACAAGTGTTTCCAATTTATTTCAAAGATAAAGCACAACTTGTTCTCAAACCCTAGCACATATGTTTCCAATTTCTTTCAACAATGAAGCACAACTTCTGCCCTTTGTTTTACTCTCAATTCAACCAACAATGATGCACAAAATCTACCCAAATGATGCACAAAATCTGCCCAACTATGATACACAAAATCATCATCAACCTATTGATAATTCTCACATAATATTACCTTTTTACCACTTCAATTATAATAATACTTCCTTTATGCCTTATTTCTGTCTTTTGCACAAGTCACACATAATAAAGCTTTCACTAACACAATATCTACTTATATCTCCCTTTCTACAATGTTCACAATAATGCCACAACAATTTATTTCAAATACCTACTTATATCTCCCTTATGAAGTCAACAATAATGCCATAAAATAAAATTATCTCTTTGTACCTTATTGGCTGCCAACGTCAAGGTGAAACCTCCTCATTCAAAAGAACTTTATTTCCACTTCTTCAAAAGAAAATCATGTATGAGACTCAAACCTGGGTCTCTTTCCTCCAAGCCTACGTTGTCTTTTGGTCTACCCAGATCAAACGTTTGTGTGACTTCTTCAATTTATCTATCCTTTCTTTCCCTTGCTCTTCTATTGCATCCAACGTACAACATCAATATGTGCTTTGTTATTCTTGCTTCTTCATTACACATTAAATGTCTCTTATTACCAACAACAAGGAGCTCTTCATTCAAAATAGTGAATACTCTCTTTCACATGGCAAAAAATGACAATGGACAACTCTTCTCTCAAACGAATGAACAGTGGACAATACTCTCTCAAACGAATTGGTAGTGGTGGACAAATCCTTCTTCAAATGAACGACAATAGTGAACAACTCGAATAGTGGGCAATTCCTTTTATCAAGCAAATGGAAACAGTGAACAACTCCTCTCAAGCAAAAAACAATAGTGGACAACTCCTCTCAAGCAAAAAACAATAGTGGACAACTCAAATAGTGAGCAATTTATTTTCTCTTAGGATAAACAAACATCAGTGGACAACTCCTCTAGGAAACTCAAAGGACAATAAAATGGCAGCAATGCTTTCTTTCAATATGACAATATTTCAATAGTAATATCACTCCTTTAAGTGGTAGCAACAACAACAAAATTTCTTTCCATGAAGCGCTACTCATCCAATGAACTGAATCTTTCATGAACAGTGATGAAACTCTCCATGCACAACTTAAACCATGAACGAACTTTCTTCACGAAGCCATGGCAATCCGATGAATGAAATGACTCAAGGGTTAATGATGAACCAGAAACAAAATAGCTTAAGAGGCAACGACGAATGAAAGGCTCTCAAGGGCTATGGTGAATGAAGGACTCTCAAGGGCTACGGCGAATGAAGGACTCTCCTTATTTTTCATCAAATCAATTTCCTCAAACTTTAACACTTCATTCGCTATCATCCAATCAGTTTCAACATTCCTCCGTGTCAATGCACAACTGTCGAATCACTTCAACTTGAAACATTAGCTCCTCTCATTTCCTATTCTCTGCCTCTACAAAATCTCTGTGAACTTTACACATACCAATAGTCATTAGATAGTGCAAAGAAATATCATTCACATTTATAATATTTTTGCCTCCCATTTATATATAGTTTACTTTCAAAATAAGTCACATCGATGGAGGTAAACAAGTACTTTGGGCACCAAATTTAAACACAACTTTATCTTATAATATTTAAGAAATATTATAACTTTTGAACAGTTGGATTTCCTTTTTATGAACCCATTTATATATTATAATATTTAAAAATATTATAATACTATCTTTTAAAACTTTTGGTCCTCATAGAAATATTTTAAGCCTTGGTCTACCTTTTAACTCCTTTGTCCCAAACCACTTGTTCCAAGTACCTCTCAAACCTTTTGACCTTCTTCATAACATTTTTGCCTTAAATTTTATCCATATACCTTGCGTCAAACCAAAGTGGAATATTTGTGCCTTGACTATCACATCAAACTATTCTTACCTCATGTACCCTTTGACATCAATGACAACTCAATATGCTCAATATTTCCAACAATAAGGGTGGTCACACGATATCACGCAAGACTAAGAGTCCGTAGCGCACGAAGAACATCAAGCATGAACCAAATGGGGGTTTGGTATGGGTATCACAACAGGTTTAGAAGATGTAGGCCCAGGAGAACATCTCCAACAAACCATTATAAAACATGATATCCTACACATTAGGAATATAACCACACCAAAAATATAACATCCTATTATCACTAGCTAGGCAACTTCCATTATAAAATATTAAAACAGTTACAAAGGATAGAATGATATGAATTTGCTTAAACCAACCTGCAAATTCCTTGAGTTGTTTTGGTTCAGACGAGATGGATTGCAAAAAAATTTTGTTGGCAATTTTGGGTTTGAGATCCTAGCTTCTTGTCTATGAGTTGTCATTGATGTCAAAAGGAAATGGCATTAATGTTAAGAGGATGTGTTGGCTTCAAAGGTGGAAGATTCCAAGAGAATATTTTTAAGAGAATCCGAGAGATTCCATTGGCAAGGGTTTTTCATTAAAACCAAACCGGTTTTTATTAAAACCAAGTTGGATAGGGTTTTTATTAAAACCAAGTTAAAATTATTTAAGGGTTTTTAAACCCTTTTTGAAAAGACTTTTGATTAATTTCGAAATGGTCTTTATTTCCATCGACGTCAAGGTGTCTTCGAAGAGACTATTTATTCTCCAACTCCTAAGGTTGGAAGGCTAATGAATTCGAAATTCCTCAAATGCAATTTGCGGTGTTTGTGCTCTGTATTCGCTACGATCGAAGGAAGACTTAGAAGCACGTGCGGTTGAAAAGTCTTCGGGAGTTTTTTTTGAGGGTGAAGTGGAGGGAAGTTCACTTGTGAACTTCGTAGCCCGCGTGGGCTAGTGGCAGCGAAGGCTGTTGTTGGGCGCTACATTGGCGGAGGTCATCGTTTCGAGTCTCGCGGGGGTGCTTTGCTAGAGTAACACACGTTTTTATTAAAACGTCTTTATGCCACGAAATTCGGAGTTTCTTGGACAACGATTTATAAGGTGTGATTAAATTTTATGAGTTTTGGCTTTTGTGATTAGCATTGAATAAAAGCTTAGGAGAAATAAGGGCATATTTCTTTGGATGTATTTTTAAGATTATTCTTTGCTATGCTAAAATTAAAAATGGAGGTATAAGGTGTGAGTCCGTGATTGTTGATTTATTGGCATGTTATGGTGGTTGTGTTTAAAGAAGTGGAGCTAAAAGGTGTAATAAAGGAAGTTTATATTATTGCTCATTTCTTTTTATTCTAACCCTAACTTGGTTGGAAGTTTGAGAGTTGTGTGTGGTGACAACTTGAAGGTTCAATTATCTTCTACTCCAATAAGGTATGGGCACATTCTTCTTATGAGTATGATTGGTGTATGTTTTCTGAAATAAGGTTGGAGTGAAAAGGTATTCTACTAGGTATCCTTTGGCTAGGTGTAAATCCTATTTTCTGGTTTGTTGAAGACTACTTATGCATTGTTATCCTTAAGGAGAGTTTTTGGTGAATGCATAATTTCTGGTTTGAGATAGTGGAAGCTTTGTGCACTAGGGTTTATATTTGTGAGTCTAGCTACTTGCATTGAGTTGGTGGAACCCTTGGTTGGCTGTTTTGAGTTTGATGGTTGAGTTGCTTCCATAGAGGTTGTTTGATCAAGTTATTGCTTTACTTGATTCATGATATTGGGCTTACTCCATTGAGTTGATTTGAGCAAGTTATTCTTTGCATTTGGTGATATTGTGTTGGTGGCTGTTTTGTTCAAATATCTTTGGAGGGAAAAGGATTTCTACTTGTTTCCTTTTCTTGTGATGATTGGTTGAATGCTTCAAGGTTGATGTTGAGTTGAATGGTGTTGGTTGACTAAACCTTGTTTGATGAGCATTGTTGTTGAAACCCTAATTGATGGTGAAAAGAACATGAGTATCATTGTTATGTGATTCTTTGCATAGTTGGCAATTGTTGGGGTTTCATGTTCTTGAAAGAAAACATTCTATCCTATCCATTTCAGATATTGAGTTGAGTTTTCAGATTTGAGATTGAGATTGAGCTGAGTTGATTTGAGTTGAGTTTTGAGATTGGGATTTGAGTATAGAACATATTGAGTCTCTAACAATTCTCTTTATGCTTCTATGAGTTTGACAAATCACATTGGGTCTCTAACAATTCACTTTGTGATTTCCTACTAAGAAAGTTTTTCTTGGTGAGCTTGTGTAGTTTTTGGACAGGTTCCAGTGGGGACTTGTGAGCAGTTTTTGGACAGGTTCTAGTGGGGACTTGTGAGCAGTTTTGGACAGGTTCCGGTGGGGACTTGTGAGCAGTTTTGGACAGGTTTCGGTGGGGACTTGTGAGCAGATTTGGACAGGTCCTAGCAGAGGACTTGTGAGCTGAGTTTGATAGTTCTATCAGAGAACTTGAGGACAGAGGTGCATTGGTTCTATGAGAAGAACTTGAGGATAGATTTGGCAAGTCTTTGAGAAGGCTTGTATGCAGAGGATTGATTTGTTCAAGAGTTGGACAGATCTGACAGACAGAGGAAGACTTGTACTAGACCGACTGACTATGTTTGGTACAGAGTTGTCGAGCTACTGTGGACGTGATCATAGAAGGCAGAGGTCTCTTAGGCTAAGCATTGAGGACAGGAGGTCTTCGATGGAAAGGAGTTCCACGTGTTGGCAAGAGGTAGAGGCAGTTGATCTTCTGAGGGATCATTTCTAGAGCAGAGGGGAAGGTATCTCCTTTGAGCAGAGGCTCATAAATTCTGATTGGGGGAAGGTATCTCCTTTGAGCAGAGGCTCATAAATTCTGATTGGGGGAAGGTATCTCCTTTGGGCCGAGGCTCATAAACATTGTAATTGGGAAGGATTCCCAAAGAACTTTGAGATAACTTTTAGAGAAAAGTTTTGTGGACGTAGCTCAACCATTCTGGGTGAACCACGTTAAAATTGGTGTCACTTTGTGGATGATATTGTGCATTGCTTTGATATTGCTTTGGGTATATTGCTTTACTATTTTGAAGTATAAAGGAAAAAGTAAAAAGAGGTCTTATACTGTTCACCCCCCCCTCTCAATATAAGCTTGTGTTCTTCAATTGGTATCAGAGCAGGTGCCTTCGAAAAGTTTAACAGCTTGAAGGAAAAGCTAGTAAAGAACACAATGGATCATTCAAGTGGCAATGCAACACCTATTCTTGATGGGTCAGATTTTGGTCTTTGGAGTGCAAGGATGAAGGTTCATCTAATGGCACTTGGGAATGAGGTTTGGGAAGTGATTGAAGATGAGTACACTATTCCTGAACATGGTCCTAATACTAAAGAAGAAAGGCTCCTACATCACAACAATTCAAAAGCAATGAATGCAATCCCGAAAGGCTTACAGAAAGCAGATCTCACCAAAGTGATTCACTGCAAGACAACTAGTGAAATGTGGAAACAGTTGAAGGTGGTTCATACAGGTGATACAAATGTCAAAAAGGCCAAGTTGAGACACTTCAAAGGTATGTTTGAACAACTCAAGATGAATGATGATGAAAATATTAGTGACTACATGCTTCGTATGGATGAGGTTGTTAACTCCATGAAAGACTTAGGTCTTGAGCTTGCTGAAAATGATGTTTGTGATAAGATTTTAAGATCTCTTCCTAATAGATTTAGTGAAAATATTTCTGCTATTGAGGAAGCTAAAGATTTGGATAAGTTGAAAAAGGATGAGCTCCATAGTATACTTGCAAGCATTTGAGTTGAGAACTCAAGTGAAGGTTGATGTCAAGAAAGAGGCAGCTTTCAAGGCTACCAAGAATTCCAAGGGTAAACAACTTCAAGATAGTGATGAGTCTTCTAGTGATGAAGAGGCATATTACAACAAGAAAGGCAAGTTCTCTAGAAAGCACAAAAGTATGAAAAATATAAGATGTTTCAATTGTGGAAAGTTTGGTCATTATGCTACTGAATGTACTATTCCTAAGAATGAAAGTGATGAAGATAAATAGGATTCTAAGAGCAAGGATTCTAAAAGCACAAGCATCACAGGAAAAACAAAGATGAGCACAACAATCAAGGAAAGAGGTATTCTCACAAGCACAAGAAGAGTTTCTACCTAGACAAAGCAAGTAAGTGTTCTAGTAGTGATAGTGAAAGTTCTTCAAGTGATAATGAAAATGAGATGTTGTTCATATCAGAAAAAGAGGAAGAACCGAAACATAGATTCATTATCATGAAATGTCTTAGATGTGGAAATTTTGGTCACCTTGAGGATGATTGCACAAATAATGATTTGGTTTCTAGTATGTATGAGGATGCTTCAGAAAACTATAAGGAAGATGCATGTATGGTTTTTGAAAAGGGTAGCACCTCTAGTGATAAGAAATCTGAAAAAGGCTTTGATGATTCAAAAAGCAAACAAATAGAGGAAGATATAGAGGAAGGTGAAGTAGATCTTGAAGGTGAACTTATTAGTGCTCTTAGTGCTTTGAAAAAGGAAAGAAAGAAGAATGCTAGACTCAAGGATAAGTTAGATGAATGTTGTATGGAGAGAGATGATCTTATAGAAAGTCTTGACTTCTCTATGGCTAAGACACAAGAACTCAAGGATGAGTTAGAGTCTAAGGTTCTTGAGTATAGTGAGTTAGAACAGAAAATGGCTTCTTTGAAAGAGGAAACTAAAGAGTACAAGGATAAGCTTTACAGGTTTCAAGATAGCTCCAAAAAGGTTAAGTCACTCATCAAAGGTCAAAGAAAGACAACAGATAAAACAGGCCTTGGTTTTGTTAAGCCACACAAGGAACAAGTTGGAGAGTCTAGTAAGAGACTCCAAAAGGAAGAGAGTTCTGATGAGGAAAGTATTTCAGAAAAGGAGTCCTTGAATGATAGATGCACAAAAACATAAAATAGAATTCAGAATGAGAAGAAGAAGTTTTCAAAACCTAAGAGGTCAATTAAAGGAAAGTTTCAAGGCAGATGTTTTGCTTGTCACAGGTTTGGTCACATGGCTTCACATTGCATGGCTCAAGTGAAGGAGGTAAATGATAGTTTTAGAAGTGCTAGTTACTTTCAAGGGTATTGCTACTCTTGTCAATAGTTTGGGCACAAGGCAGTTTATTGCAAGGCAAATAACAGGAACAGGTTTGGTCAAAACAGGTTTGGCCAGAATAGGTTTGGTCAGAACAGGTTTGGCCAGAACAGGTTTGGTCAAAATAGGTTTGGTCAAACTGGTGGATTCAAAGATCAGGTTTACCTCAGAGAAACAACATCGTCAAGTGTTTCAAGTGCAACAATGAAGGTCACACAATCAGACAGTGTAGAGCTGAAATTCCAGAATACAGAACAGAATGAGAACAGTGGCATGATCGTGTCCAAGGATCAAGGCATGGACAAGAACAGGGATGAGAACAAGAACAAGAATAGTGACAGGAATAGGAATATGGACAAAGAGTTCAAGAGAAGGCCCGACAAGGAAGTTATAGACGCTGATGATGATCAGTGCCTAATGGGAGTTTTACTCCCACCCAAGAATTAATCACCTCATCAAGAGGTGGGGGAGGGACTAAGCTAAGAGGCTCATTCTTAGTCCCGAGCCCCAAAGGTGACCCTTTGCCATTGATGACAAAGGGGGAGAGATTTGAGTAAGGGGGAGAGCCTCAAGACAGGGGGAGCTATTTATGTTGAGTTTCTGTGTTGTTGAGAAGCATGGTTTGCCATCAATGACAAAGGGGGAGATTGTTGGCAATTTTGGGTTTGAGATCCTAGCTTCTTGTCTATGAGTTGTCATTGATGTCAAAAGGAAATGGCATTAATGTTAAGAGGATGTGTTGGCTTCAAAGGTGGAAGATTCCAAGAGAATATTTTTAAGAGAATCCGGAGAGATTCCATTGGCAAGGGTTTTTCATTAAAACCAAACCGGTTTTTATTAAAACCAAGTTGGATAGGGTTTTTATTAAAACCAAGTTAAAATTATTTAAGGGTTTTTAAACCCTTTTTGAAAAGACTTTTGATTAATTTCGAAATGGTCTTTATTTTCGCCGACGTCAAGGTGTCTTCGAAGAGACTATTTATTCTCCAACTCCTAAGGTTGGAAGGCTAATTAATTCGAAATTCCCCGAATGCAATTTGCGGTGTTTGTGCTCTGTATTCGCTATGATCGAAGGAAGACTTAGAAGCACGTGCGGTTGAAAAGTCTTCGGGAGTTTTTTTCGAGGGTGAAGTGGAGGGAAGTTCACTTGTGAACTTCGTAGCCCGCGTGGGCTAGTGGCAGCGAAGGCTGCTGTTGGGCGCTGCATTGGTGGAGGTCACCGTTTCGAGTCTCGCGGGGGTGCTTTGCTAGAGTAACACACATTTTTATTAAAACGTCTTTATGCCATGAAATTCGGAGTTTCTTGGACAGCGATTTATAAGGTGTGATTAAATTTTATGAGTTTTGGCTTTTGTGATTAGCATTGAATAAAAGCTTAGGAGAAATAAGGGCATATTTCTTTGGATGTATTTTTAAGATTATTCTTTGCTATGCTAAAATTAAAAATGGAGGTATAAGGTGTGAGTCCGTGATTGTTGATTTATTGGCATGTTATGGTGGTTGTGTTTAAAGAAGTGGAGCTAAAAGGTGTAATAAAGGAAGTTTATATTATTGCTCATTTCTTTTTATTCTAACCCTAACTTGGTTGGAAGTTTGAGAGTTGTGTGTGGTGACAACTTGAAGGTTCAATTATCTTCTACTCCAATAAGGTATGGGCACATTCTTCTTATGAGTATGATTGGTGTATGTTTTCTGAAATAAGGTTGGAGTGAAAAGGTATTCTACTAGGTATCCTTTGGCTAGGTGTAAATCCTATTTTCTGGTTTGTTGAAGACTACTTATGCATTGTTATCCTTAAGGAGAGTTTTTGGTGAATGCATAATTTCTGGTTTGAGATAGTGGAAGCTTTGTGCACTAGGGTTTATATTTGTGAGTCTAGCTACTTGCATTGAGTTGGTGGAACCCTTGGTTGGCTGTTTTGAGTTTGATGGTTGAGTTGCTTCCATAGAGGTTGTTTGATCAAGTTATTGCTTTACTTGATTCATGATATTGGGCTTACTCCATTGAGTTGATTTGAGCAAGTTATTCTTTGCATTTGGTGATATTGTGTTGGTGGCTATTTTGTTCAAATATCTTTGGAGGGAAAAGGATTTCTACTTGTTTCCTTTTCTTGTGATGATTGGTTGAATGCTTCAAGGTTGATGTTGAGTTGAATGGTGTTGGTTGACTAAACCTTGTTTGATGAGCATTGTTGTTGAAACCCTAATTGATGGTGAAAAGAACATGAGTATCATTGTTATGTGATTCTTTGCATAGTTGGCAATTGTTGGGGTTTCATGTTCTTGAAAGAAAACATTCTATCCTATCCATTTCAGATATTGAGTTGAGTTTTCAGATTTGAGATTGAGATTGAGCTGAGTTGATTTGAGTTGAGTTTTGAGATTGGGATTTGAGTATAGAACATATTGAGTCTCTAACAATTCTCTTTATGCTTCTATGAGTTTGACAAATCACATTGGGTCTCTAACAATTCACTTTGTGATTTCCTACTAAGAAAGTTTTTCTTGGTGAGCTTGCTGAGTTTTTGGACAGGTTCTAGTGGGGACTTGTGAGCAATTTTGGACAGGTTTCGGTGGGGACTTGTGAGCAGTTTTGGACAGGTTTCGGTGGGGACTTGTGAGCAGTTTTGGACAGGTTTCGATGGGGACTTGTGAGCAGATTTGGACAGGTCCTAGCAGAGGACTTGTGAGCTGAGTTTGATAGTTCTATCAGAGAACTTGAGGACAGAGGTGCATTGGTTCTATGAGAAGAACCTGAGGATAGATTTGGCAAGTCTTTGAGAAGGCTTGTATGCAGAGGATTGATTTGTTCAAGAGTTGGACAGATCTGACAGACAGAGGAAGACTTGTACTAGACCGACTGACTATGTTTGGTACAGGTTGTTGAGCTACTGTGGACGTGATCATAGAAGGCAGAGGTCTCTTAGGCTAAGCATTGAGGACAGGAGGTCTTCGGTGGAAAGGAGTTCCACGTGCTGGCAAGAGGTAGAGGCAGTTGATCTTCTGAGGGATCATTTCCAGAGCAGAGGGGAAGGTATCTCCTTTGAGCAGAGGCTCATAAATTCTGATTGGGGGAAGGTATCTCCTTTGAGCAGAGGCTCATAAATTCTGATTGGGGGAAGGTATCTCCTTTGGGCCGAGGCTCATAAACATTGTAATTGGGAAGGATTCCCAAAGAACTTTGAGATAACTTTTAGAGAAAAGTTTTGTGGACGTAGCCCAACCATTCCGGGTGAACCACGTTAAAATTGGTGTCACTTTGTGGATGATATTGTGCATTGCTTTGATATTGCTTTGGGTATATTGCTTTACTATTTTGAAGTATAAAGGAAAAAGTAAAAAGAGGTCTTATACTGTTCACCCCCCCTCTCAGTATAAGCTTGTGTTCATTTTTGGTCCCTCCCTTCATTTTTGTCTTTGCTTCCTTTCTTCCACTATGAGCCAACAACCTCATCTCTCTGCCATCCTCCTCATAAGGAGTGAATTCCACTTGGTTACACCTACCGCCATCCTTTCTCATTACTTCCCACTCGTCCGCCTTCAATTCCTTCCTATATTCTCTACCGACAAGCAAGATATTATGTGATTTAAAAATCATTCTTCTCATACTTCAAAATTTTACCATAATGAAGCTAATGGTAAGAAGCTTCCCTTCTAACAATACCTTATTGCCTTTGTTGAATAATTTCTTACATTATTTAAATTGAGATATTTCCATAAGTTCAAAATAATATTCTTTTATTGTTGGATTATGGATTTTCTATAAAATAAAATAAAATTCCATTACCTTCTTATTTAAAAAATATATATATCCCTATTATCTATTTAAATAAAATTCTAATATTATTTAAATTATGAATTTATCATTTATTTAAATAATAAAAAGTCTATTATTATTTAAAACTAAAGACCTACCATTTATTTAAATAAAATTCTATTATTATTTAAATAAGGTCTTATTATCAATTTAAATAAATTCTAGCTTTATTTAAATTAGACTTTATAATATGTAATTATATTTACATAAGGTTCTTTTATCAAACATTAGCAATGTTTTATTCTCCATAATATTTACATAGAAATTCAACAAGTTAAAGGCAACCAATCTCATGCACATTTTCCAAATCCAATGATGCAGCAAAGTGATGAAGCAAAAGGTAATCAATCATATGCAACAAGCAAATAGGGAGTCTTTCCATAAACCCAGTCACCCATCTCAGTCAGAGAATTTACGATAGCTACTAGGCTATCAACTACGACTTTGTGTGGCTAGCTAGTTGATGATTATCTCTTAAGTGATAATGTGTACCTATATGAGGATAGTCATCCATGTTATCCCCAATCATTGTAATTATTATTTCCCCTACTTCAAGTACCCCATTCTTGGTGGACTATTCTATTTCTTCTAGCCCACGAGAGTAACTGATTCTGCATATTGACAATCATGTCAACAATACCATGTTCTTCAAAGATGAATCAATATAAACATTGTATAATCATTCATTTGCACAAAGTTAAGTATCAAAGTACTATTGATCATCACATAGTTTTTCATGCCAAAAAGTTCTTCCAGGCAAGGTCATGACAGATCTCGAACTCTACATTATTTTATCGTATTTGCATTGTTTATGGGGCAACACCCCCTCTCCTTCTTTTGGGCGGTATTTTCCCTAGCCACACACAAGAGAGATAGTAAGAATCAGTTCACAATTTCATCTTCGAATTGTTTCTACTATAAACTATTTACCTAGTTATCTTAACTAGACAATCGAGGTCTAATACACTATATATGTAGAATTAACCTTTACATGATACACAACCTATTACACACATTCATCTATTATTGTTTAAGGAAGCTTGTTTCCCTACAAATCATGCTCTGATACCAAATATCACAACTCAAATTCCCTAAATCTTACCTCTATTTTTATTATTATTATTTCTAAACCTTTATCGGAACTAATCAAAGTTAAAACATCATTATTCTAAAATCTCAACTTCATTGTAAAATATTTCTTAATTAATTTTCCACAGTTATGTTTTACTAAGCTCACCCATCACTACATCATACATATTTCTGGTTATGTAAATATACTAGGGGAAGTCACTTATTTCACAACCATCCTTCTCACTATCATTTAGTGAGCTAGTTTTCTCCTTTTCGTTGTTTTCAAAGGAGCACGCTATCACACCACATAAGTATTTCTACGTTGATGCTTAGAGCGTATTGCAATATCGACTATCCTCTCATCTCCTTAATGAGATAGTCATTCCATTGTTATGTCTCATTACAACATTAACTTGTGGAATCATTAACTTAGGAGATCCTATTTACCAATACATCATTCTACTTGAGTCATCTATTAGCTACATCCATCAATATCTTTCATGATGATATTTATAATAGTCTAGCACATTCATATTTTCCTTGCACCTTGTAAGTTACTAGTTTACCTTAATCTAGCCATTAGTTAAGGGCAAGCATTATACTATATAAAATAAGAAATCATAATGAAGTGCCCATTATACAAAGATCACTAAGGTTTCATGTATATTTTTCTTTATTTTAAAAATCATTAATAAAATAGAAAAGCAGTTGCTCCACATATAACAACAAAAATAAAATATAATATTCTTGCAACCATTCCATGATTTTCTAATCAGATTTCCTTTAGCAAATTCAATCAAACAATATCTCATATTGATCACTTATTCTCTCAAGATGATCAAAATCATAACAGGTCATTTACATAAAATGACGCACTATAAAGATAAGACCACAACGAATCACATAACTTCATTTTTACCCTATGAGAAACCCCGAAGGGAAAATCCAACATTTAAATTCTCTTTTATATTATTTTCATAATATATTCAACTCATACATAGAGATTAGATAAATTATGATATTTAATCTCCTATAAGGGTCATATTGTTTTCCCTTAGTCTCTAGTCTAAGAATTATTCTTCTTATTTATAATTACAATTTCATATCCATTAAACTAGAGCAACACAACAATATGTCTTCCCTGTACATAGAGAGATCCATGTTATCATTATAATACAAAAGTACAATCTCACTTCCCTTTGCATAAATATATTTTGCAATCCAACATTTATCTCATCTTCTTTAATTGTTTCTCATAACAAACCACACTAAAAACAATCCTTTCAATAAAAATCTCTTCCATAAGCTAATTCTAATTATGGAGATATTATAATCCATCCATATTTATATGTCCTTCCTTCATCCTACAGATGTAATAAGTTAATTAAGGTCTCAAAATAAATATGGAAGCCAGTTTCAATAATCATCTACTAGAGATACTCAACTACCTACTTACTGCATGTTCTCCTAAGTTAACCTAGCGTCTTGAACAAATGGACCATTCAATATAATGAACTTGTTTCCACAAAGTTTGAATTCCAACTAGAGAAACTTGCTACAAAAGCTACGTAAGAAAAAACTAATTTCTTTTAAATACTTTCAGTGATAAGAACATAAGTGATGAGGCTTGAAAATGCCTCAATAATAACATGTTTTGAAATATTACAAATGCTTTAAAACCTTATGATATGTCTTATATGTTGATTAAGTTGATCTAAATATGTTGTATATCAAATATTTGCATGATTGATGTGATTGGAATATTATGCTCTGTTTTTGGCAATTTTTGTATAGTTTTGCATTGTTTTAGCAAGATTTATTAATGATGGGCATGCATGATTTGAATAGCAGCAATTTAATATCTTTATGTTTATATTTCCTATGCAATTATTTGTATAAATTTGAATAGTATAAAGAAACTATAATTTGTGCAACAGTAACATGAATTCTATGTAAATTCTAGCCACCTGCCAATGAATGGTAGGGCATAGAGTTTACCAAGTAGAAGGGATGAAGTTGGTTGGAATTACCTCTTGGGAGCTAGATTTAAAGACTTACCTATAAGCAGCAACTAAAACCAACATCTTGAGGACGTTATGAGCTTAAGTTGCATCTACAACCAGTTTCGAAGATCTTTGGAATAATAAGGGAAAGCACTGTAGTTTGAATTTCTATGGTTTCCAAGTTGAAAAGGTAACTTGAGGTTGAGGGAAGTTAGGAAAAGTCTCTTACAACTATCTCCACCATTTCTTTTTGACCAGAAGACGCAGCTCATGAAAAATATCAACTAAAGCAGCTGACCTTGTCCTGAAATATCCCCAAAATTATTGCAGCATAATAGGCAATCAAGTTGCAAGATAGGAATGGCATATTTTATGTATGTAAATATATTTTAGGCATCTATAAAAAGGATATATCCCATATTGTTTTAGCTAAGTAGAACATAGAAGGTAACTGTTAGAAAATAGAAGTCAGTAGAATAGGTTCAGTTATGTAGTAGAGTGCAGCAATAGCATTGTAATGTCATTTCTAGAATAATAAAGTGTAGTTCTTTCATTGTCTGTGTCATATATGAATGTGTGTGATATTTATAAAGTAAGAGAAACTCATACCTTCTTCTAGAAAATGGAGTAGGCCAGTTCTAGTCCTGGGACAAAGACTAACAGGATAGGTTTTCTTCTGATTCTTTCTACAGCAGAATTAGCTGAATAATTATTTGTTTCATATTTTGTTGCATAGTGACATTGTTTGAAGTTGTATGATTCCTTTCATATTCAGAATAAACTTGCAATACTTTGGTATATTATTTACATGTTCCATTTTTAGCATATTACAATTTTGCTTCCATTTCAGCAGTTTTCAGTAGTTTTCTGTATTTCTCTTTTTGTTGTCAGTTACTGCACAGAAGCTTGACAACCTTCTGAAATAGAATACTGACAAGATTTAGTTAGTGTGTTTCATTCAACAATTCCATTTCTGCAAAAATATTTAGATCTCATTTCTACAATTGTAATTAGGTTCAATTTCTAGTAACTTAAGGATCAACTTTATCATTCTTGCAAGAGTAACTAGATTTCAATTCTACAATTGTAATTAGGTTTTCATTCCTGTAATTTAAATATTAGATTTCCATTCTTACAAGTAGATTAGTTTACTTTATAGGAGTAAAGGTGACCTAAAAACCCCTATATAATCTATTCCACCAATAATACCTGTTGCTCCAAAATGAGTTAAATTGTAACCCTGTTCTTTATTTCTATCATAAATAGCCTTGGAAACCACCCTGGATTGATAGATCCTTGAGATTTAATGATGTGATTAATGACAACACATCATTTTGGTGTTGTTTCCCTGGAACACGGTGTTGTTAGAAGAAAATAATAGTCCAATAGTTGTTAATTATGCTAAGCTATGAAAATTCAGGGTAAAACCTGAATATAATAGTTGGTTAAGTAACAATTATTGAATTACAATTTATGTCATTAGGGAGTAAGCATGAATGAGTAGGCCAAGGGATGAGAAAGGTAGATTTATCAAAATCACCCCTGTACCTACCACAGGAAGGCGATATTCATGCTCAGGAGGTGAGTTGCCTATGTTTAAAATTTCTGACATAATTAAACAAAAACCAATACCTTCAAGAATTGAAAGATCTCTTGAAAAATAAATATTAGAGGAATTATCTACTTCTTCTCCATCTACTTCTGAGTCTATCCGACAAGAGCAATTTGGACACATCTATACCAATATTTGGAACAACATCATGGCAGAAATACCAGAACACTAAGATGGAGGTAGTAATATCTACAACAAAGCAGATAATCCTCGTTCTTCTAGGACTTTTAAGTACCCTATTTAATTAAATTATACACAAAAATCTCCTATGAAAACAATCTCCCCTTCAGTACTGCCAATATTTTAGGGGGTTGTATCTGAATACCCTGACCAGTTCTTATTTGAGTTCAAATTAGTGTGTCAAACCTATGAATATGTGAATGACAACAAAAAACTCAAATTTTTCCCTTCCACATTCAAAAATGCAACATTGTGCTGGTTCATGAGTCTAGAACCCAAATCTATTCGAACCTGGGAACACATGGAGAGCATATTATTGGATAAATACCAAGATTATTGTAGGGTAAGAAACATGAAGGATGAATTATTCCAAATTAGTCAAGAAGATGACGAAACCTTAGAAGATTATCTTGATAAGTTTACATTTGTTCAAAAAATATGTGGACCTATAGAATCTGAAATATGTAAAGCCATATTTTTGAGAGGACTCCAAGATGAATCCAAATAAGTATTAAACTTAATGGGAAAAGGGGATGTGAGTACCCTTAACAATGAAGATATTGTGGAATTATGCATAAATTACTCTCACACTAAACAGAGGAGAAAGAAAAAGAGTGCAAATGGCAATGATGTGAAAGATTTAATTGAAGAGTTTGCAAATTTTAAAACTGATATTCTGGTGCAATTAAACACAAAACTAGGGGAAATGTATGCTAAATAAAAAACAATATAACCTCTTGAAATTTATTGCCCAAGATGCAAGAATAAACATGCTTTGCAAGAATGCCCTTTAAATAAAACATCCATTTCAGTCATCTGTAGTATCTATTCAAAAGGACATCTGATTGATAAATACCATCTGCTACCACAACTCAAAAATGCTTTAGAAACTTAGACTGAAGAACTTAATTTTGTTGGACCAAAATAGGGAGAAATTTCTCTCAGGACCAAAACACCCCTCGTTTTCCTATAAATTGGGGACACAACCCTTGGAATATGCCATGGGGATGGTCAGAACCATCCCAACATCCTTGGAATTATTCTCAATGGATAACTTCTCAAGAATGGCCACAAACAGGTTGGAGTAATATATCCTGGAATCAGAACCAGAATAACCCATTATGGAATCAGAATAATCCACCCTAGAATTAGAATAAAAGTAATCCATCTTAGATGTAAAATCAACAACAGTGGGGACAACAATACTAGTCCTATCCAAGGCAGTAAAGAAATCAAGGTCAAATTCAGAATTTTTTGCCTACACCTAATCAAAATTTTCAAGGGAAACCAAATCAACCACAACAAATACAACAGGTGAAACAACCTCAACTACCAACCCAACCAGTGACTAATCTAAACAAAATAAGATAGGCATCCCCTGTCTATGTGGTTGAGTCTAAAGAAAATACTAAAATACATATTCTTGATTGTAGTAATATCCAACTTCGTTCAGGAAAAGTCTTACCTGAACCTGTTTTAACTAAAATCAAAGAAAATAAAATGCAAGAACCTTTGGAACCAAGCAGAGTTAAACCAACAACAAAAAAATAAGTAGATAAAATAGAACCACAAGCAGAATAGTTACCTCCATCAGGGATAATTCCATACCCTAAGATATTTAACACCACAACAGAAAATTCTAAATCAGACCTGGTCAAGGAACTTAGAAAGTTAACCATATCACTCCCCTTATTGCAAGCCATTAAGGATGTGCCTTTGATTAAAAAAACTATCCAGGATTTGTGCATTAGGAGATCAAGAAGAAAAAAAAGTCATTCCCTAAAACTATTCAGGTTGAAGGAAAGATAGTTGATCTCTTGTCAGGAAAACTAGTACCTCCAAAGTATAGTGACCTAGGAAGTCTAGTTATCACAGTCACTATAATCTCAATACCAATTTCAAATGTCCTAGTTGATTTAGGAGCTCCAATAAATTTAATTACCAAGAATATAATGAAAAAATTATATCTCAAACATCTAAGTCCCACCTTTATAATGTTAAAAATGGTTGATAGGTCAGTTGCAAAACCTGAAGGTATCATTGAAGATGTTCCTATAGAAGTTTATTCTTGGGAGTACCCTACAAATATTTTGGTTTTATAGCCTAGAAATTTAGCACATGGTTATCCCATTATTTTGGGAAGACCTTGGCTTACAACTGCAGCAGCCTTTATAGACTGCAGATCTAGAGATATGATAATCTCTAATGGTATTGACTTAAAACAGATTTTTCTGTATCCTCCTGCAAGACCTTCAAGTAAATTTATAGGTCAATTATGGTTTTCTAGATTCAGATGAAGAACAAGAAGAAATAATCTCCATGTTGTTAGAGTTAATGTAATGTGCACTATGCCAGTTTGACACTTGTCAGTTTCATTGACAAGTGTCATGTTCATCATATAGGCTTATGCCTATATATTGTAACCATTTATCAATAAAATATAATCCCCTTCAGTTTAACTCCCAACATTTGGTATCAGAGCTCTAGGCTTTCCCTGCCTTGTGATCTTGAGGGGGGATTTCCCATGAGGGAAATCCCCCCTTATTTTTTCCTCCATCCCTTCCTTCTCCATGGCTCAGGGAGTATGCTCTCCACATTTGTGGATCAAAAACCAGAAAGCTAATTGGAAAAAGAATGGAGTTCATGGCTGCCCCTAAAGCTTAAATGCTTGGGGCCATGAATTTTTTATCTGTTATTTTATGTAGGTTGAGAGAGAGACTGAAGAGGACTGAGTATATTACCCATTGGCTACGCTAGCTGCTACAGGGGTTCCAGCAGTTGGTGACTCATAAGCATCACAGCTGAGAAAGTCCTCTGTTTGCTTGGTTTTCTGAGCTGGAGTATTGATTTTTTTCCAGTCCTGGGGGAGGAGGTATCAATGGAAGATGAGCATTGGGTTGATTCTTTGCAATACTACCAACTTCTGATGAGACTGTGTACTGGATCTTGACCTGCGAGTAGTTCAGCCATGGTCTACGCAGAGCGTTCCATGCCCCATCTGACAGCCACATGAAGAAGAATGGCATAAGGTTTGGCATCGAGGATTTTGGCGACGATGATTCGTTAACAGGTCAATCTGGCTGTGCAAAATCACTGCGGTGTTCAGAGTCAGAGGAGACCGATGAGGAGAGGAGAACGCAGTCACAGCGATCATTTCATTTTTTTGTTTCGAACTTGGAGAACAGGTTTGGAAAATAGCTGCAAGATTAAAAATGATTTTCAATGTGTAAAGGATACGGTGGTGACAGTGAACGCTCTGAGCATACGCAGGCCTTCACGATAGCTCTGAAGCGCTAAAATCACCTCAACATTTTTTGTTGCTATTGCGTCTTCTCGAAACTGCCTCAAAGAATTCTTGTCGTGGTGAGATAAGATGTGGTCATACAGAGAGGGGTCGAGAGGATCGTCACCGTGAAGAAAAGGACGAGACAGACAATGCTCAATGATGGCCCTCCCTCGCTCTCTGACCAAGTGATGGAATATGCAACGCCTAAATTTACCATGTCGGAGATGCCGAAGCACATGTGAATCCCCCCTTCTCTAAAACTTGGTGTTTTTGATATATTTTTTTCTAAATCGAGATCTGTTTTCTATTCGAACTGCATCGTCGTGAACCTGATGGAAATCTGGTCGATGCATGCGTCTCCTCATGGTCTGCACAAAGGAATGATTTAAAAATAATGAAGGCACTCCTAAAAATAAATTAGCAGACCTTAAGATTGCTAGCACTACATTTTTGGTGGATCCTCAGCAACAGCAAGCGGTGCTCAGCAGTAATAATAGGCCTCAGGTGGGCGGGGGGCTTAGTCCTCTCAGCGAAACGCTGTGGAAGGAGAAAAGATATTCGAAAGGTATTGGAGATGTTTCGGCCCGGCTTACATGGCAGGATTTGTCTGTCACGGTTTCTCTCAGCGGCGGCGAAACTCAGACAGTTCTTCAGGGTTTGACAGGATATGCAGAGCCCGGAACCCTCACGGCCCTCATGGGCCCGTCTGGATCAGGAAAATCAACTCTATTGGATGCCCTCACCAGTAGATTGGCGGTTGCTGTGCTGGTGCATTTGGTGTTCGTGGCGAAAGGAGCTCGATCCGGTGATGGAGAAATTAAAATACAGGTGCCACGCTCGCTGAGGACGATGGAGGCATACGTGGCGCTCATTACGGCGAGAATCCCGAAATCACCTGAAGGAGATCGGTTGAACATGAAGAGGAAGATTTGTGCGTGGTTGGAGATACCGGCACATGATTTTGGGGCATAAAAATTTGGATGCAGGATGTGGCATGATGTCATATTCCGTTCGCGTCGATCGACGGCAAAGCTTTCATTTTTTGTTTGTTTTTTTTTTCGTCCAATGATATGCGGAGATGAAATCTAGCTTGGAATAGAATGGCCGCGTGATCGTGGCATTTTTTAACTGTAGTCCTGCACGTTTCCCACTTCTGGTTGTTTCCCAATACATTAAGTTCCTTTTAAAATGATGGTGGTGGTAATTATTTAAAAGAGGGGGCATTTTAAATTGTGGGGATTATTTAATGATGGGACCTAAAACATTGTATTGGCCGACAACATAGCCTTATTGGGCATTGTCTATTCTTTGAGGAAATATTTACTGATGGGGCTTCTTTTATAAAGAAGAAGGGGAGACACTTTATTTAATTAAGTTGTATGGGGCACTGGAGAATGGAAGGCCCACACGGCCAATGTAACTCCCCTGCATGGGAAAATTGAAAACTACATGTTTTTTTATTCCGCCTCACTGCGATGATTACTTGCTGCCTTAGATAGGCATGATGTTTTTTACAAATGATGAAGGCCCCTTTGATGGTGGAATATAGGGGTATTTATAGTCGTTGGAAACGTTTTTCCATGACAGACACAATGGTAGTGTCATATTCTAATTTTGAGGCTATTTCAATTGAGTTTTTTAGCCTCAAAGTTCTTATACCTTGGAGTGCACTCTCGGTTATACCTAACACTCCCAAGGTAATTTCATATGTGATCCTTGTAGCTAGTGATCTTTTCTATACACTTGGCGAATGCAGCGGCTGGTTACCCATGCATTTCGGTGGGATGACATGGTCACCATAAGGACACTTATACTAGGGACTACAGACAAAGACACCCTAGACTCTATCTAAGGTTTTTCCAGATCTACTTCTGAAGACTACAGATGAAGACACTTCAGAAGATTCTCTTATTTTCTTCTTCTCTCCTCCTATTTTAATCTATGGCTCATTTTATTGTATTGAGTGCATTTTTGATAGAGACCGACACTCTTATATGGCTCGTTTTTCATTTAATTAGGTGCATTTTTGACAGAGACCGACACCTTCTAGATTGAGTTCACCATGAGGAGGGATTTCATACTCATGGTGAATCTAGTCAGTGACCTACGAGAGGCAACATCCTCTGAGGATGACCTGCAGAGGCAACAGACCCAAAAGTGGCTGACCCTGAGGCACCCATGATGACCCCGAGGCACTTAGACGGCTGAACCAGTGGCAACAGACCCATGGAAGTGGATGACTTTGAGGCAACAGACCAAGATGTATACACAGTGAATCTAGCATTATTCATAGTTGGAGAGCCAAGCACAAAGAGCAAGAGCCTAAGACCAAATCAGCAATAAAGGAGGATATAGATTCTTGTTAGAGAAGTGAACATTAAGGGGGAATGTTACCTAATGTTGACTTGTTTTTTTCTTTAGTTAGGATAGTGCACATTAAGGGGGAATGTTAGAGTTAATGTAATGTGCACTATGCCAATTTGACACTTGTCAGTTTCATTGACAAGTGTCATGTTCATCATATAGGCTTATGCCTATATATCGTAACCATTTATCAATAAAATATAATCCCCTTCAGTTTAACTCCCAACACACACTAGCTACTGTAGTAGTGAAGGAACATATAGAAGAGATAGACTCCCATGATGAAAGGAATGTTGAAAATGAGACTATCTTAAGTACTCTGCATGAGCAAGGAATAAGGAATGAAGTAGTAAATGTTCATCAGTTGTTAGGAAATGAGGAAGGTCAAAGTTCTGGAAGCAAGCCATCTATACCATTATAGGAAAGATCTGTTTCACTACCACATGGGTGGCATCATCACCTACTCCCTTCTTCTCATTGTTCCATACAAAATATGCTTCCATCAAAAATTAGTGTTCAAAATGAAACAAGAATTTCTCATCATTGTCCACTAAACTACTTAATAACCAAATATGAAGGGGTAAATTTTGTCCTTCCAGGGACAAAATAGATAGAAGTTCAGCCAAGAAAATTTTTGAATATCAATAGTTGGCTTACTAAGGAAGAAGAAGCAAAACTATCAGTTGTTTTGCTGAAACATGTCCATGCTTTCACTTGGGATTATAAAGATATGTCAAGAATCCACCCTGATGTATGCACTCATAGAATCTATACTGAAGATGTTAAACCAATGAGACAACCTCAACGAAGATTGAATCCTGCCTTAAGAGATATTGTCAAAGAGGAGATTGAAAAACTTTTGGAAGTAGGATTCATTTACCCAATTTTTAATAGTCGGTGGGTCTCTCCACTGGTTATAGTTCCAAAGAAGAATGGAAAAATGAGAGTATGTGTAGACTACAGGGAATTGAATAAAGTAACATACAAAGATCATTTTCCATTACCATTCATAGATCAAGTGTTAGATACTCTTGCTGGAAAGAAATACTTTTGTTTTCTTGATGGATTCAATGGATATAATCAAATTCAGGTTGCACCTGAAGATCAAGAGAAAACAACTTTTACATGTCCTTGGGGAACATTCGCCTATAGGGTCTTACCTTTTGGCTTGTGTAATGCCCCAACAACATTCCAGCGAGCAGTTTTAGCAATATTTTCTGATCTGACTACCGATAGTGTTGAAATCTATATGGATGATTTCACAGTGTGTGGAGAAACTTTTGATTTTACATTGGAACATCTTGATAAAGTTTTAACTCACTGTGAAACATACCAGTTATCCTTGAATCCTGACAAATGTTTTATGATGATGGAGGAAGGAATTGTTCTTGGTCATCACATCTCTCCTCAAGGGATCCAGGTTGATCCAAAGAAGGTGGAAATAATCAAGAATATTCTCCCTCCTAAGACCCAAACTGATGTTAGAAGTTTCCTTGGACACATTGGTTTTTATCGTAGGTTTATTCCCAAATTTAGCACAATAGCCAATCCTATGTTTGCCCTATTGGCTAAGGATTCTGAATTCTCCTGGATTGCAAAGTGTCAGGAATCATTTGAGGCTCTGAAAGAAAAATTAGTAACTCCACCTGTGTTAAGAGGACCTAACTGGACATTACCATTTCATATCCAGACTGATGCTTCCAATACTGCAATTGGAGCAACACTAGGGCAAATTGATAATGGTGAACATTATGCCATCTACTACATTAGCAAGAATTTGATAGGAGTAGAGAAAAATTATACCACCACTGAGAAAGAATTCTTGGCAGTAATTTATGCTATAAACAAATTCAGACATTACATCATAGGTTATCAAATATTCATTCATACAGATCACACAACCATTAAATATTTGATGAATAAACCTATGGTGAGTGCAAGAATTATTCATTGGTTACTGTTGCTACAAGAATTTGATATCACAATAATCAACAAACCAGGAAAAGCTAATGTTGTAGCAGATTTTTTGTCCAGGTTGTAGAACACAGAGGAAGGGAAATTAGTTGAGGATACTTTTCTTGATGAAAAATTATTTGCTATATCTGTTCAATCACCATGGTTTGCAGATATAGCCAACTATTTGGTCATAGGGAAAGTTCCTCCACATTTCACTTCAAAATAGAAGAAACAATTGATAAAACAAAGCTCTTCTTTTTCATGGATTAAAGGTATACTTTTTAAATGCAGTCCTGACCATGTATTACGTAGGTGCATCCGAAAGGATGAAGTATATGATATCCTTCGAGCTTGTCATGATGAACCCTCTGGTGGACATTATTCTGTAAAAAGCACAATTAGAAAAATTTTAGGAACAGGGTATTATTGGCCATCTCTTCACAAGGATGTAAAAAAGTACATCAAGCATTGTGATGCATGCCAAAGAATGGGGAAACCCACTCACACAAATGAAATGCCACTACAACCTCAATTGGTTTTAGAACCATTTGAGAGGTGGGGGCTTGATTTTGTGGGACCTATTGACCCACCTTCTCAAGGAAAGGTGCATATTCTGGTATGCACTGATTACCTGACAAAGTGGGTAGAGGTGTGTGCTTTCAAACATGCTCATGAAGAGAAGGTTGTTGATTTCTTGTATACCCAAATTTTTTAGAGATTTGGAGCTCCACGGTCTATTACCATAGACCAAGGACCCCAATTTGCATCTAAAGTTATTGAAGCTTTCACAAAGTTATATGAAATCAAACATAGGAAATCATCACCTTATCACCCACAGGAAAATGGTCAGGTTGAAGTAACAAACAGGGAGTTAGAATGAATTTTGACTAAAATAGTAGCTTTTCATAGGAGGAACTGGCTAGATAAACTACCTAAAGCAGTCTGGGCTTATAATACTACCTAGAAATCCACTACCGGTTTTACACCTTATGAACTAGTTTTTGGTAAAAAGCCTCTCTTACCTATTGAATTTGAGCTACTAACATTGCGAACAACTTTGGAAATTGGAATTGATTTGTCTCAGGCACAAATGGATAGAGTTCTACAGCTGAATGCATTGGATGAACTTTGGTTGGATGCACTACACCACACTGAAGTAATTCAGGAACAAAGGAAGTTGTGGCATGACAACCACATTCAACATAGGAAGTTTCAGCAAGGAGATTGGACCTTGTTGTTTGATTCTCGCTATGAGGATTTCCCTGGAAAGCTACGGACTAGATGGCTTGGACCTTATCTGATTGAGGAGGTATTTGACAATGGAGTTGTTCATCTCTCTCCTATCGATGACTCACGAAGGAAGTTGGTAGTGAATGGGCATCACCTTCGGGTATACCATACACCACTAACTAAGGAAGAATTCTTGCAGTAGCTTGATAATTTGGATGTACAATAGGTGGAAGAGATTCCCTCTTCCATTTCAACTTCAATAGATTCAACATGACAATGGAGTTTCAAGAAAAATAAAAAATGAAAAAAATTAGAAAAACAAATTAAAAAAAAAGAGAAAAGGAGAAGTGAAAAATAAAAAATAAAAAAGAGAAAAGGAGAGGTGAAAAATAAAAAAGAAGAGAAAAATGAATAATTCAGTAGTGAAAACCTCTATGAGGCGCTATTGAGTTGGTGTGCATGAAAACCGGTTTTTCGGCATGCATAGCCTTGAAAAAATCTACATCATCATTGTAAAAACTCACCAACTGCACTTGTTTTGAAGTGTTGCAGCAAAAATCAGCAGGATATCATCAGAAGCAACCATCCATCAAAACATGCAAATAACTTGTTCAAAACAGGTATATATTTCTTGCACTTTTATCATTGTAAATACTTAGTATATAGTGTATAAATATTAACCATTAGTATGAAGACATCCATGAGGTTTGGCATATTCAAAACATATCAATCCACTTGGAAAAGAAGAAGGATTCTAGTTTTTGCTTGATCTTCGGAACAGGGATGCCAAAAGTTGCTTGATCTTCAGAACAGGAATGTCTTCAGAATGATGAAGTGGTTTGATATTTAGAATAAGCATAATTTGTTTATCTTCGAAATAACAGAGTTTGTTTATCTTCGGAATAAGTAGAATTTGTTTGTCTTGGAATAAGCAAAATTTGTCTTATCTTCGGAATAGCATAATTTGTTATCTTCGGAATAACAAAGTTGTGTTTTGTCTTCAGAGTAAGGAAAAGTCATTTTTATCTTCAAAATAGGGAAGTTATCTTCAGAATAACAAGGGCAAAAAATTTTGAAAAAAAATTAGAATGTGCAGCAGCAGAGGGAAATCATTCCACGTGGCATCAAAAAGGGGGAAAAGAAAAATTGTTCCGACCACGTGATTTTTTCTCGACAGGAGTAATTAGGGTTTATTTTGTTGATTGCATTTGTGGTGTGCCAACCAAAAAGGGTATGATGATCTATAAAGTTGATGATGAATGGTGAGCAACCAAATCCGGTGGGTGATAACCAAATATGCGAATGGATCTACATGCATAATGGGCTCACGAATTAAGAAAGAATAAATTTTGATGGCATGGAAGGACAGCGATTCACCGGTGGACATGTGTCCAAAACCAAATCAGTAATCTGCGCCACCTTCTTTTTGAATATGGCTCACTTGTTACCTCATGATTACAAGGAAAGGTGATGATTTTTGCTAATTTTACCATTCTTTCTGAAGGAGAATGATGACGAAAAATCGTAAGTTGCAGAGGACGATAGCAGAACAATAGCAAAAAGAAAACATGGGGTGAAAAACAAAAATGGAGCCCAAAAACACCAGACACCTCTGAGAGAGCCCCAAAGCACTGAGGATTTTTGAAGATGGTGGTTTGATGCCCTTTCTAGATAAATTTGATGGGTGTTCTGAAGACTTGGCAGCAGAGTTCACCCATACTTTCAAAAATAACCGAGCTCACATCAGCGGGATGGCGATTGAGGTAACCCTTGAGATTCTGAGTCAAATTATTGAACTTCCCTTATGCGGTCTCCAAATTTCTAGAATTGGTAGAAATACATTAGCGGATGTAGTTGGTCAATTCATGGAAGAAGGGGATAGGGCACCAGAATATTTGATGAACAAAAATGTATGTAAAGGTGTAAAAAGAACTAGTTTACAGGGGCCCTGGGATGAAGTAGCCATCTGGGTAATTAAATTTTTAACATGTGAGGGACAATATGTTGTTCTATCGGGACACCACTTCCGAATTTTGAACCACCTTAGACATGGTAGGCAACAACCTGAGGTTAGGGTCAATTTCCCTTTATACCTGCACCAAGAGTTACAGAACATGTCTAGACGGTATCAAGAGGGTAAGGGAAGTCCTCGCCACCATGGACTTATCAAACTTATTTGTAAGCATCATTTTAGGGGAAATATTAGGAGTTTCAATAGATTTTTCTCTATATGGAGTGAGGTAGTTTATGCAGAGGAAGAAGAGGAAAATGAGGAAGCAAAAAATGTTGCCATAGAAGAAGAGGCACCTCAAGAGGAAGAGGTAGAAATCCTCTCCCCTGAACCTTCATCATCAAGGGCCTAGAAACAAAGAAAGAGAGGAACTAAAACTAGCCCTAGGAAGGAAAAACAAAAGAGGGTCAGGTTTTTCGAAGAAGTTACTGTATTGCCAGAACAGGACATAGAGCAGGACAAAAATTCCAATAGTACAGAGGGGGAAACAGAAAGGAAAGAGAGACCATCAAAAACTAAATATGTTCCTACATCCTCTGACACTACAAGAAAATAGGATATAGGAGAACAATCTGCAATAAGGGCTCGGAGGTCTTCAAGACTCCATAAAAAGGACATCACAGAAAATATAGTTGAAGGGGAAATAAGGGAGAAAGAGACTATTTCCACATCACCCTTAAGGAGAAGCCCTAGAAATTTGCAGAAACAAACTAGGGCAACAGAGGAAAATAGCCCTAAAGCTACTAAGGATCAATAGGATTTTGTATTTGTGGAAGATACAATAGATACAGTCATGGAGAACTCTCTAGATATCCCTGCACAAGGCCAAATAGAGGAAACAGAAGAAGCAGGTACAAAAATTTTTGAACCACAATCTGAAGATAATCTGTCTACTCATTCTTCAGATTCTAAAATAGAAGAGGAAGAAGAAGACATAAAAGAACATCTAAGAGCTTCTAGAAGTGTTATAAGAACACACATGACATGGATTGAGGAAAGAGAAGTAGCCATTGAAGAAAAAGATAGGCATATTTTTGAGTTACAGTAGGAAATAAAGAGGTTGAAAAACATAGTGGCACAGTTGGAGCCACAGCCTATAGAATCCAGTGAAGGGGAAAATGTTACTCAAATCTTGCTTGGATTGTCCAAGCAATATGACCTAGCACCAACTGGAAATTTACAGCCCCTCCCTCAAATTGCAGTAGTTGAACCTTTTGTTGGAGATATAGAAAATAGGGAAATTATTGATACCCATGCCCCTCAACAGGATGATATTATCCCAGGGGTAGATGAAAAATAGGGTCCTCAATAGGATGATATTATTCTAGACGCAGGTGAACAACAGGGTTCTCAAAAACCTACAGAGGTAGTTGGACCTAGAAATGAAGGTCCACAACAGACAGTAGCAGATTTGGGATAGTCTGAAGTTGTAATTCCTCATTTCAAAGTTGTACCTTTTCATTTCGAAGATACTTCAGAACAAGCTAGGAGTGTAGTTAAAAGTGAACATGAAGAGCCACAACAGCTAGCAACACAAGTAATGTCCACAAGGGAGGCCTCAATTCATCCAAACAAGAGTAGTCAAGTAAGTAATCTTCTGCATCAAACTTATGTGCCCTATTTTTCATTTGTTAAACCAAAAGTAGAAATAGAGGAAAAGGGAGTACAGGTAGAATTATTGCCTAGGTTTCAGCCAGTAGTCAGACCACAAAACATTGTTACCTTAGAAAGGTACAATGAGGATATAGCTCAGTGGGCCTTGAGATATCAAAAACTTGAAACTCAGGTTAGGGAATTGAAATTGGTGGAAAAATAGTTAGAGAAAAAGAATGCATAAATCACTAAATTGCAAGAACAGGTAACATACCTCTGCCAGGTTGCAGAGTATTTGGTTCAATTCAGACGACCAACTAGATTTTATAGTCTAGTTTTAAAGGAAAGATACCTTCGATGGCAGGTCATGAGAATTAGTTCAAATCTTCCCTATAATCTAGATACTGCTGAAGAATTCCTGGAAGCTTATCTGAGAAGCCCAGAGGAACAGAAAAATCTATTGTGTGAACTATTTTTACACAATTTCTTTATTCCAGAAGATGTAACCTTCCATCCTCACATTTTCACAGGTGATGTCCAATTAAGGGCTTTCATGTCCAATTTGCAAAATCAAATTTATTGGGGTCAGGAAAAGAAAAATAACAAGGAGGTTGAAGTGAAGGCTGAATTGTTGATAAGAGTTGTACAACCAAATCATAAAATTACCACTAATCAACACTTTACTATGATGAACAGGGCAGATGTTAAGACAATGTATCTAAATAATCTTAGGGATTGTTTAAATAGTTTCCAGACTTTTTGTCCAAATAATTTTATGCCTGCTCTAACAGCTTGTAGGGATAGATGGGCAGAATTATCTATGTCATTACAGAAAAGAGAACCTATCTCCCCTATCAACTTAGAATGGTCTAGAAGAAGAGCAGAGGGAGTGATAAAGACTATCCTAACCATGAAGCATCAATGGATAGGTCTGAAGTTTAGGCCTCCCATCATCCTTACTCCTATTCCATACTATTTTGACAGTGACCCTCAGCCAAGTGACCAGTTTTAGGAATGGCTCAAGAAACTCTAGGACAGCAGAGGATACTATGTAGGGAACAAACTGTTCCACAGAAGTTGGAACCTGAAAATGGATATGTGTGAATCAACAGCCCAACAGAATGCATGAGGACATGCATTGAAATAAGTTGGGGGGAAAATGATGAGGCTTGAAAATACCTCAATCATAGCATGTTTTGAAACATTACAAATGCTTAAAAACCTTATGATATGTCTTATATGTTGATTAAGTTGATCTAAATATGTTGTATATCAAATATTTGCATGATTGATGTGTTTGGAATATTATGCTCTATTTTTGGTAGTTTTTGTATAGTTTTGCATTGTTTCAACAAGATTTATTAATGATGGGCATGCATGATTTGAACAACAACATTTTAATATCTTTATGTTTATATTTCCTATGCAATGATTTGTCTAAATTTGAATAGTATCAAGAAACTGTAAATTGTGCAACAGTAACAGGAATTCTGTGTAAATTCTAGCCAACTGCCAATGAATGGCAGGGCATGGAATTTACCAAGGAGAAGGGATGAAGTCAGTTGGAATTACCTCCTGGGGGCTGGATTTAAAGACTTACCTGGAAGCAGCAACCAAAACCAACATCTTGAGGACGTTCTGAGCTTAAGTTGCATCTACAACCAGTTATTTCGAAGATCTTCAGAATAACAGGGGAAAGCACTACAGTTTGACTTTCTATGGTTTCCAAGTGGTTGAAAAGGCAACTTGAGGTTGAGGGAAGTTAGGGAAAGTCTCCTACAACTATCTCCACCATTCCTTGTCGACCAGAAGATGCAGCTCATGAAAAATATCAACTAAAGCAGCTGACCTTGTCCTGAAATATCCCTAAAATTATTGCAGCATAATAGGCAATCAAGTTGCAAGATAGGAATGGCATATTTTGTGTATGTAAATAGATTTTAGGCATCTATAAAAATGATAGCTCCCATATTGGTTGAGCTAAGTAGAACATAGAAGGTAACTATTAGAAAATAGAAGTCAGCAGAATAGGTTCAGTTCTATAGCAGAGTGCAACAACAACATTGTAATGTCATTTCTAGAATAATAAAGTGCAGTTATTTCATTGTCTGTGTCATATATGAATGTGTGTGATATTTAGAAAGTAAGAGGAACTCATACCTTCTTCTAGAAAATGGAGCAGGCCACTTCCAGGCCTAGGAGAAGGACTAACAGGACATGTTTTCTTCTGATTCTTGTTGCAGCAGAATTAGTTGAATAATTGTCTGTTTCATATTTTGTTGCATACTGACATTGTTTGTAGTTGTATGATTCCTTTCTTGTTTAGAATAAACTTGCAATGCTTTGGTAGATTAGTTACATGTTCCATTTTCAGCAGATTACAGTTTTGCTTCCATTTCAGTAGTTTTCAGTAGTTTTTTGTATTTCTCTTTTTGTTGTCAGTTACTGCACAGAAGCTTGACAACCTTCTGAAACAGAACACTGATAGGATTTAGTTAGTGTGTTTCATTCAACAATTCCATTTCTACAAAAGTATTTAGATCTCATTTTTGCAATTGTAATTAGGTTCAATTTCCTGTAACTTAAGGATCAACTTTATCATTCCTACAAGAGTAACTAGATTTCAATTCTACAGTTGCAATTAGGTTTTCATTCCTGTAATTTAAATATTAGATTTCCATTCTTACAAGAATATTAGTTTACTTTATGCAATCTAGGAGTAAAGGTGACTTGAAAACCCCCACATAATCTATTCCACCAATAAGACCTATTGCTCCAAAATGAGTTAAATTGTAACCATGTTCTTCCTTTCTATTGTAAATAGCCTTGGCCACCACCCCAAATTGATAGATCCTTGAGATTTAATGATGTGATTAATGAAAATGCATCCATAAGAGCAACTCCATTCATTATAATGAGACTACCTTTGGTAAGCTCGATGACGATCCAACGACATATCTCAACTGCACCGATGATGTCTCAAAACATCTCCAAGTCCAAAACCCAACAGTATCCCACAATACAACTAGTAATATCTCCAACTAAACCTGTAGAATCTCACTGATAAAACCAACAATGTCTCCCATAAAACTAGCAATACATCTCTATAAAACCAGCCCTTGCCTATGTCGCTCATCCTCTACTCGCATGATCTCCCTTCCCATATTTTCTTGAAGTCATTATGAAAAGAAGCCTTACCTTATCTTTCGCTTCCAGTACGATGGGATCCAAAGTTAACCAATTGTGTCATCACATCTTGCTAATTACCAAACCTTCTCTCAAACTTTGAGTTTAGAATTTATTGTTTCTTTTTCTTTTTAACCCATAATTTTGTGGTAGGCTTAGACTCCAAGTCAAACAAAAATTCAAATATTTTCACTAAATTATTTTATTCTACAACAACAAATTTTCACGAAGAGATATATTTCCCTAATCTAAACAAAAATAATAGAAATCAATGCTTAATTTTCCATTCTACTTGCAATGAATCTTCTACTTAACTTCACTACCAATAATATTAGCATACCATATCCAAAATTTCATCTTCTTAAAATAATTATTTCATGAGGTTCCATATCATGCTATTTATAATTAAAGAACATTCTTTCTTGTTGCTTGAGCTAGATGACGAAATGGACATCATGTCTCTTCCTTTTCTAATTGCATCTCATTCTTGATGGTTAGTCTTTCTTCAAATGATGATAAAAACCTTGTTCCTATAAACAGTAATTTTATTAGTAGCATTACATTATGCATAATAATTATGTTTGCAATAAAATTAACATAAAATTATCCAACATCCCATTAATAAATACACATATCATATTTTCCATAAAATGCATGTGTTTGCATAGCTAAATTTGAAATATCCAAACATTCCTTCAATAAAGCAACATAGTAAAACATAAGTCCATCTAATGAAAAAAAAATTGCCAAGAGAGGTTCATGACAGGTTTTGGGTACAAATTCTAGAGTTGGGATATGTATCATGGTTGGGTTGGTCTTTTATGCATTTTTGTTAAAATTGATCAAGTTTAGGTGGTATGATTTTAGGTATCTACATCCACTAAATGATTAGAGTGCTAATTGAGTTTCTTTTCCTTATCTTTTTTTGATAAATAAACATAAAATAAAAACTAATTTTGTAAACAACAAACAAACTCGATGACCTAAATATTGAAATAAAATGGATAAGGATCAGTAAAACCTTGTTCAACCATAAAGGCAAAGGCATTTTGGGTCCCATATAAGTGTTGCTAGTGCTATTGTGTCTTGATGGCATTTTTCCTTTCTTGTAAAACAAATAGAAAAAGAAGAGATTAGTGGTAAAGAGGTTTGCCTAAGCTAGAGGAGAGTATCAAATTCCCTTAGCCAAAATTAGACCCATGTTCATATGAGTTAAAAAATAGTTAAAATAATATAGATGTATGGATTAAATGATTGATAAAAAAAGTATCTATGGGCTAGCAATAGTGCTATCAACACTTTCGCTTGATAGATAACTCTTTTGCTCTTTATGACCATGTAAAAATAGATAGCAATAGCACCACCAAACCTACAATTCAACAATTCTTTCATTTTAGAGAGGAATTAAATGAGATTAAATGCAAGGGATTTATCTAATTAAGAGGTACAAATACCTAGCTAAATGTAAAAAAAATGAAAGGTTGCTTAACCACAAAATATGAACTAATGATGAAAAAAGATAATATGCCAATTTAAATGTAAATGAGATAACCAAAGAGCAAAGGAAGTGTCAAAAGTATGTAAGGGGAAAAGGTACAACCATAGAGCACACTTGTTACTCCAAGATGCTAAGGTTGTTTTCCTCTTATTTGTGGAAGCTTAAGTGAAGCTTACTTGTTGTTACAATACAACTAATAAATTTAACCAATAGTAGAACAATTCAAATATGTGCAATAGTAATATATATCTAGCTCAAAAGAAAGCAATAAACATTAACCAAATCAGAGATCCAAATCAATGCAAATTCTCTTAGAGAATATTACATTATTTGGTATATGCCAATGTACTACCTTGGTACATTATTGTAAATATTATATTAGGGTTGTGTCTTAGATTAGTGAATGAGTAACTATTTTAGTGTTGTGAGTGTAAATGTGCACAAGTGTCTAATATGTAAGTGTGCACATGTGTCCTTAGAATAGAAAAGTGAAGAGTTGTAAAGAAGAGTGAAGGTCAAGAGTGTAGCATATGAAGAGTCACATACAATTATATATTTGTGACAAAGCATTGTAATTATCATCAAACATGCATAGCTTTATGCTTGCATTAGTAGACCTTTATTCAATAATATTTTCAATATTTTATGTGCAATATTGTGAGCTTGTTTATATGATTATTTTACGAGTATTATTATGATATATTCTATTTTGATATTATAATATGAGTTGTTATTTGATACATTATATTACAACTTCATTATATTAGATCTTGTGATTATATTCCTGTGAGATTTACATTAGTATTAAAGATTCAAAAGCTAACAAATCCTTAGCCACTTAGAGAGGGAAAAGTATCATATACACATCAAGGTGACTTATATCCAAATTCTCCGATGATCCTAACTAATAAAATATTCTTCCTATTTATAGATAAAATCAATAATAACCTAAACCTAATGATCAAGGGTCAACTAACTAAATCTATGGCTTGAGATAGTAAAAATAATGATAGCCGACATGTCTATATTGGGATCGTTACATGGCTCCCCCCTCAAAAAGCTTTGTCCTCAAAGCTAGAAATGATTAGAAAATCTCTCATTCTCCCATATAGCATCTTATTCTGGAAGATCATGCCACTTGATAAGAAATCCTTGAATTTGTCAAGATCAAAGATGATGAACTTTGTACCATAATATTACTTCAAGCTAAAGAGTGATTTGACATTCTTCATCGAGTAATGTAAGCTTTGTCTAGGACTGAACCTTTTGGTCAATAACTTATTAAGACAAGATACATCAAAATTGGATGGATTTTAGAAGAGGGAGGAAGCTCCAATTGATATGCTACTTCACCAGTGTAACAAACCACCTTGTAGAGACCATAAAATCGAGGAGCCAACTTCTGACTAGACTTGGTCTTCAAGGACAATTGATTGTAAGGTTTTACCAGTAAAAATACCATATTTTCTATATTATATTGTTGTTCAAAATTATGTGAATCTTGTTGTTGCTTCATATATTTTTGGTCCTGGGTCAAATTATCTCTAAGAATTTGAAGCACAATTCATCGTTATTGTAACAAATCATCTACCTAGGCCACTTTGGAAGATCCTAGAACATAGTCTATGATTGAGGGAGGTTTTTGACCATACAATATTTCAAATGGGGACATCTTAATGGGAAATTGTAAGAAGTATTATATCACCATTCTCCTAACAAAATCTATTAGACCCAGTGATATGTTTGTTATCTTTTGATGATTTATATTAAAGGAAATGCAACTACAATATGTAAAATGAGCAAGCAATGATAACTATATGATAATGGCACTATAATAAAACTTTAAGATAAACTTCTGCAATAACTTAAAAATATACCATTAATGGATGCTCACAAAAATAGTACAATGTATTATAATGAAGGAAATTAACACTCCATAATTTCAATGAAAGGACTACATTGTACTCTAACTACAAATCACTATAGTAACTTCAGTCTCTCACACTCACTCACTCTCTATACCTCAAGGTATATATATAGGAGGATATGTACCTTGGCCTTTACTCTACCCATGACTCTTCATCTACCTATCCTATGACTCATGTACATGTGGACTACATGCACATTTACATCATTACACATTCTAACACTTGTGCATTTATCACTTGCTTAAAGTAACTACTCAAACCTTAATCTAAAATAAACTCCTGATCTAGAAATGTACCCAAGACATGTACCAAATAATGTAATATATTCTAATAACCCTTTGTATTACATTATTTATGTATTGAAGACTTTAGTCTTAAATATGGTCTTTGTCTTTCAGATGTTCTTCAACTTTAGCTGGTCCTTATCTTTCATTTGATTCAATATTTGTGTTTTCTTCATTGTACTTTTTTTGTATCCTGAAGTGTATCTTCATATTGTTCCTTCCTGTCATGCTTCCTCTTCCTCCTTCTTCATATTCTTTGTTTCTGCATTTTTACTAGAGGAATATTTTATTCATGATGAGTTAGTATATAATCATAATAATATTGACTAGGATTGCTATTTCATTTCATATTTTGAAAGAGTTCAAAAACAATTAATGTTAGATATATCATCAAGCATTCTTCTGATGTGAATACAACTATATTTTGAGTATTCCACCAAGCTCTGAAAAGTACTTCATGAAGATAACCAATTACTATTGTAAAGTTCTCTTCCTTTGCTTCCTTCAAAAACAAAGAGAATATTTCTTTCAAATCTATAGGCAAGTGTTTAAATCCATCAAAGGTTTCTATTAGGTTTTGTGAATAAAACCCAAGTTCATGAAATAGCTCTTCACTATTTTCATTAAATGCATTCTTAATTATTTCATCCATCTTGCTTTGAGTAGTAAACCTTTTAATTTTTGAACCTTTGAGATTGGCTACCTTATGTCTCCCTAGTGTTTTGAGAATAAATGGTTTTGATAAGAATTTTAGTTTTTCCAAATATCTAGTTAGAATACCTTTTAGTTCCAAAGTATTTAGGACAATTTTGATGGAAATTTTGTATTTCAAAACCTTTGAAGTTGTCTACCTTATGACTCCCTAGTTATGAGTATGTGAACTAACTTGATAAACCCTTATCAAATCTTGGATTTTGTAGTATCCCTTATATCTCCCAAGTGATTATAGTATGATATGGTTTTTATAAAGTGCTTAGCATCTATTAGAATTTCTTTTGAGTTAATTCCTTAATATTTTGAAGACAATAATCAACTCCTATATCATCTTATTTCTCCCTATTGATATATGCACTTTTTAATTAGATGAATTTCTCTAACTTCAAGACTCTATGGTTGGATTTCTTTTGTCCCTTTTAATATTATTATGAGACAAGTATAAGCAATAAATTCCAACTCTCTTAAGCGATTGATGATTTTGCTTCTTTTAATCTTAACTTTCAATGGTTCAATTATCTAAATTCTAATTATCTAAAGTTTGATGTAGCACTCCTTATATCTCCCTAATTTGGAATTTTATAAATGATAATATTTGCAATAGAGTAATCCTTTAATTTTCCAAGGTACATAACCTTATAACTCCTATTTATTATGATATTTGAATTTCAACTAGTGCACTTTTGAAATGTCACTTAAGAATATAAAATCCTTGTTTAAGTTTACTTTATAATTCACTAAGGTTGATATTTTTTTATGTATCCAATGCAAATAATAAATAAATTCAACCTTATATAATGAAACACCTTATAACTCCTTATACTTAAAGAAATTAAATATGGAATTATATTAAATCTTACCTTCCTTCAAATGTTGTATGTTTCAATATGATTGGCTCTTGTTATGATTCTTTCTCCAAGATTGGACGTTGTATTAGCTGATCTTATCTGTATTATAGTGAGAAATAAATGCTCAACATTCAATGGGCATCCTCTATTATGGTCTTCCTCCTTCCTTCAATGCTCGTTGACCTCTCTTACTGGAGATTTGTTGGAGATATGTAGGATATATATGTGCTCTTTTCTTTGGTGGCTACTAATACCCTTGTCCTTATTGAAATGGGTTCCAAGTGGTACTTTATATTGCCTTAGGCCTTATGCCTTCTTGTTAGGTGGTGCAAGATGGTTATTATCCTTCTTGAGGCATTACTCCATGTGGTGCAGGCCTAGTAATGGTCTTGGAGCATTAAGAATGATCATTCATGGGCATTGAAATGATAATGAGGGTGTTAGTCTTTCTTGGGTGCTTCTTTCATTTGGTTTAGGTATTAATTAACTTGGGTACTCCTTGGCTTCTTTGTACAAGCGTTACAAATTGTAGATGCTTACACTTTCCTTGTACCAACTAGCACAAGATACCTTACTTTGTTATGGCAAGTGGAGGCTCCTCTTTGTTATCTTTTGATGGTGTATACCAAGGAAGAATGCAATCACAGGATATAAAATATGCAAAAATGTAAGATGTTGAAATATACTATTAATGGAAAGTGAAAATGATACAATACAATATGGAGAAAATGAACACTCCAGAACTAATGCTAAAGAACTACATTATATTCCATAACTAATCTATATGGTGATCTACCCAATATACCTACTACTACCTACAACGATATGTAATCACTCACTATGAGGCCATTTATATAGAAATATGGATTGCTTGACCAACACTCTACCTAGTTGTACAAGGGGGCACCTTGCACATTTACAACTTGCACATAGACACTTGTGCATTTATTATATTACTTGAAGTAACTAGCTAACTACCCTCTAAAGTAATCTACTACTCTAGTTATGTACCAAGGGTGGTACATTTACATGATCCAAATGATATAATATACTCTAACATCCCCTTGTATTACATTATTTGGGTATTGAATACTTTAGTCTTCAATATGAATCTTCTTCTCTTGAATAGTCTTTGGCTTGCACTATATGCCTCCTTGGTCTGATTCTTCCTCTTCTTCTTTAGCCTTTGCTTTAGATCCTATTTTTGTACTTTCATAAGTGGTTGTACTGCTATCTAATTCCTGTAAAGGTAATTTTCCTTCTTTGTCCTTGTTGTGTACAGAGGCTTCTGAATAAACACTCAAAGCATCATGATAATATCTTGAGTTAGTAGTACCAATACTGCATGAGGATTGAAATATCTTTTCTAAGTATGATTCACTCAATTTGGTTTTCTTTTTAAGAGCTTCTATCAATCCTTTTTGTTCTACATTCTCATTCTTGTAATATTTGTATGTAAGTAATGCCATATATAATATGCTTACAAAATCTAAAGGAAGTAGAATGTCATCCTTTCCATTTCCAATTGCTTCATTGAGTCGAGCTTGTAGATAATGTTCCATGGTATCAAAGTCATCATCTAAAGCTTCACTATGAATCATTTTTGAAGTAAGATCTAAATATGCTTCACCCTTTATAAGTAGATTCATGATTCCAATTTTTATGGTGCTTGTTTTTTCCTTTCTAAAGGAGTTATTCATGTTATTGTTTGTTGTATTCTTGGAGGTAGACATCCTTATACCTCCCTAGATTATATTATGAAGTGCTTTGATAGTGCCTATATTTTGTATCTCTTTTAGTATTATGAGATAGGATATTCTAAGTAGTCCACCTTATAACTCCCTAGTTAAGAGATGTGAACTAATTTGATAAAACCTTTCTTAGAATTAGGTTTTGTAGGCTTCCTTATATCTCCCTAATAATTAGAATATGCTTAGTTCACCTTCTAAGTTGATTTTGTAATGTTTTGAGAATAATCAACTTTTAATTTTGCCTTATCTTTCCCAATGAAGTATGCTTTAATAGTTGGATTTCTTTTTGTCTCCTTAGAATGAGTATGAGATAATTTTTACCAATTAATTCCAACTCTATATGTAGGCAATTGATTTGCTTCTCTTTCCAATAGATTAATTTTCTAAATTCCAATTATATGTATATAGTTTGAAGTAGTATGCCTTATATCTCCCTACTTTTTGGAATATTAGAAAATAATGTTATTTGCAATTTAATAATGATTTAATCAAGGTTGACAACCTTATATCTCCTACTTTGAATATTGCAAATATTATATTATGTGTATGCACCTCAATAATTAATTTTTTGAAATATAAACTTGCTTTATTATCTACTAATGCTTGGCTGAATTTGTATTATCCAATGCAATAGTAAACCTTATAAAAATCACCTTATAGCTCCTTTTATATTTTAATAAAAGCAAGTAAATAACCTTAGTAATATGGGTGCATGATATACCTTAGTATGGGCTTCCTTCAATGTATCTTTTGCAGCGTTGTATTCATTGTCCAGCGTTCCTTGAATGGGCATTGATATTGCTTGGTGTTGTTGAGCATTTAATGCTCCTTCATTAATGGATGCTTTATCTGAATCTTGCACCTCCTTGTGTGGACTTTTGACCTCATTGGGTGTCTAATTTTGGCATTGAATCTTCATGTCTTGAATGCACTCTTACACAGTGCTTGCTATGAACATGCTTCCACACCTTGCAGGCTTGATTGCGTGCCTTGCTTTTACTTCATCCTTTAATATTCCTCCAAGTTGGGCACTTTAAATAGAACAAATTCCTTCCAAATTTGGACAAGTGTCACATGGGAGTTACAATGAAGATAGACATTGATATTCTTTCAATGTTCATTCCTTTGTGCAATGAAGACTTAGGTAAGTAACCTCCCCAATGATTTTGTAACTCCTCAAGGTAGGCGTTGGATTATTCCTTGAGCGTTGAGGAATGAGATGGCGCTTAGAGTGTTTGTGCCAAGTGGCACTCAGGGTCTTTGCATGTAGATATTTTCTTTAATGCTCCAAGGATGAATATTATAACCTTCCTTCCTTCGAATTATTTGTTGGCTTGCTTCATTTCTTGGACAACAAGCAATATTTCTTTTTGCACGTTGTTTTGATGAAGATGATGGGTGGCTCCAACTATGATACTCTGAGGTTCTATGGAGCTCTGAATGGCGGTCTTATGGCTGATTTGAGTGCTTCTTCTAGGTGGACGTTCTCTCCAAGCTATGGCCTTGGGTATAGCACCTTTTCCCTTGTTCTCTTATGCTTTCAATGTGCTGATTGAGCACTGCTTTTGTAATGTAGATAATGCCTTTGTAATAGCTCCTTGTACCTTGCTTAATAGTGTTGTCCTATCCACATTGGTAGATGTATATTTTGATGTTGTTTTACGTAGATAAGCACCTTCTAATGTAGACCTTAATGCTATCCTTTTTCCATGTAGATATCGATCGATAATAGCCTTCTTGTGTTGACTTTAATATTGTAGGTGAATGCTTGCTTCTGGGCACTTGATTTGACATGGAGCAATGGTGTCTTTAGGCACCTTGAATCTTGAGCAATATGAGCTCTTCGGTGGCTCTCTTATCTTGCTCAAACTCTGCCCTTATACCTACTGAGATGATGGTCGTGCTTCTTCCTGTAATATAATATCTTTTGTCCTTCTTGAAGGAACAAAAGTGGTGCTTGTAATAGTTAGATTTTTGCACCAATATAATGAACCGAATGTCTCCCTTTCTGAAATGCTCTTTGGATTTTTGATGAGGTGATTCCTTGAGCAAAGTATTGATGCCTTCACTAATTCTTATTAGATAACTAATGTCTAACTTTTTCACTTGGATAATTTAGTAACAATGAATCCAAGCTAATGCACATAATATGCCCCTTTTTTGAAGTAGAAATTTCTGCACTTACACTTTTAATGAAACCCTTAGGGTACCTTGAATCTGAGACTCACCAAGTCTCGATTTGTAGCTTCCTTCAAGGATTTTAATGGTGGCTTTCTTCTCCACTCTCTAATTTGTATTGGTGGCTTCTTTTGACCATGAAATGCTATAGGTTTTGTGCACCAAATAGTGTCTCTAGACACTTTGATAATATGTTGGTTTTGTGCCCTTGATCTTAACAATCAAAAACACAAAATATCTCTCTGAGAGTAACTAGTTAATGAACAACTAGTATAGTGCAATGAATCAATAATACCTTCAACTTAATGCACTTTAAAGGTAACAATAATCTCACCTTATTGCTCCTGTAAATAACCTCTCAAAGTAGTTTCAAATGCACTAATGATCACTACAAATTTCTTAATGTAGTCCTCTTCTCAATAATTAGATAATAGGAAGAATGTATCTAACTCCTATTAATGTGCAGGTAATGAACCTTAACATAAACTATCTTCTGCACTTTCTTTGAGGACTTAAAATGCAACCTTCTATTTTGCAACTTTCGAATTCTAATAAGGTGCTTAATGAAGTTAAGTAGTAATCTAAATTAAGTGTTCAAGTAATGAACCTTTTGCACCTAAGTTGCTTACCTTTGATGATGAATATCTTGATGAGTTGATTCACCAAATTTCTTGTCTGGAATGGTGGTTGCTCATAGTTATGAATGCTTTTAGTCTACTACTCTGAGATTGATTTCAACTTCTCCTTCAGGATCTGGCCTAGAACTCTGAAGTCTTGTAGCTAGTAATGCTATCTTGATTGTTGCCCTTTAGCAGTCAATCTATTCATTGAAATGTTGTCCTTCAAGAACCCTTTCAGTATTTTGTTGTGAATCCAACAAATCTCTATCTCTGAAATGTGCCTTCTTTAGCTATGAAGGGCAATCTCCAAATCTTCTTGGATTTGGTAGGTTTCTTCTATCTGAGTTCTGACTTCAAATAGGACTTTCTTCTCAAGAATCTAGAGGTCTTCACGAATCTTCTCTCTGAATTTTGACAAACTATTTGCCAAATATTTCTCCTTTGGGCTTGTTTTTAGATGGCAATAATTGTCCCAAGTTCTTCCACTATCTTTTGTAGTGAATTTCTCCAATGAGTTCTCCTAGGAACTTCTTTGATGGCTTCTCCAATTTTTGCAATGAGGCTCTCCAAGCCTTTTCCTTGAGACCTCTCCAAGGTCTTTAGTCTTGCAGCTTCTTTGGTCTTCTTGATGAGACCTTTCCTTCAACCTTCAACTACGAAAGTGTTGGCAATGAGATCTTCTTCATGGATCTCTAGAATAGGACTTTTGATAGTCCTTCTCTATCTCTTCCAAGGATGGAAGTTCTTCAATGAGACCTTTGATGGGTCTCTTCAACTTCTTCTAGAGGAAGTCTTTAATCAGCAAAGGAGATCACCAATCTCCTATCTTTCATGGACTCTTCTCTAGAGTCTTCTTCTAGATTCAAGGCTTCTATGGCCTTTTCTTCTATGAATATTTCAATCTAGCAATGGATATCTCCAATCTCCAAACTTCACCAAGACTCTTCTCCTAGAGTCTTTTCTACAATGTCTATTTTTTTGCAACAAAGAACTAATCTCTGCATGAGGAAAGCACATAGACTTTTAGGTAATGAAGGTGAAATCCTTCTCTATCTATTGTAGGAAGTGTCCCAACTTCTTAGAGTTAATTTTCTGCAACAAAAAACTTTAGACAATAGTTAACATGAAAAAATCTAGATCTCTAAATAGTCTTCACTAGTTGATTTGTCAAACTAGTGGAATGAATGTTGAGTCCTAGTCTTCACGAGTTTTTCTACAACTCTATGGAAAGACTCTAGCCAAATGCAATCTCAGAAATTCTGGAACTGAGATTTGCTTCTCCTCTCAATCTCTCTTATGGCTCTCCCTATTCCTATCTAGATCTACCATGGCTCTGATACCACTGTTAGCTTTTTATGGTGTATGCCAAGGGAGAATGCAATCATAGGATATAAAATATGCAAAAATGTAAGATGCTAAAATATGCTATTAATGGAAAGTGACAAAAATGATACAATGCAGTATGGAGGAAATGAACACTCCAGAACTGATGCTAAAGAACTACATTGTATTCCATCACCAATCTATATGGTGATCTACCTAGTATACCTACTACTACCTACAACGATATATAATCACTCACTATGAGGCCCTTTATATAGAAATATGGATTTCTTGGCCAACACTCTACCTAGTTGTACAAGGGGACACCTTGCACATTTACAACTTGCACATAGACACTTGTGCATTTATTATATTACTTGAAGTAACTAGCTAACTACCCCCTAAAGTAATCTACTACTCTAGTTATGTACCAAGGGTGGTACATTTACATGACCCAAATGATGTAATATGTTGTAACACTCTTTAGAATGCACTAAATATCCTTAACGTATCTTATCACCTCAACTTCTTTGCAAGTTGTTTCAACTCTTATTCTAGTGTGCTTTCTTGCATCTCAATGCATGGTGGTTCTTCCTCGATGATGGTAGAACTTCCTCAATGGAAGTGGCACTTCCTATGGTGGTTTGAAGCTAGATTTAGAGAGGTTAGTTCGTCTAAGCTCCTCTCTATGTTTTCTTGGGTATGGTATCCTCATTTGCACCTCATTTTGTCACTTGTGCTACGTAAACCTTGTGTTATTTTTCTTCCCACTTGCACATAATCCTTGCAATGGTGCTATCTTACGTAGACTCCTTCAATGCTATAGGTTTTTTTGCACTGTAATAGATGTTGAATCTAGTGTCTTTGGCACTATATTGGGTGTCTTTAGACACCTTGAATGGATGGATATTGAGCCCTTAGATGGCTCTATATTCTATGTGTTGAAGCTTCTTCTTAAGCTTTATAATATCATCGCTGCATGTTTTAACTTACACCTTGTACTTTGAGAATTTTAAGTCTCCATTTGAATTTTTTTTCATGACTTGAAATGGCAGTTTCCTTCTCTGATATTTAGAGGTTATCTTGCTCCTTTTTGTGGCTTCTCCTCACCATAATATGCTATAGATTTCCTACACTTAATAGTGACTTTTGACATTTCACTTCTACTTTGATTTGTGCACTTAATATTTCTCCTTTGATAAATACTTAATGCACTTTAAAACCTTTAAGAATGACTAGTATAATGCACTATTAACTCATTATTGCTCCTTTAAATGAACTCTTAAAAGTATCTTGAAATATGCACTATAATCAATGCAAATTTCACTTAAGAGTAATATATTATTTGCTTACAATAGATAATATTAATTTTATATTTTAATTTCTCTTAAAATATATCTAACTCCTATTTCTTATGTGCAAGTTTGAACCTTGTAGAAATTAACTTATGCACTACCTTGAAGACTTTAAATTTAAAACCTTTTCCTTGCAACTTTAAACCTCAAAATTGGTGCTAAATAAACTTAATAATAAACCAAATAACTAAAGTTCAAATAATGAACCTTTTGCACCTAAGTTGCTTACCTTTATGACTCTATAGATGTTGGATTTCCTGGTGATTATATTCACCAAAATGCTACTCTGTATTATATGAAATCGCAACTCTTCCCTTTTGTCCAAAATAACTTTTTAACTCACCAATTTACAGCTTTGAAACTCCTCTAACTTGTTGTTCAAAAATTTATTTTGGTGGCTTTAACTCTCCTTCAGGATGCACCTTGAAAATCTGAAACATAGCAGCTATAATTGCTGCCTAAATTGTTACTTCCTTGTTGTCCTCAAATCTGAAATTTTCAGATTGTAAAGCAGTCAATTTCTCCTTTTAAGTGTTTTCCTTGAATATCACAAATATGGAAGGAAAATCCTCCAAATCATAGCTAATATTTTCCTTCAAAAAACCTTCATTTTTCTTCTATAAAACCAACAATCTCCTTTCTCTGAAATAGCCTTCAATGGTAATCTCCAAATCTCTCATATTTGGTGGCTTCTTCTAACTCCTTTCTCTTTCAGCCTCCTTGTTGAATTTTGACTTCAACCTTGGTCTATCTAGTGGACTTCTTCTAAAGAATATGAATGTCTTTATGTATTCACTATTCTCCTCAAAAATTTGGTAAAATCCTTGTCAAATCCTTCTCCTTTTGGGCTTGTTGTTGAATGGCGATAATTGTCCCAAAAACTCCTTTATCAGGAACTTCTTCCTACTAGTAAATTTCTCCAATGAGTTCTCAAAATATTCTTCATTGGGGCTTTCCTAGCCTTCTCCTTCTTTTTCCTTCCAAGATTTCCTTAAGATATCTTCTTTAAGGTCTTCAAAATTTTGTAACTTCTCTTGTCTTCTCAATGAGATCTTTTCCTAGATATCTGAAATCTATTGCTTCTAAAATTTGGAACAGGACCTTTACTAGTCCTTATCTATCTTCAATCTTCCAAAACTATAAGTTTTTCAATGGGACCTCTTATGGGATCTTCAGCTTCTTGAGTTGTTTTCTTCTCCTTCAATCTGCAATCTATAGTCTTCAATATTCAATGGATATCTTCAATCTCCAATATTCTCTTGGACTCTTTTTTGGAGTCTCTTCTTCCTTCAATCTACAATAAGGCTCCTTTGGCCTTTTCCTCTTCTACACTCTTCAGGTCTGCAACTCTTGCAATGGGACCTTTTCCTTAGGCCTCCAAATTTTCAATCTCCAACTTGTTGCTTCAAGTAATGGATTGATTCCAAAGAAGATATTCTTCCTAGATCTTTGTAGGAAGATTCCCAACTTTCTTTGAATCAAATTTTTCTACAAAAAAGTATTAGAAAATATAATGGAGAAAACTTTAAATCTAGAGATTATGAATCTTCACTAGTTTATTTTTAAATCTAATGGAATCAATGTTGAGTCTTAGTCTTCACAATTTTTTCTACAAATCTGTAGAAAGACTCCAACCAAATATACCTTTAGAAATTCTAAAAATAATATTTCCTATCTCCTCTCAATCTCTCTTCTGGCTCTCCCTATTTCCTATCAATCTATCATGTGCTCTAATACCACTATTAGATTTTTATTATTTATACTAAATAACAAGATGTAAAAAGAGCAAGCAATGATAACTATATGATAATGGCACTATAATATGTAGGAAAACTATAAGATAAACTTCGACAATAACTCAAAAATATGCCATTAATGGATGCTCACAAAAATAGTACAATGTATTATAATGGAGGACATAAACACTCCATAATTTCAATGAAAGAACTACATTGTACTCTAACTGCAAATCACTATAGTAAATTCAATCTCTCACACTCACTCATGTTGGAATTATGTTGAATATTTTCCATGTTATTCAGGAGGAGTTAACTCTAAAATGACTTTACACTCTGTAAACATTTCCTCGCTAGGGGTTTAATCTATTTTTAGACCCATATGGGTGTTTTTTAGGTTAACATAATGTCGGCCCATGCTTTTGTTCCCATGCTATTGCAAAACCCCTTCTTGTGTTGTTGGTATATAAATCATCACTTGTATGAGGGTTTGGTAATAAATTTTGCAAGAAATGTAATCGAAAGAAAAAAGTAAGGAAAAGGATATTATTGTATTCAAGATGATCAAATTTATACAATAAGGAAATATTATTTTCTGGGGATTTTCCCAAAATATTTTCCCAGGAGGATAAGTTCTTTTGTAATGTGTTCTTATTCTCTTCTTTTCCTTTGATTCTACAATTACTATTTTTCAAGAATTTGTTTATCTAGGTATTATTTCTCTTCATTCGGTATCAAATATAGGTTTTAGCTTTATTCAAGGAGTAAAGATTTCAACTCTAGGATAAAGTGATTCTTGAGTAAGAGTAGTGTGTGAAAGAATCTAGATGAAGGAAAATGACAAGAAGCACATGGGTAGAGATCAAAAAATTTAGTTGACAAAAATTTAAGTTATGGAAACTCAATATGGAGGATCTGTTGGTGGATAAAGATCAGTGGGTTGCAGTATCAGGAATAAAACCAATAGGAATGACAAATGAGAAATGGATAAATATCGATAAGAAGGCAAGAAGCTCTATTATATTGTGCTTATTTGATTTCGTATTGTTGAATGTATCGACAGAGGCCATGATAAATTTGTTATGAGAAAAGTGGGGAGCACTATATTAGACAAAGTCGCTAGTAAATAAACTCTTTCTTTTAAAGAAGCTATATTCTCTTCGGTTGAATTATGGTGACTTTGTTACTAAACATTTAAACTATTTAAACACTATGGTAAGTTAATTAAACTTTATAGATGCAAAAATATATGAAAATGAAAAGTGTATTACTTTACTTTATTCATTACCTGACTCATGGGATAACTTAGTTATGGCTATCTCCAATACTACTTCTAAATTGAAAGTAGAGGATATATTCATAACATTGCTATCTGAGGAAATGAGATGAATATATTCTAAGGATTATCATCATAAGGATGCATTATTTGTGAGAGGTCACTCTCAATAAAGAAGCAAAAAAAAATTAGGAGAAAGGAAATCAAAATCTAGGGGAAAATATGTTGTTCATAACAAAAGGAAATTTTGGAAGTGTGGTAAAATAGGGCATTATAAAAGAGACTTCAGATCTAAAAAGGTTGATGAAGGAACATCTACAAAAATAAAGACCACAAATGAAGATTCAGGGGACCTATTCGTAGTTGTAGCATGCTCAAGTGAACACCATGACTCATGGTTGATTGACTCATGTGCTTCTTTTTATATGAATCCTCATAGGGAGGGGTTTTTTAAATATGAAAAGATAAATGGAGGTGAAGTCTTCTTGTAAGACAATTCGACATAGAAAATAATAGGTCAAGAAAGAACCAAATTGAGGTTAAAATATTGAAGAGTTAAAACCCTTTTTGGTGTGTTGCATATTCCAAGTTTGGCAAGTAATTTGATATCCATTAGTAAGATGAATGATGAGAGTGTGATTATGGAATTAAATAAGGATAGTTGTAATATGGTTCATGTATGCTTAGTTTTGGCAAGGAGGGTTTGTACAAGAAGTTTATTCAAACTTGAGGTTAGCACTATAAGTATTGATTGCAATAACTCTTCAGTTGTAGAGGAAATGAATACGATAGAAGAAGCTCCAAGTATTCCTGTAGTGAAGACATTATTGTGGCACCAATACATGGGGTAAGTTGGTGTGAAATACCTTCGAACATTGAAAATGAAAGGTATGGTTGAAGGAATTTATGATTGCCCATTAAATTTTAATTTTTGTGAGCATTGTGTTTTTGGAAAGCAAACCAGAGTTAATTTTTTGAGTAGTGCTACAAGATTTGAAGGAATTTTGCATCTAGTTCACAGTGACATGTTTAGACCTACAAAAGTACCATAATTAGGTAAATCCATCTATTTTATTATATTTATAGATGTTTTCTCAAGAAATACCTGAGTATACTTTTTGTTAGAAATATGAGCAAGTTTTGTTGTCATTGATGTCAAGAGTTGTCAAGAGTTTGTTGATTCAATTTTGTCATCATTAAGGTCATCAAGAGGTTTTTCCAAAAGGAAAGGAAAGGTTTAAAGAACTAGTATATAATATCTATTTTTAATATTATATGCCTACAAAGGCCTAAAAGGTTGAAGATCCAAGGAAGGAGAAGCAGGTTTAAAAGGAAGTCCCAAGGAGGGCGAAGCATATTTAAAAGGCAATAATAATATTATAATATTTAATATTATAATATTCCAGGTTACAGGTTGAGGTGAAGAGGATAGGTCCAAGGAGTAATTAAAAATAATTTATTCCTCGCAAGACCCATTGAGCAGGTTGCAAAATATTTAATTTAATTTATTTAAATTTAAATAAATATTGGGCGCCAAAGTTAAAGGATATAATTCAAGTTAATTAATTCAAATTTTTAAATTTGAAATTAATCATTGACGTCAAAGTGCATAAGCCAAAGCATATATAAAGGGGTTAAAAGTATTGATTAAACCATCCATGCACTTTATTCGTATACCCAAAGGCAAAATAAAATGTGTGTTGTTTCATTGAAAGGAAGATGACATTTCGCATGGTTAAAAACCTTTGGTGGATAAGCAACAGTTTAAGTGCATGAGGTGTAACCTAAGTGTATCCAAAATGTTGGTTAGCATAGTTGGTAACTAAGGTAGACTTAAGGCTTTCACAAGTTAAGAGGTTAGGGTTTCAAATCCCTGTGAAGTCATTTTGAGGAGGAAGTCTATTTTGTTTTTTGATCATCGTAATTCGAGGAAGCTTCAAATGGTAGTGCTTGATGGTTTAGCCTCATGTGGGTATGTGGCCCAATGCTTGCCTAGATCTGGCTAGAGTGCAACAATGGCAGTGAGGTCATAAGTTCAAAGCATAGCAAGGCGTGTGTCATTCATTTTGCATGTGGGAAAGGTGTATAATGTATGCATCAAAATTTGTATTTAAATTTAAATTAGTGCCAAGGTTGGGAGCCCATTAAGGTCACGTGAATTTATATAGTGCCTTGAAATTAGGGAGTCATAAGGTATTTAAAAGTTTATATTATTTTGTGTCTTGAAAATTAAATTAGAATTGGAGTAATAAGGATAAATTAAGGGATTCATTTCTTAATATTATTTTTGAGAGATTATAAAGGAAATTGGTCTTTTATACATTGATTGATTTGGAGTTATTAAAGAAAGTTGATTTTTTATGTGTTGAGAAGTATTTGGATAAGTTTGGAGATAATAAGGTGTATTTAAGTTTTGTCAATGTTTATAATGGTAAATTTATTTTGAGGGAAATATTTGAGTGAATATTTTTGCTATCTAACATTTGATATTGGCAAAGAGGTTGATTGTGATTGAGACATTCTATTGCCATAAGAAGACTTTATTCTTCTGGATCTCTAAGAGCATATTCATATTCATCATCACTGAAAACAAATCCATTCATTGTACAACTATTTTCAAGATGACCAAAGTTACCACACCTAAAACACTTGAGAATCATTGGTGTCCTTTTTCTAACAACATCCTTTTCTTCTACCAAAAATAGAATTTATTCTTCTTCAATATCTGAGGACCTTCCATAACTATCACTTGAACTCTTTCCTTTCTTATTTGCATAAAAAATCTTCTTATGCCTTTGGAAAAACTTCTTTCCTTGCTTGCCTTGTCCATCCCTGCTTCTATTTTGATACCTATATTTTCTTGCTTCTCTGTTATTATGATCTTGTTTCTCATCACCACTGCTATTTCCAGTTTTTGGATAATCAGTTGCATAGTGACCATATTTACCACATTTGAAATATGTTAAATGTGATTTCTTACTAATTTTGTACCTTTGTGCTTTCTTGTGTCCTTGTTCCTTTTGCCATAGTTTACTTCTTCATCACTGGATAACTCATTACTTGAATCTGACTTCTTACCCTTTTTCTTCTTTGTGACTTTAAATTTTGATTCTTTCTGGGGAATAACCTCCTCTTTTATTCTCATCTCAAAAGCTGCAAGAATTCCATGTAACTCATCCCTTGTCAAAAGTTCAATATCTTTTGACTCTTCTATGGATGAAATATTTTCACTATACCTCTTAGTTAGTGACCTTAAATTCTTGCGACAAACATTTGTTTCTTCAACTCTAAACCCAAGTTCTTGCATGGAGTTGACAACCTCATCCACACGAAGTAGATATGTAGCAAAATTTTCCTCATCCTTCATATTTAGATCTTCAAATATTTTCTTATGATTTAGCAAATTTTCCATCTTGACCTTTTTGTCTCCATCATATATACCTTTCAACTTATCCCAAATATTTTTTGCTGATGTGTAATGCATAATTTTTATAAAATCTATTTCATGCAAACATTTTAAAATTCCATTCATTTCATTTGAATTATCTAGTTGTAGGAGTTTACCATCTTTATCTGTAGGTGGAGTATCTGGTTGTATGTATCCATCCTTAAATGCTTACCATATTTTATTCCCTAGTGCCATTAGGTGAATTTTCATTCTCACACTCCAAAATGCACCATTGTTTCCATAAAACAATGGTGTCGTATTCCCTAAAGATCCATTCTGAGAATACACGTGTTCTTGTAAGCTTTTACTTCAAGCTATTAAACTCTTTCAAAGGAACCCGCTTTGATACCAATTGAAAAACACAAGCTTATACTGAGAGGGGGGTGAATAGTATAAGACCACTTTTTAATTTTCTTTTCTTCAAATAATATTATCCAATATATCAATGGAAATATCAACAACAATAATCAAAGCAATGCACAAATCACCACACACAATAGAGGTACCAATTTAATGTGGTTCACCCAATGTTGGCTACTCCATGGAAAAAATATTTCACTAAAATTTTCTCAACAAATATTTTTGGGAATCCTTCCCTATTACAATATTTATGGACCTCTGTCTAAAGGAGACACCAATCCCCCAATCAATTTCATGGTTACCTATCCAAAGGAGACATCAATCCCCTCAACTAGTTTGTGGATATCTATCCATAGGAGAACTCCTTATCCTTTGCTCTAGTTGGTGATCATATAAAAGACTACTACCTCCATTGCACTGGCTTGTAGATCTCTGTCCATTGAAGACTCCTGTCCTCACTCAGAAGACCTCTATCCTCATTGCCCTGGTTTATGTATCTCTATCCATTGGAGACTATTATCCCATGCTCTATCACCTCCAAAGCTTACTCTTAGTTGTGCTCAATCTCTGTCTCAATTTGTAATAAACACAGTCCTTTGATCTAGCATAAATTTGCTCACTCTCTATCTCAAATATGCACTAAACACAATCCTTTGATCTAGCATAAATATGCTCAATATTTATCTTAAATCTGCACTAAACACAGTCCTTTGGTATAGCAAAAATCTGCTCAATATCTATCTCAAATCTATCCTCAAGCCTTAACACAAATCTTGATCCAATCACTAATCAACTCTACTAGATTTGCCTCAAACCTTAACTCAAGGTTTGACCAAATCAATAAATCAACTTTTCTCTCAAGTATTCTCAAATACTTATCTCAAATATGCTCACAAGTTCTCTATGGAACTTTCTCAATCTGATCTCAAGTCTTCACCAAGACTTTCCTCTAATCTATCCATAAGTTCTCTCTAGAAATTTCTCAATCTGCTCAACAAGTCTTCACCAATACTTGTCTCAAATATGATTGTAAGCTTCCACAAAATCTCACACAAATATATCCTTAAGCTTTCACAAAATCTTCCACAACTCTGCCCTTAAGTCCCTTCTAGGACTTACTCTAATCAGCTAAAAAATCTTGCTAAAATTTGTCCTTAAGTCCACTCTAGGACTTACTCAAATTAGCTCACAAGATTTCACAAAATCTTTCTAAACTCTGTCCTTAATTCCACTCTAGGACTTACTCAAATATGCTCACAAGCTTTCACAAAAGCTTATTCAAATCAATTATAAAACTTGCATACAAAACTCAACTTAATATTTTTAGAAAACCTCTTCAATCACACAAACAAGTTTCACTTAGAATCTTGTTTGACCATATAAACATATAAATAATGGTAAGAGACTCAATATGTTTCACACTCACAAAACATTCAATCAATTCCAAAATCTCTTTCAAATCAATTTAGAATAAAGAACAATTTGTTTTGTAGAACTTGAACTATCACTCCAATACTTTCAATCAATAATGCTCATCAAATTCAACCAACCATTCACTCAATGAAATAAAGCTTACTTACAAATCCTAAACAAGTGTTTCATAATGCTTTCAACAACTCACGTTATGGAACTCAAACCTTGACTCAAGATAATTCTAAATTTACATGATAATGATACTCATGTTATTTCACAAACCCTAACTCAGATAGTTCTCAACTTCTCATAACAATGATACTCATGATTTGTCACAAACCCTAAATCAAGATAGTTCTCAACTTCTCATAACAATGATACTTATGTTCTTTCACTAACCCTAGTTCAAGATAGTTCTCAATATCATATAACAATGATACTCATGATCTTTCAACGTTCACAAATCATGTATATTAAAACTCACTCAAATATTTTCAATAATGAGAAGCTAAAGCCTCACAAAGGTCAAAATGACACTTGATTATGCCCTAAATGCAACAAAGAAGCAAACAAGTGCCTAAGAAAAATGTTTTCTCATTGGGATTCAAATATGGATCAACCTAGTAGTGAATATACTCAAACATTTTGTATAACCAACTATGAAATTTGCACCATGGGTACAAATATGGATACAAACCTATAGAATTCTCCATTTATATTTTCTAAAGGCATGCATTTGATTAAGAAAAAAAGGGATGCATGTGATTTGAATTGAGAATCACTTCTAGAAATCATCCATGTTTTTTTTTGTTAAAGAACAAGGGGTTGTACTCAGGCCCCCCACCCTTGACAAGCCACAACTCTCCCATTTAGAGCTTGAGAATTTATAATCAGATTCAATTCTCATCTCAATTGAGATGCTATAGCTAGATACCTACATCATTTTTCATAAAATGTATGAATTCTTGATTTTCATTTTTTGGATCTTCTTCAATTTTATGTGTGAATACAAATATTCTATAATTCAACATCCTTCTTGACATTTTCCTACAAAAGCCTTCACAATACCAAAATTCCATCTCTACTATCTATGCATTGCATCTTAGTAGAGTAATATTTCCAAAACATCTCACTATCAAAGTTTGCTTTACTAGATCTAGATTGCTAGTTTCCTTCCTGAAACATAAGTACAACCACAAAATTTGTAAAAAATATTTTATTAGAAAAGATATTAATGTTATAAAATAAAGCAAATATTACCAATGAAAAATATTAGAGTAAATCTCAGTCATTATTGTATTCAAGCAGTCAACATTTTCTTGTCAACTTTAGCTAAACTTACTACTTCCTCTAACCATGGAAAAAATAATTTAACTTCATGATCCTCAATTAAAATCCCTCTATTGGCTAACCTATCTGCATATTTTTTTCCTTCCCTTAATGTATGTGTAAATATGATTTCTTCAAACTCTATAGCAAGGTCTTGAATTTCCACAATTATCTCTTGTATATTCCATGGAGACTTTTCTTTCCTCAAAATTGTATTTATTACTATGAGTGAATCACCTTCCATCCATACTATATTATATTTCATTTATTTGTATAGTTTTAATCCTTCCAAAGCTACCCAAGATTTAGCTTCACTATTTTTCTTAAATCCACTATTGAAAGCATAATTAGACAAATATCTTCTTTATTATTTCTAATTATTCCTCCTCCTCTTATTGGTCCTGGATTTCTTTTAGATGCTCCATCAAAATTCAATTTTATCAACTCCACATCTGGTGGTTTCCACTTTATATTTTTTATCTCTTTTTTGTTTCTCTTATACCCAACATCATAATTCCATTTGATGACCTGACTCCATCTATCAATGCTCTTTGCTTCCAAATTAGGGATTGGATGAGTTGATAGGGTTGGTTGAATCAACTAAACAAATATTCCTTTTCATTACAAAGTATTGTATCTTTGGATATATCCCAAATTGTCTGTAAAGCCTCACTTTTAAAAGTGCTCTGACATTTCTCTAACCATTATTAAATTCTTCTATTCAACACTGTGCATTGGCCAAACATATTAAGAATCCATTGCCATAGATTCCATACTATTGAGTAGTGTCCTAAGATATGGTCTATACTACCCTCGTTCCTCTTACAAAGAACACATTGTGATGGGCCATGAAAACCTATTTTTATGAGATTATCCCAAGGTAAAATTATTATATGACCTACTAGCCAAACAAAAAATTTAACTTTAGGAATGCTCAAGTTATTCCAAATATCTCTCCATATTCTTGTGATATTTCTATTATGTTGGTGCTTTACATTATACCCACTTCTTGTTGTGTATTATCTTGAGCTATTCAACTCCCAAATTAGCTTATCCTTGGCTTACCTCAAAATAATCACTATTGCTATCTTTCTGTTCAACTGCGTCTTAGCATCAATGTCTTGTATACTTGTAAATTTTTTTTCTTTCCAATCATCAATGTCTTGTATACTTGTAAAAAAATCTTCTTTCCAATCATCAATGTATTGTATACTTGTAAAAAAATATTATTTCCATTTGTATCTTCCTTCCTTATCCTTGTACATTATGTTTGGAACCCTATCACCATATTTATCTTGAAGTAATCTTATCCATAATTTCAAAAATTGAATATAGATTGAGTGGTTTTTTATCACACCAACTATCCATCAAAATATAAATATTTTATCTAGTTCCAACCACCCATATTAGACCTTTAATCACTAGATCAATAGATTTTTTAAACCGTTCCATAGAGTAGAACCATTTGGAAGTGAGAATGCAGTAAATATTAAGCTTGGGTAATTGAGATCAATATACTTAGAAGAATTCTTGCCCATTGTCTTTGAATCTCTTTGTACAATGTCCAAATTACTTTTTCCCTGAGAGCTAAGTTTGCATCCTTAAGAAATCTTAAACCAATACCTCCCCTAGTTTTATCATCATACACCTTACTCTATTTCACCAAAGGAAATTTCCTTTTATCATGTAAACCTAACCACAAAAAGAACCATATAATATAGATTAAACTTTTTTCTATTGATTTTGGCATAGTATACAAGGATATATAATAAGTTAGAATGATCTGTAAGACTGATTTAATTAGTTGCACTTTTCTTGCTAATGATAACCATCTACCTTTCCATGCCAATAGTTTATTTTGAACTTTACTAATAATTGGATTCCATAATTCTATCCTCATTCTCCTCTGAAATAAGGGCATCCCTAGATAAGTTGCTAGTAATTTTGCCTCCTCCATTTAAAGTAAGTAAACCATCCACCTTGATTCTATCTGGGGTGTTTAGGAAGTAAATCTTAGATTTTGTCTTCTTAATTCTCTACCCTGATGCTTTTTCGTATTCCTTTAATAACCTATTCAAAGCTCTAGCCTCATTTTTTCTTGCCTTCTTAAAAAGGTTGTATCATATACAAATTATTGATGGCTAATGTTGTAGATGTTATTAATAACCTTAAGACCACTTATCAACCCATATTTATTAGCATTATTCAATTTCCTACCCAAAACCTCTACCATAATAATGAACAAATATGGTGATAGAGGATCTCCATGTCTAAGACCTATCTTGGCTTTAAATGATTATGTTACTAACCCATTTACCAAAACTAAATATGAAACTATAGAGACACAAAATTTAATCCATCTAACCCATTTATTACCAAATATAAACTTTTCTAATACTGTAAAAAGAAAATCCCATTTAACCCTATCATAGGATTTACTCATATCAAGTTTTAAGTTCATTGCTCTCTCTTTTCTTGGAGCTGCTGAATGCATAAATTTATTTTTTGATTAAAGGTTGCGAAATGGGTTTTTTAAAGGGCCTCAACCCTTTTACAAACTAAAATAAATATCTAACATTAAGCTCCCAAGACTAGTCCAAATGAATTGAAACTAAGGCTACTAAATTAGATACAAAACATGCAACCTTACACAAACACCATTACTTAGTAAACACACTGAACGAGTAACCTTTGAAAGGCCAAAAATTCAATTTTAGAAGGTCCCCCCCTATATTTTGCCACCAAGATTGAGAAATGCTAACCGATATGGGATCTTCATATTGTTCCTCACTAAGAGCTGGTTCTCTATGCACAGACCCTTGATATTATAGGAAATGATCATTTTTTTGATTTGGTTAGATGTTTCTTCTTTCCCAAATTAAGGGTCAATTATGTTCCAGTAGCTACATCCCCAACCATTTCCCTTTGTCTAATTTTATATTGTGAAGGTTTGCCATGCTTGGGATCATAACCTACATCTGCCCCTACGTTCCTTGAACTTCTGGTAATTCTATTAGGGTTGCCTTGGTCCTTCATAGATTTTTTTACCTCTAGGAGATTTATCACCCACTCTCTCACCTCCCTCCACAAGTGGACTATTGTTTATATTTTAAGTTACCATCATAGTGATATTTTGTTCATGTTTTATTTTCATAATTTGAGTTTCTTGATATTTTTCCTCTGTTGAGTATTGAAGGCTCATTCAAAATGGTTTTGAATAGTCAACTCATTCAAAATAGAGAGGGGATTCTTAGGATGTTGACTTACCTTTATCACTTCTTCCAATATTTTACCTTCTTCTCATGCATTCTTCTTCGAATGTGATGGGGGATCCACCTCCTCCCTTCTTCCCCTGCATCCTGGATTAAAGTTCCTTCGTAACCATATTTTTTTCCTATGGTCTTATTTGGTTGCCAACCATGATTATGAGCCTAGATCCTTTTATTTGGACAATCATGGCTAAGGTATCCTATTATTTGGCACAAGCTACACTTCATAGATAGGTTTTCATATTCACTAGTTTCATTCCATTTCCTAAAAATTGAAAACAATTTGATAGTTGTGGTTGGAGGCACTTCCATATTGATGTTCACACACAATTGCATATGGATAAGTCATGACCTTGCCATCGTTTTAGGATAAATTGCTATCAATTGTCCTATATTTCATGGAATTCCCTCAAATATGTCCTCATGCCAATAGTGGATTTGAAGCCCAAAAAACCTAATCTAGATCAAATATTGGTTTATGCTTTGCGTGTTCAGGTTAAAATTCATCATACATAACTTAAAAAAGAGACTGCGACACCTAAAAAACTAGGGCCCCTACTGGAGAATTCATTCCAAATCCTCCTTGCAATTAAGTCAGACCAATTTTTTTTTTTGGGCATTTACCATGATATCCATGTGCCCCAGAGGGTTTCATTTCTCTATTGCCCATTTTCGTATAACATATAGTTTAGGTCTTACCTCAAGGAACTTACCAACCATACATTGGTTGCCTTGAGCTGTAGCCATTTTTCTAGCTCAAAAGGAATTACCAATCTCTCATCCATCAAAGATAGATTAAAATTATAATTAGGGGCTTTCTGTTTTCCTTTTATTGCATGCAACCAAGATCTTGCCCTAGGATCAAAAGGCTGATTTTGAACTCCGATAGTCTACTCATATCTCATCCTAGTAGCATTCAAAATTATCTACCCTAGGATTTCCTACCTGATTGTCCAAAGACTTGAACCACTGCTCCTTGTCATATTATTCCATCCTTAAAATCTCCAAGACTCCTCAAGAAAGAGCTTAACAAAATCCTATTAGAACTATAGAATTATTGGATCTACTAGTTAGAACTATAGAAACCCTATATATATCAATTATAACTGTAAAAACCTTGGACCTACCAATTAAAATTGTAGAAAACCTAGATCTGCTGGTTAAAATTGTAGAAACCTTGGATTTGTCGATAGAATTGTAGAAACCCTATATTTTTTGATTAGAACCTATCGGTTAGAACTGTAGAAACCTTGGATCCATTGAATAGAATTATAGAAACCTTAGATTTATCAATAGAATTTTAGAAACCCTAGATATGATAGTTAGTATTATAGAAACTTTGGATCTATCGATTAGAACTATAGAAACCCTAGATTTATTGGTTAGAGTTATAGAAACTCTAGATCTATTGGTTAGAACTATAGAAACCTTGGATTTATTGACAAAATTGTAGAAACCCTAGATTTGCTGGTTAGAACTATAGAAACCCTAGATCTATTGGTTAGAACTATAGAAACCTTGGATCTATTGATATAACTAATTTTTTCAATCTTTTTTTTCTTTATTTAAATGTATAACTTCTTGAGCTACTATGTTGCCATCCAAAATCTATCTTGCTTTCAAAATTTTTTTTACTCTTTTGAAATAGTTTTATTTAATAGAGGTCTTAATCGATTTGCCATAACTTTGGAGATAATATTATATGCCATATTACATAGGCTTATAGGCCTAAATGAATCAAATAATTTTGCATCCTTCTTTTTAGAAATTAGGATAAGATATGTTGCATTTAATTTATAAAGAATGTATTGTTTTACCCTAGAATCTTCCATTACCACCAATAAATAATCCTTTCCTATATCCCAATTATGTTGATAGAATGCTATTGAGAGCCCATACAGACATGAGGATTTATCCTTATCAAAAGAGATAAGAGCTAAATGAACTTCTTCCAAAGTAATAGGGTCCATTGGTTTCCTATTGTTTTCATTTGTTATAATTGAATGCATTTCTTGTAAAATTTTATCATTAATAACTTCAAACTCTTTTGATCCTAGAATATTCTGGTAAAAAACCTTACCTCCCTTATGATGCTAATCTCTATACTATAGCCATCCTAAGAAAAACATTGTATTTTTATCTCCTTTTAACCAAGTCTATCTTGATTTTAATCTCCAAAATTTCTCTTTCTTACTCAAAATATTATGAAAATTACTAAGCAACTTCCTTTCCTTTGATCTTGGATTATTATGATCACCTCTTTGTAATTTTAAAAGTTTTAGTTATTCTTTCTTCTAAAAAATATTTCCAGAAGTGTTCTTCCATTCTTTTAATCTAGATGTCATTGATTTAATTTGTTTTGGAAGTGTATACAACCTACTATTTCCTAAATAATTCCACATTTGTGCTATCATATCAACAAATTGAGGATGGTCTTCCCACATTTTCTCATATTTAAAATATGATCTTTTTTGAATTCACTTACCACCATTTCAAATCTTAATGGCTAGTGATCCAAACTAATCCTTATCAAGATACTAATTTTAGCACAAGTCTCTTCATCTAGCCAATGATATGAGAGTACACTAATATCTAATTCTTATGCTATTAGGTTATGGCCTCTCGTATTGTTGGTCCATGTATAGTTGTCTTCTTCAAACTCAACCTCCCATAGATTACTATTTTGAATAAAAACTAAGAAATTTCTCATTATTTGTGTTAATTTCCTAATTGCCCCGAAAATTTCATCCAGGTTGGTAATGGCATTGAGATCTCATATGATCATGAATTGGGTTTCTTGGTCTTTACTTCTCATAAAGGCTTAAATCCCACTCCATACTTCTAATCTATCTAACTAAGTTGTAGGTCCATAGACATTGATAAGGATGAAACAAATATTTGCAAAGTAACAAGTGACTAAAGAGGCTATCCAATTCCTAGTTTTATGAATGGTTACATAGGAGGTTCTAATAGGATTCCAACATGTTAGAATTCCCCTTGCCACTCCTTCAGAATCCATAACATCCCATTCATATCTTGCCCATATTGCTTTCATAGTTTTGGAAACTTCTTCCTTTGTCATTTTAGTTTCATAGATACAAAGAATATATGGTTTCTTACTTAAATAAATGTTCCTAATACACATTTGCTTTGAGGGGGCATTAGCACCCCTATACTCCATGAGATGGTAATCATATCTCATTAGAGGCTACTAGCCCCACCTATAAATTACCAGTATCATTTTATTGTTTAGTAAAGAGAAGTTCAACCAAATGATGAGGACATAATTTAGTCCTTGAATTAGTTTTATTTCTAGGATTACTATTGTTTTCTAGCTAGGCATATTATTAGATAGATATATTTAGCATATTATTGCCAACCTATGTACCCACGTGAAGCTTCTACAAGCTCACGTAGGATTGTTTGTTGAGAGCTTAGTTGGCATTAGCTTGTTGTTAGCTTAAGTACGAAGGTTAGTTTATTTGTTAGCTAACTTTAGCCTAAGATTCCATAATTTGTTAGTTGTTATAGTGATAGCTAGTTGGTAGATAGATATTTTATCCTAGTATCCAAATTTAGCAGGCAGATGATTGTATACCTCTAATGCTTATTTAAGCATCTATGATAATAAAATTTGTAGTTTGGTTTTTGAATCCTTTGCATTGGTATCAAAGTCTGAGATCAGGCTTGTGGAAGGACTCTTAGTTTACATAGGAAGCTTTTGTTTCTAGGAATAGGTGCTCAAATTCCTAAAAAACTCTCATAAAATTCTTAATTGTAGGTTCCAAATTGGCCCTCCCTTAGTTTTATCGAGTTAAAGCCACAATCCCATGCAAAAATCTTACAAAATTGGCCCTCTGAGAACTCTAACTTCTCCATTTAGGAGTTAAAACTAATATTTTAATTTAAAATTTATATTAAAATTTTATTAATATTATTTTTAAAGTCCAATTTGGGTTGTTTCCTACCCAAATTGTTGATGTCACTAGCTAGCACTAGCCTTTGGCAATGACCAATCTTAGGCAACTTGCCTATCGATCAGCTACCAACGATCAACCACTAAGGCCAACCATTGGAAAATAACCCCAATAGGTCAAAATTTTGGCCATCCTACCAGCCTTCACCTACATACTCCCTTCTTCTTGATGGCATCTTGATAATGTCCTTCCCTATAGCGATATATTGATGATGTCTCAATGATGTCCTTCCCTCTAACAACATCTTGAAGGTATCTCAATGATATATTCCCCTCTAGCGATGATATCACAACCTCTCGATAAGGAACTGATACTACATCACCAACCAATTAGGCCATGTGTCAGCCAAGATCCATCTTCTTGATGAATAGAGGCCCTAACTAAGTTTTTTGGTGTAGCACCAGCTAGTTTTGGTACTCTTCTGATGAAAACAATCATTCTTGTCAGACTTTTAGTACATCACTTGAAAAATATTATGGACATTATCCCACATGTGAGGTATCTTGGACTAAATAGAAATTCAAAAATACCCTTGAAAAGTAAGGTAAACAACCAACCTAGCTGGTTGGCCATTCCACCTGGTTTAATTCTTATTGTTTGTGGTAATTTAGTGATTATTTGGTGCATGTTTGAATTTTGACCATCGATTGCTCCTTAGATTGATATGTGGCTTGAAACTAGTTGAAGAAAAGTATTTTTGTTGTTGTTTTTTAATCATTCTATGTAGGTTTATCCCACATCACCTATGTGGGAGCTTGCCTTGGTGTTTATAAGAGGTGTAGTGTCGAAGAAGAGATATCTAGCCGATAAAGCTGGCTAAATCCTGCTCACCATTAAATAGTTGATCCATTGTTAATCGTGTTGATCATTTTTGTTGTTGACCTACTTAATCTACCACCATTGAACTTGTTGGTTCTACCATTGACTTGCCAAGAAAACCTTATTGTTTTGAATTAATTAACAATTTTATTAATTAATTCATTATTTTTTTTGATTTTGGTGCCTAAGGAGATAATTTTTATTTTTATTTTAACCACTTTCTACCCTTAAAAAACTAGAAAATTTCCTGGTAGAGGCATACAATTTATTTCTCTTGGACATAGGAATCAAATTGTGAAGAAGTGGAAAAATTGTAGGCCTTAAATATCTTGTTTCTATATTTTGAAGGTAGCTTCTTGATAGGATCATAGTTGCACTTCTTTTTTATCCACTTTTGTATTAGCCTAGAAGAGGCTAAACTTTTGTAACTCTTCGACTTTACTTTTGTAAGTGCTTGACATTAGTGCTCTTTTGTCAAAGCTCATTTCTGTATTAGCCTAGGAAAGACTAATATTTTGTAAAGTCTTGGCTTATACTCAATCTCAAATGACATCAGATTTAGTAGATCAAATGGCTATTTTAGCTGTAGTAGTCAGTATATTAGCCAATAAATTCTAAGAGATTATAGTCCAAAATGCTCTTGAAGTTAAAGTCTACAACAATGATCTCAATATTAAAGCAAAAAATGAGCCCAAACTTATGATGGGTCTAGGAATATTGATGTCCTAGATACCTAGATATTGGACATGGAGACTTGGTTCTCCTATATTGAGGTTCCTGATGATGAAGAAGTGCCTTTTTATAAACTCAAGCTATCAATGTTAACAAATCTCAGAATAAGGAAATGGTCCTATTGAAGATGAATCATAAAGGAATGAAGATGATCCTAAAAGCAAAGGAATAGAAGCAAAATAAAAGTAAGGAGAAGTTGATCTTGAGGGTGAGTTTATCTCTTCCCTATATGCATTAATAAATGTAAGAAATCAGAACTCAAAACTCAAGCTTCAATTCTAAAAATGTTATGAAGAGAAAGGAAAGCTTATAGAAGATCTAACCAACTCAATAGCTAATATAATGAGATTTAAAGAGATGTTATAGGCAAAGGTTTTAGAATGTGAAATATTAGAGCATGAGGTAGCTTCACTAAGAAGTAAAAGAGTCTAAAAATAAACTACACAGGTTTGGGAGAAGCTCAAAGAACTTAGATAAGATTATCAAGGTACAAATACCTTCATCAAACAAAATAGGACTTGGTTTTGAAGAAGAATATAGAGGACGAGGAGAGGAGTCAATATCAAGATCCAAAGAAGAAGAAGATTTAGAAGAAGAGAGTGTAAGAGAGAGTGATAATTCTAAGGATAATTTGGACAATAGAAATTTCAACAAGGGAATGAACAATGCACAAATGAGGAATATATGGAATAGGAAACAACACAGGGTATAAGAGACTAAGAGACCAATGGGGTCAAGGTAAGGTTTCTTCAATGGATGTTGCTTCTCATATCACAGGTTTGGTCACAAGGCTTTGTAGTGTAGGACACATGAAAGACAAGAATATGGAAATTTCATAAATGGGCATCTCTTTCAAGGGTATTGCTACTCTTGTAATCACTTTGGTCATAAGGCAGTAAATTGTAGGGTTCATGACAGGAATGGATATGGCTTCACTAGGAGGAACTTAAAAACATTTGCACCTTCAAGGAACTGCAACGTTAAGTGTTATAAGTGCAATAATGTTTGGCATATAGCCAAGTGGTGTAGAGAAAAATTTCCAAAGACAAGCAGGAACAAGAACATTCAGAGGAATCAGAAGGATCAGTTGAGGAAGAGGGTGGACAAAGGTAAATATCAGTGTATGCTGGGAGTAGAGATCCTCCCACGCCAAATTTAACCACCTCAAAGAGAGGAGGTGGGGGAGGGACCAAGCTAAGAGTATTATTCTTAGCCCCAAGCCCCAAATATGGCCATTTACCATTGATGACAAAGAGGGAGAGATTTGAGTTAGGGGGAGAGCATTCAATCAGGGGGAGCAGAATTAAAATGGTAAAAGAAATGGTAAAAATAAAATGGGTTGCCATCAATGACAAAGGGAGATATTTTTGGAAATATGAGCAATTTTTGTTGTCATTGATGTCAAGAGTTGTCAAGAAATTTTTGATTCAATTTTGTCATCATTAAGGTCACCAAGAGGTTTTTCCAAAATGCGAAGAAAGTTTTAAAGGACTAGGATATAATATCTATTTTTAATATTATATGCCTACAAAGGCCTAAAAGGTTAAATATCCAAGGAAGGAGAAGCAGGTTTAAAAGGAAGTCCCAAGGAGGGTGAAGCAGATTTAAAAGGCAATAATAATATTATAATATTCCAGGTTACAAGTTGAGGTGAAGAGGACAGGTCCAAGGAGTAATTAAAAATAATTTATTCCTCGAAAGACCCATTGAGAAGGTTGCAAAATATTTAATTTAATTTATTTAAATTTAAATATTTTAACCTAAAGGTTAAAATTTAAATTTAAATAAATATTGGGCACCAAAGTTAAAGGATATAATTCAAATTAATTAATTCAAATTTTTAAATTCAAAATTAATCACAAACATCGAAGTGCATAAGCCAAAGCATATATAAAGGGGTTAAAATTTTTTATTAAACCATCCATGCACTTTATTTGTATACCCAAAGGCAGAAGAAAACGTGCACTGTTTCGTTGATAGGAAGAAGACATTTCGCGTGGTTAAAAAACTTTGGTGGGCAAGCGATGGTTTAAGTGCATGAGGTGCAACCCAAGCGTATCCAAAATATTGGTTAGTGCAGTTGGTAACTAAGGCAGAGTTAAGGCATTCACAAGGCAAGAGGTTGGGGTTTTGAATCCCCACGAAGTCATTTTGAGGAGGAAGTCTATTTTGTTTTTCGATCACCAAAATTTGAGGAAGCTTCAAAGGGGAGCGCTTGAGGGTTTAGGCTCATGTGGGTGAGTGGCCCAACAACTTCCTAGCTCTAGCTAGAGCGCAACGATGATAGCGATGTCAAGGGTTAAAAGCGCAGCAAGGCGTGCACCATTCATTTTGCATGTGGGCAAGGTGTATAAGGTATGCATCAAAATTTTTATTTAAATTTAAATTAGCGCCAAGGTTGGGAGCTCATTAAGGTCACACGAATTTATATAGCACCTTGAAAGTATGGAGTCATAAAGTATTTAAAAGTTTATATTATTTTGTGCCTTGAAAATTTAATTAAGGTTGGAGTAATAAGGATAGATCAAGGGATTCATTTCTTAATATTATTTTTTAGAGATTATAAAGAAAATTGGTCTTTTATACATTGATTGATTTGGAGTTATTAAAGAAAGTTGATTTTTTATGTGTTGAGAAGTATTTGGATAAGTTTGGAGATAATAAGGTGTATTTGAGTTTTGTTAATTTTTGTAATGGTGAATTTATTTTGAGGGAAATATTTGAGTGAAGATTTTTGCTATCTAACCTTTGAGATTGGCAAAAAGGTTGGTTGTGATTGAGACAGGTTTTGAGGTTAAATCTCCATCAAAACTAAAGCTATGGGCATATCATCCTTGTGAGTAAAATTTTGCTTTGTTGAAATTTGTGAAGTGCAAAGTTGGAGTGAAAATTATTGTTTGATAAGCATTGTTGGAAATGTTTGAGTGAGTTTTAATGTGCATGATTTGTGGATGTTGAAATATCATGAGTATCATTGTTATATGAGATTGAGAACTATATTGAACTAGGGTTAGTGAAAGAACATGAGTATCATTGTTATGAGAAGTTGAGAACTATCTTGAGCTAGGATTTGTGAAAAATCATGATTTTTTTATGAGAAGTTGAGAACTATTTGAGTTAGAGTTTGTGAAAGAACATGAGTATCATTGTTATGTGAATTTGGAATCATCTTGATTCAAGGTTTGAGTTCCATAGTGTGAGTTGTTGGAAGCATTGTGAAACACTTGTTTAGGATTTGTAAGCAAGATTTGTTTCATTGAGTGAATGGTTGGTTGAAGTTGATGAGAATTATTGATTGAAAGTATTGGAGTGATAGTTCAAGTTCTATGAAACAAATTGTTCTTTATTCTAAATTGATTTGAAAGAGAGTTTGGAAGTGATTGAATATTTTGTGAGTGTGAAACATATTGAGTCTCTTACCATTATCTATATGTTTCTATGGTCAAACAAGATTCTGAGTGAAACTTGTTTGTGTGATTGAAGAGGTTTTCTAAAAAGATTAAGTTGAGTTTTAGATGCAAGTTTTGTAATTGATTTGAATAATATTTTCTTAAAGCTTGTGAGCAGATTTGAGTAAGTCCTAGAGTGGACTTAAGGATAGAGTTTAGCAAGCTTTTGTGAAATCTTGTGAGCTAATTTGAGTAAGTCCTAGAGTGGAATTAAGGACAGAGTTTAGCACACATTTTGAGCTGATTTGAGTAAGTACTAGAAGGGACTTAAGGATAAAGTTGTGGAAGCTTTTGTGAAAGCTTAAGGATAGATTTGTGTGAGCTTTTTTGGAAGCTTACAATCAGATTTGATACAAATCTTGGTGAAGACTTGTTGAGCAGATTGAGCAAATTCTAGAGAGGACTTGTGGACAGATTAGAGGAAAGTCTTGATGAAGACTTGAGAGTAGATTAAGCAAATTCTAGAGAGAAATTATGAGCAAATTTGAGGTAAGTCTTTGAGAATACTTGAGAGCATAGTTGATTGATTGATTTGTTCAAACCTTGAGTTAAGGTTTGAGACATATCTAGTAGAGTTGATTAGTGATTGGATCAAACTTTGTGTTAAGGCTTGAGGATAAATTTTATACAGAGACTGAGTAGATTTGTTCTAGACTGAAGGATTGTGTTTAGTGTAGATTTGATATAGATATTGAGCATATTTGTGCTAGACCAAAGGATTGTGTTTAGTGCATATTTGAGACAGAGAGAAAAATTATGCTAGATCAAAGGACTATGCTTAGTGTAGATTGAGACATATATTGAGCTGAACTAAGAATAAGCTTTGGATATTATAGAGCATAGGATAGTAGTCTCTAGTGGATAGATATCCATCAGCTAGGGTAGTGATGATAGAGGTCTTATAAGTGAGGACAAGAGGCTTTAGTGGAAAGAGATCCACAAGCCAATGTAGTGGAGGCAGTAGTCTTCTATAGGATCACTAGCCAGAGTAGGGGAGGAGTTCTCCTATGGATAGAGATCCATAAATCAATTGAGGGGATTGGTGTCTCCTATGTATAGGTATCCATAAACTTGATTAGGGGATTGGTGTCTCATTTGGACAGAGGTCCATAAACATTGTAATAAGGAAGGATTCCCAAGGATATTTTTTGAGAAAATTTTAGTGAAATATTTTCTTCGTGGAGTAGCCCACATTGGATGAATTACATTAAATTGGTGTCTCTATTGTGTTAGGATTAAATAAAAAAACACAAGAAATAAAATGCAAAAATAAAAAAACAAAAAAAATAATGCAATACACAATAGACACAGATTTATTTGGTTCACCCAATGTGGGCTACTCCATAGAGAAAAATAACCAGGCTCTTCTATTCAGTCAAAAAAACCTTTCTGTACACAGTCGTGCATAGAACATTACAATGTGTTTCCCCCCTTTGGGGGGGTGTCCGAACATTCACTATTTAGTCTCTCACATGCACCATACCAAAACCTCATGCAACTGTTGCTTTATATACCAACAACACAACAAGGGGTTTTACAATATCATGGCCACAAAACCCGGGTTTAAATATATTAACCCAAATATAATAATCCATGGGTTCAAATATATTAACCCAAATATAATAATCCATGGGTTCAAATATATTAACCCAAATAAAATAATCCATGGGTTCAAATATATTAACCCAAATATAATGTGTAAAATATTCAAAAAAAAATTCAACAATCTCCCACTTGTTGAATACTTTCCATAAGGTCTAAAAACTGCCATTGTCAACTGTAAATTGGACATATATCTGCTAACTACTCCCATTGCATGTGCAATATACTATAAAGGTAACAAAATAGTCCAAAAAACCACTTTAAAAAACATTACAAATATTGTTGGAGCTAACTCTGAGAACATTACACCAGGAAACCACCACTAGCATCCACACCAATCTCTTTTGGGTACAACTACACCAATTACAGTAGCTTCTTTAGGTACAAGCTACACTAGTTACAATAGTTAATAGTTGCCCAAAAACTTATGGTACAACCAATAAACCAACAAATTTGTAATAAAACCACTAGAACAATAATTTCTAGCCTTAAACTCTCCCAAAGCTCACCGGATCTACCACTGTCTAAGCTCACCATATCCATCACTATCAGAGCTCATTGGATACATTGCTATCGAAGCTCACCAGATCCACCACCGTTGGAGCTCATGAGATCCACCACTACCAAATCTCACTGGATCCACCACTACTGGAGCACACCAACTCCACCACTATCAAAGCACACCAGCTCCACGACTATCAAAGCATACTAGCTCCATTGCTACCGAAGCACACCCACTCCACCACTATCAAATTGTCAGAGCACACTAGTTCCATTGTTGCTAGACTACCGAAGCACACCAGCTCCACCACTACCAGACTATCGAAGCACACCAGCTCCATCACTGCCATAGCATACCAGCTCCACTATTTCTAGAGCATACCAGCTCCATCGCTTCTAGAGCACACCAGCTCCACTGCTCCCATAGCTCACCAACTCCACAACTACTAGAGCACACTAGCTCCATCACTACCAAAGCACACCAGCTCCACTACTACCAGATTATCGAAGCACACTAGCTCCATCGCTACTGGAGCACACTAGCTCCACCGTTGCCAAAGCACAACATCTCCACTGCTATCAGAGCTCACTAGATCCATCGCTGCTAGAGCACACCATCTCCACCATTACTAAAGCACACTAGATCCACCACTATCGGAGCACACCATATCCACCACTTTTGGAGCTCACTAGCTCCACCACTACTGAAGCTCACTAGCTCCACCATTGTTAGAGCAAACTAGCTCCACCACTTGCCTTCTTCTACCATTGCTCCCACTTGAACCATAAAACCCTCCTTTCAATTAAATAAAACCCTAACCTCACTCTAATACGAGTTGTTAGGATTAAATAACAAAACACGAGCAATAAAATGTGGAAATAAAAACACCAAAAAAATGCAATACACAATAGACACAGATTTACATTATTCACCCAATGTGGGCTACTCCATAGAGAAAATAACCAGGCTCTTCTATTCAGTCCAAAAAACCCTTCTATACACAGTCGTGCATAGAAAATTACAATGTGTTCCCCCCTTTTGGGGGGGTGTCCGAACATTCACTATTCAGTATCTCACATGCACCCTACCAAACCCTCATACAAGTGTTGCTTTATATACCAACAACACAACAAGGGGTTTTACAATATCATGGCCACAAAACTTGGGTTTAAATATATTAACCCAAATATAATAATCCATGGGTTCAAATATATTAACCCAAATATAATATGGAAAATATTCCACAAATTTTCAACATATTGTGTGGGGTGATTTGTGCATTGTTTTCATTACTGTTGTTGATATTGTCATTGATATATTGAATAATATTGTTTGAAGAAAAGAAAAGTAAAAAGTAGTCTTATACTGTTCACCCCCCCTCTCAGTATAAGCTTGTGTTTTTCACTTTTTACGGTACAAATCTAATGTTTTCAATAATTTAAAGAGTTCAAGGCTCTTTTATAAAATCAAACAGTGAAAAATATCAAGGTTTTGAGAAGTGATAATGGTGATGAGTATTGCTATAATGAATTTGAGAAGTTTTACAAAGGTTATGGAATAGAAAGGCATAGAACAACTCCATTTACACCACAACATAATGAAGTTACAAAATGAATGAACATAACATTGATGTATAAGGCTAGAAGCATGCTAAGCAATGTAGAGTTCAAAAAGAAATTCTGGGTAGAAGTCGTGTAAACTGCTTGCTTGATAGGTTCCTTACCTATCTTGGAATTTCAATGAAATAAATGGAGATATTTATCAAAATATGCAAAGAAAAAGAAATGAATCACTATTTTAATGAATCACTTTTGCACTGGAGGAATCCCTGCCAATGGATAAAATATATTTATGTATATTCTTATTCTATGGATGATTGTTTACACCCTATCGAATTATAATATATACCTATTCTAGGTTTGTGAGTGAAAGGACACAATGATCCATATGAATTAATTAATAAATATAAGTGATTAACTAAGGACAATTGTTAGGATATAGAATCCTAATATGCCACCCTCCTTAAAAAGATCTTTGTCCTCAAAGCTGAAATTGAGGTAATTGTTGTGGGGACGAATGAAGCGCCTTCAAAGTAGCATTTGCTAAGTTCTTGTATGATTTTAATATCATATTTACATAAATAAGGAGAGTATGAAGGTTGAAGCATTGGTAGGGGATTGGTAGGAAGAATAGTAGGACCAGAATGATGGTGGGGGTGCAACCCTCTAGAATGGCATGTTAGAAGTTGTTGGAATTCAGGTACCTCTTTTTGTGCCTCCTTGGTGGCTTGGATAGAAAATAGGTGGGCAACCATTCCCTTGCCTCCTTTGCAAATAATTTTCTCCATGCAGTGAGAACTTATAATTTGGGGAGGGTCAAATTGTAATCCTTTAATAGTATACGTTTGATTCCTTATTGCAAATTTTATCCATAATTCCTCAAAATCCCATTGGATTGTCCCGAGTGTTCATAACCATTGCACTCCTAAGACAATATCACATCCTCCTAATGGAAATGCATACATGTCATGTTTCATGTTGTAATCACCCATGGTGAGCTTAATGTTTTGGTATTTCCCCTTATAGGTGATCCTTCCTCTATTGCTAATCATGACCTCAAAATTATTACAAGATTGTATGAAGTAGTTAGCTTGTTTTACCACACTTGGGTCGATGAAATTATGGGTACTACCGGAGTCAATAAACACAATAAGATTTTTTTTTTTGAAGGACCCTTGAACTTTCATAGTTTGAGGAGAAGAATTGCTGGTGAGGGCACTAAAAGAAATTTCTAGTGGACCTTTAGTGCTATCATTGGGTGTATCTGTCACTACTTCTACCTAAATCTCATATTCTTTGTTGGTTGAACTACAAGGATCAGTTGCATCTAGAATATATAGTTTGGGTGTAATACATTTATGATTGGGTACAAATTTCTCATCATAATGATAATAGAGGCCTTTTTCTCATCTTTACTTCATTTCCTTAGGGTTGATATGTTTAATTGGTAGGATTTGGTTAGGTGTGTGGGTAGTGGAAGTATTTTGTGATGTTCCAATAGGTGATTTTCCTAGTCGATGATGGGCATTAAATTTATAATTTTTTTGATTTGGCCAATCTAATGGTCTGCATCATGGTAGTGGGATTGAATATTTATACTTCTAGCTGAATGTCCTCTTTCAATCCACTGATGAAAAAACTTTGAAAGAATAAGGTATCCAATCCTAATGTACGATTAGCCAATTTTTCAAATTGAGCTTGGTATTCACACACTAAAGTGGCTTAACGGAGCCTAGTAAGGGCTCTCATGAAATTTTCTAATTTACTAGGGCCAAATCATACTAATATGTTTTTGTAAATTCTATCCATGTAGGGGTGTGATTAGTTTTTCATACCACTGGTATCATTGGGTGGCATAATTTTCAAGGTGGAAAGATGCAATGCAAAAATTTTGTGCCTCAAGGATCTGGTAGAGGGAGAATTATTTGTCTGCTCAATAAATCCAGTTAGTGGGTTCACCTCCTTCAAATTTGGGAAATCCAATTTAGTAGTTCTAGGCAGGATGGAATTTTGTGGTCCCCCAAGTGGTGCTTGGTGTGTTGGTCCTCTGATAGATTGGCTAGCTTGGACTAGTGCCATATTTTGATGTAGCATGTCAACAGAGTGATTATAGGTGTCTATTTTTAAATCCATTGCTGACATTCTTGTATCAAATTCCTCCCTTGGTAAATAATATTTAGAAATTTGGTCCTTCCATTGGCGAAATTCCTGGTAGAATTTTTCGAGAGTAAGGTCTTGTGATCTTCTGTCGGTTATTTCAGGGTTAATTTGCAAATATTAATAAAAATATAATTTAAATTTTGAATTTTACTTGAGAGTTGCAAAAAAATTGGCACACATTTTGTTATATTTTGGCAAATTTTTTGAAAAAAATTTATCCAAAAAATTGGTTTGAGCAAGTTTTTGTGACCCCAAACGATTAGTTATTTTTGAATTTGAAATTCGATGGGAAGCACCATAGCACGAGTGGAAAGGTGGTGTTAGTGGCCAAGGTGAGCACGAGTGTGGCAATCATGAGAGGAACATGTCAGCGGTAGGAGGGCGAAGCTAAGCATAAGTGTGGTAGGCACGAGGGGAACACGTCAACGATGGAAGGGCGAAGCTAAGCACAAGGTGGTAGGCATGAGGGGAACACATCAATGGCAAAATCTTGAAGCTAAGCACGAGGTGTAATGGGTGGATCATGGAGGGAGAGGAGAAATTCAATGACATGCGGCTAATAAATAGTGGTAGGTGGTTCGTGCAAGGAGCTAAAGGAAGCATGACCTAGGTCACAACTTTCACTATGCATTTCAATGTATTTTAACCAAACAATTACCTCTCCCTTGTCGATGTGGGACTATTATCCCTTAAATTTAAAATATTTCTTCACTTCGCACAATTTCAATGATGGCAAGTAGAAACCGATGATTGGAAAATAATTTTAACCTTAGCTTAAAATTAAATTTCTTTAATTTTTGTCATCGAATTCCTGGGTACTCCATCAAAAAATGATGTTTGTGTAGCAGATTCAATTTTCTTCATCGTTTTGATTGCATTGTTCAATATGGAAGATATTTAAGAGCTCAACAGAGATAGGAAGAGATTTGAATCTTTGTTCCTTCATCTATGATATCATAATGATCATTAGTCTTCGATCTCTCATAGTTTATGAAATATTACATAGTTTAGTCGTTGGAGCTTGAGTTTTATTGCCTGGATTGGTTTGAAGAAAATATCTGCTGATGTGGAATTTTGCAAGCAATGATTTGAGTTATTTATCACTTTGAAAAACTTACTTCTACCACGTCGAAGGCTCACTGAGTATCTATGAATTTCTTTGTTAATTTTTTATGTCTTTGATTTACATCACATTTTGGCTATGCGATGTTTTAAAATGGTAGTGTGTGGCTTATGACTTGATGTGAATGCTATCACTAGAGAAGTACGTAGCCAGATATGGTGTTTGCTATTGGAGGTGTGTGATATGATAACGTTGATGCCTACATCAATGAACAAAATGTTGAGAATGGTAGAAAGAATCAAGGATGAGATGTTGATTAATTGCACACCTTGTACATAGATTTCTAATGAGCGAGTGGTGAGGAGGTGTAGGAATGGAATGACTATGATACCATATGCTAGGTTCCTTACCTATCTTGGAATTTCAAAGAAATAAATGGAGATATTTATCAAAATATGTAAAGAAAAATAAATGAATCACTATTTTAATGAATCACTTTTGCACTGGAGGAATCCCCGCAAATGGATAAAATATATTTATGTATATTATTATTCGATGGATGATATTTTACACCCTATCGAATTATAATATATATTTATTCTAGGGTTGTGAGTGAAAGGACACAATGGTCCATATGAATTAATTAATTAATATGAGTTATTAATTAAGTATAATGGTTAGGATAGAGAATCCTAACACCTCTCTCAGTCATATAAGAGTTTTCGGTTGAAAAGCTTATATGTATGTCCCAAAAGAGAAAAGGACTAAGTTAGACTATAAATCTTAGAAATGCATATTTCTAGGTTATAGTACTAATATGAAAGGATATAAGTTGTGGAATCCAAAAACATAAAATATTACTTACAATTGTAATGTGATTTTTAGAGAAAAAAAGGGGTTCCAAAATAGAAAATGCAACCAAGCAAAGAACCAAAAATAGTTCAGGTAAAATTGAAACAGGAGGAAGAACCTGTGGTAGAACCTAAATTACAGAGAGAGTTTGAAGTGGAAGAAGGTGAGGAAGAAGCTGAAGATGCAAAACTTGGAACTCCAATTTTAAGGATATAAGATCGGGTGAGAAGACTCCATAAATGTATAGCCCTTCAAATTTTTATTTTGCATTTAATTTATCAGTTATTGATGAAAAACCCAAGACTATAAAGGAGGAACTTTATTCAAGTGAGAATAAGTTGTGGAAAAGAGCTATGGAAGAAGAAATGGAGTCCCTGGATGAAAATAAGACATGGGACTTGGTGAATTTACCCCTTGGTAGAAAACCTGTTGTTGTAAGTAGTTATTCAAGAAAAATTACAATGTAGAAGGAAATTTGGAGAAGTACAAATCTTTCCTGGTAGTAAAATAATTTTCTCAAGTTGAGGGAATTGACTTTGGTGAGATTTTTTCTCCTATGGCTAAACTAACATCAATTAGAGTTTTGTTGTCTATTTCTACTGCTTTTGATTTTGAAATAGAATAGATGGATGTAAAGACAACTTTTATACATGGTGAACTTGATGAAGACATAAATATATATATATATATATATATATATATATCACAACCAAAATTCTTCAGGGTAAAATATAAGGAGGACTTGGTATGCAAGCTAAAGAAGTCTCTTTACGAGTTGAAGCAGTCTCCAAGGATGTGGAACCAAAAATTTGATAGGTTTTTTTTTACACTTGGGCTTGGAAAAAGCAAAGAAGATCCATGTGTATATTTCAAAAAGGAAGGTGAAAATTTTCTTATCATTGCATTGTATTTGGATGATATTTTGTTAATTGGTAACAATAATGAAATTATAAAGTTACTAAAATCTTAGTTATCTTTTGAATTTGACATGAAGAATTTGGGTGTTGCAAAATTTATTTTGGGTATGGAAATAATAAGAGATCGTGCAAATAGAAAGTTGTGGTTAAATCAAAGGAAATATGTTGATTTGATACTAGAGATATTTAAAATGCATGATTGTAAACCAATATGTACTCCATATCCGGTTGGTCAAAAGTTATCTATTGAACAGTATCCTAAAATAGATTAGGAAATTGAAGAAATGCATCATGTTCCTTATGCTAGTGTTGTGGGCAGTATGATGTATGCAATGGTCTATACTAGACCTAATATTGCACATGTAGTGGGAGTAGTTAACAGATCTATCTCCAATCCAGGAAAGGAACATTGGATTGTTGTGAAGAGGATCTTCAGATACTTGCATGGAACTACAGATTATGCTATTTGTTAAAAAGAAAAATCTAGATATAATAATATTGTAAATCTACAAGGGTTCGTGGATGCTGACTAGACTGGATATCTTGACAAGAGAAGATCCACAAGTTCTTATTGTGTTTAGGATTTTTGGAGGGGAGATAAATTTGGATGAGTAATAAGCAATCATGTATTGCTTTGCCCACTACAAAAGTAGAGGATATTGCAACAACCCATACTTGTAAAGAAGCGGTGTGGCTACAGAGGTTGTGTTCAATAGTTGGCATTAAGTAGAAGGCTATGAGAATTGATAGTGACAATTAGAGTATAATATTTTTGGTAAACAATCCTAGTTTTCATGATCGATCAAAACATATTGATATCAAGCACCATTTTGTGAGAGATATGGTTGAAGAGAATCGGATGATATTGGAGAAAGTTGATACAAAGAATAATATTATTTATTTATTAACAAAGGTTGTACCTACTCAAAAAAATTCTTGGTGTAGAAGATCTATGGGCATGGTTGCCCTTGATAATTGACAATGGCAATTATTATCCCCTATGTAAAGTATTCAACAAGTAGGAGAATGTTGAAATTATGTTGAATTTTTCCATGTTATTTAGGAAGGGTTAGCTCTGAAAAAACTTTACACTTTGTAAATATTTTCTCATCGAGGGTTTAATATATTTTTAGATCCATATGGGTTTTTTTTAGTTTAATGTAATATCAGACAATGGTTTTGTGCCCATGGTATTGTAAAACCCCTTCTTGTGTGATTGGTATATAAAGCATAACTTGCATGAGGGTTTGGTAATGAATTTTTCAAGAAATATAATCGCAAGCAAAAATTGATCAAAAGGATATTATTGTATTGAAGACGGTCAATTTTATACAATAAGAAAATATTCTTACTAAGGATTCTCTTAAAAGGGTTTCTCAGGATAAATTCTTGTGTAATGTGTTCTTCTTATGTTTCCTTTGATTATACAAATATTGTTTTTCTAGAATTTGTTTATCGGGTATTATTTCTCTTCAACTCACTCTCTATACCTCAAGGTATATATATATATATATATATAGGAGGATAGGTTCCTTACCTTACTCTACCCATGACTCTTCATCTACCTATCTTATGACTCATGTACATGTGGACTACATGCACATTTACATCATTACACATTCTAACACTTGTGCATTTATTACTTTCATGAAGTAACTACTCAAATCTTAATCTAAAATAAACTACTAATCTAGAAATGTACCCAATATGGTACATTTACATATACCAAATAATGTAATATACTCTAAAAATGTTAGATTTTGAAGCTCAATACTTAATAAAATTACCACAAACATTAATCACATAAATAAAATATGCGATATAAAATTAATATATAAATTGTAACAAGAATAATAAAGCAAATAAATATGTTGAATATAAATGAATTCACACATTAATTGCTCAAATATATGCAACTTGTATTCCACTAACTTCAGTTACAAAAACCCTCAAGAAGTATACAATAGATCACAATAGTATCTATAATAGCATCACACTTTATGTTACTCTTCACAACACTCTTCACATAACTCCTCACATTGATAACATCTTCACATTGATAACATCACATAACTCTAGGTTATAACATGTATATATAGCCTTTCTATGAATACTCTTGGATGACTATGACTCTTCCATACCTTGTGACTCTTGGTTATCACTTGCACACATATGAAGCTATCTTTGATGTACACTTGTAACTTGACTCTTCACTAACTCTTCCTAATCAAGGATATATGTGCACACTTAAATGAAGGACACTTGTGCATATTTACACTCATCACACTTGCACACTTAACTACATGACACTTGTGCATTTCCTACACATTATTACATTACATTTAATATTTACTCACACTCTAAACTAAATCATACTCCTATTCTAAATATGTACCCAAGGTGGTACATTGGCATGTACCAAATAATGTAATATATTCCAACAGCCCCTTGTATTACATTTTTTTGGTTATTGAATACTTTAGTCTTCAATATGGTCTTCATATTCTGTCTTCAATCTATCTCTTTCATATAAATATCTGAATTTACACTATATGATTCGCATTTAACCATTCTAATGTGATTTCTTCTATTCTTCTTTTTCTTTCTTCTCTTCTCTATCTTCATTTGAGATATACTTGATTATCCACCTTCAAAGCATTGTGTTATCAAATCATCACAATAAAAAAACTTTGATTTTTGTCCTGGATTCTTCAAATAAGTATCTTCTTTATGTTCAATATTCATCTTGTCTCTCTTGATCTGATTCATTTGCTTGTTTCTTCTTCGTTTTTGCACTTTCACTACTGATTTATCTTCAATGTAGTGAGTTAGTACATCATAACAATAATGTTGACTTGGATTTGATAATTCATTACTAGTATGTTCTTTCTTTTGTTTCATTCCTTGAAATAATTCAAAAGTAATTATTGATAGATAAATCATTAGACATATTTTTGAGGAAATTACAACTATATTTTGAATATTCCACCAAGTATTGAAAAGCACTTCATGAAGATAACCAATCAATGTCATAAAATTCTCTTCTTTTGCTTCCTTGAGAAACAAAAAAAACCTTTCCTTTAAACTGGTAGACAAATATTTATATCTATCAAAAGTATCTATTAATTTTTTTGAATAAAACTTAAGTTCATGAAATATATATTCATCATCCTCGTTAAATGTATTCTTAACAATTTCTTCCATAGTTCTAATGTAGTGTCTTTTGACACTTCACTTCTACTTTGATTTGTGCACTTAATATTCCTCCTTTGATAAATACTTAATGCACTTTAAAAACCTTTAAGAATAACTAGTATAATGCACTATTAATAACTCCTTATTGCTCCTTTAAATGAACTCTTAAAAGTACCTTGAAATATGCACTATAATATATGCAACTTTCACTTAAGAATAATATATTCTTTGCTTTCAATAGATAATATGAAGTTGATATTTTTATTTCTCTTGAAATATATCTAACTCCTATTTCTTATGTGTAGGTTTGAACCTTGTAGAAATTAACTTCTGCACTACCTTGAAGACTTTAAATTCAAAATATTTTCCTTGCAACTTTAAACCTCGAAATTGGTGCTAAATAAACTTAATAATAAACCAAATAACTAAAGTTAAAATAATGAACCTTTTGCACCTAATTTGTTTACCTTTATGACTCTATAGATGTTGGATTTCCTAGTGATTAGATTCATAAAAATGCTACTTTGTATTAGATGAAATTGTAACTCTTCTTTGTTATCCAAAACAACTTTTTAACTCACCAATTTATAGCTTTGAAATTCCTCTAATTTGTTGTCTGAAAATATAGTTTGGTGGATTTAACTCTCCTTCAGGATGAACCCTAAAAATATGAACCGTAGTAGCTTTTATTGCTGCCCAAATTGTTGCTTCCTTGTTGTCCTCAATTCTGAAATTTTCAGATTGTAAAGCAGTCAATTTCTCCTTTGAAGTGTTGTCTTTGAATCTCATAAATTTGGTAGGAAACTCCTCCAAATTGCAGTTGGGATTTTCCTTCAAGAAACCTTCACTTTTTTGTTATAAAACCAGTAATATCCTTTCTCTGAAATAGCCTTTAATGGTAATCTTCAAATCTCTCATATTTGGTGGCTTCTTCTAACTCATTTCTCCTTCAGCCTCCTTGTTGAATTCTGACTTCAACCTTGGTCTATCTAGTGGTCTTCTTCTCAAGAATATGAATATCTTGAGGTCTTTACTATTCTCCTCAAAAATTTGGCAAAATCCTTGCCAAATCCTTCTCATTTTGGGCTTGTTGTCGGATGGCGATAATTATCCCAAAAAATCCTTTATCAAAAACTCCTTCCTACTAGTAAATTTATCCAATAAGTTCTCAAAATCTCCTTCAATGGGGTTTTTCTAGCCTTCTCCTTTCTCCTTCCAAGCCTTCCTTAAGATATCTTCTCTAAGGTCTTCAATTTTTTGTAGCTTCTCTAGTCTTCTCAATGAGATATTTTCCTAGATCTTTGAAATATATTGCTTCTAAAATCTGGAATAGGACCTTTGCTAGTCCTTCTCTATATTCAATATTCCAAAACTAGAAGTTCTTAAATGGGACCTCTTATGGGTCTCTTCAGCTTCTTGATTTGTTTTCTCCTCCTTCAATCTGCAATATATAGTCTTCAATCTTCAATGGATATCTCCAATCTCTAATATTCTCTTGGACTCTTTTCTTGAGTCTCTTCTTCCTTCAATCTGCAATAAGGCTCCTTTGGCATTTTCCTCTTCTACACTCTACAGGTTTGCATCTCTTGCAATAGGATATTTTCTTGAGACCACCAAATTTTCAATCTTCAACTTGTTGCTTCAGGCACTGGATTGATTACAAAGAATATATTCTTCCTAGCTCTTTGTAGGAAGCTTCTCAACTTTCTTTGAATCAATTATTTCTACAACAAAGTATAAGAAACTATAATGGTAGAAAATTTACACCTAGATATTATGAATATTCACTAGTTGATTTGTCAATATAGTGAATCAAAGTTGATTTATAGTGTTCACGAGTTTTTTTCCAACTCTATGGAAAAACTCTAACTAAAATTCTGATAATAATATTTCCTATATCCTCTCAATCTTTCTTTTGGCTCTCCCTATTTCCTATCGATCTATCATGTTCTCTAATACCACTGTTAGCTTTTAACAATTTATATTAAAGTAAATGCAATCATAAGATGTAAAATTAGCAAGCAATGATAACTATATGATAATGGCACTATAATATGCAGGAAAACTATAAGATAAAATTTTTTAATAACTCAAAAATATGCCATTAATGGATGCTCATGAAAATAGTACAATGTATTATAATGGAGGACATGAACACACCATAATTTCAATGAAAGAACTACATTGTACTTTAACTACAAATCACTATAGTAACTTCAATCTCTCACACTCACTCATGTTGGAATTATGTTTAATATTTTCCATGTTATTCGGGAGGGGTTAGCTTTGAAAGGATTTTACACTCGGTAAACATTTCCTCATCGTGGGTTTAATCTATTTTTAGATCCATATGGGTGTTTTTTGGGTTAACTTAATGTTGGCCCATGGTTTTTTGCCCATGGTATTGTAAAACCCTTTCTTATGTTGTTGGTATATAAAGTGGCACTTGCATGAGGGTTTGGTAATGAGTTTTGCAAGAAATATAATCACAAACAAAAATCGAGGAAAATGATATTATTGTATTGAAGACGATCAAGTTTATACAATAAGGAAATATTCTTATTGGGGATTTTCTCAAAAAGGTTTACTTGGATAAATTCTTGTGTAATGTATTTTTCTTCTTTGTTTTCATTTGATTCTGCAATTACTATTTTTTTAGAATTTGTTTATCGAGGTATTATTTCTATTCTGGTATCAGAGCTAGGTTTTAGCTTTGTTTAAGGAATAAAGTGATTCTTGAGTGGGAGTAGTGCGTGAAAGAATCTGGGCAAAGGAAAATTATAGGAAGCACATAGTTAGAGATCAAAAAATTTAATGGATAAAATTTTGAGTTATGAAAACTCAATATGGAGGATTTGTTGGTGGATAAAGATCAGTGGGTCGTAGTCTTGGGAGTAAAATCAATAGGAATGACAAATGAGGAATGGATAAAGATCGATAGGAATGCAAGAAGATCTATAAAATTGTGTTTATCTAATTCAGTATTGTTGAATGTATCGATAGAAGCCACGATAAAGATGTTATGAGAAAATTTAGGAGCATTGTATTAGACAAAGTCGTTGGTAAATAAACTTTTTCTTTGAAAGAAGTTATATTCTCTTTGGATGAATGATGGTTACTTTATGAATGAACATTTGAATTCTTTTGACACTATGGTAATTCAATTAAACTATATATATGTAAAAATGTATGAAGAGGAAAAGTGTATTACTTTACTTTATTCATTATGTGACTCATGCGATAACGTAGCTATGGCTATCTCCACTACTACTTCTAAATTGAAAGTAGAGGATATAGTCGAAACATTGTTATCTAATCAAATGAGATGAAAATATTCTAAGGATTATCATTCGAAGGATGCCTTAGTTGTGAGAGGTCATTCTCACGAAAGAAGAAAAAAATTAGGAGAAAGGAAATCAAAATCTAGGTAAAAATATATTGTTCCTAACAAAAAGAAACGTTGGAAGTGTGGTAAATAATGCATTATAAAAGAGAATGCAGATCTAAATTTTTTTATGAAGGAACATCTACAAAAACAAATACCACAAATGAAGATTCAGGGGACCTATTCGTAGTTGCAGCATGCTCAAGTGAACACCATGGCCCATGGTTGATTGACTCAGGTGCTTCTTTTTATATGACTCCTCATAGGGAGGGTTTTTTAACATGAAAATATAAATGGAGGTGAAGTCTTCTTGGGAGACAATTAAACATAGAAAATAATAGGTCAAGGAAGAACAAAATTGAGGTTAAAATATGGAAGAGTTAAAACACTTTCTGGTGTGTTGCATATTCTAGGTTTGGTAAGGAATCTGATATCCATTAGTAAGATGAATGGCGCATGTGTGATTGTGCAATTCAATAAGGATAGTTGCAAGATGGTTTGTGGATGCTTAGTGTTGGCAAGGGGAGTTCGTACAAGAAATTTGTTCAAAATTGAGGTTAGCACTATAAGTATTGATTGCAATAACTCTTTAGTTATAGAGGAAATTAATACAATAGAAGAAGCTCTAAGTATTCCTGTAGTGAAGATAATGTTGTGACATCAACGCATGGGACACATTGGTGAGAAAGGCCTCCGAACATTGAAAATGAAAGGTATGGTTGAAGGAATTTGTGATTGCCCATTAAATGTTTTTAGCATTTAATTTATCAGTTACTAATGAAGAACCCAAGACTATAAAGGAGGCACTTTAGTCAAGTGAGAATAAGTTTTGGAAAAGGGCTATGGAAGAAGAAATGGAGTCCTTGGATAAAAATAAGACATGGGACTTGGTGAATGTACCCCTTGGCAGAAAACCTGTTGGTTGTAAGTTGTTATTCAATAAAAGGTACAATGTAGAAGGAAAGTTGGAGAAGTACAAAGCTCACCTGGTAGTAAAAGAATTTTCTCAAGTTGAGGAAATTGACTTTGGTGAGGTTTTTTCTTCTATGGCTAAACTAACATCAATTAGAGTTTTTTTGGCTATTTTTACTCCTTTTGATTTTGAAATAGAATAGATGGATGTAAAAATAATTTTTCTACATGGTGAACTTGATGAAGACATATATATGTCACAACTAGAATTCTTCAGGGTAAAAGGTAACGAGGACTTGATATGCAAGCTAAAGAATTTTTTTTACGGGTTGAAGCAGTCTCCAAGGATGTGGAACCAAAAAATTTACAAGTTTATTTTGACACTTGGGCTTGGAAAAAGCAAGAGCAAATCCATGTGTATATTTCAAAAAGGAAGGTGAAAATTTTGTTATCATTGTATTGTATGTGGATGATATTTTGTTAATTGGTAACAATAAGGAGATGATAAAGTTACTAAAATCTCAATTATATTTTGAATTTTACATGAAGGATTTGGGTGCTACAAAATTTATTTTGGGTATGAAAATAATAAGAGATCGTGGAAATAGAAATTTGTGGTTAAATCAAATAAAATATGTTGACTTGATACTATAGATGTTTACGATGCATGATTATAAACTAGTATGTATACCATATCTGATTGGTCAAAATTTATCTATTGAACAATAACCTAAAATAGATGAGGATATTGAAGAAGTACATCATGTTTCTTATGCTAGTATTGTGGGTAGTCTAATGTATGCAATGGTATATACTAGACCTAATATTGCACATGCAGTGAGAGTAGTTAGCTGATATATGTCTAATGCAGGAAAGGAACATTGGACTGTTGTGAAGAGGATCTTCTGATGCTTACATGGAATTACATATTATGCTATTTTTTACAAAGGAAAATCTAGAGATAATGATATTGTAAATCTACAAGGGTTTATGGATGTTGACTAGGCCGGATATCTTGACATGAGAAGATCCACAAGTGCTTATGTGTCCATGCTATTTGGAGGGGCGATCAAGTTGGATGAGTAAAAAGTAATTAGTTATTGCTTTGTCCACTATAGAAGCAAAGTAAATTACAATAACTCATGCCTATAAAGAAGCAGTGTGGATATAGAGGTGTAGACAAAAAAATTGACCCACTAAAGTGAGTAATTTTCCCTAGATCCCTTATTTTCTCCTTGGAAAAGTAGGTTCATCTTTGAGCCTATTTTTCCCCTACCAAATCTTATCCATTTTTCCTAAATCCTACACCATTGGATTGATCTCGAAAATAGCTTTCCAACGGTATATGATATGATCCTTTTTCCTCCATTTGATCCTCCAAAATGCATTAAAATCGCATAGGGGTTTAGTTGGTGTGATGTCGCGCCCCATCTTTATGAAGCGCAACTTTGCATTTTAGGGTTTTCTCTTAAGGAAATCCTAATTTTCAAAGTTGATATTTTTAGAGTCGTCTATGCCTAGTTTTTTTCCCATCCATTATTATTTCAAATCCACTATATAAGGAGGGTTTGAAATTCATTTCTTCCATCCAATAAAGTTTTAATCAAGTCCTTATAAAGTTTTTATCAAGCAAGTTCATTCTCACAAAGCATTGTGATTGAATTCTTCTTCTTCTTCTTTCGCAATCAAGCTAACTCACAAGTGTGAATTGTGATTTATTTTAGAGATTTGTTTTCTATTGCATTGAATTTTTTATTGTTGTTACTAGTTTTGGTGGATTTGTGTTGAAGCCCTAAGGAGAGATTGACTACCTAGGAGATCTCAAAACTTTCTATTTGCTTCCTCTCTCTCCACAAGGTGATTTTGCTCTTTTGCTTGTATGTTTTTTTTCTATATCACGTATTAATCATTTTGCTTCAATATGAGATGTTTCACCTCACTTTTGCAAAATCGCACCTGGTCTTTTTGGGGTGTAATTTCGCTTGTGCAAAATTGCACTTGGTATTTGTGGGGTGAGATTTTGTGAGAACCAAATCTAGAGGTAATATATTGTTCCAATTTTTATCATTGTATTCTATATTGCATTTAGAGCATGGTGGTGCACTTTGTTTCTATAATTTCATCATTTTTATTTGTCCTATTGTATTATGTTTGTTTCTCTCAAAAGGTCAATTTCTGCTTTTAATTATCAAAGGTCAGCTAAAAGGACCTAGGGGTCTTGATATTGCACCTCCAATAAATATTGTACAGCGGCCTAAGCAGGCCCCCTAACTCTAATCATATTTTCAAGTGTTGTTAAGTTATCTTACAGGGACAAGGATTATTGATAGCATTGGATCAAAGGATAAAAGCAAGGATCAACCATCGGATAAGCTAAGTGTTCTAATTAATCTTTAGGTTGTTTGTTGAGTGTTTTATATTTTTTTTGTAAACCCTAGATCTAATTTAAAAGGAAATATATTTAATTAATTTCTAGGCATTTAAAAGATAACAGCATTTAGTGTGCACTTAAAGTTAATTTTTTTTGTGCATTCTCTCTTAAGCCCTTGCTTAAAAGGTTTTTTGTTTAATACCCTATGTTAGTGAGCATTCAAAATACTGAATTATTTTAGGCTAGCTCTTATATGCTTGCATTCTATTTTCTAGTTGTTATATTCTATTTTCTGCATTGTCCTTTATCTTTCCTAGTTAGATCTAGAAAGGCCAAACTTAGGTGATTGCTTAAAACTGAATACATCAAACTATATCAAAATCCTGAGGACTTGGAGCGAGTCCTTAAATTGTTCCTAGTGAACCCATCCCCCTAGCATCGAGTGTAGAGAACAACATACCCCCGTGGTTCACCACACAAAAGGTTCTCTCCTTGTGGATCCAACCTTTTGTTTGGGAATTATACATGGTAGGGCATTTTTCCCCCTCTACATATTTGGTGAACCCAACGTGAATACCTCCTTTTCTTTTAAAACTTTGATCAAGATCATTAATTTTGTGTTAAATAAAAAAATTAAAAACATAATTTCTCATGCTTGTTTTGTTGGTTTTAGTTCCTTCTATTTTTCCCTAGTCAATTTCTTTTCTCCTAATGGCTTTCAACCTTGGTAATGAGCAAAGGCCTTTGAGGTTTGATGAGAATTTCTAAGAGAATGATCTAATTGATAGAATAAATCATAAACTTGAATAAGAAAAGGTTGATAATATTCTTGGTCCCCTTGAAGACCCTAAGGGTCGCTACATTTTTGAATCATTTGATCATGTTTTGGGTTTCATGGAATGCCATAAGGAGGCTTTACTTAAGGTTGTGGAATAGAAAGCTCAACTCAAAAGAGGTGAGACTCTTCTTCCTCCTCCAGTCATCTCTCCTAGGCATGTTCATGATAACCGTTTGTTTAAATCTTTGAATCATGGTAATCTGTCCCATAAACCAACCTATGCCACTACTGTAACCACAAATGTTGGAAGAAATCCACAAGTTCATCCAACCAATAGTGTCACTAAAAATTAATTTCAATTTACTTCTCAATCTGCTAATCTCAACACTTTTTCCTCTATTCCACCAAATGTTAGTTACCCTCTCTAGTAAGGTATCATATATCACAATAGTATCAATACCATCATCTTAATCCAAGTGCCTTTTCAACAACCTACCTATACCCCTACCTTAGGGAATCTGAGGGCATTGCACAATAGTAATCCAAAAGTTCAAAATTTGACAAATGTGGTAAAATAGTTGGCTTCAAAAATGGATATGATTCAACCTTCTAGTTTTACTTATAGTTATAAAGAGATGTACAATCAACCCCTAGACCCTATTGTTGCTGTTAGACCTTATCCTAAGCATTTTTCCATGCCATTTTTACCTATATAAGAGAACAGAAGATCCAATTGAGCATTTAAGAAGATTTAGAATAGCTTGTCATGATCTCATCTATGATGATATGTTATTACTAAATATGTTTCCTAAGATTCTTGTTGGCATGGCATTAGAATGGTATTATCGATTACCTAATTATTCTTTGAGGAATTTTGAAGAGACAATTGAATTATTTGTTCATCCTTTTAGTGCATATATTGAAAAGGAAGTGACAATGAAATACCTATATAATTTAAAGCAAAGTAAAGAAGAAAATTTTTTAGAATTCTTAGCTTGTTGGAGAAGTTTAGTTGGTCGATTAAGATAGCCTGTGTCTCAAAAATATATGCTTGAGATATTTATTAGCAATTTACAATAATAGTTATCTTATGAATTAGAAACTACAATCATCACATATTTTGATCAAGCAATTGAATTAGCAAGGAAAGTAGAACAAGCTCTTGTCAGAAGAGGATAGCTCAGAGTGAAGAATATAAACCCATTCAATCATAGTATAAGCATAAGGATGTGGTAGGTGATGGTGTGATAAATAGTAGGCCTATTAATAATGTTGTTAAAAGCCTACAAAAGATAATATTTCAAAAACCTCCACAAAATAATTTTACAAGACTTGGTATACCTATGGAAGAAGTCCTAAAGCAACTTTTAGAAGCCAATGCAATTGAGTTACCTCCTATAAGGCAACTAGATACTACAGCTATTTGGTACAAGGTAAGACAACATTTTGTATATAATAGAGTAGAAGGACATTGGACAAATTCTTGTAAGAAGTTGAAACATGTGGTTCAAGAATTAATTGATGCAAGACGTCTTGATGTAAGAAATTTTCAATCTTCAAAATAGTCAACAAAAGTCTACAACCAACCAGAATATACATAAGCAAGGACAACAGTCAGTTAATCAAGTATCTTGTAAAAATGTACCACATAATTATGATAACCAAATGGTTGGTATGGTAACAGCTGCTTCAGAATAGTAGATGCAGAGTCGACAGATCCAGCGGTCTCAATAGGAGATGAGTTTTTCAGCAAATATTTCCCTCTTAGAACTTTTGCAAAATTCTACTACTCATGGAGAAGCCTTAATAAATGTTCTAAAATAGCAATTTGTTCCTCCAAATATTTTTCCTAGTGATATGGCCAATGTTGTAAGATTTCTTGAGACACATCACATTACATTCTTGGATGACGATATTTCTTCCTCAGACCTATGTAGGGATTCTTCTCTCTACATTATCTGCATTTATTGGGGAAACCCTTATCAAAAGGGTTATTATTGATAATGGTTCTTCCCCTCAATTTATGCACATATCAATTTATCCAAAATTTTGGATTAAAAGAGGAAGATTTAACTAAATCCAATGCAATCATTAAAACATTCAACGAGTCCCAAGAAGCTTGTGGCATTATATCTCTCCCCCTTAAATTTGGACATAAAATTTTAGATACATTGTTCTATATGGTATCTTGCCTTGCATATTTTAATCTACTTCTTGGAAGTCCTTGGATCCATGCAATGAAGTTCATCCCTTCTACTCTTCATCAATGTTTAAAGTTTAAATTTAAGGATCAACTTGTCACCATTCCAGGCGACCTTCATCCATTCGAATATTGTTCAATGGTTGAACAAGCTCAGTTTGGTCTCAATTTTTTTCCTTTAGTTTCATCATATATTTCTCCAAGTTCCTCATCTCAAAAATTTTAACAATCCAAAAATCTAAAAGTGAGTGAGGAACCTCTAATCAATTCATCATGGTATCAAGAATCAGTTTCTTAAAGAACATCTTTTGGATATATCTCATCAAGATTTGGAGTAGAGTAATGAGGATAAGAATCCCCTTTATCCCTCTAACATATTTTTTTATAATATAATAAATTCTATGTGTTCTAATGGTAAATCTTCTACTTTTGAAAAAGATATTGCAATATTAGGGATTTCTCCTTATGTTAAGAAAAATAGTTTTGTTCAAGAATTTATAGATTATCATGTTATGGATATCAAAGAAAGAGCTATGAAGGAGCCTCTCCATGATTATAATCATCGATATGGCTTGCCTTATAGATTTTTCTTTTATGAAGCAGTCCCTTGAATGCTTGTTCTTTTTTTTAAGATAGGAGGTACAATTAAAATGTGTGTTGACTATTGTTCTAATTGCTTTTTTAATAAAATATAAAGTAAAATAAACCCATCATTAATTAGGTATGCATTTGCATTCTCATTCCATCATACATGTTTGCTTACTCATACTGCATGATTATCTATCATACTTTGCATGATTGGCTAACATTATGTTTTCTTGCACTTTTGCTTGTCATAATAATATGGATGCTTGTTCATGATTGCTTATTCATATAGCTTCTGGGGATTCATGATAATGGCATGTGATGATACCTAGTTAGGTCATAGCTCACATGCATTACACTTTTCACTAGGGTTTTGATGCCTAGCAAAGCCCCAACCTAGGGCCCATGCATTTTCATCCCTTCTTATCTTCTTTGCTTCCTTTGCTCTTTCTTCTCTTCTTTCTACTTCTTGTATTCCTTGACTTTGAAAGTTTTTACAATGATCATCTCTCTCCAAAGTCAAGGAATGCACTCATATTTTGGTATATCCTTGTCCTTTGCATGATTATTATTTCTCCTTTGTCTTCTTTTTTTAGATAAGGATATACATTCTTCTCTCTTTTGTTTGCACATTTCCTCCCTCTTAACTTTTCACTAGTTGAAACTTCAAGCTAGGGGTACACACGCACATCGTTGCTCCTTATTTTCTTCCTCTTATTTCTTCTAGCACATGCACACACTCACATTGTGTTATGCTCATATGACTTGGTCCATATATATATTCTTTTTTTTTTCTTTTTTTCTTTTTTACACCCCTATCAGGTAGTACTTGCCTATACATCATTCACATTAGCAATAATGTATTCCCCTATCGGGTTACGCTTCTTTTGACTCAGCAGGCTCAACACCCCATTACAAGATAAGCTCCTTGGCCATTTTAGCAGGCCTTGACATACATCCTAATGGGTAATCATCCCATAGTAGTCACTAGAAAGCAATCATCCATAGCAGGTTACGCTCCATTATTTAATCATTTGGGCAATCACCCATAGTGGATTACACTCCATATTTTTCACATCTATCCATCTTAGCGAGTACTACACCCATAGCAGGTTTTCACTCCACATATGGGCCTTCTCTTTGGGCATAACACCCTTCATTTATGATTCTTGATCGTCTTCTCTCACTTTCTATGGTTGACCTTTGGATTCTTTTCTTGTTCTTCTTCTCATCTTTTTCATTCTTCTTTCTTTCCCTTTCTTCTATTAATCCATGTATTTTATGCTAGCTACATTAGATTCATATTGTACCCAGTGCTCTTCGCTCTATTTTTTGTTTGATTGCTTTGTTCTCTATGTTTTTGTGTTTTGCCTTTTCTTTCTTTACCTTTTTTGAGCTTCTTAAGGAATTTTTTTTCTTTAAAAACTCGAGGTGGCACCCTAGCCATAGACTCATTAATGGTAGTAATGTCTCGCTCTTTTGCCCAAAACTGGCCACCCCCTTTTCTATGTTTGTTGTCTTCTTTCCCATAGGTGTTTACATATTTATTTGATACATTTACTTTGCCTTAAATACATCAAAGAGAGGGTAAAATGTAGACACAAAAAATTAACCCACTAAGGTGAGTAATTTTTCCTAGATCCCTTGTTTTCTCCTTGGAAAATTAGGGTTATATTTGAGCCTATTTTTCCCCTATAAATTCTTATCCATTTTTTTCTAAATCCTACACAATTGGATCAAGCTCGAAAAGAGCTTTCCAACGGTATATTATATGACCTATTTTGACTTCGTTTGACCCTCAAAATGTATTAAAACTGCACGGGGGTCTAGCTGGTGCGATGTCGTGCCCCGTATTTATGGAGCGTGACTTTGCATTTTAGGGTTTTATCTTAAGGAAACCCTAATTTTCAAAGTTGATATTTTTAGGGTTGGCTGTGCTTAGTTTTTTCCCACCTATTCTTATTTCAAATCCACTATATAAGGAGGGTTTGAAATTCATTTCTTCCATCCAATCAAGTTTTAATCAAGTCCTTATCAAGTTTTTATCAAGCAAGTTCATTCTCACCAAGCATTGTTGATTGAATTCTTCTTCTTCTTATTTCACAAGCAAGCTAACTCACAAGTGTGAAGTGTGATTTATTTTGGAGCTTTGTTTTCTATTGCATTGGATTGTTGATTGTTGTTGCTAGCTTTGGTGTATTTGTGTTGAAGCCCTAAGGAGAGATTGACTACCTGGGAGATCTCAAACCTTTCTATTTACTTCCTCGCTCTATACCAAGTTATTTCACTCTTCTCGCATGCATGTTTTTATTTTCTATATCACGTATTAGTCGTTTCACTTCAATCTGAGGCGTTTCGTCTCACTTTTGCAAAATTGCACTTGGTCTTTTTGGGGTATGATTTTGCTTCTGCAAAATTCCACCTAGTCTTTGTGGGGTGTGATTTTGCTAGAGCTCAATCTAGGGGTAATCTGTTATTCCAATTTTTATCATTGTATTCTATATTAAATTTAGAGAATGGTGGTGCACTTTATCTTTATTTCTATAATTTCATCATTCTTCTTTGTCCTATTGTATTATGTTTATTTCTCTCCAAAGTTCAATTTTTGCTTTTAATTATCAAAGTTCAGCTAAAAGGACCTAGGGGGCTTGACTTCTGCAACTCCAAGCACTGTTGTATAGTAGCCTAAGTAGGCCCCCTAATGCTAATCATATTTTTAATTGTTGGTTAAGTTAGCTTGCAGGGACAGGGATTATTGATAGCATTGGATCAAAGGATAAAAGCAAAGATCAACCATCAGATAAGCTAAGTGTTCTAATTAATATTTAGGTTGTTTGTTGAGTGATTTATATTTTTGTTGTAAACCTTAGATCTAATTTAAAAGGAAATATATTTAATTAATTTATAGGCATTTAAAATATAACAACATATAGTGTGCACTTAGGGTTAATTTTGTTTGTGCATTCTCTCTTGATCCCTTTCTTAAAAGGTTTTTTGTTTAAAATCCTAGTTTAGTGAGCATTCAAAAGATATAATTAGTTTAGGCTAGCTCTTGTATGCTTGTATTCTATTATCTAGTTGTTATATTATATTTTTTGCATTGTCCTTTATCTTTCCTAGTTAGATCTTGAAAGGCCAAACTTAGGTGATTGTTTGAAACTGAATACATTAAACTATCTTGAAATATTTAGGACTTGGAGTGAGTCCTTAAACCACTCCTTGTGAACCCATCCCCCTAGTATCGAGTGTATATAACAACATACCCCCGCAGTTCGCCCCACAAAATATTCTCTCCTTGTTGATCTAGCCTTTTGTTTGAGAATTGTACACGATAGGGCAGTTTTCTCCCTCTACAAGATATTATGTTCAATAGTTGGCATTAAGCAGAAGGTTGTGAGAATTGGAAGTGATAGTTAGAGTGCAATATTTTGGTAAACAATCCTAGTTTTCATGATTGATTAAAACATATTGATATCAAGTACCATTTGTGAGAGAGATGGTTGAAGAGAACCGGGTGATATTGGAGAAAGTTAATACAGAGAAGAATAATGTTGATTCATTAAAATGGTTGTACTTGCTCAAAAATTTTCTTGGTGTAGATATATGGGTATGGTTGCCCTTGATAATTGAAAATGACAATTATTATCCCCTATGGAAAGTATTCAACAAGAAGGAGAATTTTAGAATTATGTTGAATATTTTCCATGTTATTCAAATGGGGTTAACTCTAAAAGAGCTTTACACTTTGTAAAAATTTCCTCATCAGGGGTTTTTTGGGTTAATGTAATATCGGTAATGGTGTTGTGTCCATGGTATTGTAAAACCTCTTCTTGTATTGTTGGTATATAAAGCAGAACTTGCATGGGGGTTTGGTAATGAATTTTTCAAGAAATGTAATCGCAAGTGAAAAGTGATTGAAAGGATATTATTGTATTGAATATGGTCAAATTTATACAATAAGGAAAAATTATTTTTGGGGATTTTCATAAAATGATTTCTCAGGATAAACTCTTGTGTAATATTTTCTTCTTCTCTATTTTTCCTTTGATTCTACAATTACTATTTTTTTGGAATTTGTTTATCGAGGTATTATTTCTCTTCAACTCACTCTCTATACCTTAAGGTATATATATATATGATAATAGGTGCCTTTCCTTACTCTACCCATGACTCTTCATCTACCTATCTTATGACTTATGTACATGTAGACTACATGCACATTTAAATTATTACACATTCTAACACTTGTGCATTTATTACTTGCTTGAAGTAACTACTCAAATATTAATCTAAAACAAAATCCTAATATAGGTATGTACCCAAGGTGGTACATTGACATGTACCAAATAATGTAATATACTCTAACAATGTTAGCTTTTAAAGCTCAATACTTGATAAAATTACGACAAGAATTATTCACATAAATGAAATGAAATGCAATATCAAATCAATATATAAATTGTAATAGGAATAATAAAGCAAATCAATATGTTGAATATAAATGAATTCACACATTAATTGCTCAAATGTATGCAACTTGTATTCCACTAACTTCTGTTACAAAAAATCTCAAGGAGTATACAATATATCACAATAGTATCTATAATAGCATCACACTTTATGTTACTCTTCACAACACTCTTCACATAACTCCTCACATTGATAACATCTTCAAATTGATAACATCACATAACTCTAGGCTATAACATGTATATATAGCCTTTATATGAAGACTCTTAGATGACTATGACTCTTCCATACCTTGTGACTCTTGGTTATCACTTTCACACATTAAGCTATATTTTATGTACACTTGTAACTTGAATCTTCACTAACTCTTCCTAATCAAGGATACATGTGCATACTTACATGAAGGACACCTGTGCATATTTACACTCATCACACTTGCACACTTAACCGCATGACACTTGTGTATTTCCTGCACATTATTACATTATATTTAATATTTACTCACACTCTAAACTAAAACACACTCCTAATCTAAATATGTACCCAAGGTGGTACATTAGCATGTACCAAATAATGTAATATATTCCAACACCCCCTTGTGTTACATTTTTTGGTTATTGAAGACTTTTGTCTTCATCTTCTATCTTCAATCTATATCTTTCATATCAATATCTGAATTTACACTATATGACTCTTGTTTAACCTTTCTGATGTGATTTCTTCTATTCTTCTTTTTCTTTCTTCTCTTCTCTATCTTCATTTGAGATATACCTAATGTTCCGCCTTCAAATCCGTGTGTTAGCAAATCATCATAATAAAACAACTGTGATTTTTGTTTCGAATCTTCAAATAAGTATCTTATTTATGTTCAATTTTCATCTTGCCTCTCTTGATCTGATTTATTTTCTTGTTTCTTTTTCGTTTCTACACTTTCACTAGTGACATATCTTCAATGCAGTGAGTTAGTACATCATCACAATAATGTTGACTTGGATTCGATAATTCATTACTAGTATGTTTTTTCTTTTGTTTCATTTCTTGAAAGAGTTCAAAAGTAATTAATGATAGATAAATCATTAGAAATTATTTTGAGGAAAATACAACTACATTTTGAATATTCCACCAAGTCTTGAAAAGCACTTCATGAAGATAACCAATCAATGTCATAAAATTCTCTTCTTTCACTTCCTTGAGAAACAAAAAAATATATTTTCCTTAAACTGGTAGACAAATATTTGTATCTATCAAAAGTATCTATTAAGTTTTGTGAATAAAACTTAAGTTTGTGAAATAGTTCATCATCCTCGTTAAATGCATTCTTAACAATTTCATCCATAGTTCTTCTAATGTAGTCTTCCTTGTAACTCCCTAGACTGCTTTTCAAATTTTTTAAGTTTTTGAGTTGAATTCCTTATATCTCCCTAAGTTTGAATATATGATCAAACAATAATTTTTTATGAAGGTTTCAATTCTCAATTTTCTAAGTTGAATACCTTTTATCTCCCAAATTTTGAAAATATGATTTCTAAATTCTAAATTTCACAATCCTATGTTGATGTTGAATTCCTTATAGCTCCCCAATCAAAAATTTAGAATTTTAGTAAAAATGTATTTGCAAATTTTGTATTCCTAATTTGATGTTGAAATCCTTATTTCTCCAAAATAGAATTATTTGCAAATATTTCAAATAAATTTACAAAATCTAATAAATTAATTACAAAACTTGTAATTAACTTTCCATAATTCAAATCAACTTTTCAAATCTGTACAAAACTTTCCAAATTGCATTAAAAATATTTCTAGATTTTATTTTCACTTATATACCTTATTTCTCCAATAATTCAATTAATCAAGGTAAAAATGAATTAATTAAATTCAACCTTAAGAAAATAAAATAGTATTCACCCCTTTTAACTCCAACCTTTAGAAAATCAAAAATTAACTTAAATATTACCTCCAATATTCTGGACGCGCAATTATTTCAGTGAAGTATTCAGTATCTCATGTTGCTCCAACGTTGACTCTCAACATGCTTCTTTACAAAATATTCTCACTCTAATTCAAAAATTTATTGATGTTGAATGATTTTAGTTTTATGTTATTTATGGCCCATGCATTTAATGGCTGCTCCAAAACATTTAGACTCCCTCCAAAATTGATTAGCGCTCTCTATTCCAAGTACCAAATGGCACACAAGTTGTTTTGCTCTTCAACCAATGTTACTTTGGCACTTTAATTTTCTTGCGCTCCTCATAACACTTGGAAAAAGTATTATTCACCTTTGGCTCATATTGTTTAATGATGTTATGGCTCCCTGGGTGTCACAATTTACACTTGGCTCTTCACTAATAGTAAACCAAACATCTACTATGTGGCATTTGATTTCTCTAACGTTCATCCTCCTCTTTTGACTATTACAAAACTTGATGGTTTGATTGTCTCTTCTATGCTTTTTTGATATCCAAATGATGTCTATTCATTTTATCACTTTTTAAAATACATAGGTGATGGTTCTATTGCTTGGAATGGAGCTTACAATGGCTTCTCCAACATTTAATAGCTAACTATAAATTACACCTTCTCCTTGGCTCATTTGGTGGATCTAGAATAGTGCTCCTCCTTTGTACATTTGATGGTTTCTTCTTTCACTGTGGTGGCTCCTCCTTTGCATGTTTGGTGGCTTCACCTTTCAACACAATGGCTCCTCCTTATTTATAGGGTGGTTCACTCTCAAGCATGGTGGATCTTGGATGCTTTCCCCCCTGTGCTATGGTTTCAACTCTGAACTGATGGTGCAGACACCTAAAACATGTCATGTTTAGGAGACTATTCATATGGACACCTTTGTAGGCCATATGAATGATATTGGACCTTTCCAAGACTAAGAAATTATTATAATTACTCATTTAGGCAATCTAAGCCTATTCAAACTTAGCTGCTAATGACATCAATAGCTAAGATATTAGCTGTGGTTGACAAAAATGGCTAGGGTCCTAGCCACACTGAGTAGCAACTAATCCTGTAACAAACTCGGGCTACCAGAGCTGAGAAAAATCAGTTGCAATAGATAGCTTGCAATTATTTTCAAGCATTTTTGGGCAAGGAAGCTTCCAAAGGATTCCTCCCAACTGCCCAGGCCAACTGATTCTTGATCTTGGCTTCCTTGAGAAGCCAATATTAGGGTTTGGGAAGTCTATTTATAGACCCTCCAAAGAGAAAAATAGAGAGATAAATTAAATGCAATGAAGCCCTGCCGAACTGGAGAGCCAATTGCAACCCTTGAGGAGTGCCAACATGTTTTCCATTTGGAGAATAACACCTACATTTGAAGTAATGGAGTTTCCAACAGCTTGAGGAGCAAGCTTGCCATTCGACACCAATCCACTATGAATTACTATCAATTCACCTATAAATCTATGTTTTGATACACCAACAACTTTTGATCATCAATTCCACAAAGAAATTGAGCATCTAGTGACCTAATTTTAAGAGAAGGAAAATGTTCTTACGGTCATTGTTGTTAACAGCATCCAATAGGCTTAGTTGTGGCTGTCAATAGTGGCTAATATAGCCAGTTGCTCTAAGCATAAACAACTAGGATTTGATGAGCTTAATCCTCCATTTTAGCCATAGATTTATCTTTCTTAGCATGCATTCAGATTAGTTTAATCTAAATCAGTCACATTTCATGCATTTTCATGGTTAATTAGTTGATTAATAGGTATATTTTCTTACATTCATGCACTTCATGCTTTCCTTTGCAAGCTTTCATATATTAAGTTCCTTTATAAAAATAAGACATGGGACTTGGTGAATGTACCCCTTGGCAGAAAACCTGTTGGTTGTAAGTTGTTATTCAATAAAAGGTACAATGTAGAAGGAAAGTTGGAGAAGTACAAAGCTCACCTGGTAGTAAAAGAATTTTCTCAAGTTGAGGAAATTGACTTTGGTGAGGTTTTTTCTTCTATGGCTAAACTAACATCAATTAGAGTTTTTTTGGCTATTTTTACTCCTTTTGATTTTGAAATAGAATAGATGGATGTAAAAATAATTTTTCTACATGGTGAACTTGATGAAGACATATATATGTCACAACTAGAATTCTTCAGGGTAAAAGGTAACGAGGACTTGATATGCAAGCTAAAGAATTTTTTTTACGGGTTGAAGCAGTCTCCAAGGATGTGGAACCAAAAAATTTACAAGTTTATTTTGACACTTGGGCTTGGAAAAAGCAAGAGCAAATCCATGTGTATATTTCAAAAAGGAAGGTGAAAATTTTGTTATCATTGTATTGTATGTGGATGATATTTTGTTAATTGGTAACAATAAGGAGATGATAAAGTTACTAAAATCTCAATTATATTTTGAATTTTACATGAAGGATTTGGGTGCTACAAAATTTATTTTGGGTATGAAAATAATAAGAGATCGTGGAAATAGAAATTTGTGGTTAAATCAAATAAAATATGTTGACTTGATACTATAGATGTTTACGATGCATGATTATAAACTAGTATGTATACCATATCTGATTGGTCAAAATTTATCTATTGAACAATAACCTAAAATAGATGAGGATATTGAAGAAGTACATCATGTTTCTTATGCTAGTATTGTGGGTAGTCTAATGTATGCAATGGTATATACTAGACCTAATATTGCACATGCAGTGAGAGTAGTTAGCTGATATATGTCTAATGCAGGAAAGGAACATTGGACTGTTGTGAAGAGGATCTTCTGATGCTTACATGGAATTACATATTATGCTATTTTTTACAAAGGAAAATCTAGAGATAATGATATTGTAAATCTACAAGGGTTTATGGATGTTGACTAGGCCGGATATCTTGACATGAGAAGATCCACAAGTGCTTATGTGTCCATGCTATTTGGAGGGGCGATCAAGTTGGATGAGTAAAAAGTAATTAGTTATTGCTTTGTCCACTATAGAAGCAAAGTAAATTACAATAACTCATGCCTATAAAGAAGCAGTGTGGATATAGAGGTGTAGACAAAAAAATTGACCCACTAAAGTGAGTAATTTTCCCTAGATCCCTTATTTTCTCCTTGGAAAAGTAGGTTCATCTTTGAGCCTATTTTTCCCCTACCAAATCTTATCCATTTTTCCTAAATCCTACACCATTGGATTGATCTCGAAAATAGCTTTCCAACGGTATATGATATGATCCTTTTTCCTCCATTTGATCCTCCAAAATGCATTAAAATCGCATAGGGGTTTAGTTGGTGTGATGTCGCGCCCCATCTTTATGAAGCGCAACTTTGCATTTTAGGGTTTTCTCTTAAGGAAATCCTAATTTTCAAAGTTGATATTTTTAGAGTCGTCTATGCCTAGTTTTTTTCCCATCCATTATTATTTCAAATCCACTATATAAGGAGGGTTTGAAATTCATTTCTTCCATCCAATAAAGTTTTAATCAAGTCCTTATAAAGTTTTTATCAAGCAAGTTCATTCTCACAAAGCATTGTGATTGAATTCTTCTTCTTCTTCTTTCGCAATCAAGCTAACTCACAAGTGTGAATTGTGATTTATTTTAGAGATTTGTTTTCTATTGCATTGAATTTTTTATTGTTGTTACTAGTTTTGGTGGATTTGTGTTGAAGCCCTAAGGAGAGATTGACTACCTAGGAGATCTCAAAACTTTCTATTTGCTTCCTCTCTCTCCACAAGGTGATTTTGCTCTTTTGCTTGTATGTTTTTTTTCTATATCACGTATTAATCATTTTGCTTCAATATGAGATGTTTCACCTCACTTTTGCAAAATCGCACCTGGTCTTTTTGGGGTGTAATTTCGCTTGTGCAAAATTGCACTTGGTATTTGTGGGGTGAGATTTTGTGAGAACCAAATCTAGAGGTAATATATTGTTCCAATTTTTATCATTGTATTCTATATTGCATTTAGAGCATGGTGGTGCACTTTGTTTCTATAATTTCATCATTTTTATTTGTCCTATTGTATTATGTTTGTTTCTCTCAAAAGGTCAATTTCTGCTTTTAATTATCAAAGGTCAGCTAAAAGGACCTAGGGGTCTTGATATTGCACCTCCAATAAATATTGTACAGCGGCCTAAGCAGGCCCCCTAACTCTAATCATATTTTCAAGTGTTGTTAAGTTATCTTACGGGAACAAGGATTATTGATAGCATTGGATCAAAGGATAAAAGCAAGGATCAACCATCGGATAAGCTAAGTGTTCTAATTAATCTTTAGGTTGTTTGTTGAGTGTTTTATATTTTTTTTGTAAACCCTAGATCTAATTTAAAAGGAAATATATTTAATTAATTTCTAGGCATTTAAAAGATAACAACATATAGTGTGCACTTAAAGTTAATTTTTTTGTGCATTCTCTCTTAAGCCCTTGCTTAAAAGGTTTTTTGTTTAATACCCTATGTTAGTGAGCATTCAAAATACTGAATTATTTTAGGCTAGCTCTTATATGCTTGCATTCTATTTTCTAGTTGTTATATTCTATTTTCTGCATTGTCCTTTATCTTTCCTAGTTAGATCTAGAAAGGCCAAACTTAGGTGATTGCTTAAAACTGAATACATCAAACTATATCAAAATCCTGAGGACTTGGAGCGAGTCCTTAAATTGTTCCTAGTGAACCCATCCCCCTAGCATCGAGTGTAGAGAACAACATACCCCCGTGGTTCACCACACAAAAGGTTCTCTCCTTGTGGATCCAACCTTTTGTTTGGGAATTATACATGGTAGGGCATTTTTCCCCCTCTACATATTTGGTGAACCCAACGTGAATACCTCCTTTTCTTTTAAAACTTTAATCAAGATCATTAATTTTGTGTTAAATAAAAAAATTAAAAACATAATTTCTCATGCTTGTTTTGTTGGTTTTAGTTCCTTCTATTTTTCCCTAGTCAATTTCTTTTCTCCTAATGGCTTTCAACCTTGGTAATGAGCAAAGGCCTTTGAGGTTTGATGAGAATTTCTAAGAGAATGATCTAATTGATAGAATAAATCATAAACTTGAATAAGAAAAGGTTGATAATATTCTTGGTCCCCTTGAAGACCCTAAGGGTCGCTACATTTTTGAATCATTTGATCATGTTTTGGGTTTCATGGAATGCCATAAGGAGGCTTTACTTAAGGTTGTGGAATAGAAAGCTCAACTCAAAAGAGGTGAGACTCTTCTTCCTCCTCCAGTCATCTCTCCTAGGCATGTTCATGATAACCGTTTGTTTAAATCTTTGAATCATGGTAATCTGTCCCATAAACCAACCTATGCCACTACTGTAACCACAAATGTTGGAAGAAATCCACAAGTTCATCCAACCAATAGTGTCACTAAAAATTAATTTCAATTTACTTCTCAATCTGCTAATCTCAACACTTTTTCCTCTATTCCACCAAATGTTAGTTACCCTCTCTAGTAAGGTATCATATATCACAATAGTATCAATACCATCATCTTAATCCAAGTGCCTTTTCAACAACCTACCTATACCCCTACCTTAGGGAATCTGAGGGCATTGCACAATAGTAATCCAAAAGTTCAAAATTTGACAAATGTGGTAAAATAGTTGGCTTCAAAAATGGATATGATTCAACCTTCTAGTTTTACTTATAGTTATAAAGAGATGTACAATCAACCCCTAGACCCTATTGTTGCTGTTAGACCTTATCCTAAGCATTTTTCCATGCCATTTTTACCTATATAAGAGAACAGAAGATCCAATTGAGCATTTAAGAAGATTTAGAATAGCTTGTCATGATCTCATCTATGATGATATGTTATTACTAAATATGTTTCCTAAGATTCTTGTTGGCATGGCATTAGAATGGTATTATCGATTACCTAATTATTCTTTGAGGAATTTTGAAGAGACAATTGAATTATTTGTTCATCCTTTTAGTGCATATATTGAAAAGGAAGTGACAATGAAATACCTATATAATTTAAAGCAAAGTAAAGAAGAAAATTTTTTAGAATTCTTAGCTTGTTGGAGAAGTTTAGTTGGTCGATTAAGATAGCCTGTGTCTCAAAAATATATGCTTGAGATATTTATTAGCAATTTACAATAATAGTTATCTTATGAATTAGAAACTACAATCATCACATATTTTGATCAAGCAATTGAATTAGCAAGGAAAGTAGAACAAGCTCTTGTCAGAAGAGGATAGCTCAGAGTGAAGAATATAAACCCATTCAATCATAGTATAAGCATAAGGATGTGGTAGGTGATGGTGTGATAAATAGTAGGCCTATTAATAATGTTGTTAAAAGCCTACAAAAGATAATATTTCAAAAACCTCCACAAAATAATTTTACAAGACTTGGTATACCTATGGAAGAAGTCCTAAAGCAACTTTTAGAAGCCAATGCAATTGAGTTACCTCCTATAAGGCAACTAGATACTACAGCTATTTGGTACAAGGTAAGACAACATTTTGTATATAATAGAGTAGAAGGACATTGGACAAATTCTTGTAAGAAGTTGAAACATGTGGTTCAAGAATTAATTGATGCAAGACGTCTTGATGTAAGAAATTTTCAATCTTCAAAATAGTCAACAAAAGTCTACAACCAACCAGAATATACATAAGCAAGGACAACAGTCAGTTAATCAAGTATCTTGTAAAAATGTACCACATAATTATGATAACCAAATGGTTGGTATGGTAACAACTACTTCAGAATAGTAGATGCAGAGTCGACAGATCCAGCAGTCTCAATAGGAGATGAGTTTTTCAGCAAATATTTCCCTCTTAGAACTTTTGCAAAATTCTACTACTCATGGAGAAGCCTTAATAAATGTTCTAAAATAGCAATTTGTTCCTCCAAATATTTTTCCTAGTGATATGGCCAATGTTGTAAGATTTCTTGAGACACATCACATTACATTCTTGGATGACGATATTTCTTCCTCGGACCTATGTAGGGATTCTTCTCTCTACATTATCTGCATTTATTGGGGAAACCCTTATCAAAAGGGTTATTATTGATAATGGTTCTTCCCTCAATTTATGCACATATCAATTTATCCAAAATTTTGGATTAAAAGAGGAAGATTTAACTAAATCCAATGCAATCATTAAAACATTCAACGAGTCCCAAGAAGCTTGTGGCATTATATCTCTCCCCCTTAAATTTGGACATAAAATTTTAGATACATTGTTCTATATGGTATCTTGCCTTGCATATTTTAATCTACTTCTTGGAAGTCCTTGGATCCATGCAATGAAGGTCATCCCTTCTACTCTTCATCAATGTTTAAAGTTTAAATTTAAGGATCAACTTGTCACCATTCCAGGCGACCTTCATCCATTCAAATATTGTTCAATGGTTGAACAAGCTCAGTTTGGTCTCAATTTTTTTCCTTTAGTTTCATCATATATTTCTCCAAGTTCCTCATCTCAAAAATTTTAACAATCCAAAAATCTAAAAGTGAGTGAGGAACCTCTAATCAATTCATCATGGTATCAAGAATCAGTTTCTTAAAGAACATCTTTTGGATATATCTCATCAAGATTTGGAGTAGAGTAATGAGGATAAGAATCCCCTTTATCCCTCTAACATATTTTTTTATAATATAATAAATTCTATGTGTTCTAATGGTAAATCTTCTACTTTTGAAAAAGATATTGCAATATTAGGGATTTCTCCTTATGTTAAGAAAAATAGTTTTGTTCAAGAATTTATAGATTATCATGTTATGGATATCAAAGAAAGAGCTATGAAGGAGCCTCTCCATGATTATAATCATCGATATGGCTTGCCTTATAGATTTTTCTTTTATGAAGCAGTCCCTTGAATGCTTGTTCTTTTTTTTAAGATAGGAGGTACAATTAAAATGTGTGTTGACTATTGTTCTAATTGCTTTTTTAATAAAATATAAAGTAAAATAAACCCATCATTAATTAGGTATGCATTTGCATTCTCATTCCATCATACATGTTTGCTTACTCATACTGCATGATTATCTATCATACTTTGCATGATTGGCTAACATTATGTTTTCTTGCACTTTTGCTTGTCATAATAATATGGATGCTTGTTCATGATTGCTTATTCATATAGCTTCTGGGGATTCATGATAATGGCATGTGATGATACCTAGTTAGGTCATAGCTCACATGCATTACACTTTTCACTAGGGTTTTGATGCCTAGCAAAGCCCCAACCTAGGGCCCATGCATTTTCATCCCTTCTTATCTTCTTTGCTTCCTTTGCTCTTTCTTCTCTTCTTTCTACTTCTTGTATTCCTTGACTTTGAAAGTTTTTACAATGATCATCTCTCTCCAAAGTCAAGGAATGCACTCATATTTTGGTATATCCTTGTCCTTTGCATGATTATTATTTCTCCTTTGTCTTCTTTTTTTAGATAAGGATATACATTCTTCTCTCTTTTGTTTGCACATTTCCTCCCTCTTAACTTTTCACTAGTTGAAACTTCAAGTTGGGGTACACACGCACATCTCGTTGCTCCTTATTTTCTTCCTCTTATTTCTTCTAGCACATGCACACACTCACATTGTGTTATGCTCATATGACTTGGTCCATATATATATTCTTTTTTTTTCTTTTTTTCTTTTTTACACCCCTATCAGGTAGTACTTGCCTATACATCATTCACATTAGCAATAATGTATTCCCCTATCGGGTTACGCTTCTTTTGACTCAGCAGGCTCAACACCCCATTACAAGATAAGCTCCTTGGCCATTTTAGCAGGCCTTGACATACATCCTAATGGGTAATCATCCCATAGTAGTCACTAGAAAGCAATCATCCATAGCAGGTTACGCTCCATTATTTAATCATTTGGGCAATCACCCATAGTGGATTACACTCCATATTTTTCACATCTATCCATCTTAGCGAGTACTACACCCATAGCAGGTTTTCACTCCACATATGGGCCTTCTCTTTGGGCATAACACCCTTCATTTATGATTCTTGATCGTCTTCTCTCACTTTCTATGGTTGACCTTTGGATTCTTTTCTTGTTCTTCTTCTCATCTTTTTCATTCTTCTTTCTTTCCCTTTCTTCTATTAATCCATGTATTTTATGCTAGCTACATTAGATTCATATTGTACCCAGTGCTCTTCGCTCTATTTTTTGTTTGATTGCTTTGTTCTCTATGTTTTTGTGTTTTGCCTTTTCTTTCTTTACCTTTTTTGAGCTTCTTAAGGAATTTTTTTTCTTTAAAAACTCGAGGTGGCACCCTAGCCATAGACTCATTAATGGTAGTAATGTCTCGCTCTTTTGCCCAAAACTGGCCACCCCCTTTTCTATGTTTGTTGTCTTCTTTCCCATAGGTGTTTACATATTTATTTGATACATTTACTTTGCCTTAAATACATCAAAGAGAGGGTAAAATGTAGACACAAAAAATTAACCCACTAAGGTGAGTAATTTTTCCTAGATCCCTTGTTTTCTCCTTGGAAAATTAGGGTTATATTTGAGCCTATTTTTCCCCTATAAATTCTTATCCATTTTTTTCTAAATCCTACACAATTGGATCAAGCTCGAAAAGAGCTTTCCAACGGTATATTATATGACCTATTTTGACTTCGTTTGACCCTCAAAATGTATTAAAACTGCACGGGGGTCTAGCTGGTGCGATGTCGTGCCCCGTATTTATGGAGCGTGACTTTGCATTTTAGGGTTTTATCTTAAGGAAACCCTAATTTTCAAAGTTGATATTTTTAGGGTTGGCTGTGCTTAGTTTTTTCCCACCTATTCTTATTTCAAATCCACTATATAAGGAGGGTTTGAAATTCATTTCTTCCATCCAATCAAGTTTTAATCAAGTCCTTATCAAGTTTTTATCAAGCAAGTTCATTCTCACCAAGCATTGTTGATTGAATTCTTCTTCTTCTTATTTCACAAGCAAGCTAACTCACAAGTGTGAAGTGTGATTTATTTTGGAGCTTTGTTTTCTATTGCATTGGATTGTTGATTGTTGTTGCTAGCTTTGGTGTATTTGTGTTGAAGCCCTAAGGAGAGATTGACTACCTGGGAGATCTCAAACCTTTCTATTTACTTCCTCGCTCTATACCAAGTTATTTCACTCTTCTGCATGCATGTTTTTATTTTCTATATCATGTATTAGTCATTTTGATCCAATCTAAGATGTTTCGCCTCACTTTTGCAAAATTGCACCTGGTCTTTTTGGGGTATGATTTTGCTTCTGCAAAATTCCACCTAGTCTTTGTGGGGTGTGATTTTGCTAGAGCTCAATCTAGGGGTAATCTGTTATTCCAATTTTTATCATTGTATTCTATATTAAATTTAGAGAATGGTGGTGCACTTTATCTTTATTTCTATAATTTCATCATTCTTCTTTGTCCTATTGTATTATGTTTATTTCTCTCCAAAGTTCAATTTTTGCTTTTAATTATCAAAGTTCAGCTAAAAGGACCTAGGGGGCTTGACTTCTGCAACTCCAAGCACTGTTGTATAGTAGCCTAAGTAGGCCCCCTAATGCTAATCATATTTTTAATTGTTGGTTAAGTTAGCTTGCAGGGACAGGGATTATTGATAGCATTGGATCAAAGGATAAAAGCAAAGATCAACCATCAGATAAGCTAAGTGTTCTAATTAATATTTAGGTTGTTTGTTGAGTGATTTATATTTTTGTTGTAAACCTTAGATCTAATTTAAAAGGAAATATATTTAATTAATTTATAGGCATTTAAAATATAACAACATATAGTGTGCACTTAGGGTTAATTTTGTTTGTGCATTCTCTCTTGATCCCTTTCTTAAAAGGTTTTTTGTTTAAAATCCTAGTTTAGTGAGCATTCAAAAGATATAATTAGTTTAGGCTAGCTCTTGTATGCTTGTATTCTATTATCTAGTTGTTATATTATATTTTTTGCATTGTCCTTTATCTTTCCTAGTTAGATCTTGAAAGGCCAAACTTAGGTGATTGTTTGAAACTGAATACATTAAACTATCTTGAAATATTTAGGACTTGGAGTGAGTCCTTAAACCACTCCTTGTGAACCCATCCCCCTAGTATCGAGTGTATATAACAACATACCCCCGCAGTTCGCCCCACAAAATATTCTCTCCTTGTTGATCTAGCCTTTTGTTTGAGAATTGTACACGATAGGGCAGTTTTCTCCCTCTACAAGATATTATGTTCAATAGTTGGCATTAAGCAGAAGGTTGTGAGAATTGGAAGTGATAGTTAGAGTGCAATATTTTGGTAAACAATCCTAGTTTTCATGATTGATTAAAACATATTGATATCAAGTACCATTTGTGAGAGAGATGGTTGAAGAGAACCGGGTGATATTGGAGAAAGTTGATACGAGAGAAGAATAATGTTGATTCATTAAAATGGTTGTACTTGCTCAAAAATTTTCTTGGTGTAGATATATGGGTATGGTTGCCCTTGATAATTGAAAATGACAATTATTATCCCCTATGGAAAGTATTCAACAAGAAGGAGAATTTTAGAATTATGTTGAATATTTTCCATGTTATTCAAATGGGGTTAACTCTAAAAGAGCTTTACACTTTGTAAAAATTTCCTCATCAGGGGTTTTTTGGGTTAATGTAATATCGGTAATGGTGTTGTGTCCATGGTATTGTAAAACCTCTTCTTGTATTGTTGGTATATAAAGCAGAACTTGCATGGGGGTTTGGTAATGAATTTTTCAAGAAATGTAATCGCAAGTGAAAAGTGATTGAAAGGATATTATTGTATTGAATATGGTCAAATTTATACAATAAGGAAAAATTATTTTTGGGGATTTTCATAAAATGATTTCTCAGGATAAACTCTTGTGTAATATTTTCTTCTTCTCTATTTTTCCTTTGATTCTACAATTACTATTTTTTTGGAATTTGTTTATCGAGGTATTATTTCTCTTCAACTCACTCTCTATACCTTAAGGTATATATATATATGATAATAGGTGCCTTTCCTTACTCTACCCATGACTCTTCATCTACCTATCTTATGACTTATGTACATGTAGACTACATGCACATTTAAATTATTACACATTCTAACACTTGTGCATTTATTACTTGCTTGAAGTAACTACTCAAATATTAATCTAAAACAAAATCCTAATATAGGTATGTACCCAAGGTGGTACATTGACATGTACCAAATAATGTAATATACTCTAACAATGTTAGCTTTTAAAGCTCAATACTTGATAAAATTACGACAAGAATTATTCACATAAATGAAATGAAATGCAATATCAAATCAATATATAAATTGTAATAGGAATAATAAAGCAAATCAATATGTTGAATATAAATGAATTCACACATTAATTGCTCAAATGTATGCAACTTGTATTCCACTAACTTCTGTTAAAAAAAATCTCAAGGAGTATACAATATATCACATTAGTATCTATAATACCATCACACTTTATGTCGCTCTTCACAACACTCTTCACATAACTCCTCGCATTGATAACATCTTCAAACTGATAACATCACAGAACTCTAGGATTTAACATGTATATATAGCCTTTATATGAAGACTCTTAGATGACTATGACTCTTCCATACCTTGTGACTCTTGGTTATCACTTTCACACATTAAGCTATATTTTATGTACACTTGTAACTTGAATCTTCACTAACTCTTCCTAATCAAGGATACATGTGCATACTTACATGAAGGACACCTGTGCATATTTACACTCATCACACTTGCACACTTAACCGCATGACACTTGTGTATTTCCTGCACATTATTACATTATATTTAATATTTACTCACACTCTAAACTAAAACACACTCCTAATCTAAATATGTACCCAAGGTGGTACATTAGCATGTACCAAATAATGTAATATATTCCAACACCCCCTTGTGTTACATTTTTTGGTTATTGAAGACTTTTGTCTTCATCTTCTATCTTCAATCTATATCTTTCATATCAATATCTGAATTTACACTATATGACTCTTGTTTAACCTTTCTGATGTGATTTCTTCTATTCTTCTTTTTCTTTCTTCTCTTCTCTATCTTCATTTGAGATATACCTAATGTTCCGCCTTCAAATCCGTGTGTTAGCAAATCATCATAATAAAACAACTGTGATTTTTGTTTCGAATCTTCAAATAAGTATCTTATTTATGTTCAATTTTCATCTTGCCTCTCTTGATCTGATTTATTTTCTTGTTTCTTTTTCGTTTCTACACTTTCACTAGTGACATATCTTCAATGCTGTGAGTTAGTACATCATCACAATAATGTTGACTTGGATTCGATAATTCATTACTAGTATGTTTTTTCTTTTGTTTCATTTCTTGAAAGAGTTCAAAAGTAATTAATGATAGATAAATCATTAGAAATTATTTTGAGGAAAATACAACTACATTTTGAATATTCCACCAAGTCTTGAAAAGCACTTCATGAAGATAACCAATCAATGTCATAAAATTCTCTTCTTTCACTTCCTTGAGAAACAAAAAAATATATTTTCCTTAAACTGGTAGACAAATATTTGTATCTATCAAAAGTATCTATTAAGTTTTGTGAATAAAACTTAAGTTTGTGAAATAGTTCATCATCCTCGTTAAATGCATTCTTAACAATTTCATCCATAGTTCTTCTAATGTAGTCTTCCTTGTAACTCCCTAGATTATTTTTCAATTTTTATGAGTTTTTGAGTTGAATTCCTTATATCTCCCTAAGTTTGAATATATGATCAAACAATAATTTTTTATGAAGGTTTCAATTCTCAAATTTCTAACTTGAATACCTTTTATCTCCCAAATTTCTAAAATATGATTTCTAAATTCTAAATTTCACAATCCTATGTTGATGTTGAATTCCTTATAGCTCCTCAATCAAAAATTTAGAATTTTAGTAAAAATGTATTTGCAAATTTTGAATTCCTAATTTGATGTTGAAATTCTTATTTCTCCAAAATAGAATTATTTGCAAATATTTCAAATAAATTTACAAAATCTAATAAATTAATTACAAAACTTGTAATTAACTTTCCATAATTCAAATCAACTTTTCAAATCTGTACAAAACTTTCCAAATTGCATTAAAAATATTTCTAGATTTTATTTTCACTTATATACCTTATTTCTCCAATAATTCAATTAATCAAGGTAAAAATGAATTAATTAAATTCAACCTTAAGAAAATAAAATAGTATTCACCCCTTTTAACTCCAACCTTTAGAAAATCAAAAATTAACTTAAATATTACCTCCAATATTCTGGACGCGCAATTATTTCAGTGAAGTATTCAGTATCTCATGTTGCTCCAACGTTGACTCTCAACATGCTTCTTTACAAAATATTCTCACTCTAATTCAAAAATTTATTGATGTTGAATGATTTTAGTTTTATGTTATTTATGGCCCATGCATTTAATGGCTGCTCCAAAACATTTAGACTCCCTCCAAAATTGATTAGCGCTCTCTATTCCAAGTACCAAATGGCACACAAGTTGTTTTGCTCTTCAACCAATGTTACTTTGGCACTCCAATTTTCTTGCGCTCCTCATAACACTTGGAAAAAGTATTATTCACATTTGGCTCATATTTTTTAATGATGTTATGGCTCCCTGGGTGTCACAATTTACACTTGGCTCTTCACTAATAGTAAACCAAACATCTACTATGTGGCATTTGATTTCTCTAACGTTCATCCTCCTCTTTTGACTATTACAAAACTTGATGGTTTGATTGTCTCTTCTATGCTTTTTTGATATCCAAATGATGTCTATTCATTTTATCACTTTTTAAAATACATAGGTGATGGTTCTATTGCTTGGAATGGAGCTTACAATGGCTTCTCCAACATTTAATAGCTAACTAAAAATTACACCTTCTCCTTGGCTCACTTGGTGGCTCTAGAATGGTGCTCCTCCTTTGTACATTTGATGGATTCTTCTTTCACCATGGTGGCTCCTCCTTTGCATGTTTGGTGGCTTCACCTTTCAACACAATGGCTCCTCCTTATTTATAGGGTGGTTCACTCTCAAGCATGGTGGATCTTGGATGCTTTCCCCCCTGTGCTATGGTTTCAACTCTGAACTGATGGTGCAGACACCTAAAACATGTCATGTTTAGGAGACTATTCATATGGACACCTTTGTAGGCCATATGAATGATATTGGACCTTTCCAAGACTAAGAAATTATTATAATTACTCATTTAGGCAATCTAAGCCTATTCAAACTTAGCTGCTAATGACATCAATAGCTAAGATATTAGCTGTGGTTGACAAAAATGGCTAGGGTCCTAGCCACACTGAGTAGCAACTAATCCTGTAACAAACTCGGGCTACCAGAGCTGAGAAAAATCAGTTGCAATAGATAGCTTGCAATTATTTTCAAGCATTTTTGGGCAAGGAAGCTTCCAAAGGATTCCTCCCAACTGCCCAGGCCAACTGATTCTTGATCTTGGCTTCCTTGAGAAGCCAATATTAGGGTTTGGGAAGTCTATTTATAGACCCTCCAAAGAGAAAAATAGAGAGATAAATTAAATGCAATGAAGCCCTGCCGAACTGGAGAGCCAATTGCAACCCTTGAGGAGTGCCAACATGTTTTCCATTTGGAGAATAACACCTACATTTGAAGTAATGGAGTTTCCAACAGCTTGAGGAGCAAGCTTGCCATTCGACACCAATCCACTATGAATTACTATCAATTCACCTATAAATCTATGTTTTGATACACCAACAACTTTTGATCATCAATTCCACAAAGAAATTGAGCATCTAGTGACCTAATTTTAAGAGAAGGAAAATGTTCTTACGGTCATTGTTGTTAACAGCATCCAATAGGCTTAGTTGTGGCTGTCAATAGTGGCTAATATAGCCAGTTGCTCTAAGCATAAACAACTAGGATTTGATGAGCTTAATCCTCCATTTTAGCCATAGATTTATCTTTCTTAGCATGCATTCAGATTAGTTTAATCTAAATCAGTCACATTTCATGCATTTTCATGGTTAATTAGTTGATTAATAGGTATATTTTCTTACATTCATGCACTTCATGCTTTCCTTTGCAAGCTTTCATATATTAAGTTCCTTTATAAAAATAAGACATGGGACTTGGTGAATGTACCCCTTGGCAGAAAACCTGTTGGTTGTAAGTTGTTATTCAATAAAAGGTACAATGTAGAAGGAAAGTTGGAGAAGTACAAAGCTCACCTGGTAGTAAAAGAATTTTCTCAAGTTGAGGAAATTGACTTTGGTGAGATTTTTTCTTCTATGGCTAAACTAACATCAATTAGAGTTTTTTGGCTATTTTTACTCCTTTTGATTTTGAAATAGAATAGATGGATGTAAAAATAATTTTTCTACATGGTGAACTTGATGAAGACATATATATGTCACAACTAGAATTCTTCAGGGTAAAAGGTAACGAGGACTTGATATGCAAGCTAAAGAATTTTTTTTACGGGTTGAAGCGAGTCTCCAAGGATGTGGAACCAAAAAATTTACAAGTTTATTTTGACACTTGGGCTTGGAAAAAGCAAAGCAAATCCATGTGTATATTTCAAAAAGGAAGGTGAAAATTTTGTTATCATTGTATTGTATGTGGATGATATTTTGTTAATTGGTAACAATAAGGAGATGATAAAGTTACTAAAATCTCAATTATATTTTGAATTTTACATGAAGGATTTGGGTGCTACAAAATTTATTTTGGGTATGAAAATAATAAGAGATCGTGGAAATAGAAATTTGTGGTTAAATCAAATAAAATATGTTGACTTGATACTATAGATGTTTACGATGCATGATTATAAACTAGTATGTATACCATATCTGATTGGTCAAAATTTATCTATTGAACAATAACCTAAAATAGATGAGGATATTGAAGAAGTACATCATGTTTCTTATGCTAGTATTGTGGGTAGTCTAATGTATGCAATGGTATATACTAGACCTAATATTGCACATGCAGTGAGAGTAGTTAGCTGATATATGTCTAATGCAGGAAAGGAACATTGGACTGTTGTGAAGAGGATCTTCTGATGCTTACATGGAATTACATATTATGCTATTTTTTACAAAGGAAAATCTAGAGATAATGATATTGTAAATCTACAAGGGTTTATGGATGTTGACTAGGCCGGATATCTTGACATGAGAAGATCCACAAGTGCTTATGTGTCCATGCTATTTGGAGGGGCGATCAAGTTGGATGAGTAAAAAGTAATTAGTTATTGCTTTGTCCACTATAGAAGCAAAGTAAATTACAATAACTCATGCCTATAAAGAAGCAGTGTGGATATAGAGGTGTAGACAAAAAAATTGACCCACTAAAGTGAGTAATTTTCCCTAGATCCCTTATTTTCTCCTTGGAAAAGTAGGTTCATCTTTGAGCCTATTTTTCCCCTACCAAATCTTATCCATTTTTCCTAAATCCTACACCATTGGATTGATCTCGAAAATAGCTTTCCAACGGTATATGATATGATCCTTTTTCCTCCATTTGATCCTCCAAAATGCATTAAAATCGCATAGGGGTTTAGTTGGTGTGATGTCGCGCCCCATCTTTATGAAGCGCAACTTTGCATTTTAGGGTTTTCTCTTAAGGAAATCCTAATTTTCAAAGTTGATATTTTTAGAGTCGTCTATGCCTAGTTTTTTTCCCATCCATTATTATTTCAAATCCACTATATAAGGAGGGTTTGAAATTCATTTCTTCCATCCAATAAAGTTTTAATCAAGTCCTTATAAAGTTTTTATCAAGCAAGTTCATTCTCACAAAGCATTGTGATTGAATTCTTCTTCTTCTTCTTTCGCAATCAAGCTAACTCACAAGTGTGAATTGTGATTTATTTTAGAGATTTGTTTTCTATTGCATTGAATTTTTTATTGTTGTTACTAGTTTTGGTGGATTTGTGTTGAAGCCCTAAGGAGAGATTGACTACCTAGGAGATCTCAAAACTTTCTATTTGCTTCCTCTCTCTCCACAAGGTGATTTTGCTCTTTTGCTTGTATGTTTTTTTTCTATATCACGTATTAATCATTTTGCTTCAATATGAGATGTTTCACCTCACTTTTGCAAAATCGCACCTGGTCTTTTTGGGGTGTAATTTCGCTTGTGCAAAATTGCACTTGGTATTTGTGGGGTGAGATTTTGTGAGAACCAAATCTAGAGGTAATATATTGTTCCAATTTTTATCATTGTATTCTATATTGCATTTAGAGCATGGTGGTGCACTTTGTTTCTATAATTTCATCATTTTTATTTGTCCTATTGTATTATGTTTGTTTCTCTCAAAAGGTCAATTTCTGCTTTTAATTATCAAAGGTCAGCTAAAAGGACCTAGGGGTCTTGATATTGCACCTCCAATAAATATTGTACAGCGGCCTAAGCAGGCCCCCTAACTCTAATCATATTTTCAAGTGTTGTTAAGTTATCTTACAGGGACAAGGATTATTGATAGCATTGGATCAAAGGATAAAAGCAAGGATCAACCATCGGATAAGCTAAGTGTTCTAATTAATCTTTAGGTTGTTTGTTGAGTGTTTTATATTTTTTTTGTAAACCCTAGATCTAATTTAAAAGGAAATATATTTAATTAATTTCTAGGCATTTAAAAGATAACAGCATTTAGTGTGCACTTAAAGTTAATTTTTTTTGTGCATTCTCTCTTAAGCCCTTGCTTAAAAGGTTTTTTGTTTAATACCCTATGTTAGTGAGCATTCAAAATACTGAATTATTTTAGGCTAGCTCTTATATGCTTGCATTCTATTTTCTAGTTGTTATATTCTATTTTCTGCATTGTCCTTTATCTTTCCTAGTTAGATCTAGAAAGGCCAAACTTAGGTGATTGCTTAAAACTGAATACATCAAACTATATCAAAATCCTGAGGACTTGGAGCGAGTCCTTAAATTGTTCCTAGTGAACCCATCCCCCTAGCATCGAGTGTAGAGAACAACATACCCCCGTGGTTCACCACACAAAAGGTTCTCTCCTTGTGGATCCAACCTTTTGTTTGGGAATTATACATGGTAGGGCATTTTTCCCCCTCTACATATTTGGTGAACCCAACGTGAATACCTCCTTTTCTTTTAAAACTTTAATCAAGATCATTAATTTTGTGTTAAATAAAAAAATTAAAAACATAATTTCTCATGCTTGTTTTGTTGGTTTTAGTTCCTTCTATTTTTCCCTAGTCAATTTCTTTTCTCCTAATGGCTTTCAACCTTGGTAATGAGCAAAGGCCTTTGAGGTTTGATGAGAATTTCTAAGAGAATGATCTAATTGATAGAATAAATCATAAACTTGAATAAGAAAAGGTTGATAATATTCTTGGTCCCCTTGAAGACCCTAAGGGTCGCTACATTTTTGAATCATTTGATCATGTTTTGGGTTTCATGGAATGCCATAAGGAGGCTTTACTTAAGGTTGTGGAATAGAAAGCTCAACTCAAAAGAGGTGAGACTCTTCTTCCTCCTCCGATCATCTCTCCTAGGCATGTTCATGATAACCCTTTGTTTGAATATTTGAATCATGTTAATCTGGCCCATCAACCAACATATGCTACTCATCGTAACCACAAATGTTGGAAGAAATCCACAAGTTCATCCAACCAATAGTGTCACTAAAAATTAATTTCAATTTACTTCTCAATCTGCTAATCTCAACACTTTTTCCTCTATTCCACCAAATGTTAGTTACCCTCTCTAGTAAGGTATCATATATCACAATAGTATCAATACCATCATCTTAATCCAAGTGCCTTTTCAACAACCTACCTATACCCCTACCTTAGGGAATCTGAGGGCATTGCACAATAGTAATCCAAAAGTTCAAAATTTGACAAATGTGGTAAAATAGTTGGCTTCAAAAATGGATATGATTCAACCTTCTAGTTTTACTTATAGTTATAAAGAGATGTGCAATCAACCCCTAGACCCTATTGTTTCTGTTAGACCTTATCCTAAGCATTTTTCCATGCCATTTTTACCTATATAAGAGAACAGAAGATCCAATTGAGCATTTAAGAAGATTTAGAATAGCTTGTCATGATCTCATCTATGATGATATGTTATTACTAAATATGTTTCCTAAGATTCTTGTTGGCATGGCATTAGAATGGTATTATCGATTACCTAATTATTCTTTGAGGAATTTTGAAGAGACAATTGAATTATTTGTTCATCCTTTTAGTGCATATATTGAAAAGGAAGTGACAATGAAATACCTATATAATTTAAAGCAAAGTAAAGAAGAAAATTTTTTAGAATTCTTAGCTTGTTGGAGAAGTTTAGTTGGTCGATTAAGATAGCCTATGTCTCAAAAATATATGCTTGAGATATTTATTAGCAATTTACAATAATAGTTATCTTATGAATTAGAAACTACAATCATCACATATTTTGATCAAGCAATTGAGTTAGCAAGAAAAGTAGAACAAGCTCTTATCGAGAAGAGGATAGCTCGAGTGAAGAATATAAACCCATTCAATCATAGTATAAGCATAAGGATGTGGTAGGTGATGGTGTGATAAATAGTAGGCCTATTAATAATGTTGTTAAAAGCCTACAAAAGATAATATTTCAAAAACCTCCACAAAATAATTTTACAAGACTTGGTATACCTATGGAAGAAGTCCTAAAGCAACTTTTAGAAGCCAATGCAATTGAGTTACCTCCTATAAGGCAACTAGATACTACAGCTATTTGGTACAAGGTAAGACAACATTTTGTATATAATAGAGTAGAAGGACATTGGACAAATTCTTGTAAGAAGTTGAAACATGTGGTTCAAGAATTAATTGATGCAAGACGTCTTGATGTAAGAAATTTTCAATCTTCAAAATAGTCAACAAAAGTCTACAACCAACCAGAATATACATAAGCAAGGACAACAGTCAGTTAATCAAGTATCTTGTAAAAATGTACCACATAATTATGATAACCAAATGGTTGGTATGGTAACAATTGCTTCAGAATAGTAGATGCGAGTCGACAGATCCAGCAGTCTCAATAGGAGATGAGTTTTTCAACAAATATTTCCCTCTTAGAACTTTTGCAAAATTCTCCTACTCATGGAGAAGCCTTAATAAATGTTCTAAAATAGCAATTTGTTCCTCCAAATATTTTTCCTAGTGATATGGCCAATGTTGTAAGATTTCTTGAGACACATCACATTACATTCTTGGATGACGATATTTCTTCCTCAGACCTATGTAGGGATTCTTCTCTCTACATTACTGCATTTATTGGGGAAACCCTTATCAAAAGGGTTATTATTGATAATGGTTCTTCCCTCAATTTATGCACATATCAATTTATCCAAAATTTTGGATTAAAAGAGGAAGATTTAACTAAATCCAATGCAATCATTAAAACATTCAACGAGTCCCAAGAAGCTTGTGGCATTATATCTCTCCCCCTTAAATTTGGACATAAAATTTTAGATACATTGTTCTATATGGTATCTTGCCTTGCATATTTTAATCTACTTCTTGGAAGTCCTTGGATCCATGCAATGAAGTTCATCCCTTCTACTCTTCATCAATGTTTAAAGTTTAAATTTAAGGATCAACTTGTCACCATTCCAGGCGACCTTCATCCATTCGAATATTGTTCAATGGTTGAACAAGCTCAGTTTGGTCTCAATTTTTTTCCTTTAGTTTCATCATATATTTCTCCAAGTTCCTCATCTCAAAAATTTTAACAATCCAAAAATCTAAAAGTGAGTGAGGAACCTCTAATCAATTCATCATGGTATCAAGAATCAGTTTCTTAAAGAACATCTTTTGGATATATCTCATCAAGATTTGGAGTAGAGTAATGAGGATAAGAATCCCCTTTATCCCTCTAACATATTTTTTTATAATATAATAAATTCTATGTGTTCTAATGGTAAATCTTCTACTTTTGAAAAAGATATTGCAATATTAGGGATTTCTCCTTATGTTAAGAAAAATAGTTTTGTTCAAGAATTTATAGATTATCATGTTATGGATATCAAAGAAAGAGCTATGAAGGAGCCTCTCCATGATTATAATCATCGATATGGCTTGCCTTATAGATTTTTCTTTTATGAAGCAGTCCCTTGAATGCTTGTTCTTTTTTTTAAGATAGGAGGTACAATTAAAATGTGTGTTGACTATTGTTCTAATTGCTTTTTTAATAAAATATAAAGTAAAATAAACCCATCATTAATTAGGTATGCATTTGCATTCTCATTCCATCATACATGTTTGCTTACTCATACTTGCATGATTATCTGTCATACTTTGCATAATTGGCTGACATTATGTTTTCTTGCACTTATGCTTGTCATAATATATTGATGTTTGCTCATGATTGCTTGTTCATATAGCTTCGGGGATTCATGATAATGGCATGTGATGATACCTAGTTAGGTCATAGCTCACATGCATTACACTTTTCACTAGGGTTTTGATGCCTAGCAAAGCCCCAACCTAGGGCCCATGCATTTTCATCCCTTCTTATCTTCTTTGCTTCCTTTGCTCTTTCTTCTCTTCTTTCTACTTCTTGTATTCCTTGACTTTGAAAGTTTTTACAATGATCATCTCTCTCCAAAGTCAAGGAATGCACTCATATTTTGGTATATCCTTGTCCTTTGCATGATTATTATTTCTCCTTTGTCTTCTTTTTTTAGATAAGGATATACATTCTTCTCTCTTTTGTTTCCACATTTCCTCCCTCTTAACTTTTCACTAGTTGAAACTTCAAGCTGGGGGTACACACGCACATCGTTGCTCCTTATTTTCTTCCTCTTATTTCTTCTAGCACATGCACACACTCACATTGTGTTATGCTCATATGACTTGGTCCATATATATATTCTTTTTTTTTTCTTTTTTTCTTTTTTACACCCCTATCAGGTAGTACTTGCCTATACATCATTCACATTAGCAATAATGTATTCCCCTATCGGGTTACGCTTCTTTTGACTCAGCAGGCTCAACACCCCATTACAAGATAAGCTCCTTGGCCATTTTAACAGGCCTTGACATACATCCTAATGGGTAATCATCCCATAGTAGTCACTAGAAAGCAATCATCCATAGCAGGTTACGCTCCATTATTTAATCATTTGGGCAATCACCCATAGTGGATTACACTCCATATTTTTCACATCTATCCATCTTAGCGAGTACTACACCCATAGCAGGTTTTCACTCCACATATGGGCCTTCTCTTTGGGCATAACACCCTTCATTTATGATTCTTGATCGTCTTCTCTCACTTTCTATGGTTGACCTTTGGATTCTTTTCTTGTTCTTCTTCTCATCTTTTTCATTCTTCTTTCTTTCCCTTTCTTCTATTAATCCATGTATTTTATGCTAGCTACATTAGATTCATATTGTACCCAGTGCTCTTCGCTCTATTTTTTGTTTGATTGCTTTGTTCTCTATGTTTTTGTGTTTTGCCTTTTCTTTCTTTACCTTTTTTGAGCTTCTTAAGGAATTTTTTTTCTTTAAAAACTCGAGGTGGCACCCTAGCCATAGACTCATTAATGGTAGTAATGTCTCGCTCTTTTGCCCAAAACTGGCCACCCCCTTTTCTATGTTTGTTGTCTTCTTTCCCATAGGTGTTTACATATTTATTTGATACATTTACTTTGCCTTAAATACATCAAAGAGAGGGTAAAATGTAGACACAAAAAATTAACCCACTAAGGTGAGTAATTTTTCCTAGATCCCTTGTTTTCTCCTTGGAAAATTAGGGTTATATTTGAGCCTATTTTTCCCCTATAAATTCTTATCCATTTTTTTCTAAATCCTACACAATTGGATCAAGCTCGAAAAGAGCTTTCCAACGGTATATTATATGACCTATTTTGACTTCGTTTGACCCTCAAAATGTATTAAAACTGCACGGGGGTCTAGCTGGTGCGATGTCGTGCCCCGTATTTATGGAGCGTGACTTTGCATTTTAGGGTTTTATCTTAAGGAAACCCTAATTTTCAAAGTTGATATTTTTAGGGTTGGCTGTGCTTAGTTTTTTCCCACCTATTCTTATTTCAAATCCACTATATAAGGAGGGTTTGAAATTCATTTCTTCCATCCAATCAAGTTTTAATCAAGTCCTTATCAAGTTTTTATCAAGCAAGTTCATTCTCACCAAGCATTGTTGATTGAATTCTTCTTCTTCTTATTTCACAAGCAAGCTAACTCACAAGTGTGAAGTGTGATTTATTTTGGAGCTTTGTTTTCTATTGCATTGGATTGTTGATTGTTGTTGCTAGCTTTGGTGTATTTGTGTTGAAGCCCTAAGGAGAGATTGACTACCTGGGAGATCTCAAACCTTTCTATTTACTTCCTCGCTCTATACCAAGTTATTTCACTCTTCTGCATGCATGTTTTTATTTTCTATATCATGTATTAGTCATTTTGATCCAATCTAAGATGTTTCGCCTCACTTTTGCAAAATTGCACCTGGTCTTTTTGGGGTATGATTTTGCTTCTGCAAAATTCCACCTAGTCTTTGTGGGGTGTGATTTTGCTAGAGCTCAATCTAGGGGTAATCTGTTATTCCAATTTTTATCATTGTATTCTATATTAAATTTAGAGAATGGTGGTGCACTTTATCTTTATTTCTATAATTTCATCATTCTTCTTTGTCCTATTGTATTATGTTTATTTCTCTCCAAAGTTCAATTTTTGCTTTTAATTATCAAAGTTCAGCTAAAAGGACCTAGGGGGCTTGACTTCTGCAACTCCAAGCACTGTTGTATAGTAGCCTAAGTAGGCCCCCTAATGCTAATCATATTTTTAATTGTTGGTTAAGTTAGCTTGCAGGGACAGGGATTATTGATAGCATTGGATCAAAGGATAAAAGCAAAGATCAACCATCAGATAAGCTAAGTGTTCTAATTAATATTTAGGTTGTTTGTTGAGTGATTTATATTTTTGTTGTAAACCTTAGATCTAATTTAAAAGGAAATATATTTAATTAATTTATAGGCATTTAAAATATAACGACATATAGTGTGCACTTAGGGTTAATTTTGTTTGTGCATTCTCTCTTGATCCCTTTCTTAAAAGGTTTTTTGTTTAAAATCCTAGTTTAGTGAGCATTCAAAAGATATAATTAGTTTAGGCTAGCTCTTGTATGCTTGTATTCTATTATCTAGTTGTTATATTATATTTTTTGCATTGTCCTTTATCTTTCCTAGTTAGATCTTGAAAGGCCAAACTTAGGTGATTGTTTGAAACTGAATACATTAAACTATCTTGAAATATTTAGGACTTGGAGTGAGTCCTTAAACCACTCCTTGTGAACCCATCCCCCTAGTATCGAGTGTATATAACAACATACCCCCGCAGTTCGCCCCACAAAATATTCTCTCCTTGTTGATCTAGCCTTTTGTTTGAGAATTGTACACGATAGGGCAGTTTTCTCCCTCTACAAGATATTATGTTCAATAGTTGGCATTAAGCAGAAGGTTGTGAGAATTGGAAGTGATAGTTAGAGTGCAATATTTTGGTAAACAATCCTAGTTTTCATGATTGATTAAAACATATTGATATCAAGTACCATTTGTGAGAGAGATGGTTGAAGAGAACCGGGTGATATTGGAGAAAGTTAATACAGAGAAGAATAATGTTGATTCATTAAAATGGTTGTACTTGCTCAAAAATTTTCTTGGTGTAGATATATGGGTATGGTTGCCCTTGATAATTGAAAATGACAATTATTATCCCCTATGGAAAGTATTCAACAAGAAGGAGAATTTTAGAATTATGTTGAATATTTTCCATGTTATTCAAATGGGGTTAACTCTAAAAGAGCTTTACACTTTGTAAAAATTTCCTCATCAGGGGTTTTTTGGGTTAATGTAATATCGGTAATGGTGTTGTGTCCATGGTATTGTAAAACCTCTTCTTGTATTGTTGGTATATAAAGCAGAACTTGCATGGGGGTTTGGTAATGAATTTTTCAAGAAATGTAATCGCAAGTGAAAAGTGATTGAAAGGATATTATTGTATTGAATATGGTCAAATTTATACAATAAGGAAAAATTATTTTTGGGGATTTTCATAAAATGATTTCTCAGGATAAACTCTTGTGTAATATTTTCTTCTTCTCTATTTTTCCTTTGATTCTACAATTACTATTTTTTTGGAATTTGTTTATCGAGGTATTATTTCTCTTCAACTCACTCTCTATACCTTAAGGTATATATATATATGATAATAGGTGCCTTTCCTTACTCTACCCATGACTCTTCATCTACCTATCTTATGACTTATGTACATGTAGACTACATGCACATTTAAATTATTACACATTCTAACACTTGTGCATTTATTACTTGCTTGAAGTAACTACTCAAATATTAATCTAAAACAAAATCCTAATATAGGTATGTACCCAAGGTGGTACATTGACATGTACCAAATAATGTAATATACTCTAACAATGTTAGCTTTTAAAGCTCAATACTTGATAAAATTACGACAAGAATTATTCACATAAATGAAATGAAATGCAATATCAAATCAATATATAAATTGTAATAGGAATAATAAAGCAAATCAATATGTTGAATATAAATGAATTCACACATTAATTGCTCAAATGTATGCAACTTGTATTCCACTAACTTCTGTTACAAAAAATCTCAAGGAGTATACAATATATCACAATAGTATCTATAATAGCATCACACTTTATGTTACTCTTCACAACACTCTTCACATAACTCCTCACATTGATAACATCTTCAAATTGATAACATCACATAACTCTAGGCTATAACATGTATATATAGCCTTTATATGAAGACTCTTAGATGACTATGACTCTTCCATACCTTGTGACTCTTGGTTATCACTTTCACACATTAAGCTATATTTTATGTACACTTGTAACTTGAATCTTCACTAACTCTTCCTAATCAAGGATACATGTGCATACTTACATGAAGGACACCTGTGCATATTTACACTCATCACACTTGCACACTTAACCGCATGACACTTGTGTATTTCCTGCACATTATTACATTATATTTAATATTTACTCACACTCTAAACTAAAACACACTCCTAATCTAAATATGTACCCAAGGTGGTACATTAGCATGTACCAAATAATGTAATATATTCCAACACCCCCTTGTGTTACATTTTTTGGTTATTGAAGACTTTTGTCTTCATCTTCTATCTTCAATCTATATCTTTCATATCAATATCTGAATTTACACTATATGACTCTTGTTTAACCTTTCTGATGTGATTTCTTCTATTCTTCTTTTTCTTTCTTCTCTTCTCTATCTTCATTTGAGATATACCTAATGTTCCGCCTTCAAATCCGTGTGTTAGCAAATCATCATAATAAAACAACTGTGATTTTTGTTTCGAATCTTCAAATAAGTATCTTATTTATGTTCAATTTTCATCTTGCCTCTCTTGATCTGATTTATTTTCTTGTTTCTTTTTCGTTTCTACACTTTCACTAGTGACATATCTTCAATGCAGTGAGTTAGTACATCATCACAATAATGTTGACTTGGATTCGATAATTCATTACTAGTATGTTTTTTCTTTTGTTTCATTTCTTGAAAGAGTTCAAAAGTAATTAATGATAGATAAATCATTAGAAATTATTTTGAGGAAAATACAACTACATTTTGAATATTCCACCAAGTCTTGAAAAGCACTTCATGAAGATAACCAATCAATGTCATAAAATTCTCTTCTTTCACTTCCTTGAGAAACAAAAAAATATATTTTCCTTAAACTGGTAGACAAATATTTGTATCTATCAAAAGTATCTATTAAGTTTTGTGAATAAAACTTAAGTTTGTGAAATAGTTCATCATCCTCGTTAAATGCATTCTTAACAATTTCATCCATAGTTCTTCTAATGTAGTCTTCCTTGTAACTCCCTAGACTGTTTTTTTAATTTTTTGAGTTTTTGAGTTGAATTCCTTATATATCCCTAAGTTTGAATATATGATCAAACAGTAATTTTTTATGAAGGTTTCAATTCTCAAATTTTTAAGCTGAATACTTTTTATCTCCCAAATTTCTAAAATATGATTTCTAAATTCTAAATTTCACAATCCTATGTTGATGTTGAATTCCTTATAGCTCCTCAATCAAAAATTTAGAATTTTAGTAAAAATGTATTTGCAAATTTTGAATTCCTAATTTGATGTTGAAATTCTTATTTCTCCAAAATAGAATTATTTGCAAATATTTCAAATAAATTTACAAAATCTAATAAATTAATTACAAAACTTGTAATTAACTTTCCATAATTCAAATCAACTTTTCAAATCTGTACAAAACTTTCCAAATTGCATTAAAAATATTTCTAGATTTTATTTTCACTTATATACCTTATTTCTCCAATAATTCAATTAATCAAGGTAAAAATGAATTAATTAAATTCAACCTTAAGAAAATAAAATAGTATTCACCCCTTTTAACTCCAACCTTTAGAAAATCAAAAATTAACTTAAATATTACCTCCAATATTCTGGACGCGCAATTATTTCAGTGAAGTATTCAGTATCTCATGTTGCTCCAACGTTGACTCTCAACATGCTTCTTTACAAAATATTCTCACTCTAATTCAAAAATTTATTGATGTTGAATGATTTTAGTTTTATGTTATTTATGGCCCATGCATTTAATGGCTGCTCCAAAACATTTAGACTCCCTCCAAAATTGATTAGCGCTCTCTATTCCAAGTACCAAATGGCACACAAGTTGTTTTGCTCTTCAACCAATGTTACTTTGGCACTTTAATTTTCTTGCGCTCCTCATAACACTTGGAAAAAGTATTATTCACCTTTGGCTCATATTGTTTAATGATGTTATGGCTCCCTGGGTGTCACAATTTACACTTGGCTCTTCACTAATAGTAAACCAAACATCTACTATGTGGCATTTGATTTCTCTAACGTTCATCCTCCTCTTTTGACTATTACAAAACTTGATGGTTTGATTGTCTCTTCTATGCTTTTTTGATATCCAAATGATGTCTATTCATTTTATCACTTTTTAAAATACATAGGTGATGGTTCTATTGCTTGGAATGGAGCTTACAATGGCTTCTCCAACATTTAATAGCTAACTATAAATTACACCTTCTCCTTGGCTCATTTGGTGGATCTAGAATAGTGCTCCTCCTTTGTACATTTGATGGTTTCTTCTTTCACTGTGGTGGCTCCTCCTTTGCATGTTTGGTGGCTTCACCTTTCAACACAATGGCTCCTCCTTATTTATAGGGTGGTTCACTCTCAAGCATGGTGGATCTTGGATGCTTTCCCCCCTGTGCTATGGTTTCAACTCTGAACTGATGGTGCGGACACCTAAAACATGTCATGTTTAGGAGACTACTCATATGGACACCTTTGTAGGCCATATGAATGATCTTGGACCTTTCCAAGGCTAAGAAATTATTCTAATCACTCATTTTAGGCAATCTAAGCCTATTCAACCTTAGTCGCTAATGACATCAATAGCTAAGATCTCAGCCGTGGTTGACAATAGTGGCTAGGGTCCTAGCCACACTGAGCAACAGTGACTAGCCCTGTAACAAACTCGGGCTACCAGAGCTGAGAAAAATCAGTTGCAATAGATAGCTTGCAATTATTTTCAAGCATTTTTGGGCAAGGAAGCTTCCAAAGGATTCCTCCCAACTGCCCAGGCCAACTGATTCTTGATCTTGGCTTCCTTGAGAAGCCAATATTAGGATTTGGAGAGTCTATTTATAGACCCCCCAAAGAGGAAAATAGAGAGATAATTTGAATGCAATGAAGCCCTGCCGAACTGGAGAGCCAATTGCAACCCTTGAGGAGTGCCAACATGTTTTCCATTTGGAGAATGACACCTACATTTGAAGCAATGGAGTTTCCAACAACTTGAGGAGCAAGCTTGCCATTCCACACCAATCCACTATGAATTCACAACAATTCACCTATAAATCTATGTTTGGACACACCAACGACCCTTGATCATCAATTCCACAAAGAAATTGAGCATCCACAGACCTAATTTTAAGAGAAGGATACTTTTCTTATGGTCATTGTTGTTAACAACGATCCAATAGGCTTAGTTGTGGTTGTCAATAGTGGCTAATAGAGCCAGTTGCTCTGAGCATCAACGACTAGGATTTGATGAGCTTAATCCTCCATTTTAGCCATAGATTTATCTTTCTTAGCATGCATTCAGATTAGCTTAATCTAGATCAGTCACATTTCATGCATTTTCATGGTTAATTAGTAGATTAATAGGTATATTTTCTTACATTCATGCACTTCATGCTTTCCTTTGCAAGCTTTCATAGATTAAGTTCCTTTATGCTTAATTTACAATATTATATGCATTTCTAGGTTCTTTTACATGATTCAAGCCATGCTTCATGCTTTAATATCAATTTCCTAAGCATCTTTGTGCATATTTACATATGTTCATGCTTTATTTATGCATTTGCTATATTCTATACATTCCTCTTGGAAATCAGCCTCATCATGAGAGGCTTCATGTGCTACTAATGTGCTTTGTTGTTTCCTTGCATGTAGGTGATAGATATCTCTAGGGACAAAGCATCATTCAAGACCATTCCTCTTGACATTGGAGAAGGAGGCATCCTAGTAATCCCTCAAGCAAAGTTTGAAGACCTTAAGAGTCTATTGAAGGCATCTACCACATGAGTTGTGGATTGTAATATGTATCACAATGGTCAAATCCCTAAGAGGGATGTTCTTGTAACCTTGTTGTAAAGAGGATTTACAATTATTAATAAATATGGGCATATTATTTTATTTTTCTTCTTTGCACTTAGTTATTTGATTAATATTTTCTTTGATATCATATTGCATTTGTTAGAATTTTAAATCCTGTTTCAGTGGTGATCATAGAAAAACATCACATTTTTTGTTGCATTTATTGATTTGCTCTATTTTCTATGTGCAGGTCTCAATCGTGGTTGAAAATAGCGGTGCATAGTCTCAACCACGGTTGAAAATAGCGGCTAGCATCCTAGCCACGCTGAGCAACAATGGCTAGCAAAAAACTTGGAAAAATAGTAAGCAACCTGTTTCATCATCGAATGAGGATTCCAGGTTAGTTGAATCTCTCTGGTTTTCATGCTTTTTGTCTGTGTTTTGTCAGTGAATGCAAATTACAGATGTTAATTAGAAAACATAGTGAAATTTAAAGGTAAATTTAAAAAAAATTGTATTTGCTGCTAGTCGCTGCTAGGAACAGTGGTCAGGTCTGTTGGCTGCCCTAGTCTCCAATGGCTAGGATTTCTGGTTGCTTTTTTGTCTAGTAGCTGAGACTATTACCTGCTACACATATTAGCAGCTATTGTGTAAACTATGTGTTAGGGTTTTCTTGTTTGGGGCCTATCCAAAGGCCAATATCATTTTAATTTTGCATTTGCATTCTCTAAAAGTAAAGAGCATTTAGCCTTGCATATTTCTGAAAGTAAAACGCTATTTTCTAGGCATGTAGGAAAAGAATCATGAATGCTTTTTTATGCATATTTCATTAATGCAAAATTAAAAAGAACACCCACACACCACGATTCAATTAAACATCAATGGTGTTGGGCTCTCACATCCAACCCATTGATCGAGACCAACAATGGAAGTCATTACCACTCGGTTGGCTCATCTGACATTGTACTATCGAGACCCATCTGTGGCCAAGGCCAATTCAAGAACTGTCCTATCCATAGAAAATAGCATGCATTCCTCTTCATAGGGGTGTATCATTGACCATGGTGTGCTAGGTGAGAATTGGTAGTACCTATGCTCCTTGCCCGATTATGGATTTCATCTCCATATCTCGGGGGATAGAGATCTTGGATGTCATTATCGGGTTTGTTGCTATGAGTATATAGGTGAAAACCTTTAACTATCTAAGAATATCATCAAAATTTACAAAACATGATGAGATTTAGACTATATACTCAACAAATCAAAATGCACTAAACAGTTTTAGGATACACAAAGAAATTTTAAATGAGATAAACACTTTGTATGCTTTGTTTTCCCTAAAAATTACCTATGAGATAAATTCACAAATCATGGTTAACACACATAGAGGCCACCCTCGAAACATGACCAAGGTAGAAACTAAGGCTCCAAACCACACAGATAATAACGAGCTTGAACCTCCTACACAGAATTCTCTTTAATGACATTCGGCTAGCATTAGAGGTGATAACTCGATGCATGGGGGTTCTCATCAGAATACCCCAGTCAGAGGACATAATACACATTCCTCTCATGATAGAACTAAGGGTGGTTCAAGACCCCCATCATCACATGATAGGCATAGAGAAGATCCGCCCAATCAGGGGCAAGAGGAAAGGGGTGCGTCAGAACACAGACCCTCAAAGACTCCAAATCACAATGAACCTGGAAGGTTTACAATAGATCTCAATACTATTGGAGTCAATGGTACACCTCCTAACGAACCTTGGAGAACTAGTCAACTCAATGGACTAGATCAAGTGCTAGGAATATTAGGATGTAGAACCTCTACTACTCACTCTCACTCTGAGAGTACACATAGTGAGGGCAGAGAGAGGAATACCTATGCATAGGGGGAATGTTCAAAATGCTCTCGTAGCACACGCACCCCATCTACACATACGGGCACAGAGCATAGACAACAACACAACACAAATGTCGTCTTCATATATAAGGGCAAGAGTGTAGTAGGTAAGTCTTTTGGAGCCCATACTCATAAGGCTCCTCGCACATAATTATAAAATCAAAGGCCATACACAGCCGATCTTGCAGATCGAACACATAGGCTTGATTCAAAATAAAGATAGTGCATATTCCAAGATCAGTTGGAATACTTGCCCACAGAGCATGAGCACCTCGAGTGAGAGGAAACTCAACAAAAAAATTTACTTTGACAATATTTATATGAGCAGCACCTACGGGAACCAAGCATCCTCGACCAGAAGGAGTGTGAAGAGAGAGAGGATAGATTAGCTCAAGCTAATCTACTTCCTAATAGTGAATATAGGGAGCAACGTCATATTAGATGTATTGTGTCACATCCAAAGATATCCCTCTAGGAAAGTTGAGAACCGTACTCGTCATACATCCTAGCATACCCCACAACAACAATAGTGTCAAATTCTAGACCCACTTGGACGTAGTCAGTATGAAGAATCAGAGGGGGATGAGCAAGATCAAAAATATCTTGAGCCCTCCTCTATAGATGTGGATGATGAGCACAATCATCCACCTCGATCTAAGATAAATATACCTTCATTGGCTCCACAGAGGTCCCTTAGAGAAGAGGAAATCTTATCCTCTCAAGTGTACAAGGCCCTTGTTGAAAAGGTCAAAGCTATTGAGAAATAGGGGATAACTTATCAAAAGCCTATCTTAAACAAAATTCATAATCAGCCCCTATGTCTCTCGGTACCTAGCCCAACATATCTTAAACATTTTGAGATGCCTAAGCTAGACAAATTCTAAGGCGATGATGATGCACATGAACATGTGACTAGTTTTATGAATCTGTGTTTCCATATTCAGAATAATGATGCCTTATTGCTAAGAAATTTTGTGATAACCCTTTCAGGCCTAGCCTTGGAATGGTACAATCAATTGAAGAGGTATAGCATCACCAACTTTGAACAATTGGTGAATGCATTTCTTGAACACTTTTCATTTGGCATTAAGAAGAAGACCAATCTGTCCAACCTGGTTGCTCTAAAGTAATTTGATGATGAGCCAGTGATGGACTATGGCAATAGATGGAGGAAATTGATGGCTAAACTTCCCTTCTCCATCCCAACTATAGAGTTGACATGAATGTTTACTAAGAGCTGCACAAAGCACATCTCGCTATTGTTATAGCTGCAACAATACCAAACATTCAAAGAGGCCTTGGTGCAAGACAAGGTCATAGAGGATATCAAGTTGCAAGAAGGAGACTTGAAACTTCAGATAAAGAAGGAATGGAACAACAAGAACACGAAGAATTAGAATCACCAAGTCAAGCCTGCACATGTGAATCAAGTCATGTTAAACCTTCAAAAGGGTGATAAAGCTAGCAACTGCAAAACTACCAGGCACAATCACCCCTTGTGCAATACAATCAATGCAACAAAAATCAAGGCAAAGATAAATAACGTCGCCCACCTCACTAATTTAAACCATTTTTTGAGACTTTGGCATCTATATTCAGTCAATTGTGTGAGGCCAAGGCCTTAAAGTTTTTTGAAGTTCAATTGCTCAATCCTAATCACCCTAAATTCAAAGGATATAAGAAAGATCATTACTACCCTTACCACAAACAAAAGGGGCATGATATTGAAGTGTACACAATTTTAAATATGATATGATCGATAGGAATGAGTTGCTAATTGACAACCCCTTGGCACTCGAACAATAAAAATATGGAAATATTCAAATATCCCTTACCAAATCATGAGCCACCAAGGAACAATGCTGAACAAGTCAACCAAGTATGGATTGAACCGCCTACGCAAGGATTTATCGGTATGGTGAATGTGGTCACCAAAAATAGGAGGTACAACAAACCAGATCCTCCTATAGTGCCCATTCAAATTCAATATGCACCTCAGTAAAGTCCAGTGCATAGAACCCTTTTCCATACCCACCAACAAGACCGATGGTGAACAATTAGGAATAGACTCATCCAGAGTCTACAAATAGCCTCGACAAAATTATCGATATATGAGATAATACAGTAGTCTCCTAGGCATAGGGAGATGCTAATGGACATCTTAAGGGCCATTGAAGTTCAACCCCAAGATCCTAAAGCTTTCACTAACTTTGTGGGGCATGTGCAGCAATGCTAGGAACCTATGATCCAATTTTATGATCATGAAATCAAGATAGTTTCCACTGCTATAGCGGACCCGCCGCTTCATATCATTGTGTGTGTGAACCACACTCCTTTCAAGTGGGTTTTTATTGACACAGGATAATCAATCAACATAATAACCACAAAGGCCTTAGGACATCTAAATTTACCTAAGTCACATATCGTACCTTCAACTTTCACGTTGTGAGCTTTCAATGACGCATTGTGCTCGATAGTAGGTACTATAGTCCTTCCTATTCAGGTTGGACTAAAAACCATCCCTATGATGTGTCATGTGCTAGAGGGTGCAATGCAATACAACATTCTCCTAGGCCATATGTGGATAAGGGACATGCATTGTGTCCCCTCGATTTTGCACCAATGTATCAAATATGTGCATGAGGGACAAGTGCATGTGGTCCCTTTAGATGAAGAGTCATTCAAATATGTCAATCAAGTTGACTTGTCGAGAGACTTCATCCTCCCATATACCCATATGGATATTAGACCAATGTCTCCTATCAAACATTCAATGGGTAAGTCAAAGGTAGTGCACATCGATCCTTCTACATCAACGTCACAACCAACCCATAATACAACTACTACTTCTAAAAATCCTATGACATCGACAAGGCTAAAGAACGACCAGAAGCTAAAGGTAGTGTTGGGAAAAAATAATCTAGGGAAATCCCCAACATAGAAACTACTAAGATTCCAAATCCTATGGAGGAGGAAAACTCACAAAATGTAGTTGAGGAGGTACCTCAACCTGCCTCACTTGTGTCATCAATTGCATCATCTACACCATAGGTGATGATTCACCTAGTCAACCTTGGGTTAGTTGAGTACTTGGTGCAGAATGTAACTTTTACACCAATCATAGAATCTACATAGGATATGGGTAGACCTCAAGCTCATCGCTTTCTTGTTGGGATGGTGGTACCACTAGGGGTGCCACCTAATCAAATAAACTTCATCTATGGAGGTTTAGATCAACTTGCATATCGCTCACCCATGGAAGAAGATGATGATGAACCATTTGCTATAAATGTTTGTTATCTACCAAACCTGAAGTATGCCCTTCATTATTCAATCATTATCATTGGCATGGTTACAGATTGGGTTTATTTGAGAAAGGATGTCAAACTTTGTATCAGCCATAATATCAATTGTTGATTTATAGGTTTAGTCTAGGTTATCATATTAGAGGTCAAGATGAGTTATTAGCTATATCTCTGGACCACTTGAACCTTAGTCTTGGGGATGATGTCGATTGGAATCCCTATCATCCAAACCCTTCTCACTCATGGAGGGGTAATTGGTCTGTGACCATGGTTACATAAGAACCACCTTTGGTCTACCATCCAGGTCTCTCCTTAGAAAGGTCTGAAGTAGAATCAATTACTGAGGAGGAAAATCTAGAATACAATTTTGAATATGACAAGAGTGAGTATATCAGTGATGATGATGAGTATGAATATGAAACAGAGATGGCCTATTTGGGGCCTCGTCATCTACATCATCTCAGGGAACCTGTGGACATAGAACCAATTTATCATGCAGTATTCCCAGGTCCTCCCATCCAAAGAAGACCAATGAATCTGGAAGAGATATATCATATAGCTTTTCTTGGTCCTTCCAACTTAAGGTAATTGCTTCCTCTTGAGGATCCAATTGTTATGTTTATGCCCAGAGCAGACCCACTAATCCCCATTCCACCCGAGCCACATCTAGAGTAGGGGGAGCAATCTAGAGATAGTGAGTTGCATCCACGTGGTCCTGGAGATTTCTTCCATTCCATCAACATGGTCTCCATCGATCTGACCACTCCACTTCATAATCCATATGACCCTTTGAAACCTTTGCACCTCAATATTGAGGCCATTGATTTCAATCGTATCAATTCACCCTTAGAGCCTAAATATTTCTTTCCCAATGAAGAAATGCTGCAACCATTTCATTTTGCGCTAGGTTTTGCATATGATGTCTATCATGCTAAGGAGAATCCTGATTTGGTGGAACCTTTAAACCTAGCATATGACATCCATTTGATCCCTATGCCTCACCATCTTGAGGAGGGGTCACATATGTCAATAGAGGAAACCTTCAAAGTGGATATCAATGATTATCCCACCAATCCAAGGAAGGTTAAATTTGGAGAGATCTTATCTCCTAAGGAGTGCACCAACCTCATTCCTCTATTGAAAGAGAGACCTGATCTCTTTGCTTGGACCTATAAGGACATGTTGGGTCTGGATCCGAAACTAGTTACTCATAACCTTTTGTTGGACCCCACCAAGAAATCAGTCAAGCAAAAACTCAAGAAGATGCATCCAACTATCACCTTGATGGTTAAATATGAGCTACAAAAGTTATTGGATGTAGAGTTCATAATTCCCATTGACTATCCAGAATGGGTATCAAACATGGTACCCGTAGGAAAACCTGATGGAAGAATCCATATTTGTATGAATTTTAGAGACCTCAATAAGGCAACACCTAAGGATTCATTTTCGTTGCCTACCATAGATGCTCTTGTAGATGCAACTGTAGGTCACAAAATTCTTTCTCTCATGGATGGTTTTTTTGGTTACAACTAGATTCAAATTAAACTAGAATATCAGCACAAAACTACTTTCACCACTCCATGGGGAATATTTTGCTATAAAGTTATGCCATTTGGCCTCAAAAATGTTGGTGCCACATATCAACAAGCTATGACATATATCTTTCATGACTATATGCATAAAATCTTAGAGGATTATATCGATGACTTATTGGCTAAGTCATTGTTGTGTGAAGAGCACGCTGAGGTTCTAAGAAAATACTTTGATTTCTTGATAGAGCATAATTTCACGTTAAACCCCAAGAAATGCATCTTCAGTGTAACTTCAGGTAAACTCTTGGAATTCATCGTTTCAAAATGAGGGATTGAAGTTGACCCAGCAAAGGTCAAGGTTATACTAGAAATGAACATCAAGGAATTAAGAAGCCTACAAGACAAGGTAGCATCCATAAAGTGCTTCATCATGCAGTTATCAAATAAATATCGACCCATGAATTGACTACTACACAAGGGGGTCCCATTTAAATGGGATGAGGACTATCAAAAAGCCTTCATTGAGATCAAACAATACCTAGCATCACCACCAGTATTAGCTCCACCTAGACCAGATGTGCAATTTTTGTTGTATATATCTACCATAGAATTTGCACTGGGAACCATGCTAGCCCAAAAGAACATGTAAAACAAAGAGCAAGTGATATATTATATCAATAGAACTCTGATTAGTTATGAGCTATGATATGCATATGTAGAAAAGCTGTGCTTAGTAGTGGTCTTTACGATGAAGAATTTATGCCACTACATGCTAAGTCATACGATATATGTAATATCAAAACAAAATCCTTTGTATTATATGATGAGTAGGACATATCATAACACACGTACTACAAAGTGGATCATGTTATTGATAGAATTCTACCTAGAATTCATTAGTCAAAAATCAATCAAATATAAAGTCATAGCTGATCAGTTGGCAGAGGCTCCTCTTCAGGATCATAGACCTCTCATCATAGAGATCCTTGATGATGTAGTATTTGTATTATTAGAGTCACCCAAACCCGAAGAACTAGATAATAAAGCAAACATGTCTTTGTTCTTCGATGATTCAAAATGTGAGTAAGGGGGTGGTGCAAGGATTGTGTTTTCATGCCACAAGGTGCTCCAATACCCTTGTCATTTAAAATCAACTTCCCTTGCACCAATAACAATTCTAAATATGAGGCCCTAATCTTGGGTCTCCAAACAACACTCACCATGAATATCAAGAAGTTGAATATCTTTGGTGACTCCTTACTCATTGTAAATCAAGTTAAGGGATCTATCAATATAGATGTCCCATCTTGAAAGCATACAAAGAACTTGTGGACACTTACCTAGCCCAACTGGAGTGGTATGACATCGAGGTAATTCCTTGAACATCCAATATATTTGTAGACACTATGGCATCTTTGGGATCCTTAATCCCTCAAAATTCATCTGCTAACTTCACTACCATCCAGGTAAAAATGCTATCACAATCTGTGATATGATTTGAGGCACAAAACAATCAAGAATCAATCCATATGATTCATATAGAACCAAACCATGAGTGGTTCTATAGAACTATATACTTTCTAAAGAAGACGCCTTGGGGATATTTATTCTCACAATGTCCTGTAGAGAATGGTACCACTATTCTCCATAAGGTTGTTTCCCAATCTATGTTAATGTAAGTCGAATTGCAGTGGGAACATGTCATTCAGTCAATCGAAGTCGTTGCTTATCAATATTGGTTATCATAATTACATGATTTCCTTAAGCTTGGAGTAATCCCACAGGGATTTTTGCATGCCACAAAAAGAGCATTTAAACAAAAAGTGACTAGATATATCTTGTTAGGAGACATCTTATATCATCGTAGCTATGATGGAATTTTCCTTCATTGCCTTGAGCCCCAAGAATTAGCTTGGCTGATTTCACAAGCTCATGATGGTATATGTGATGGCCATTTCAGCGGCATAGCCATTTTCAAGCGTATCCTTCGAATGGGTTATTATTGGCCCACTATGGAGAAGATATTGCACAATATATGTCAATAAGTGCATCAAATATCAACATCATGCTAATCTTACGCACCTACCATCACAAGCCTTACAACCCATCCAAGCGGCTTGGCCATTTTCTCAGTGGGGTTTGGATCTAATTGGTAATATTTCTCCTCTATCTTCGGGTTGACACACATTTATCATAATGGCCACTAAGTATTTCACCAAATGGGTGGAAGAAATCCCTTTAACTACAATAATAGGAGCACGTATTGTGGAGTTCATACTCCATAATATAATATATCATTTTGGGATACCATCCAAGATAATATCAGATAATAGAACTTCATTCAAAAACAAAGTTGTAAGGTTTCAAATGTCCAAGTATAATATTCAACATAATTTTGCAACTCCATATTATCTTTAAGCAAATGGGCAAGCAAAGGTCTCAAACAAAATAGTGGTAGCAATCTTAAATAAATTTTTTCAATAAAACCACAAAGATTGATATATTCAATTACCTCTTGTTTTATGGGCTTATAGAACTAGTATACGGATGCCCACTAGGGCAACCCCATTTTCACTAGTATATGGAACTGAGGCCACAATGCCCTTGGAATTGGAAATTCTAAATTTGTGCATCACATTGAAAGAGTTCATCGATGATGACACTGTGCAGCAAGCTCGCCTAGATCAATTGATGCTTTTGGATTAATTTTTTGTGAATGCTCTGGAGTATCTCCGAGTTTACCAAGATCGGCTAAAATGAGTTTGCAATAATAAAGTTCACCTAAGAAAATTTAAAGTTTGGGATCTTGTGCTAAAATAGAACCAATAGAACTCAAACCTGTCGTCGCATCTATGAGAAAAATTTACAACCAAGTAGTTAGGTCCATTTATTATCTCAGAGAAGATAGGACCTGATGCTTATTGCCTAAAATCACTTGAAGATGTTGAAGAGCCTGAACCTCTCAATATTCTTCATCTAAAGGTGTTTCAAACATAAACACTCAAAAAGTCAAAAATAATGTAAAACACAAAAATCCAAACAAATCAAAAAACAATAAAATGCAAAAAACATTGCAAAACACAAAAAAAACATTTACATTATGCATTTTCAGTTTTGCACATGCATTCAATTAATTGCATTGCAATCTCTGGCCTAAGGTGAGGTTCTTTAATTGGATTTTATTGCATCGTAGGGTGCTTACTGGTGAGCAACTTATGAAGCGTGGTTTTCATGGCCCTTTTAGATGTGAAATGTGTCAAGAGAATGTAGAAAATATCAACCATATTTTTATTGAGTGTACTTTAGCCTCCGAGCTATGGAGGAGAATGGCCACTTTACTTGGCTTACAGTGGTCCAATTTTTTTACTTTTGAATAGCTTTGGAGGGATTGGCCTAATCAAGAGGGTGTTGATCATTTTATTAGGCAGTTAGTTTGGATGGGTTCTACCATTCTTCTTTGGAATATTTGGAATGAAAGGAACAACCAAATTTTTAATCAATATAGGAAGGATATTCACTATATTTGGCAAAAGACCATAGCCAAATTAGTTGAATCAGTCCATCAACTCCTTAATCACCCCCAAAACTCCCATCAAATATGGGATCAAGTGATGAAAAATATTGAAGATTAAACCTTCTAAGGGAAACCAACTTAAAGGGAATGTGAGTATTAGTAAGATGGACAGGACCAGAAATTGGCAACCTCCTCCTAAGGATTTTGGAAAAGTCAATACTGATGGAGCCTCTAGAGGGAACCCTAGAAAAGCTAGTGTGGGAGGAATTGGTAGACTTTTAGATGGCTCCCTGGTTTTTACTTTTGCTAAGAATTTGGGTATTCTTTCCAATAACCTTGCTGAGGGGTATGGTATCCTCAAAGGTCTTCAGGAGGCTACTAAGGTTGGATGGGAAAAGGTGTTAGTTGAGTCTGAATCTCAAATTATGATTAATCTCTTGAAGACTCCTAAGAATCATAAGGTGGATTGGAGAATAAAAAGAATTATTGAGAAGATTCAGTTAATCCAAATGGGATTTTTGAAAGTTGATTACAATCATGTGGTTAGAGATCAAAACAAGAGTGTTGATGCTTTAGCTAATTGGGCTTTGAACAAAGGTGATCTTACTTGTTATGGCCACCCTCCTATATGGTGGGCTTCTCAAATTAGGGAAGCTCTTCTTTCTATCATTTCTTTGGATGGCTCCAGTTCTAAAGGTACCTAGTTTCTTCTTGTTTTTTTTTTGCTTCTCTTTGGTTCATTCAGTTTTTTTTTAGTTCCCTAGATCATTCTATTCTTTATTTTGTTTCCTCTGTTGATTCTTGCCTTAATAGTATTCTAATCTAGATAATTCATTGTTTTATTCATTTTTTTTCCTTTTCATTTTTTGTTTTTTTTGTTTAGTTTTTTAAGGTGGGTGGGTTCTTTTGTTTTGTTTTTTTTTGTGTTCTTTGTGTTGTTTTTTGTTGTTCTTGTGTTTTTGTTGTTTTGTTTTTTTTTATGTTTTTTGTTATTGTTCTTGTGTTTTTTTCATTCTTGTTCTTGGTTTTCTCTTTGTTTGTGTTATTTCGTGTTTTTTTGTGTGAGTGTTTTCTATGTATTTTGTTTTTGTTTATTGTTTGTTGTTGGTTGTTTTTTATTTTTATTTTTATTTTATTTTTAAAATTTTTTAGGTTTTGGTTGTGTTTATTTTTCATGTTTTTTTGGGTTATGTCTTTGTAGCGTTATGTTGTTTTTGTCTTGTTTGTGTTGTGTTATGTGGTTCTTGTATTTTTATATGTGGTTTGTGTTGTGGTTTCTTTTATCTTATTGTGCGTGTTTGGTTGTGCTTTTGTTTTTGACACACTCAAGGAGCATGTTTTTTATTTTATTTTATTAATTTTGTTGTTACTTACTTATTTTTAAATTGATTTTGTGTGTTTGTTTGTTCCTTTAGTATGTCAAAGGTGGTAGGCTAGGTTCGAGTCCTGGGTGTTTTTGGCGGAATGGATACCCCTGCCTCCTTGGGTCTTACCCGAAGGTGGCATCCCTCTTGGGATGTTTTCCACAAATAAAACCAAAAAAAATTATTGCATTACATTAGGTATTTTTATACATTGCATTTGCATTAGGATAGGTTGTGTTTACATTCTTATAAACGACACCATGTTTGTATGTTAATCATGCATCCTTTCATCATCATCATTCATCACTCTTGTGAGTAATTGTGTTTTTCAACACAACCCTTCCTATTGCTATGAAGTATATACTAGGTTTTTCGATCATTCAACCATACCGAGTGATCTTCTCAGATTTTTTAGAAAACTATATTTGCTTTTGGAGATGAGGTCTAGTTTTGATAGTACCTTGCATACACATTTTAAACATTAACAATCATATTTTGAACAAGTAAGGATGAACACTACAAAGTGGTACTGGTTACCTTAAGTGAAAGGTTTTTACTTGCTCATTTTTTGATGCACATGGTCTAGGATGTTGATCATTGACAAAAGGAAAAGCTCCCCCCTACCCAAAAAAATTCCTTGCTTTCATACAAAATAAGCAAAATCCTCGAATCAAAAGCAAAATCCCTTGCTAAAAAAAATACAAAATAAACAATGATTTTCATCACTAAGCATGAGTATCCCAATAAATCAAAAGAAAAGAAGAGGGTAAAGAACTTGCATCCCTGGAATGGTCAGTACTCGAAGCCATTGAGTGATCCTCAATACAAAAATGGGTTGAATGAATCCTTCCTGGCATTGGGTTAGTTCTAAGCAATTCACAAATGAGCTATCTTTAGGTGGCTTGCATTACCTAGTAGTTTAGTCTAACTGCATCCAAACTTAGGATCATGGTGAACATTTTGTGATCCTCATTACAGCAATGGGTTGAATGAATTTTTTTTGGAAATGAGGTAGTCTTATGTCTCATCTAATGTATTCATTTGCACACACATGGATAATGAATATCTTGGTCTTCATAACAAAAACTTTCATCTTTCATGAGTCTTGTATAGTCATTATACAACATTTGATTAATCAACTAGGGTGTTTGAGTCTCATGAAAAACCTCAAAAATACCTTATAGCAACAAGTCATCTCATGAATCAATCATCAGCTTTTCCTTATGAGGTTTTATTTATTAAGGGATGTTCATAAAATAGGATAGATACCAGATAGATATCAGCAATGATATTTAGACGACCACTAACTATTTTGTGCATATCTTTTAATTTCCAAAAGCTTATAGAGAAAACACATATATCTCACATCATCTCATCTCACATTTTGATGCTTAAACAATTAATTATTGTGATAAGAGTTATCATTTACATTCATGTTTTTTATACATTTTGTGGTTTCATCTATTAATTTGTGAACACATATTAGATTCATTCTTTATGTTTTAAGTGATTAAAGCATACAAGTTCATTTGCATTAGTTCAGTCCTCATGTAATTAATACATCACATTACATACATCATCTATCATATCATATCACATAGATTAAATGCATAAATAATTAAAACAAATTCAACATGCATTTAACAATAAGCATTGCATCCATCTATGCATACATAATAGTCCATATATACATCTAGATCATAGCATCTAACCATACATTTATCATCTAGCTAGTGCATTTCATTAGTACATCACATCAATATAGCATAATCAAAACATAATATATGCATTGCATTCATTTAACATCACATAAACATAAAAGTAATAAATGAACACACATAATGGATCATAAAATAGAAGTATCATATTTATGTGTGTCAAATCCATAAGTACATAAGGTACAAAATACCCACAGGCTACAATAGTGTAAGTCCTCATATCTTACACACAAAAATGATACAATGACATCATGTCATATCATGCATGGCCTGTGCCCCCTGAGTCTCCTCCTCCTTCTATGCCCTCTCTATAAGTTTACCTATAGCTAGTGCCTATTGATCACTCTTATTGGACCCCAGACCTGTGACTCGATCGCACTGATGAGTGCCCAGACTCACTCTACCTGCTCTACTGAGATCCCCTTGTTGTAGATATAGTTGGTAGAGTGCCACAACATAGACTAATATTAGCCTCTAGAGTAATGATGTAAGCAAAATTTATTGTACACTATGTTGTATCATCTGCTATGATGCCCCACAAATGTCTAATATTTGCATCTGCATATAAACCTGCCAATATCGAAGTTACTAGAGTAGATGGTGTAGCCTAAGAAGTAGCACGATCTTCTAGCATAACCTTGAGAGTGTCTCACTTAGCTATCCTAATATCCAACTATACTTATAGATGATCCTTATATCCAATGATATTCTTTATCTCAGTTGTAGCTAAGTCAACCTATGCTTGGAGGGTGGTCCTCTCCTCCTCATAGCCCCACCATCATGTCTACCCTACACTAAGTTGATCCTGTGTTGTAGCTAGATAGGTGTCCCTCTCTAATATCTGGCATTATGCTACTGCAACTATGCCTACACACTATATACCTGGATCCAAAACTGTGACACCTCATCATTTGGCTCATCCTCCTTGTCCTCCACCTCTTCCCATAGCTCCTTCTATATGTCCACTTGACCCCACTCACCTTCTATCCTGGGATGCACTCGACTTCCATGTGGATCATCAAATACTACCTCAGTAGCATCACCATTTCTAGAGTGATTGAGAGGACCACCATCTTGATATAGTCTGGTAGTCCACCAAGCATCATAGTCAGGACTCATCCCAACATCTACTACCCCTGTGTCCTCGATGGAATCCTCCTTGTCTATCAAAGTTGTGACCTATGGCCATGCAAGCTATCTCTGCCTTAAGGTGACAGTAAAGTACTAGCTCCTTTGGTATGTCTTGTTGCAACCTAAACTATTTGGTCACTTAGAAGAAGTGGAAGAACTCCTACGCTCTGAGCTTACGTATAATCACCCATCGGTTGTGCCTAGCCCATATCAGGTATTGATCAACCTCCTATGTTGGGCAATCCAAGTAAGGGCACCATATAATCTGACTAGCTTGTAGTCCTATTTTTCTATCAGTATAATGGTGCAATTCCCCTGCGTGCATCCTGCTCCTATATATCTCCAACTATGGAGGGCAGTGATCATCATAGCACTGATTCATGACCACTAATGATGTGATACCTAGGGGTAGCCTTCTTGGGTAGTCTATGCTGATGTGATCTAGGTCCAAATATGCAATAGCAATATGCATCCTACGCCCACTTGCCCTCACTGTGTAATGTTATAGATCTCATCATAAATATGGGCTAGGAGGGCACTCCCCCACACCATGATGAGTGGATCATTAGTGGTGCTCCCAATTAAATCTTGCACTATCACCAAGAAGTTCTAAGGTAACCTCACTCTTGAAGTATTAAGGAGTAGTGCATTACAGATAATGTGCATCAAGATAGCTTGACATCATGAGAAGACCTTCTTCCTATACTAGTACTCCACTAGCACCTCGTCGTGTTCTATATCCCCTAGTGCCTCCTCACACCTATCACTGGAAACCCTCTAGAACATTATAGCCTTTGTTGTAGTATCCAAAGAGGTAATGGTGCATCCATCTATCGGGATCCTATAAATTTGGTAGACATCCTCTAATGTCACCATCATCTCCCTAGTTGAAATATGAAAAGTGTTAGTCCTCGCATCCTAGTGATGGGCTAACGTAGTAATGTAAGTCTGATCTGCCTTGATGGTCGATAGTCTTAGCACATACCCAAGGCCCAAGACCCCAAACCAATATAATTCCATGTGGTTCAACTCAGGAAATAGCTCATAAATCAATTCAGGCTATTGCACTCGCGTAGTCAAAGTCTAAGGGGAAGAAAACAAGATGCATAATTACCCTAAAAAACAATCAAAAAATCAACTTTCAAAAAAAATCAATTTCTAAAGTCAAAAACATAAAAAAATCAAGTCCAAAAATTAACCTTCAAAACCAAAACATCAAAAATAAATCAAGTCCAAAAATCTAAAAATAAAAAATAAAAATAAAAATTAATTTTATAAACAAAAAAAATCAAAAAATGGGCTAAAGTTTCTTAGCCATTGTTGACAACAATAGCTGACGTGGCAGCCACTTATGTCAAACGTGGCTAGCATCAATGGTTAAATTTTTTACCATTGGTGTTTGAACTTAGCCATGGCTAGCAACCGCGACCTCCAATTGGCAAATTGGGCACCACTGCTGCCAACCACTGCTACGGGAAAAACCCCTTGTGAGGTCATTTTCCACCCCCAAAATGCCCTAAAAATTAAATCCCACCCATCTAAGCAATCCTAAAGCTAAATCTACCTAGATGTGAGGTTTGTTACCGACAGTTTAGTGGAGTTCATTTAATAGCGTTAATTAATGAGGTTCATTTTAGAATGTTCAAATCATGAATGAGAGATGAAGAATCTACCTTAAGAGCTTTGGCTCCACTACTAGTAGATGCCTCTGGATGATCTGCCATGGTGGTAAGTGGTAAATTTAGTAGTGTTTCATGTCAATGACTCTCTCTCTCATCTTAGAGCTCTCACTTTTACTCTTTGCCAGCTGGAAAGAATGAAAAGTAAAAACCCTAATTTTTCATTCGGTCCTTAGCCACTACTTACAACCACGAGCATTTATTAGGTCAACCCCAACCACTGTTATCAACCATGACTAAGAAAATTAAAAAAATTAGCCACAGTTTTCAATAGTGGCTAGCAGGAAGTAATAAATGCTCCAAATTTTTCACCATGAGGAGCTTCAAAATGGACAATAATAACTATCTACCGATCCAAAATTCTCAACAATTTCAAAAATAACAATAAAAATCAAATAAATCAAAATTTAAATGTGCCTCGTGTTCAGTTATTTACCCTAGACACATGGCAGTTGTAGCGACTTGTGCTCCATACAATCTGGCAAGATGAATAAATTACCATAAGGTCGTTTAGGGCAAAATAGTCATCATTGAATTGAAATGTCTTCACTTCAATCTCGAAGAAGGCCATTGCAATCGAACTGCCCCACAGGAATGAGGAATTCATTTTAATAGATCATCGAACATAGTGATTCACCACAAGCTTAAATGTAATTGCTATTATCTTGATCTTCTAAGAAGGCCATTATGGTCGAACTGCTCCACGGGATAGAGATGTACAATTACTATTAACGGTTGAAATCATGGTTGTAATAGGACTTGTCATATAACAAAATACAATAAGTCTTGAAACATTTAAATTATTAATATTAGTCAAGCGACTCGTCACTTTAATCACTTGTATTTTCCTCATTGACTCATCACTTGAGGGGGTAGTCATAATATCAAATTCATAATCAAAATAAACAATTGATCACTTGATCATGTAAATCATGTTCATCTTACGAATCATTGCTAACAACTATCACAAGATTCCCCATTTGTAGGGGCAAAAAGCAAACATAGCAAATTAAAATTTTGGCATTCTATTCTTCGATCATTGTCGTTCGAATAATTCATTTTGATTTCTTGCAGATCATGTCCAAAGTTTTACTCAAGTTAAGCCTTTCATTCTGTTGGAAGCAATGATTCTAAGATGTGCATCCTTTGCAGGATTGGGGTATCTAGCATTGAAAAAATTTAATGAGCATCAATCAACCTATAATATGACTTTAGGTGATCTATTTTGGTCAACATCATGTTTTCCCACAATGCATCACAAAAGGGGCATCTGTAGACACCTAAAACACATCATTTTTAGGAGACTACTCATATGGACACCTTTGCAGGTCATATGAATGATCTTGGACCTTTCTAAGGCTAAGAAGTGATTCTAATCACTCATTTAGGTAATCTAAGCCTATTCAACCTTAGCCGCTAATGACATCAATAGCTAAGATCTCAACCACGATTGACAACAGTGGCTAGGGTCCTAACCGCATTGAGCAATAGTGGCTAGCCCTATAACAAACTCGGGCTACCAGAGCCGAGCAAAATTAGTTGCAATGAACAACTTGCAATTATTTTCAAGTAGTTTTGGGTGAGGAAGCTTCCAGAGAATTCCTCCCAACCACCCAGGCCAACTGAATCTTTATATTGGATTCCTTGAGAAGCCAATATTGGGATTTGGGGAGTCTATTTATAGTCCCTCCAAAGAGGAAAATAGAGCGACAAATTGAATGCAGTGAAGCTCTAACGAACAGGAGAGCCAATTGCAACCCTTTAGGAGTGTCAACATGTTGTCCATTTGGATAATAACACCTGAATTTGAAGCAATGGAGTTTCCAACAGCTTGAGGAGCAAGACTATCATTCAACACCAATCTACTACGAATTACTATCAATTCACCTACAAATCTATGTTTGGCCACACCGACAATCCTTGACCATTAATTCCATAGAGAAATTAAGCATCCACATACCTAATTTCAAGAGGACACTTTTCCAATGGTCGTTGTTATTAACAATAGCCCGTAGGCTTAGCTACGGCTGTCAGCAGTGGCTAACAAAGCCAGCTTCTCTAAGCATCAGTGGCTAGGGTTTGATGAGCTTAATCGTAGCCATAGATTTATCTTTCTTAGCATGCATTCAAATTAGCTTAATCTATATCAATCACATTTCATGCATTTTCATGGTTAATTAGCAGATTAATAGGCATCTTTGCTTACATTCATGCACTTCGTGCTTTCCTTCGCAAGCTTTCATAGATTAAATTCCTTTATGCTTAATTTACAATATTATATGCATTTCTAGGTCCTCTTACATTATTCAAGCCATGCTTCATGCTTTAATATCAATTTCCTAAACATCTTTGTGCATATTTACATATATTTATGCTTTCTTTATGCATTTTCTATATTCTATGCATTTGGTACATGAGATATTGTACCCCTTATGCCACTACAAAGATGAATACATGCAATTCCAAAATTTGTGTTAGCAAATAAAATAATATGTTTACAAATGCACTAATAATTTCAATAAACTTATTAGTCATCTATACATTAATAGTGATGATAACCATCATGTTTTGAAATACATTAGTGGATTGTAGTATCATCTCCACTCATATATATAATTCCTTCTAGTGGATTACTTAGCGCAAGTATTCTACTTCTTATTGAAGTTGGAATAGATATCATAAGCCAAAGAGAAAGGACCAACATTAGATCTGTAAAAAACATTGAAACCAAATCCAAAATGCTAGTTGCATGACCATCTATGATGATAGTGCCAAGGGATCCACATTTTTATCTAAGTGAGAAATCCTCTAGTATAATAAATTACGAATAAGCCAAAAATTGAAAGTAAATGGTGTAACCACCATGATATTTACATTTTTAGTGATGCAAAGTATCTTGTGTAGTAGAAGATAGTGGTGGTTCAATAAAAGGTGACCAGTTTTTTCTCGATAAATTATGAAGAACAAGAGGTAAATATAAAATTCCTAAGTTCCAAGACTCAATAGGAAAGTATACCTCTATGTCAAACTCCTCTTAAGAAAGAGAACATTTTTGCATTATATATTAGGTAAAGGATAAGCCTTTTCATTTCATTATTAATACAAGAATCTAGAAGAACATCATACCATAAGACATCTCCAAGTGCCTTCGCTTCTAGACAATGGTGCATCTATTACCTTAATCTCTAGATTGGATTCATCAAAAAAGTAATTTGAGGTTTGGTGCAAATGTAACCTCAAGAACAACATTAAGATAACACAAGACACAATCATCTATGAGGTGTGTCATTGGACATATATGATATCCTATATATAATACCTTACCTTTTTAATTACCAAGCAACCTAACAAGTCTTTCTATAGTAATGGTTTCTACAAAATCAAGAGATGTTATACAAGATACCATTGTCTACCCTAGAAGAAGTTAACACTACTTTCAATCAAAAATGTAAGAAACATTTTTATAATAACTAGAATTTTATTTCATTGATGGTTCATTTTAAGAATCATGGTGCTAAGAAATTTACCCTTGCCATGCCAACTACAAATTTTCTTGTATCATATCAAAAAATGGATTCCCTACTCTATCTATATTTTGATGTTTCTTAGGATCACAAACTGTACTACTCAATAAAGCATCAAAGCAACCTAATCCTTGGAAAATTTCTTTCTAATAGTTTTTTTAGCATTGATCAATCTAGGAGAATGATAAGATCCATTGCCAAATACAAGAGTTTATGTATCAAGGGAAAACTAGACCAAGTTAGTCACTATATGATAGTCCATTATACTAGTGCCAAAGAAGGATAGGACATGACACCTGTGTATTCATTATAGATCACTAAATAACATAACAATGACGAATAGGTACCCACTATTATGTATTGATGACCTATTTTACCAACTCCACAGGCATTGATATTGTAGCAAGATTGATCTCAAATAAGGTTGTCACCAGGTAGCAATAAACCCTACTAACATTGGAATATAACCTTTAATGCATGGTTGGTTATACCTTTTGACTTGACCAATGTCCTAATAATATTCATGATTTAGATAAAAAATATCCTAAGGTTGTTCATAAAGCCCTTTGTAATTTTTTTCTTGGATGATGGCATCCTCATGTTTAGCAAGAAATGGTAGCATGTGCATGAATGTTTAGATACTCTATGTCAACACAAGCGTCAAGCTAACTTGATCAAGTATACATTCAATGTTAGATAGATCTCATATCTAGGCTACATCATTGACCAATAGGTAATACATGTAGATCTATAGAATGTTTGTATTATTTGAGAATGGAAAACACCTAAGAACCTGGAAAAGTTCAAAATATTCCTCAACCTTATCAACTTCTACTACAAGTTTGTATTCATTTTTTCACATGTTTCATGGCACTTGAACTAGTACATGCATAGGAAGGTGAGGTTACCCTTGAATTTATAGCAATAGTAAGCATTTTATGAGTTGAAATAATACCTCTATTTAGTTCTAATGGTATCCATACCATACGTCATTCAATCATTCATGCTAGAGACTAATGCATCTAACCATGCACTTGGCACCCTCCTGATCTAGAATTGAAATCCAATGGCATACCATTCTAAGGCCATATATGACACAACTTGATGTCATTCCACAAATATTTAATTTATATGATAATGGTACCATTACATCATAGGTAAGAAAGCCATTATTCATTTTTATCATAGGCCTCTATAATTCCTATATTCTCAAAATAGGCTAGAAATTACTAGGCACATGAATGGATGACTTCCCTATAGTAGTTCACCTTATAATGATCTAAAATCATAAGGAAAGGAGAACGAGTTAGTAGATTATCTAAGTCACCTAATTATACAAATATCATTGGCATTTCTCAATGCTAGAGGCAATAGTTCCAATGATAGGTAGGCACTATACGCCATAGATATTGGTATTGTCAAATTCACCAATAATTGACATAGGGTAAGTCAATGCCTAATCATCACCTTTAGGACAAGTTATTGTATCATCATGGGAAGATTTATGTGCCATTTGGAACATCATGCTAGATAGTGATTTAGGAGTCTCACTACTCCAAGGTAGTTGCACACTCGAGCATAAACAAAACTGTAGAACCAAAATCTTGTCACTTGTCATCCATATGTACCTTCCAATCACAACCATCCATTATTTACACATATATATGTGTGTGTGTGTGTGTGTGTGTGTGTGTGTGTATGTATTTGTTTAATATGTATTTAAATATTAATATTTTATATATTATATTTATAGATATAATAAATATATATATTTATATGAATTAATCCTAGCTCTCTTCCATGTTTTAATCTTAGCCATCCATCCACCCCAATCCATGCCACTTTCCTATATTTAATCTCCACCCTTCTTCATGTTTAATCTTGGCCACACATTTTGTGTCGTCAAAATTCTAACATGTCCAAGGAAATATTATAAAAGAGGATTCATTCTGATGACTCAGACCCCTAGAATCTCTAAGTACCTAGAGTTCTAAATCCATGATCTTATGAGGTTGAATTCTATCGATGTTCATTCGCAAAGAATTTTTAGAAGATCTAAATCCCTAGCCCCTTTCATTTTCATCCTCATCCCCATCACCACTATTTATAGCCCTCCACTTCTACTATTGCCCTTTCGATGTGAACCAAATTTGGTTTTGCACCACTCTCATCAATCCTCAAACGCCCACCAGAGCCAGTCGAGTGCCCACTAGAGCTAGTCAAGTGCCCACCAGAGCCAGTCAAGCACCCACTAGAGCCAATCAAGCACCCGCAGGTGTCTTCCACACCAGATCTGAAGCCCTATAGCCCTCGAGTGTCGTTAGGGCATCTTCACAACCATCACTAGCATCATTTACATAAGCAAAAAATAGGAAGTTAGCATTGTTGACAAGGTAATAATTATGTGCATTTATTTTCATATTATTATATTTTTATTTTCAATTTTATTGCAGTATATAGGGTTAGTTATTTTATTTTGAGGGTCTCATGTAGTGGAGCTCTCACAAATATTACTGATCTTTGTTACTGTTTGTTGTGTGCAGGTATAGGAATCATACACTTGGCAGTTGTTGAAGCTAGGGTGGCCCTATCTAGGATACACATGTTGGAATTTAATTAAACCACTCCTCTGTAGATTTCTATATAGAATAAGTTAGAGCATTACGTTTAAATCTTTGTTAATTTAGACGTATATAATTTTATAGTTTTTGTTGCAAGCATATAGGCAATAGGTTAGACTATTTTAGGGTTTAGCGATAAGTGCAAATTTTTGTTATGATAATTAATAATTTCTCGCTATTTCAAGACACAATAAGTTTTTGTAAATGTTATATATTGTAATCTAGAACAAGCATATAAATATATTGAATGAGTTTTTCATCTCATTTTGGTATCAGATCTTGGGAGAAGTGCTGCGAATTGGTGGATTTCCGATAACATTTGTTGAAATTCTGAGTTCACTCTTCTGGAAGTGCAGATATTTGTATCTTGCTACGTTGTGTTCAGGAGATTTATGTTGGTCCAAGCAAGAGTTTTGTATTGAAGGTTGTGTGAAAACCAATGAATACGTTCATTTTTGGCGTGTTGTAATCATGTTCAATCCATGTTGGACATCGTGCTTTAAAATTTGTGAGCAGTGATATAGGAATCTATGTGGAGCCATGTGAAGGCTACGATATAAAGTGCGAGTCTGGTGAGACATTGCATCTACGAAGGAAACATGTAATGTGAGAATACGGTTTACATGTTTTATTGTAAATCATAAGGTGAAGTCACAACGTGTGATAGGGGACCAGTAAACCAACAATCTATGTGAGCTATGGTGCCACATGATAGTTTGACTACATGAAAAACTATGTGAAGATATTGAGTGGAGGAGGTCTACAACATCTTTAGCATCTTGTCTGTTAGAGATCGTGTGTTGTTGCATGGTTTTGTGGTGCGTCCTGGACCAAGTGGAGATTTGGTGGACTGGCATTGAGAGAAGACAGCGAACACTATAAAAAAATTTGTGAACGCTATAAAAAAAAATGCACGAGTTCAAAATCCTAAGTGTTTACAACTGTGTGTTGTAAGTGGATCACTGTGATTTGACGTGAGAGGAAATAGCATTTTTGAAGGAGATCTATTGAGAAGAGAGTCGTCCACACTGAGAATTCATGAGCTAAAAGTCTGCATTGACTTGAGTGTACAAATATCAGGTAAATATGTATACCTTTAGGCTATACAAAGGTGAATTTGTATACCTTTATGTGACCCTAAGCGATTCGACTTAAGGTGAATCAAGGGCTTGTGCAATTTAGAAACAATACTCATTGTTTGTTGAGTGTTGTGAGAAGCTCACGTTGTTACAAGTAGAGTGAAGAGAAGTGGTATTTGCAAGGAGTGCCATTGTTTGATGAATAACACTGATATTGTTACTGTTTGTTGAAAATAGACATAGAGTGTTATTTTTTTTGCATTAAGTTTTATGGCTACTAATAATAATCTTCCTATCCCTAAATTCAATGGCTTGGATTATGAGTACTAGTCCATCAAAATTAGGACCTTACTCATTGGAAAAGGACTATGGGACATTGTAGAAGAAGGCTACAATGAACCTCAGTATTGGACAACCTTGAGTACAGCTGATAAAACTACGAATAAGGATACCCAAAAGAAGAATTTATTTGCCTTCTATCATCTCCAAGCAGCTTTGGAGAAGAGCATATTTCCAAGGATTGATTCTTGTTCAAAAACACTCGAAGCATGGAAAGCCTTGAAATATAGCTATCAAGGGAGTGATCAGGTGAAGCAAGTAAGGCTTCAAACCTTGAAGCGAGATTTTGAGAATCTCAAAATGTAGGAAGATGAAAATTTGGTGACTATTACATGAGAGTTAAAGCAGTTGTCAAAAAAATAGAGACACTTGGAGAAAACATAAAATTTGAAGTTATTGTGAAGAAAGTGTTGAGAACACTTCTTCATAAGTGGAACCATATTGCCATCATTATTGAGGAATATAAAGATATTTCTAACCTCACTTTTTATGCACTAATAGGTTCTTTGATGTCTCATGAAGAAATATTGTAGGATGCTATATCTACAAGCTATGGAGGTGATGAGAAAGAGTTCTCATCTAAGGAAGGTGATAATGCACAAGGAAGAGGACATGGATGAGGACAAGTAAGAGGACAAGTAAGAGGAAGAGGAAGAGATAGAGGTAGATCAAGAGGTGGCTACCGATGCAAAGGAATATGAGGAGGAGGTGACAAAACAAATAAATCTTGTTACAATTGTGGTAAGGTTGGTCACTTTTCTAGAGATTGTTGGTCCAAGCCTTCTCAAGAAGGGCAAGGTAATAACTATGGAAACTATGGATAAGAGGAAGGAACTTCTTCAAATTTTTTCTTAACATATGGTAAATCAGATCAAAATCTTAATGAAACTTGAATTTTGGATACTGGTTGCTCAAACCATATGAGTGGCAAGAAGGAGTTATTTGCTACTATGGATTCTACATACAAGTCAAAGATTAAATTGGGAGATGACAAGGCACTCCAATTTGAAGGTATGGGAGCCATGGAGGTTCCAACCAAAGAAGGCACAAAAAATGTAAACAACGTCTACTACACCCCCAAACTCCAACATAATTTGCTTAGTGTTGGACAAATAATGGAAAATAATTATAAGCTTGTTTTTGAAAATGGAAAATGTGTTATTTTTTATCAAAACAATTTTAAAAGAGTTGTTACACAAGTACCCATGACAAATAATAGGTTATTTCCTCTTAAGTTTTGGGAGGAAGGAGGTTTCCAACTTGCTAATGTCGCCATAGAAAATCCAAGTGTGCTTTGGCGCTTGAGATATGGTCATCTTAACTTTGCAAGCTTGAAGTTGTTGACTTCTCAAGCTATGGTATGTAGATTACCAAAATTTGAAGAGCATAAGGAGGTATGTGAAGGATGTGCTTTGGGAAATCACTCACGAATAAATTTTCCACAAGGACAAGCATGGAGAGCAAGCTACCCACTACAATTGGTACATTCAGATATTTGTGATCCAATGAATACCAAAAGCATGGGTAACAATTCTTACTTCCTTACTTTCATTTATGATTACTCTAGGATGTGTTGGATTTATTTTTTGAAAACTAACTATGAAGCTTTTGAATTTTTCAAGGATTTCAAAAATAATGTAGACAATCGTAGTGAATATATTGTAAAATGTCTAAGGACTGGTAGAGGAGGGAGGCATTCCTCAAATGCATTTCTAAAATTTTGTAAATATTGTGGGAACAAAAGGTAATTCACCACTGTCTACACTCCACAATAAAATGGTATGGCTGAAAGAAAGAACCGCACTATTGTAGAAATGGCAAGATCAATGCTTCAAACAAAGAAGCTAGGTAACATGTATTGGGCTGATGCAGTTATAACAAGTGTTTACATTTTAAATATGAATCCTACATCTAGTTTATATGGGATAACTCCATATGAAGGATGGTATGGCAAAAAGCCAAATGTAAAACACTTTAAATTTTTTGGTTGTCTTGCATATGCTCACATTCCTGATGAGATAAGAAAGAAACTTGATCCCAAAATTCAAGCATGTATTTTCATTGGGTATTGTGAAACTTCAAAAGCATATAGGCTTTACAATCCAAAAACACACAAAATTATAATCTCAAGAGATGTATTTTTTTATGAAGGGGGATAATGGGGTCATCAAAAACTTTTTTTTTATGATGTTCAAGATGCAAGTTCCTCCCAAGTGCAACAAGTGCAGCCCAAAAATAGCAAAGGAACTCCTCCTCCAAGCCCAAGCATGAGTACTACTTCAGGTACAATAGATGCTTCTCCAAGTCCTCCATAAATATCAATAAGTTCTTAACCAGTGGCTATTGATTGTCCATAAAGAGGTAAGAGAACACTTTAGCACCATCCATATTTTCAAATGTTGGATAAGAATTTCCAGAAAAGATACACTAGAATTCAAGCTAGTGAAATGAATGCAGTTTTGAAAAGACTTGAAAATTTGCATATGTATGGTGATGATGACTCCCAAGAGCCTAAGGGAGATGTAGTAAATTATGCTTTAATGACTAGTTTAGAGCTAGAGCCATCTAGTTATGAAAAAGTGTGTTCTCATGATGTATGGCAACAAGCTATGAAAGAGGAAATGACCTCTATAAAAAATAATGATACTTGGGAGCTAGTGAAGCTTCCTAAGGGCAAGAAATGTGTTGGATGCAAATGGGTCTACAAGACCAAATTCAATGCTGATGGAAGCATTGAAAGACACAAGGCAAGGCTAGTTGCAAAAGGGTTTACTCATAAGTATGGGATTGACTATGAGGAGACCTTTGCTCCTGTTGCTAGACAGGAGATCATCATATTAGTACTTTCCTTGGCTTCTCACAAAGGGTGGCAAATTCAACACATGGATGTAAAGAGTGCCTTTCTTAATGGGTACTTTAATGAAGAGGTTTTTGTGCAAAAACCTCAAGGATTTGAAGAACAAGGTAAGGATAACCTTGTCTAAAAACTAAAGAAAGCATTGTATGGCCTCAAGCAAGCACCAAGGGCATGGTAATCACACATTGATGGCTACTTTTAGAAGCATGGATTCACTTAGAGAAAAAGTGAACCTACTCTTTACTACATGAAACAAGGTAACAACATCCTCATTGTATTTTTATATGTGGATGATCTAATATTCATGGGTAGTAGTGCTAAGATGAATCAGGAGTTCAAAAACTCCATGATGAAAGAATTTGAAATGAAATATCTAGGCTTGATGCATTATTTCCTAGGCATGGAAGTACATCAAACAGAAAAAAGGATCTTCATATGTCAACACAAATATGCTCAAGATATGATAAAGAAATTTTCTATGGAGCAATGCAAGTCTGTTGCAACTCCAACGGGTCATGGGATCCAATTGAGCAAAGAATACGGAGCACCAAAAGTTAACATGACCACTTATAGGAGCATGGCTGGGAGTCTAATGTTCCTCACCAACACAACGTCGAATATTCAATATGTTGTTTCTCTTATTTCAAGGTATATGGCTGATCCATATGAACTTCATCTACAAGCCACTAAAATAATTTTATGATATGTAAAGGGTACATTGGATTATAGGATCCATTACCACAAATGTAATTCTATAAAATTAGTTGGATTTAGTGATAGTGATTGGGGCAACAATATAGATGATAGAAAATCTACTTTAGGGAATTTTTTTAGTATTGGGTCAGGACTAATTACTTGGAGTTCCAAAAAGCAGATTGTTGTAGCATTATAATCTACTGAAGTTGAGTACATAGCAATCACAAATGCTAGTACCCAAGCCTTATGGTTGAGAAAAGTTCTTGAATAAATAGGAGAAAGACAAAGTGGTCCTACCAGATTATATTGTGACAATATGAGTGTCATTCAGTTGGCACATAATCCTATCCACCATAGTAGGTCAAAGCACTTCAACATGAAGTATCACTTCATTAGAGAAATGGTGGAGAAATAGGTGGTTGAGCTACGACATTGCAGCACTTTAGACAACATAGTGGATATCTTCACCAAATGAGTTGCTAAAGCTCAATATATAAATCTAAGAGACTATCTTGTTAGTCCTCTCAACTTTAAGGGGGAGAATGTTGGAATTTAATTAAACCACTTCTCTATAGATTTGTAGATGTAATAATTTATAGCATTACGTTTAAACATTTGTTAATTTGGACGTATATGTTATAGTTTTTGTTGCAAGCATATAGGCAATAGGTTAGACTATTTTAGGGTTTAGCGATAAGTGCAAATTGTTGTTATGAGAATCAATGAGTTCTCGCTATTTCAAACCATAATAAATTTTTGTAAATGTTATATATTGTAATCTAGAACAAGCATATGAATATATTTAATAAGTTTTTCGTCTCAACACAAGCCCACCCGCAACCTCGTTGGGATCATAAAAACGTGAAGACACCAATCATTCTTTTCAACTAGGGTTTTGGAGAACCCTAGTAATCTATAATTTTTGTATCAACATAAGCATTGTAAAAATCCCAAATTTGGGGCATATTGATTGTAACATTTGAGATCCACCTATAGCAATAAAGAGTTTATTTGTTTTTGTGCAATCATTGTGTCTTATGGTGCTTATTGTTATTTCAATTTTTTTATTATTGGTGTTGCTTGATTTCTAATTCATAAATGGCGATCACAGTGGAACCCCCAAAGGGTTCTCCATATTAATTTACTTTATTTCTAACTTTTTTTTCTATTTCTATTTTGTAAATTTTTAAAAATTCAATTGTGTGATTTTCGTAGAGCTAGGGTTTCTGGAAAGTTGCAGAAGTTGACTAGAAGTTGTGTAGATGCCCTACAGTTCTCAAGGGATTTCCTATAGCACTTAGTGAATGCCCTATTGCATTCCAATGGCTCTAGGGTACATTTCATAGAGTGGGGAAGAGATACTTAGGTTTACTTATAAGTTTGCTTCAAACCCTAACCCACTTTATTTTATTTTTATGTTTTTTATTAAAAATTTGATAAAAATAACATCATTAATTTTTGTTAAAAGCACCCATATTTCATTTGCATTTTAGGCTAGACTTGGATTCATATTCATCATAGTTCACATTTCATATTTAAAATTTTATTGTTTTTTGGTGTGTTTTATTCAATATTATGCATATTGTTTTCATGTAAAATGACAATTGCATAAAATAGTTGCATAATAGGGTTAAGAATTTTTGTTTTTACTTTTCTAAATAGGAACAATATTAGAATACATAAGTATACTCCTGTATTTGGTGATTCAAGGCAGAATATTAGGTGAACCCTCCACTGTTTAGAGTGGGTCTTAAGCGGTATACCCTACATTATTTTGAGGAACTTACTATTTTTGTTTTTGGCTTTTGATTTATACCTATAAAATAGATTATTTTTGACATTGTATATACACAATATAAAATATAAAATTTTAAATTTGAATCACACAATGCACGTTTCACAATAAACAGTAATGAGTTGGATTTCATCACCAACCATTGCTTGAGATTTGGTGACGGTGGGCTTCATATCCATCCATCAATATCTGCCCTTAGCGACCATAGATACCCATGAGAAAAATTCTTGGATTTCATCACCAGGAAGAATCTCATTTTCCATCCAAGCCATAGATTTCACCCTTCATAATTCATATTAGAACATCCAAAACACACAAAACTCACAAAAAACAAAAAAAATCATTAAAAACGAGTTTAAAAAAAAGAGGTAAGACACATCTGTTAAACATAGGATTGAATGGTTTACATGATTTTGTAAATTTTTCATCAAATTTATTTTCTTGCATATTTCACATATTTGATTCATTAGCTTATGGTTTTAACTAGAAAGTAAACAAAAGTATTTAATCAAACTTGTATCCACCAAGATACTTCACCCATGGATTGTTCAACATCCTTCCCTACCACTTATGTGGTCAATCCCACTAGTGTGATACAGACAAGTTGTTCAAATTTATCTGCGGGTCCCTCACACATTGTGCGAACTTCAAATGCTAATGTTTTGCACAAAGACATTCACACAGCCACTCCACAAATAAAATCATCTTTACCTACCATTGACCACAAAATAATCTATATAGACATGGCCAAAGTGGAAGCTTTGCAAATATCCACTAACTATGTTTTAGAATAGGTCCACAGTTCACCTAAGCATGATCCTCCTTTTTAGCAGGAGCCTATCCTTGCCTAGCCTTCCAGCCTTACCCAGGTGTATAAGAATCCTCTTTTTGAGGCTTCAGCTAGACCTTCCCAACACTAGTTCATCCCACAATAGTCAAGTGCTTCAAGAACTTCCATTTCATCCTCCTACACCACCACCTATGGCAAACCTTTGTATTAAGCACATGTCAATGTTGCTTCACAAATGCCAGCCTCCCCCTCATCCAATATCACCCATCCACTTGTAATTCCTATTGCAACTTATCCTTCACCTACCTCATCCATTCCATCCACATCCACACCATCGACCTTAGAGGTGGCCATACAGATTGCATGGCAACATATCAATTCATTGCTTATGGCTCAACAAGGTGCTCAACCTTGTTCTTAATAGCAAGTATAGGTGATAGATTTTAAATCTCAGCCTATTTCCACCCAACCCACATTTTTCACCTAAAATCCATCATGGGTACCACAATATTCTGTGGTTTCCATACCCACATCATCATTAACTCATACCCATGTCATTCACACAAATCATCACATTTACATCCCCCCCACACATCATCTCCTTTTCAACATTCACCATCATTTCCTCATCAACCTCCACATCATCAATTTCAATCCACTCCATAAAATTATAATCATCTCATCACACTTTAGCATCTTACCACCTCACTTTTAGAGAATCATCAAGTAATTCAGGGCTTCCACATACCTAGGGAAGATCCTCGAATCCAAGCTATGCAACAACAGATTGATTTACTATCACTGCTCAGCCCAAATCAAATATTCCTCAATTATGATTATAGAAATAGCTCAAACATTCCCAATTATTGCATAGAAACCATTGCATATATGTTTATCAAAAGTGTTTTCTTTGACTAAAGTAATTTAGACATATTCTACCCAAAATTATTTTTTTTCATGAACATATAGAGAATGATATGCATTACAAATAATGAATATGTTCTTCTTACATTCATTAAGCATGTCACTTTCACATATCTCACTTTAATTTCATTCTTAAGGTAGCTCTAGTTTGGCACTTGATAACTAACCTGGTATTTGCTGATTTTCAACTTCACTTCAAAACAAATCACAATGCACAAGTCCTTCTCATCTACTCACAAAATCAATCATGAACAATGATGCACAAATTGCTTCACAAATCTGATCTATACCTCTTGCATTTTTATTTCTAAATATCATTCAAAACCAATGCACAAGTTTACTTTCAAACCCTAGAACATAATGCACAACTTTATTTTCAAACCCTAGCACATAATACACAACTTTGTCTTCAAACCCTAGCACATATGTCTCAAATTTTATTTAATACTCATGGACAACTTGTTCTCAAACCCTAGCTCATATATTTCCAATTTCAATCAATAATCATGGACATAAAATCAATCCTTATATATCCACCATATGATATCACAAATATTTCCTTAAAACAAACTTCACCCTTTAGAAAGGAATCAAAAACACAATACCTCTAAAGCTGCCTTGATGAAGATGTGCCCTCAAAAATTGTCTCAAAATAATTTCTCTTCCTTGTGCCACTTCAAAAATTGGTTAGTAAATTTTTCCCTTTTTAATATCAAGACATCCACTCAAGCACTTTATCAAATATAAGTAATATGATAGTAGCAAAGTGACCTCTTAACCCTTTCACAATAGTATGCAAGTTACACAAATAAATTTCCAACAATACACCTTATTTCTCCAACTTTATATATACAAAACTCAACACCAACACAAAATACAATTAAATAAAACTAATACACCTTTTTACTCCACCTTGCATCACACAAAAACCACATTTTTCAGATTTCAAATAAAGCACCTAAAACCTTATGACTCCCTAATATTAATTTAATTTAAACAAAAATTTATTTGCCCTTACCAACTTCTACCATCGAGGAGAGCCGAATGCATGATCTCACGCATCCCACACTCTAGTGAAGGCTAGACTACCAGCTGAGCTGGCCCACCCGTTGGAACTAAAAATACACGAAAAATATTTTATAATATTTTCTTCTACCCAACCTCAAGATAAAAAATTGTTGTTGTGAATCGACCTTGAGACCTCGTGCTTGCCCACGCCCTAGTGTAGGCTAGGTTACTATTTGGGCTATCCATACTAATGAGTACAAAATCGTACGATATATGATTTAAAATACTACAACAAAATCCTTTTGGTTAAAAACCTTAGCCAAAATGGTGTCACTGTGAATCGATCTTGATACCTCCTGTACGCCTACACCCTAGCAAAAGATAGGTTGCCACTTGGGCTAGCCATCCAGCTGGAGATAACCACATGATATTTTTATTTTTAAACTTTATCCTCTGCCTTTTAAAACTTTTCATCTTCTTCCCTTGTCTTCTGTATCTCATGATTTTGCATGAGGGAGAATTTGATTTTAGCAATAATCAAAAAGCATAACATAAAGAATAATTTCAATCCATACTTATATGGATTTTTACTTCTATCCATGACATCGGCGCTTTAATAAATACATTATAATTTTGAATTTCATTTTAATTTCTAGACTTTGGTGTAAAAATAACCTTTATATTATAATATTAAAAATATTATAATATTGTCCCCTTTTTAAACCTTGGCCTTTAAACCCTCTTTTTTAATAATTTAGATGTGCCTTCTCTTTTTAAACCATGGCCTTAACCTTTTAAGCCTTGGACCTAAACCTCTTTTAGAAAAAATTTATCCCAAGAAATCTCTTTGACCTTCTTTATAATATTTAAATTAAATATTATAAACCTTTTCTTTACAATAATTTTCCTTGCTTTTAGATATACTTTACCTTGAAGAATATTTCTGCCTTGAATATCATGCAACCTTTTGACATCAATGACAACTTAATATGCTTAATATTTCTAACATTATCTATTTGTGGTCTCTTGTGAATGTAGGGGCTAATAGTAAATATTTTTTAGATAATTCTTAGGAATCGATGTTGTGTAAGAATTGACTCTTTGTTCGAAAATATTACTGATCGATTACTAGAAAAACTTGCTAGTTAGAATAAAAGAGGGTTGGAAACTTATTTTTACAGAATGATCAAAACACTATTATTTATTGAAATAATAGTGGGTATTTGAGTTAGCTTATGTCCAATAGAAGCCTTGGTAGAAAACAAGAGAATGTTTTGAGTTAGTGTAACCACAAAAATATAGTGGTTAGATATGCTAGGTAGTTTTAGTAGGGATGACTAGCTCATCTAATGGATTAGTGAGGTAGTCGAAGTGATAATCACTCACATAAAAGGATCTATGTGGAGTGTAATGTATATCATGATCTTTTCGATTGACTGGAAAGAGATGGGTCATCACCTAGTATACTACCTTGGTAGACAAAGGTATGTATAGTGATGGGTGATTCCTTACACCTAGAGTACTTACATTAATAGATAAATGTAAGTATAGAGATGGGTGTTTATTTATACCTAGTATACTTACATTGATAGACAAATGCAAGTATAGTGATGGGTGAACCTTTATACCTAGTGAACTTACATTGATAGACTAATGTATGTATAGTTGTGGGAGTACCTTTGAGTATTGGGTTATATATTTATATCAACCTTCTGATGGATAGTCTATAGTAAAAAAAAATTGTGTTCTTAATTAGGTAGAAAATTTGGGAGATGACATTTGGTATCAGAGCATAGTTCATAGTGGAATGGGTTCATTGCAGAAAAATTATTTTGGGTGTGTAATGGAAAACATACCTATGAAAGGATTATACCTTATTTAAAAGAAACTATTGAAAGTTAAATTGATCTGACTATTTATGATAACTAGAAACTTAGTTGATGTTAGGAGAAACCAATCAAATAAGTGATGGTGAACTGACTCCTACTATCTCTTATGTGTGTTATTATGGATAATACCACCAAAGAGAAGAAGAAAAAGTGTTTCTCTAGCACCAATGCAGACATGACAGACCAATGTAGAGAATAAAAACCTAGATGTAGGTTCAAAGAACCCTAGAAATGAAAGAAATAATCTTAGTAATGAAGGAGAGAATATTGCGAGAGAATATTGCGATGATGGTGGCTCTACTTTGGGAACATGTGGAAACACAAAAATAGTTGTTGGATGTCATGATGAATTGATAAATACAAGTTGGGAACTCTAATAGGAGATAGGTCAATGAACCCTTTATTGAGGCACAACTAGATAGGATTCAACTTGAGGCTGAGTTGGGCAAAGAGATGAAACATTTAAAATCTTCCAAGTTTAATGGAGAGGAAGATGGAGATAAATCCAAGGCTTAGTTGAAAGAAATAGAAATCTATTGCAAGATAAAGAACTTTTCCTTTGGCACCCGAATGTCCTATGCCACCCTGCATTTGCAAGGAGATGGTTTGGATTGGTGGGAATCCTTAGCAAGGATAAAAAACTAGTAGTAGTAGTCAACCTAAAGTGGGAAGAATTTGTAGTAGCTTTTAAAAGGAGATTCCTCATAGAGCACTTATATTCTCAAAATTTTGAGGAGTTCACTAAAATTCAGTAGGAAACCAGGATAGTAGAAAAATATTATCAAAGATTTATCAAGTTGCTAAAGTATGTACCTGCTTATAATGAGAAAATTAAGATTCATAAGTTTATACTAGGAGCAGATCCTAGAATAGGGTAAGAGGTAGATATGTGGGAACCTACTACTCTGTAGAAGGCCTATGATTTGGCCAAAAAATCTAAAACATATCTCAAACCCTATTTTGACTATGAAGGTTTAGATGAGCAGGGTAGAGAAGCACTAAGGAAAAGAAATAGCGTAGGTTTTGTTAAGTGGAAAAAAAATAGGCAAACAAAATTTCCTCTAAGCAAGATAGAAGAAATGACCAGAAGCAAGGAAATTTCAAGAGGAGATTCCAAGGAAAGAACCATAATACCAATAAACCATCACAAGGATAGGCTAATTCTCCACATGCAAAAAAAGTAGAAGAGGGACAAAAGCGAAAAGAACATCTAGGACCAAAAGAAGGGTGTTTTCTTTGTAGAGGACCATATTATACCAGTAATTGCCCACAAAGAGTAGGAATGAGTTCAAAGGGAAAGGAACTGATGTACAAGGAATATGTGCCTAAGAAGCCTACGCACAATATTTATACAACAAGAGGGAATCAATATATGGATGGTCAAGCTACACCACTATTGATAAAGGGTAAGGTTTTTGGTAAGGATGATAAAATTTTGATTAGTAGTGGTGCTAAATATATCTTTGTTTCCACTAGTTAAAAACATTTTAGAAAGACCAAGAATCTTGGCATATGGGTGGAAAGTTGAGTATGGTTCAAGATAAACCTACTCTGTAAATCAATGTTACCCTATGGAAAAAATCACCTTACCTAGTGGAATGACAATAGGATGCATGTATGTAGCACCTTTGCATGCCTTTGATGTAATATTAGGAATGGATTGGTTGCAAGCGCATAAAGCAGTAGTCAATTTTCAAGATATATGGATTGAGTACATAGAATATGGTAGGGATGTACGAAGGGTGTACAACCTACAAGGGGCATTCCAATCCCAAATCCTCTTAGAAATGCAACTTAAGAAAGCCATCAAAAGAGGAGGAATGATCTATGTTGTAAAGATAAATGAAATTGGAGAAGAAAATAAGGAAGAGGTGTTCAGGAAACACCCAATTCTTTAGGATTTAGGGATGTATTTCTAGAATATTTACTTGGATTACCCCCCAAATATGAATTTGACTTCACAATTGAGCTTCAACCTAGAATCGAGCCAATACATAGAGCACCTTATAGAATGAATCCCATAGAAATGCAGGAGCTAAAAGTATAGCTACAAGGGTTTCTAGAAAAAGGATTAATCATACCAAGTGTGTCACCATGGGGTGCACTTATGCTATTTGTAAGGAAGAAAGATGGTTCCTTAAGACTATGCATAGATTATAAAATGTTAAATAATGCAACAATCAAGAATAGATATTCTTTATCCAAGATCGAGGATCTCTTTGATCATCTTAAAGATACCACTATCTTTACAAAGATTAATATAAATTTTGGATATTATTAGTTGTAAATATGTGAAGAGGATACACATAAGACAACCTTTAAGACTCGTTATGGCCATTACGAGTTTATTGTCTTGCCTTTTGGTCTAACGAATGCTCCAGTAACATTTATGAACTTGATGAATAGTATCTTCAAGAAGATTTTGGATAGATTTGTTTTGGTGTTCTTGGATGATATACTGATATATTTTTGAGATAGGACAAGGCATGATAAGCACCTTAGAATTGTGTTGGAACTGCTAAGGAAAAATCAGTTGTATGGGAACATGTCCAAGTGTGAATTTTATGTACCAAAAGTACAATACCTAGGACATATTGTATCAGAAAGAGGGATCATAGTAGATCCTAAGAAAATAGAGGCTATTTTGAATTGGCCTCTACCAATAAATGTGATAGAAGTTCAAAGTTTCATGGGTTTTACTGGTTACTATAGGTGATATGTTAAATATTATGCCAAGATAACCTCTCTAATAACTAACCTTCAAAGGAAAGGGAAAGAATTTAGGTGGATAAATAAATGTGAGGTAACATTTGTTTTGCTTAAGCAAAATCTTACTACACCACCTATACTAAAGATACTTGATCCTTAAGGGAGTTTTTTTTTTTGCATAGATGCTTCATTTAAATATTTGGAAGGAGTGCTCTCATAGGAAGGAGAAGTAATAGCCTATGGATCAAGGAAATTGAATTGACATGAGGTTAACTATGCAACTCATGATATGGAATTGATAGTAGTTGTATTTAATCTCAAGAGTTGGCAATATTATTTGGTAGAGAGGCCCTTTGAGTTGAGAAAAAATCATCAAATTTTGCAATATATATTTACTCAACCTTTATTGAATGCTAGGCAAAGAAGGTGGATGGAATTTCTTGCTGAATATGATTTCAACATTGAGTATATAAAAGGAAAAGAGAATAAAGTTGTTGATGCATTGAGTAGGAGGAGACACATAGTTGTTATGTCTCGTAACCACGTTGATTTGATAGAACAAGTCAAGAAAATGCAACATCAAGATCCATATTACAATCAAATTTGGGAATAATGCAAAGGAAATTGAATGAAAACACATACTTTAAGATCACAGATAGTTTCTTATGCTTTAAGGATAGGGTAGTTATAATTGAAACTAGAAATTTGAGGAAGGTGATCATGAATAAAGCTCATAGATCTTCGTATTCTTCCCATCCAGGTAGAGCAAAAATGAGGAAAAATTTATTTTGAACAGGAATGAAGAAAGACATAACTGAATTTATCGCTCAATGCTTGGAATATCAGAAAGTAAAAGTAGAGCACAAACATCTTGCTAGGTTGTTATATCCACATGATGTTCCCATGCAAAAATGGTAGGTGATATCAATGGATTTCATTGTAGGATTTCCTAAAAATAGATTCCAACATGATGCAATCCTAGTTGTGGTTGACATATTGACCAAGGTTGCTCACTTTATACCTGGGAATACCAAATATGATGATGTGGTTGTGGCTAACATATTTTACAAAGAAATATTTTAGATTCATGGTTTTCTAGAGGTAATCATATCAGATAGAGACTCAAGATTTACATCCAAGTTTTGGTAAGCCTTGCATCGTGCCATTGGTACTAAGTTAAATATCAGTTCTTCTTATCACCCAAAAATTTATGGATAAACTGAAAGAGTGAATCATGTATTAGAGGATATGCTTTGCATGTATTGTATGGATCAGAAGACTCGATGGGAGGATTACCTACATTTAGTAGAATTTACCTACAATAATGGTCACCATTCGACCTTGGGTATGGCTCCATTCAAAGTTTTGTATGGTAGAAGGTGTAGAACACCATTGTCATGGGATAATCTAGAGGACCAAATTATACTTGGACTTGACATGGTCAAATAAATGGAACAAAAACTAAGAATGATCAGGAAAAGACTTATAGAAGTTGTAGATCATCAAAAAAGTTATGTTGATCTTAAGAGGACACCAATAGAATTTGTGGTAGGTGATAGAGTGTTTCTGAGAGTGAGACCTAAGAAGAGTGCTATCAAGTCCACAAAACTTGATCCATGTTTTATGGGATCCTTTCAAATTACAATGAATATTAGTCTTGTGGCATACCAACTTGCCTTACCACCCAATTTATCCAAGATTCATGATACTTTTCACATTTCTTTTCTTAGAAAGTACATTGCTAATCTTGAATATGTATGGGACTTTTATAACTTACAGATGATGAATCCAAAGGCTATAGAGGTTCAAATATTAAAAATCCTTGAGTTTAAATCAAAATCAATGAGGAAAGGAACTTTGGATTAGTGCAAAGTTTAGTGGGATTGTTATTATGAAAGAAATGGTCCTTGGGATAAATTAGCAGACATGCAAAACCATTTTCTATTTCTGTTTGATGAAGCAATGTAAATATTAGTTTAATGTTTAAACTATGATGTTACACAGAGGACTGTGTTAAGCCTAAGGAGGGGAGGATGTCATGACCCACCTTTAGCAAACTTTTTATGTTGATAAATTTATGTTTGATATGTTGTTTTGTGCAATGAAGTGATTGACTATTTCAGATTGGTATGCAAAACACTTATTTATTTTATGAGAAATATGATATGTGAATATTATTTTGGGATGTAGGATAATTCTATGTTTGGTTTTGTGAACTTGCATTTTATATAAGAATACAATGCTGCTAATAAAAGTGCTCTTTTGTAGGAATAAGTCTCTTCATGGTGGCAGAAAGAATTAACCACCGAGAAAAAGGATGCCTTGGGGAAATTATGTGATGGGTTATTTGTCAAAATATTTAAGGAGGCAACATGGATGAATGCCCCTTTCATGAAGATGCATAACATGATTTGCATGAGAAAATAAATATTAAATTGCTTTGAATTTTTAGTTGCATAATAATTGCTTATGAAGGAATTTTGATTGAAAAGAAAAATCATTATAATGAAAGAAATGAATGTTTGTTCCCTTGTATTGTTGATTAATAAAGGTAGGAACAATAAGCTTATAAATAAAGGTAATAAAAATGGATGATGAATTATTATTTTGTGTTGATGCCTTGTTTTATTTATTGATTGGAAGAAAGGAACTATTAGTTATATTATGGAATCATGCTTATGGTGGAGCATTGATTAGACCTTACAAAAATATTGGTTGGGATTCTCCCCTTTGTATTGGGAAGAGAGTGGAGGTGTGAGATTTTATTGGTGGAAGTAATTATTTACCACTAGGATGGCTGATAATGGAGGTAATAGTAGGCAGAGACTGAAAGAAAAAGGAGTTTGGAGTTGTAGGGTTGGTTTTTTGTGGTTATCAAGTAGTTCTTTGGAAAAATAAAGGGAAAGCTTATTGGAAAAAGGAAGAAGGTACCTAGAAAATCTATTTTAGGTGAGACAGTAATGAAAATAGGTAACCTAATAAAATTTGGTGGAATATATTGAGGGGAAAAGATGTTGATTGAAATTGAAAAGGGCTGAATTATTAGTTACTTTTGTTATTTAAGCCTTGGAAGTTCATTTATTTCATTATTTATTTTTTGCTTGTGAAAGAGTATCTAGTTTAATTATGCCAGAATACATTAGGTTTGTGGATGTAAACCAGTAATGTATTACGTTGTTCCTTTGCTTGATTTGTGACTAATGAGTGTTGAACATAGATGCTACTACCATAGTTTGAGTTTAGTCTCTTAAAATATTGCCCATGTATTCCATTGATAGGGGCTTTGGTAGTATTGTGTAGCTAAAATTTTTATTGAGATTTAAGTTTGAAATAAGTGTTATAGTGGAATCTTGTTAAAAAGACTACCTGATATAATTTATCATTGAAGAAAATAAAATATGGTCTACTTAGAATAGATGCATTAGATGACATTTTAGAATGATGTGATGTTACTCTTTTGATTCTAATTATTTACTAGAAGTGATGATTATTTATGTTGTTCCTTTATAGAAGAATCTGTTTGTTTGGAATTTTGTGTTGCTTGGGAAAAGGGATTAGTAGGCAATACATAGAAATATATCTAAAATATTTGATATATGTTGTTCTTTTTAACTCTATGAGTAGTCTATATTAGAGCATGGATTGATTTAGTTTTAAAATATGTGTTTTGTAAAAGATCCAAATTGATGGAGGAAGATTTATATCTCTTAATTTTGTATGCTCTTCGAATGTGGAAAGATGTTTGGATTAAAGAATGAATGATGAAATGCTTTATTTAGTTTTCATTGTCTTGAAAACTACTTGCATAAGTTGGAATATGCAAAACCTTTTGAAAGTGAAGCCATCTTTGATCCCATCACAAGGCAATATTTTCTCAGTAGTTAAAGGAAGCATCGAAGAGCAAGTTGTCTAGTTTGTGCTATGAAGACGTGGAGTAGACTATTCCTTTGAATCTATGTTACCAGAAGAAATTGAATCACATCTTAAAATTTCAAGATGCGAACCTACTATTGTACTTGATGAGTATAGAGACAAAATACAACACCAAGAAAATGCTAAATAAAGAGAATTCAAATAACCATATATTGCACAACAAATAATATTTATATTAAACGGGGGAGCCTAAAAACTTTGTTGTTACAATAGTGAATGTAGAAATACATTTTTATATTATTACAAAGGTTTCTAGGGTTCTCCAAAACCCTAAATACATCAAATGGTGGTGTCTTCAGTTGTGTTCTACTCCCAACAAGTGTGAGTGGGCTTCTGCATATCCGATTCTAGGCCACTCCAGCTTAATCAATTGTCCAATGTTTGTGTAACACCTTCATATCTACACACAATGACACAATAAATGAGTTAGTAATACTTGTGAGAGCTCCACAGTGTGAGGCCATCTATAAGTAGTAATAAACCCTAACTAATATGTTGCTAATGAAGTGAACAAAAATGAAAATACATAAAATGAAAATACATAAAATGAAATAATAACTAGTAGATTTACCTTGCTCCTTGTTGGTTGTCTTTTGATAACTGGATTGGTTGTAGGTCAATGGAAAAGGTGTACCCTAGAGACACCCAAGATCTCACTTTTCATAATAATAGGACTCTAAATCATGGTAGGGCTCTTAGGAAGAACAACAAGGTGCTCGTGGAGAGCGGTAGGGTGCTCAGGGCTGTGGCAGAGAGCAACAAGGCACTCAAGGCTATGGTGGAGAGTGGTAGGGCACTTGAGGTTATGGCAAAGAGTAGAAGAGCACTTGCAAAGAGTGTTAGGGTGCTTGGGGTTATGGTGGAGAGCAGTAGAGTGCTCTCAGAGAGTGATAGGGCACTCAGGAGGTCAAATCAAATCTATAGAAGGAAATATGATGATGGTGAAGGATGCGATGATGATGGTGGTGAGCGAATGGATAGGGAATATTATGGATGGAGTGGGGCTAAGGTATAGATGTTGGATTGAACCTCTAAGACACTTTGAAATCTTGGGAGATCCTTAGGGAACTTAGGGTATTTGAAGAATAAAAAAATTAGGACTCAAGAATTTGGGGTTGAGCCATCAAAATGGATTTTATTTATAATCCAACCTAGGTCATGTTAGGGTTTCAAAGACACTAATCATGTGGTTGAGATTAAAACACATCTAAGGGTGGATAGTAAATTTAGGATGTGGCATGGATTAAGGTGAATGGACAGATGGGATTAAATGAAATTGAATAGATGGGATTAATTTATTTATATAAATATATATTTATTAAATATATAAAATATTATTATTTAAATATATATATTTAAATATATAAATATATATAAATAATAGGCAAAAAATGGTGGGAAAGCTAGGATGGAGGACAAGTGGCTATGTTTTGGTGGTGGAAATGGTGGGAAAGCATGGATGGAGGACAAGTGGCTAGATTTTGGTGTCTATAGATGCCCCTTTTTGTACCATGTTGCATGAAACACAATATGGTGCAAAAATACAAGACATCTGATTGGGATTGGCACAGAAGTAGCTTCTTTCTCTTGTTGGAATTTGGAACAAAATTGAAGGTAAAAGAATAAATAATTCTAGAGTTATTGCATAGCTTACCCCCTCAATTGGCGAATGAGTTGTGGATGAATCTCATGAGCCAATTGAAAAAGAATGGAATGTTGAAATGTTGTGCAAAGAAGAAAATGGGAATGATGGAATGTGTGACCATTTTTGATCCCAACGATTGAAGGATAATTTATGGAATGGGAAATATGAATGCATCTATTTTTGCCCCAACAGATGAAGGGTTTTGGAAGAAATGATGATGATGAATGCATCTATTTTTGCCCTAATAGATGAAGGGTTTTGGGAGAAATGATGATGTTTATTGCATTTTTTTTGCCCCAACAGATGAAGGGTTTCATGCCAGATGTGGATGTCATGATCATGTAATATGTATCCTGTTGTGGGAAAATTATAATCAAATTTAGTTACCCCAAATTTGGGGTGATTCCATGATGTTGAATAAATTTTTCCGTATGGCCTCATTGATATGCAATATGAAGATGCAAAAAGGAAATAAAGAAGTCAAATTTAGAGGGCCTACTAGTGACTATTGAATAATTCCTCTCAATGGAACCAATCACCCTAGCTAGAGCCAGTTGCTATGATGACTGTCAAGGAAATTGAGAATGATGTGATGTAATTTTGTCCAGGTTTCAAGCCCCATGAACAAGGCCATCAATGAGAGCTTTTTAGTAAGATTAATATTGTCAAAGGTTCACTTGAAATGTGAGGAAGAAATTTTTATTGTGCTTTTGAACTAGGAGATATGGAATGATGATGATGACCAAGTGTTCTTATGGTGATTCATTCATCCTACCGAATTGCATGGACACAAATCACTACAATCGCCAAGTATATAGAACAAACCACTATATATAAGATTCACTCAAAATGTGGTACATGTGGAATGAAATGGATGATGGAGTATGATGTTGGTGAAATTTAAAATTTGTAGGAAGAAATGCGATGATTTTATGAAAAATAGACCTAATTGGTGAACATTGGATACCATGTTGATCAATTTTATGTCTTTGGACATAAAATTTGATTTATTGATCCAAATCAACTCATATTTTCACAAAAATTGGTGGGATGATGAGAATTATGATACAGATAATGAAGATGATCATTTTGTGAAAATTTGGACTAGTTTGATACATTTTGTAATTGGAATGATGCTTTTTATGAATTTTGGCCGCAAACAAAAATTATGTGTCCAAACTAATTTATGTTTTCACAAAACCTAATTTTATGATGGAATTGATGTGTGTGTGAAATTTGAAATTTGGAAGAGATAAGATACTAATTTTATCAATTTTTCCTTTTCTATATTTATGCGTCAAACGCATGTGTGCATTCTTGAGATGTAGGAAACGCTCGACTGCGCTTCAGAGTGCCTGGAAACACCCTTGCACCCTTCAGAATTATGGTGAGTGCCCATGCATGCTTAGGCTTATTTGAAATGTCCCAAGGTGCTTCAATGTGTCTGCATTTGCTATAAATAGTCTATAGGTTGGAAAATATAACTCATTTGTGAGTTTACAAGTTTGAGAAATTGCATTTTGAGGAGTGAAGAGAGGTAGTTGAATTTTGACATGGAAGCTATGGTGGTGGATGGAATGAGTGTTGTAGTTAGAGTGGAGGAAATTTTTTCTAAGGTAATGCATTTGAATAATTTTTTGTGTTGTGCAAAATTTTGTTGTTTTTTTAACTAATGAATTGTGTTGATTGCTCCAGTTACGGATTTTGGAGCCTCGACATCGATTTTCTCCCCTTGTTCCTGGGATGAGGAAATTGTTGCTGGAGGTGGACTAGGGTGTACTAAAGGTGGTGGGGATAGAGAATGTGGCTCATATTGATGTAGTGAGGGTGGATGAGGGGTATATTTTAGCTTTGACTAAAATATGGGATGTAGATAGGGGGACCTTCCAACTATCAACTAGGGAGGTGACCATTACCCTTCAGGATGTGTATCGTATTCTCAAGGTACTAGTGGAGGAGGTGAAGGTGGATGTAAGCTATGATAAGAAGGCCCAGATGAGTAGGATGCTTGGGGATAGATGGGAGGAGGTGAAGGTGGAGAGTGGAGGGATTACCTACTTGACCATGTTTGTGGACAAGGAGTTGGATCTCCTCTTGACCTTAGTGATGTTCATGTTGGTGAACATAGTTATTCCTAATAGTACTGGTTGTAGGTTCCCATGGAACCTATTGGGATTGGTGAATGATTTAATACTCCTGGTATGATGAACCATAAACCAACACTAAGACAACTAATCAATCAACCAATCTATTTTTCAATACCATAACCGCCATCTCTAGCAGACTTCATAGGACTCAAATTTGATAAATTTAAAGGGACTAAGGACCCTAGAGAACATGTGAGCACATTTATTCATTCATTTTTTAGAATCTAAAGTAATGATGTTCTAATACTTTGAACTTTTCCTTAGATATTGGGGGGAGATACCGTAGAGTGGTACAACCATTTTTCTCACTATAGTATTTATACTTTTGAGCAATTGGTTGATCAATTTCTCGAAAGGTTTTCCATTAGTTTCAAAAATAAAGTCTCATTATCTGATATATATGGCTTAAAATAATATGATGATGAGTCAGTAAATGACTTTTACAACCGTTGGAGGGTCATTATTACCAAACTACCATTTGCCCTACCAATGGAAGAGCTTACTAGATTGTTGACTAAGAGTTGCTTAAAACCCATCTCTTGGTTTTTACAATTACAACAATACCTATCATTTGAGGAAGCTCTTGCCCAGGCTACCATCATTGAGGAAATCAAAATCCAAGAGGGTGTTCTTAAGCCTAAAAAGAAAGAATTGCATAATAAGGACCAATACAAAGGTAACTCTTCTGGCCAATCCAAACCATATCAGGCTAACCAAGCCAACCAAGCCAATCAAGTTAATCAAGTGGTCATGAGCCAACCATTAATGGTTCAACAACCTGTGCAACAACAACCATAGCAAATTGCATATCATGTAGTTCCTTCACCATCTCAATCAAGTCAAAACATAGTGCTAGTTGTGGAAAACCACCCCCATTGAAAATTTGTTTGAAAAAACTGCCAGTATACCCCCTTAGTCGAATCATATACCTCCATATTTCATGGGTTGTATGACGCCAACCAAATTGCCTTACCTGAGGTTAAACTAGATGATCCTACTAAGCATAGTAAACACTATAGGGAACATTTGATTTGCCCTTATCATAGGCAAAATGGGCATGACGTAAAGATATAGTGCAAGATCTCATTGACTTAGGGGTCATCAAGCTTGATAGTCCCTTAGTCGAATAGAACAAAAACATTGGTATTTATAAAACACCACTTTCTCATCATGAGGAGGTGCAACCAACAACATGGGGATCTAACACCAAGACTCCCCCAAATCAAGTCAATCATGTGCAACAATACCAAGGTTTTGTGGGTGCTATCCATGTAGTCACCTGAGGTCAATGTACTAATCAGTAAAATGCACAACAACAACCTATTCAACCACCCATAGCACCATAGGCAAGTGTGTCTCAACCTACCACATCATCATCTTCAATTTAAATTTTTGCCAATCCTTCCCAACCTGTCCACATTCCAATTCATCCATGTCCACCCATTCATCCTATCAATCATCCCCAAAGGCCAATAATCTCCCTAAGTAGTCAGTTGATCACTAGCCTTAAAATAGCTTCAACCAAACTATCTATTTATGATATCATTCAACAATATCCCCTACATTACGAGGTAATAATGGATATTCTAAAATCCATTGAAATTCAATACCAAGATGCTAATGCCTTTAGCAATTTTATGGGGAGTATTCGAATATGTATGGAGCCTTCCATCACGTTCTATGATTTTTTGATTAAACCAATATCATCGGAATTAATGGACCCTCCATTACATATCATGACTCAAATTGAAAGGAAGCCATTTAAACGAGTTTTAATTGATATCGGCTCCTCTATCAACATCATTACCACATCAGCCCTTCAACATCTTAAGCTTCCACCAAATCACATCACCAAATCCACTTTCACCTTGAAAGAATTTAACGATGCTCTTTGCTCCATAGTTGGCACTATCATTTTACCAATCAAAGCGGGGGTCAAAATGTTGCATACCATGTTTCACATCTTGGAAGGGTCCATGGCGTACAATTTACTCCTTGTACGACCTTGAAGGAGGGAAATGAGATGTGTCCCTTCTATACTTCATCAATTCTTGAAATATGTACATGAGAGACAAGTACATTGCATAACAACGGATGTTTTTTTTTTTGAAAATTTTGAAAAAACTTGTATTAAAACAAAGATCAATTATAATTTGGGAAGAGACTTTTCCCAGTCGAAGTCAGAGAGAACACATGCTTACAATAGTAAAAGAAGATTTGCAATGGAGCCAAATCTCTTGAACCATTAACTAGCTATCAAGGGGATCGGCATGGTCAGTTGATGCAACTTGTCACGATATCGTGACACTCTTTCCTTCTTCTCCTTTGGCCGCAAAAATGCAACATGTCATGATATCACGACACTTTTCTCCTTTGGCTGCGAAAATGCAACATGTCATGATATCGCGACACTTTTCTCCTTTGGTTGTGAAAATGCAACATGTCGCGATATCGCATAACAACGGATGTTGAACCGTTTAAGTATTGCAATTTAATTTCAAATCCCTATGAATCCATGTTACCTTCCACTAATATTTTTCTCACATCATCAACCACCTCATAAACCACATAATCCACATCTTCATCAAAAGTTGTTATTCTTGAGGAGCTTCCCATCACCACTTCACATCAAGCTTCCATGTCCATACCTCCATATTCATCATATTTGACTACATGTACATGTGGTCAAACTCAATCCACATCAACCACATCATCAACATCAACATCCTCCACCATAATTCCTTCCACATCATCACCCATTCAACAACCATCTCATCCAAATCTCCCTCCATCTACATCAACCAACGTCTCACAAGTTGAATTGATGGATTGTGAGATGCCATCCCAGCCCATACCTCTCCCATTTTCAAAGCCCTAAGCCAATCCCGAGTCATCTATATCCACTTCATTTGCCTTCATATCATCCTAATTCATAGTCCACCTCACTAATCCTAGTATTGGTGAATATGTGGTCCAAGACATCACAGTCACACCGCTTAGCATCCAAAATTCTAAGGATTATGGTCACCCACATGACCAAATTTTTATCTATATGAGCAGTGTATAACATGGGTTCAGTACCTAATAGCATTAATTTTATGTATGGGGGTATTGATTCATCATACAATCTATCTTCCCTAGATGAATCCAAGCAACCAACACTTGCCAATATATAGCACATGTCGAGTTTTCCATCCTGATATTTTCACATAGTTAATTGGCAGGGACATGGCCTAGGACAGCATGAATAGGGAATGCATGAAATTGTCAATTTTTCATATCGAGAAGTGCATAACCGTGCAATTTTAGGCTATCATCCACTTTCATCCACTTCTCTTGAACAAGATTTTCAAAGTTTACATTTGAATTTAGGAGAAGACATCCATCACATTGATGACTCTAAAGATGAAATATATGAATAATTTGATGTTATATTGATATCTTTCAATGAATTTAATGAGGAATCAGCACCCATCATTCCACACACTAAGCAAGATGATTTTTATCTTAGAATATTCCCCATCCATCAATCCATCATTCGTTTACTTCTTCCACAAGAGTGATCTGAACCAATCGATGAACCACCACCTCCACTTCATTGATCCATATCACCAGCCATTGTGCTTGTAATATATGTACATTATTCAAATTCAAAAAATCAAATCAAATCAAAAATAAATTCACAAAAAAAAAACTCATTTGCATTGCATGTACATGGCTTTTTGCCAATTGCATTTATTTGTGTTGCCTACTATTGTTCAGGTTACTAGAGCTCTAGCATTAGTTCTAGCTGAAAGGATCCATCCATCCTCCACCTTGCCAACTACCATTTTTCCCTTTAATTTAACATGAATCCTATTGACTTATTCACCCCACTTCATAATCCATACAATCTAGCAAAGCCAATTCCAATTGACATGAGCCTTATTGATATGGACCAAATTTCCTCACCTCCATCCTTTGGCAAATTTTTCCTTTTTGAGGAATTTTTAAGGGCTTCAGCCAACTACATTCCTCCATCACCTCCATCTTCACCTTCACCTTCACCTTCAGATCCTAATATTTTCTAGGCAGACATAGACGAGATTGAATCAGAAGAGTTTGATAATGTCATAGACGATATTCATTTAATCCCAAAATCCCATCAACTTGAGGAAGGTTCTCACATGTCCATTGAATATATCATCGATGTGAACCTTACTTCATATGCATATAATCCCCAAATTGTCAAACTTGGTAAAATTTTATCCATAGATGAACAAGAGCAATTAATTGCTCTCCTCAAGAAGAAGAACAATATTTTTGCATGATCATATAAATACATGCCTGGTCTTGACCCTAACTTGGTTGTCCACAATCTCGCCCTACATTTTGATGCTAAATCAGTCAAAAAAATTGAGAAGGATGCATCCTATCATGGCCCTCATAGTCCAAGAAGAGCTTCAAAAACTTTTAGATGTTGATTTCATAGTTTCTATTGACTATCTTGAGTGGATTTCAAACATGGTACCCGTTCGCAAGCCTACTGGAGCGATACACATTTGCACTAACTTTTGAGATATTAACAAAGTGTGTCCTAAGGATGACTTTCCTCTTTCAAATATTGATACTCTTTTTGACACTTCCGTTGGCCATGAAATGCTTTCTCTCATGGATGGTTTTTTAGGATACAACCAGATTTGAATAAATCCTGATGACCAATACAAAATAGCATTTACTACACCTTGGGGGACATTTTGTTACAAGGTGATACCCTTTGGACTCAAAAACATAGGTGCAACTTATCAACGTGCCATGAAATACATCTTCCATTATTACATGCATAATATCATCAAATATTATGTGGATGATCTCTTGGAAAAATACAAAACTCAACAAGAGCACATTGGTGTATTGGAAAAAGTTTTTGATCAACTTCTAGAGAATAATGTAAGGTTGAACCCCAAGAAATGTGTCTTTGGTGTTACCTCAAGCAAACTTCTAGGATTTATTGTCTCCAAAAGAGGCATTGAGGTGGATCCAAACAAATTCAAGTCTATCATGGACATGCCTTACCTGAAAAACTTAAAGGAATTACGTAGTTTACAAGAAAATATTCAATCGATTCGTCATTTCATTACATAATTTTTTGACAAATGCAGGTCATTCAATCACCTACTGCAAAAGGAGGTGATATTTTCATGGATAGATGTTTTTCAAAAAGCTTTTTATGATATCAAGCAATACTTATCTTCTCCATCGGTATTAATTCCTCATTCGGGTGTCCCCTTCCATCTTTATGTTTTAGCAACGAAATTTGCATTAGAAACAATGCTTACACAAAAGAATGAGAATAATCAATAGCAAGTTGTCTATTATATTAGTCGAACATTGGTAAGATATGAAACTAGATAAGCTTACATGGAAAAATTATGCTTATCAGTGGTTTTTACCACTAATAAACTCAGATATTACATGCTTAGTCACACCACATATGTCATAGCTCATAAAAATCCTTTGTGTTATATGATGTCTCGCACTTATAATAACACCCACACCGCTAAATGGATGATGCTTCTCACTAAAATTGATCTTGAGTTTATAAGCCAAAAATCTAATAAATATCAGGTCATAGCCGATCAGCTTGTGAAAGATCCACTTCCTAGTGATCAACCCTTGATTATTGAGCTCCCAGATGATTCGGTATTCACTATCACTGAACAAGAAGAAGATGTCATTCCAAAGGAAGACGTCGATATCACTCTCTTATTTTATGGTTCTAAGTGTGAAAATGGTCAAGGTGCTAGAGCCATGTTTCATACACCCAAGGGGTTCCTATCCTCTTATCATTCAAACTATACTTCCAATGCACAAACAACAATGCAGAGTATGAAGCCTTAATATTAGGTCTTTAAGCAGTTATAGCTATGGGCATTAAGCATATCAGGATATTTTGTGATTCTCAACTCGTTGTTAAGCAAATCAATGGAGAATACCAATGCAAAGAACCTACCATAAAAATTTACCATGAAGTAGCAATAAAATTGCTCTCTAAATTTGATTGGTATGAAATTGATAGTTTACCACGTTTGACTAATATATTTGCAGATGCAATGGCCTCTCTTGGATTATTTATTCCAAATAATTCCACAGGAGAGATACAACCACTTATTGTTACAACGATCTTTAAATCTGTAATTATCTATGTTGAACCTAAGGATGAAAAATATGTTTGCTTTATCCATTCGAACCCATATGAGCCTTGGTCAAACCAAATTATAGCCTTACTCAATTTTAGAACACTCCCATAAGATATATCACGGACTACTAAACACACTTTCAAGCAAAAGGTAGCTCATTTTACTCTCTTGGGGGACATGTTGTATAGACATGGTTATGATGGATTTCTCCTTCGTTGTCTAGAATCTGTAGACGAACAAAGAGCCATAGTTGAAGCTTATGATGGTAATTTTGGTGGTCATTTTAGTGGAATCACCATTGCAAAGCGTATTCTATGCATGGGTTATTATTGGCCCACCATGGAGCATGACTGTTGCACATATGTTAAACATTATAAGCAATGTCAAGAACATGCTAATTTAACTCATGTACCATCACAAGCATTACAACCTATTCAAAGCCTTTGGCCCTCACAATGGAATATTGATTTAATTGGTAAAATCTCACCTCCTTCCTTGGGATAACATACATTCATCATCATAGCCACTAAATATTTCACAAAGTGGGTTGAGGTAATTCCTCTAACCAGTACGATAGGACCTCGAATTGTGGAGTTTATACTTCATCATATCATTTGTCATTTTGTTATTCCCTAAAAAATCATCTGTGATAATGGTAAGTCTTTCAAAACAAGGATGTTCAAGAAATTTGTAAGAAATATAATATCCAACATAGTTTCTCGACTCCATATTACCCACAATAAAATGAACAAGTTGAAGCTACCAACAAGACCTTAATTGCTATTCTTAAGAAACTCATCAAATAAAATCATGCATATTGGCATACTCAAATCCCCTTGGCATTATGGGCTTATTGAAAAAGCATCCACACGCCTACTAGGGAAACACCATTTTCATGGATCTATGGAGCCAAATTAATTATGTCTCTTGAACTAGAGATCCCTTCCTTGCAAATTTCTTTACAGGAATTCATAAATGATGACACTGCTAGACAAGCACGTTTTGACCAACTCATACTTATTTATGAAAGGTGAGTCAATGCTTTAGATCATTTATGAGTTTATCAATACTTCCTAAAGTGTGCTTACAATGCCAAAGTTCATCTACGTGAATTCCAAGTAGGAGATCTTGTTCTTAAAAAGGACCAACAAAACACCAATGCATTGTCACATCTTGGTGATGAATTCACGGTTAATTGGTTAGGTCCATACATTATCACTCAAAAAGTGGGTAAAGGAACTTATAGGCTTGTCATTCTAGAGGGATTTGAAGAGTTCGAACCACTTAATGTTATACATTTGAGAGCATTATATGCATAATGTGATTTATATATGTATATATACATGGCTAATACACAAAAACAACAATTGCATTTCATGCATTGCATTAAACACATTCTATTTCACAAATTGTATTTCATATATTGCATGCACATCCATGTCCACACATTTCACATTTCATAATAGGGATCATTTATTCAGTTCAGATATTTATTGGTCCAACAAAGTCATGTTGCCTTTATCAGGGGCACCTTAAAATCATCATCCATTTCATTTCACAATTCCAAATTATCATTTACAAAACCACATATCCATAATTCCTAGGTGTTTTCGATCACTCACCTACTTCTAGTATTTCTAGCAACCTCCAAATACATGTTGAGTTTTCTTTAGGACAAAGACACATTTTCACTAAGAAAATCTTGAGTTCTGGGAATTGACTCTAAACAATCTTGAACCAAACACAATCACACATCTTAAAAAAATCTTGTGTCAAAGAGGGATAAAACCATACTTGGGTTGAACCTCAAAGTGAAAAGAGTATTCCTTGCTTGTCCCATAATGCACATAGTCCACAAAAATAGTGGTTTTCACTACTATCACAATTTCAAGATAAAAGGAGTAGGTAAAAATATCCAAAACTCTAAATCTTTTACACATCACACACCACAAATCATCAATTTGTATGGATAGTACTACATTTCCAGTCAGACGGTTAGGTAGTCATCCCCAAAACTTAGAGATCAAATTCTTGGACTATGGAGCTAATCTCCATCGGGGCTATAGACGCTTGACTGGAAGTGGAGTACACTCATGCATGGTGACACGTCTCTTTTAAAGAGACCTTTGACCACACATAAGGACAAGCTAGCTTTTTAGTCTCATCCATAATAGGTTTTCACCTCAATTTACTCAAGATGGATTAATTAACTCACTTGCAAACACATTGGTTGTTGATTACCTCGAGTCATTACCATGCTCATGATTCGGTAAATGAATTCACTGCACACACATTTGGTCTTAGAGAAATTAGGCAGTATTTAGTGGGTTTTTTTTATATCACTAATATATTTATCTCTGCAAAATAGTAAATTTCCATATCAACATCCATGTCAACATCCATATATAAGTCTTCCATTTCACATGCCACCAGTTTGGTGCCCCTGATTAAACAGCAATGCTATAACATGGTCAAGAAAACATCTAAACTATGAATGATCATTACAACATTAATTCATTTGCATTAATAAGCATTTATCATTGCATTAATGATCCATATACACATGCATCCATACAAAATCATTCACACAAAAACAAAAAGTAAAAGCCATGTATATATATATATATAATTTGCAAATGCAAAGATCGCTAGAAATTTCTAAACAAGCACACAACTTGGGGGTGTTCAAGATATCATACCTTCTCTTAATAAAACAAACAAGCATACAATTTGGGGGTGTTCAAGGTATCACACCTTCCCCCAATCAAAAAAACAAGCACACAACTTGGGGCATTCAAGGTATCACACCATCCCCACCAATTCACCAAACAACTCAATCACTCAATCACATTCACATCATCAACAAGTCAATTTCTAGGTTCAAAAGGTTGTATCCTTTTGTTAAAGGTTGAACCCTTTGCCTCACATACACATCAAATTCAAAAGGCTCCAAAGGAACCAAACTCCTTTGGTCACATATACATCACATCATCAACAAGTCAATTGCTAGGTTCAAAAGGTTGCATCCTTTTGTCAAAGGTTGAGCCCTTTGCCTCGCATATACACATCAAATTCAAAAGGTTCTAAAGGAACCAAACTTCTTTGGTCACATACACATCACATCAATCATACACATATCAAAAACCCCTTTTTTGTTAGGGCAAAAATAGAATCAATCATCACACATGTCAAAAACCCTTTTTTTGTTGGGGCAAAAACAGAATCAATCAAATGCATTTAAAAAAAACCATTTTTCTGTTGGGGAAAAAATAGAGTCAATAATTACACTTTTTATAGTCATTACATTTTCCCATGTCAAAAACCCCTTCATTTTTTTAGGCAAAAATAGAATCATTACTTGCATTATCCATACATCAACATTCAACATCATCCATTTCATTCATCATTACACCTTCATTCAACATTTGCATTTCAACACCATCAAATCCACCCACAATTGCATTTACATTCAACATTTGCCAAGTTCACATACAATTTCAAGTGAACCTTGTATCTAGTGGTCTATTATATCTCCTTGGTGATTGCAGTGATTGGTTGTCCATGCAATTTGGTAAGATGAGTAAATCATCATAAGGACACTTGGCCATCTTCATTATCCAATATCTCCTTGTTTGAAAACAAAATCACTTTTGGTCCCTCATATTTTGAGTGAGACTATGCCAAGACCAATTTTCTCAACAGTTGTCATTGATGCCCTTTTCCATGGGATTCCCAACATGGATAAATTTCATAATTTCATTGCAATTACACCAGTCTCTGAGGATACAGGTCGTGTAAAGTGATTGAGCAACCATTTAGGAATTTCGTGTGGGAATTAGCTACAATCATGAGTGGTATCGAGGATAAACTAGTCTTTTTTTATATTTGCATCTTTGCATTTCAATGATGCCAAAAGGTACTTTCTTCAATAGCATGGAATCACCCCAAACTTGGGGCATCCAAGTTTGACTTTGATCTTCCTACAACGGGATACATCTTATATGATCATGGCATTTACACTTGCCAAAAACCCTTCATATGTTGGGGCAAAAACAGAATCAATCACTTGCATTTTACAACAACCCCTTTCTCCGTTGGGGCAAAAACAGAAGCGTTTTACATCATTCATATCATTTGCACTTACATCGTACACTTGCACTTACACCATACATTTACACATACACCATTCACTTTCATTTTCACTACATAAATCTATCAATTGGCTTGTGAGATTCATTCTTCACTCATTCACCAATTGAGGGGATAAGCTACAAAATAAAATAGTTACACAATCAAATTCTTTTATCTTCAAGATCATCTTCGCATTCCAAGGAAAGAAAGCTTCTTCATCAGGCTAAACCAGGTGTCTCATATTTTTTGCACTGCATTGTGTTTCACGCAATGTAGTACAAAAAGGGGTCTAGCCACTTGTCATCCATTTGTACCTTCCAATTACAACCATCCATTATATATATATATATATGTGTGTTGTGTGTATTTGTTTAATATGTATTTAAATATTAATATTTTATATTATATATATATATATATATATATATATTATATTTATATGAATTAATCCTAACCCTCTGCCACATTTTAATCTCGACCATCCATCCAACCCAATCCATGCCACTTGCCCATATTTAATCTCCATCCTTCTTCATGTTTTAATCTTGGCCACATATTTTGTGTCGTCGAAACCCTAACATATCCAAGGGAAGATTATAAAAGAGGAGTCATTTTGATGACTCAAACCCCTCGAATCCCTAAGTACCCAAAGTTCTAAATCCTTGATCTTCTAAGGTTGAATTATGTCGACATTCATTCATTAATAATTTTTAGAAGATCCTAATCCCTAGCCCCTTTCATTTTCATTATTGCCCCCATCATCACTACTCACAGCCCTCCGCTTCTTCCATTGTCCTTCCCGCATAAACTAGATCTGGTTCTACGCCACTCATCAATCCTCAAACACCCACCAGAGCCAGTCGAGCACCCACCAAAGCCAATCGAGCACCTACTAGAGCCAACCAAGCACCTGCGGGCATCTTCTGCACCAGATTTGCAACCCTATAGCCCTCAAGTGTCATTAGGAAATCTTCACAACTATAACTAGCATCATTTACGTAAGCAAAAAATAAGAAGTTAGCATTGTTGACAAGGTAATAATTATGTGCATTTATTTTCATATTATTATTATTTTATTTGCAGTTGTCTTCATGATTTTTTGATCCCAATGATGTTGTGGGTGGGCTTGTGTATCCTAGATAGGGCCACCCTAACTTCAACAACTGCTAAGTGTATGATTCCTATACCTACGTAACAAATATCAGTAATACCCGTGAGGGCTCCATTGTGTGAGACCCTTAGAATATTAATACTAGCCATTCTTTTCAACTAGGGTTTCGAAGAACCCTAGTAATCTGTAATTTTTGTATCAACATAAGCATTGTAAAAATCGCATATTTTGGGCATATTGATTGTAACATTTGAGATACACCCACAGCAATAAATAGTTTATCTATATTTGTGCAATATTTATGTCTTATGGTGCTTATTATTATTTCGATATTTTTATTATTTGTGTTGCTTGATTTCTGATTCACAAAAATAATTATGGTAGTACATCATTATTTTCTATACAAAAAACATTATTATTTTCATTGGTCGTACATGCACTAGAAGGTGGAGCTTTATATTTGTTCCTATGCATATTGAAGCATTGCCAAACTAGCCAATAGGAAGTTAAGGCTCTATATACCCTTGCAAGTTCCTTCTAGATCTCGAAAATCCATCAACATGGATTTTCTCTTAAGGTTATCAACCACCAAATGCCAACATGATTACAATTTTATGGTTGTGGATAGAATTAGCAAGATGGCTATCATGGCACCATGCAAGAAAAATATGGATGCTATGAAGACTACTCATCTATTCCATTAGTAAGCCTAGGTCCACTTCGGTCTACCTAACTTGAAAATTTCAAAACAAGAATCTAATTTTATCAACAATATTTATCACCATTTATTGAACCAATTGGACACCAACCTCCAACATTCCACAACCTTCCATCCACATAGTGATGGAAAAATAAAGGTTGTAGAACAAGATGTTAATGAATCTACTTTAGATGTACATCATCACCATCCTTGCCCTTAGAATTAAAGTTTATTTTTTATCTAGCATTCCTATAATAGTGTTATCCACATATCTATAGGTCATAGTCAATTTTAGGTATACACCAGTTTCTATCTTAAAGCCCCAATGGACGTTACCTTCCACATTCTAATTGTTGCTATAATCAACACTGGCCCCCATAAATTTTAGGGCAGAGATAAGGATTGGATCCATATAAATAAGGAATACTTCTCCATCCCACATTAAAAAATCAAACCAATACATTAAGGTCCTTACACCATTTAGCACTAAGTAAGTAATAATGCATTTATTCTTGACTTTCCATCTTACTTGGGGATGTATCTAGTTTTCCATGTAGAACTCTTCAAATGGTATCTTCCTCCCTTAATAGAGACTATGGTAGTACAACATCTAATAGATCTATAATAGGTATAGTTGGAACCTATTACACATTGGTTGATTTATTTTATCAACAAAAGTACTCACCAAGAAATACAACTTATTTAAGGTTATCAAGATAGGTCAATTTCCTTCATAATCCAAGTAATACATGCTTGACCAACTCAAGTGTTTATTTCCATAGCCAGATAGTAAATAAGTAGGGACCATTATATTCTAAGATGTGATGCATAATCTAAGAGAAGTAAGGATTTCTCAAAGTCTTAAAGAAGATGACATCAAAGCATTTCTAGCTTGGAAACCTTAGCTCTTTGCCATAAGGGCTTTTACCAAGTTGACTTGCAACATTATGACCTCTATGATACCAACATTCCTCTAATGTCAACCATTATGATGTTAATTCTTACATAGAAATAAACCTCTATAACCAACCCCATGTATCACTATCCAACATCAAAATGGCATAATATTTTATAGCATCATATACATGACACATTTTTGCATGGGATTAACTCAACCTCCAATCATTCCAAAGAATGGTTCCAAACATACATGAAGTAAAAGAAATAGTTCTTTAACTATTTCTAAAACTACTTCTTGATTAGTTGGAAACTAAAAAGTTTCATCTTCCAACTGCTTTATAACTTATGTACATATTGTACAAAGTATACTGTAAGAATTCCTTTCTAATCTGCATCTTCTTTGGAGTCTTCTAATCTCCTTTCCTTTCCAATAGATATTGGTTGTTTCTACTATATTAGTCAAAAAAAGTGTCCTCCAACCTACAACATCAATATGTCTTGTACCAAAATATATTTATAGTTGCTTTACCTAATACATAGGCTTTATATTTTGTCATATATTTCTACATTTTCATTGCCATCCATGAATGAGTTTTTTTACTTGCATAAGGTGTATTTCTTCATCATCATTGAGAGGGAGAGATCATTATGCCCTATGTCCTACTACACAACTCTAAAGAATAACTTTTAAGCACCACAAGTTGGTTTTAGAAGTTTTCCTACTTGTCACCATGCCTTGGGTTCCACAATGTGGATGTGGATACCCAATTTCATGTGCCTTAAGTCACTCGATTAATGTTTTAACAGTTGGGACAAATAGACATTTTTGCATATTATTAATTTTTCAAGCACTAGAACATACAACCCCCTAGATACCTACTCGATCTATCCACACTACCATATTCATTTGTACTACCTAATTCTTTTTATGCTTTGGGATAGGCTTTTGTATCATGCAATAGCTTCTAATCAATGGATTCATCTCTTTCACTATGAATATGTTTTTGTATTACCAAATGACGTCTTACAGTTATGGATTTATTACCAAGGTATGGATCCTTAGTTTAGGTATACTTTTGATGCATATGAACATTAGCTGGCAATTATCCTAATGCATGTGCATTCTCCTTCTCTGGTGCATATCCCTAGGACTTCTAGCATGAGGAAAGATTGAGGAATTATGGAAAACATAGTACTATCAAAGGTCAAATACATTTTTGGAGCCTATGTGCTATATTGCAGTCAATAATAAATACATCCAATTTTTCTATTGAGAGTGATCTAGGCAAGAGTACCGATTGAAATATTTATGTTTTAACCAGAATAGGAAAAAAATCCAAAATCTCTTCCTAAGCCTTTTAATGACTAACTTAATTTAGCAATTGGTCATGACTGCTTAAGAAAACTCGTCTCAATTAACCATACCTAATCATGATAAGGTACTTAGAATAATTATCATTCTTAGCCACCATGAAATAACAACCATGATTTGATGCAAATAACAACTCAAATCGATGTCATGTCCTCTACAACAGTTCAAAAAAATAGATTTCAAATTTTTATCTATAAATATCCCTCCTAAGAAAAATGTCAAGTTAATAAATCAATCAATCAGCAAATAATTTAATAAGTCAGTAAACAATATGCAACTCAATGAGTTGATAACTAATTTCCATAGACAACTATCAAGATCTCGTTGGGAATTGTCATTAATGACTAACATATATTGTGATCCTTTATATTTAGGTATCTTGTTCATTTAACTGCTACAACATCTTCGAATTATTAATTTCTATTATTGTAATCAAGTTTCTTTTATTAGCCTACATGATTTCCCATTCAATCACTTTTATTTATTTTCAAAGGTACTATAATGGAAACTGGGTACTGATTGTAGGATCAAGGATATACATGATTCCTCTTGATTTTGATAATCCCCATAAATACTAACACCTTATGTTGACTTTCTACATTTGTTTTTTTTACATTTTTCTATGCATGTGATATTCCGCAATGTTGAAGCTTAAACAATAATGGAAAACTAACATGGATGCCAAATATGAATATATCAAATTCCTTTGTTGCATTTTTGTTTCTTGTAATGCCTTGTTTCATTTTGAAATATGAGTCTCATTACATAGTTAGTATGGTTGGTTAATCTATTATTTTTATTACTCTAACCTTGTTTTATTATAACCATAACTAAATAAGTGTGACTCAAAATGAAATAAATCATAGGTGTTCACACATAATACTTTAGTTTATTCTCCCTTTTATTGTACATATATTGTGTCTGTGTCAAGATAAGGAAGGGTAAGTGATCTGTCCAAAGGGGTAGGCATTTTTTTGTCCTTGTAATTTGATGAACCTAACATGAAAACCTTCATGGGTCATTCAAACCCTCTCTCTTTATATTTCTTTATATAGACCTTCCTAGAATCTTCTTGTAATCCTAAGCTATGGCATAGCATCCATATTTTCTTTAGAGCAAAGCCCACAAGAAATTAAAAATAAAAATGTCCTCAAACGCATCAATGTTATTGGCCAAAGATTGATTAAAAGCTCGGTGGAAAGAAATAGTGGATTTCTATAGATTAGAAATTTTCATCTCTAATATCCCATATTGAGAGTGGGGAAATTAATTAAATCAAATATATTATTACTTTTATGCGCATGAAAAAAATTAAATGCAAGAATATTATAATGAATATTCCTTAGAGAGAATATTCTCCTTATTTTTTATTTTTCTTGATGAGACACTTATATATAATTGTTGAAAATAATTTTTTGAGTTTGATTCAATGGAATCAAAATTTTCCACTTTTGTGAAGATTTACTATGGCTAGTGGTGCATCAAAGTTCTTGTGATCAGATTTTCAACTATTGAAGGGGAATAATTATGCTAATTGAAAGACCAAACTCATAACACAGATCAATTTTGAAGAAGCATGGAAAGTTGTAGATGGGACCATTACTCGTCCTAATATAAGAGATGAATAGAAGGTAAAATTTGACAAGGTGGATAGAAAAGCACAACTAATCATCATGTTTGGAGTAGTCAATGAAGTACAACCATATATTTGAGATTCTACCACAACCAAAGATGCATGGGAGAAACTATAGACAATATTCAAGGCAAGGAACCAAAATCAAAATTTATTTCTATAAAGTTAGTTGCACTACTAGAAGATGAAGAGTGGAGAAAAACTCAAATATTTTATGAGGAGAATAGTTGAATTATAAGCATCATTACAAGCATTAGGAAAAAATGTATCTGATGAAATATGTATCCCTATTATTTTAATATCTCTCTCTTCTCAATATAATGTATTTTTAACAATATTAAATATCATTGAGCAAACACCAATATTTAAGAAGTTGGTGAACCTACTTCAAAAAGTAGAGCCTCACATACAACACAAGAAGTACTTCTTACAAATGAAAATGGAAGCAACCATTAAAAAGAGGTCTAAGACCTCAACAACACTTCCAAAAATAGAGAAATAATTCTCAAGGATATCTGCAATGGAGAAATGATTCTCATGCACAAGGATATCAATAGCAAAGAAATATTTTTATACACAAAATATGTGTGAACTTTATAGTAAGAATGGCCACATAGTGAAGTACTATTGTCATAATCCATTCATAAATGGATCACCTTCATGAGAGATGCACTAGCAACAATATAGGTCATCATTAAACAAGAGAAATTCAACTTGGAAAAGGTTACAACAAAGTAATGTAGCAAAAGAGAACCAAGTTAAAGAAGGAAGAACATGTGTTTATTGTACATGTTGAGCTAAGTCAACATAATAATATTTGGTATGACTCCTAAGCAACCAAACATATGACAGGTTAGGAAGATTAGACTCATCCAAATTGTTCCAATTATACATGTAATAATGATTTTAAAAGCTCGGTTGATCATTCCAAGCCACTAAATAACCAAAAAGGGGAAATACCACCAAGATTAAAAAGGCAAACATGATAAGCCCAAGCCATGGGATACATCTAAAATTAATCATTAGAAAGCCAAGAAGTACAACACTTCTTGGAATAAAGGCAAGTTGCTCAAAATTAACTCTTTTACTACTCTCTTTCCCTAATACAAAGCAATATATTTGCAAAATGTGTGGCCTATTATGATGCAGGCTCTAAAGAAGCATGGCATAGTTGGTGAACTCAATCTTGTTGAGAGAATAATGTCTATTTCTACAACTTGTAGAACTAAGGATCCTTTCATCATCATCAATTCTCAAGATCTCGTAAAGCTTTTGTCAATAATCATACCGATGTCACAAGCAATCAAGATAATAGATGATGAGATGCAAAGTGATATCATCAAAATTGGTAACATAATCTGAAGTAAATGTATCTCTATTAGACAAAATCAACAATTATTGGGTCCTAATGGTTCAAAAGTAAAGGCTACTGAACACTTTATAGAATGCTACATTTGTGTTCAAGGAAAGACATTAGCAACTATGGGATCATTCAAGGTATTGATACAAGTATGTAGAATTGATAAATATTGCATCTAGAACATACATCTTATTTATCATATCAAAGAACTTATGATAAAGAACTTACAAAGAATCTAGAACTTAATTGCGATGCAAGAAATAAAAATGAGAAGTAGAATAAGTCATACATAACTTACTTCCCATCACATGCAAGACAAAAATTGGTGATAAATCAATTCAATAGTCGATACAAGATGCATGATAGCACATGAAAAAAATCCTCCACATGAATATATTGGAGGAGGCATATATTTCTTGTATTTAATCTATATGTATTAAGATAGTGAATAAGTATTTGTAATAAGTATGTTTTTAGAGTGCATGATCAATGAAACCCGACACTCTTAAGTATTATAGTACAAAGTCTACATTGAGAGGGGGAATTTCTCACTCAAATTCTAAAATCATCTTAGAACATTTTATCAAGTCAAAAGCAAAAGAACTAGAGTCACCAAAGTGAGAGTTATGAGCTAGAGCGAGAGCCAAGATTTGAAGATAGATCTAGAGCTAATATTATGATGTAATAAGGAGGGTATGTTAAGAATTATTACATCATAGCCCATGTGACAATGAGAGTGGAATAACCACCCATAACAAGGACTATGCATGCACTATAGTACAAGGGTATTTATAGGATAAGTTATAAATTTGTTATGTCAAACAAGGACATCCAATGTATCTAAACATCTATCATTTCATAGTGGAAATTATCGAATCATCTAAGCATCAACAGTATCATTTGGTTCATCTTCAATTTTATTTGATGACCAAAATATTTTATCTTTTTCTACATTGTTTTCACTTTGCAATCTCTTTCCATGTATCCAATCTCATAATATTTATGATATCAAAATGCAATATTTTTATAATCCACTTATTGATCACATTCTCTTGATTCAAATTTAATATTAAAGGATTGTGACAAAGATATTGAAACATCCATAGTGACACATTCAGGTATATACAATATACTTTCACTCCTTAGTAATTGGTCCCTCCTAATGAACTCCCCTAGAGTATTGCCAATATTCTTCAAAACATCCTTGTTGGTAAGCTCATATGGAATTCCAAAACGTCTAGCCCATATTAAAACCTTTTTAATAGTTTTTGTCTCAACAAAAAATTATCACTCCATGGTCTTAAATGCAAAGTATCTCTCCCCCTAAACCATGGGCCACCACCCATTATTTTATCTCTCATTTCTAAACTTGAAAATATGATGAAGAAAAAACCTTTAGGAAGAAAAAGAGAGTCATTTAAATGCAATCCCTGCTTTTGCTTTATCTTATTTTAACTTAAAAACCTTGGCCCATATCTATGGAACTTGCATATTAACCCTTTGTTTTTAAGAATCATTATATCATGCTCGATCATCTCATCTATGATAATTACTTCTAGTGTAACATTTTCTTCCTAAATAAAACTTACCATATATTTACTTTTTTCTTATCTTAGATAGGATATTATTACTTCCTATTAGGGCTTTCAAATACGAATTTCCTTCCATGTTACCTTACATTTTTTATTTTTATTTTTTATTTGATTATATGGGATTGAAATGGGCTCCACCCCTATTACATCATTACTACAAAGTGATATTATGAAAGCTCGACAAATTATGTATGTATCGTTTGGAAAAATTTAAACCTTCTCTCCTCCTTAAGAGTTGAGGAATCTAACTAGTTGAGCTAGTAGGACATTGTTACTTGCTATTAGGGCTTTCAAATATGGTTTTCTTTCCATATTACATAATATTTTTTATTTTTATTTTCTTATTTGGTTATATAGGATTGAAATGGTCCTACTTGTATTACAACATTACCACAAAGTGGTATTATAAAATCTTGGTAAATTATGTGTGTTTAGTTTGGAAAAATTTAAGCATTGGTCTCCTCCTTTAAAATTTGAGGAATCAAATCATTTGAGCTAGCAATATTTAGTCATGTTACCTAACTTATCATAATGTGAATCTTTTTTGTTCTAAAAATTTTCAAATATTTGAAATAGAAAATATGAGGGCTTCTTACTCGTATTTGTTACTCTTCCTAATCTTATTTGAATATCTTAAACAAGAAAAAGTGAGGCTTATTGTAGGCTCTCCCTTGTCCTTAGTCCACATAGGGAACTCTTAAAATTATATTAATATGATTTTTTGAAATATTATGATAATTTGGTTATGATTTAATATGGCATGAGAATGAACCATGATGTGTACTTTATTAGTCTATGGTTTGATGAAATACCATGTTAACCTTGTTATGATTTAATATGGGATTCATAAGAAATTATTTTGCATTTATATTTTAAAATATAATTGAAAGCACGAAAACGTGTGCACCGTACAAATGATAAAGATAAGGGAATAAATACTAAAAGGAACACATGATACAAAACATGAAATAAAGAGACCAAATGGCAATGGAATCCAGTTATATTAATCTTGCATTGATTTCGTTACATATGATCCCCTTTCAATATTTTACACATGATACAATTTTACAATGATTTCTTGGTGCAAACCAAGTGGTTTTTGTGCCCATAATAATATCTTCGAAAGCAGGTTTTCTTGGCATCGTTGAGTATGCATTGGAATTCGAGTCTTTTGTGATGCTTGAACCTGTGATCTACATACAATAAAACAATAGAAGAATCAGTAGCATCTGTAAGGCCCATTGAGATTGGGCCCATATTGATCAAGAAGTAAAACTAAATGAAATGAATGCATGTGTGATATATAAAGGAAACCTAAGCTATTTTAGTAAAGAAAAATGTATGAAGAGATCTATGGCTAAAATAGACATACAAGTGTAAATATAAAATAAAATGCAAGAACAACTACAAAATTAATCACCTTATCAAGGTAGTCTCGAGCGAGACGGTCTTTCTTGTGGGACCGTCTCAGTAGAGATAGTCTCTGTTGTGTTCCTACAACTTTCTAAAACCAGGCTGGGGCAGTGTTGGGGTGATCCAAAGATGATTTTTATTGATGGATTGGGTGTGATCTAGAGATAAGTGCATAGATTCAAGCATCCCAAAGTCATGGTATTGATCAAGCAAGGTTCATGGAGACCATGTTGAAGCTCACATGGTAACTCAATAGTATTGGTTCAAGCAATGGAGATGCAAGGCTAGATTTCTACAACACTTTGTTGCTCTGGTCTAAAAATCATGGATCCTAAAACCTTGAGGAAATACCTCTATTTTATAGCCTCCTTAGATAGGTGTCAAAAGAGGTAATGTGGCAATTAGGGGTAACTGATGACCACTTTACAGGTTGGTAGGGAAAACTGCAGGTCATCAAGGGTGATGGGAAATATTCTATCACACTGATAGGTAGTGCTGCTGCTTTATTATTCTTTTTGAATTTATGCGTGCGTGACCATCTCGTAGTGAGACAACCTCAACTCTAAGACCATCTCAGGTAAGAAGATATTTCTTCCCATGAGGGAAAAGTGCACTTTTGCTGATGAAAGGTACTAAATAGCCCTGATATAATGACCACCCCTTCTACGATTTTTTCCAATTTTCCTAATCTATTTCTTAATTTACTGGACTGAAATAAATAATCATTGCAATATTGTTTTGTAGAATTAAACATTCATCTTACAACTCATTTTCCAAATGTATTTAATTAATAGCATACAACTTACAATATTTGTAAACCCTTGATATTAAATCAACAATAATATGAATTCCTCTATATGAAACTTCAAATATGTCGATCCTATGTGGACTCCAGCTCCAGAATCGATGTATAAAGCTCAAAAATGATGGCCTTTAGATAGGCACTAAGAAAATGACCCTGTGTGGAAAACCCAACTCTAGCAGTATGTATGAAGCATAGATGAACCTCCTGTATGGAAGTATCCAATCCCTGATCCAACTAGAGGTGATATTTCACACCTGAAACTGTGATATTCTTGCCGAGTAAATCTATCTCAACAAGCCCTATGAATTTCTTTGTGAAATCAGGCAATCTCCTCAAAAAAACTAAATCCTCTATATCCCAAAATGAAACCTCAACACCATAATATAACGTTGCATAACAATTAGGGAAAAATTAGGGTTTGGGGCGCCCTTAGGGTTGCATGTACTTTATTTTATTTTAATTCTAAATTATGTCCTTTTCTTCATAAAAGAGGGCCACAATCCCCCCTTAGCCTAGATGTGCAACTTTAAGTTGTTTTCAAAGTTTATAACTTAACTTTATAACATAATGTTATAAAGTGGCCCCTTTTGCCTTCCTAGCACTGGCTCCCTAGGTCAACACTTGAAGTCGTTGAATTATCACCTAGAAACTGCCAAAGTTCCACCAATATGAGTCCCTACCTAAACTTTATAGCCTAGGGGACTCCTATGACTAGGCTACGAGTCTTTGCTCCAACTATTGATGAGAAGGGAACATCAATAAAGATGACTCCCCTTATAATATCTAGTAAGTGATCTTAATGTTATTAAATAATACATCACTTAAGTTATTTTCATCCATTAAAATATTGTTCACTGCTCCTTCGAACAACCATCAGTGAAGGTTTCCTGACACCCAATACATCGGAGAATATCACTGAGCTGCCAATCATCATTAGAAACCCTAAAAATGGACACTGCTAAAAATAGCAAGTCTGGTCAAGTGATATCTGAACAAATTCGAACAACCTCCAAACAGGAGCTCTCTACCAACTGATGAAGATTTTGAAACCTCCACATGGCTCCCTAATGTCTAACTTAGCCTACGGGAGCTCGTGTATAGGCTAACCTACTCTACACACTAATTGTCTAGAAAAGGGGACATTACAGTCTGTCCTTCCCAAATATTTTTTGTCCTTAAGTAATTCCCAAACATATCCTAGTCAGTGATCTGCATCCCATATGAGGTCTCACAGAATACCCGAATCCCATAACAACCTTAGAAACAACCCATCATGCTGATGTTGCACCACATTGATCACCACTACCCCTCTGACATGATGGAATGACAGAAGCCCCAACTAAAATAGTATGACATGATCCCTCTCCCAACCGACATCAGCATGCTAGTCTAATATGAACCAAAACATCTCATGCCACAACTGATCCAAGAGATAATCATCATAGGCCACTGCAACAACAATGCCAGAAGTACCTCTATAATCCTCAACTAACTAGCATACCCCAACACTCACACTCTAAAAGTGACTCGGATGATCCCATGTCACCCAATCAACTATCGTAAATAAAACACCCTCTAGAAGGATGTCGTCCATCATCAGAATCAACCAAGTTGGGTGTAGATAAATATGTCTGATACCTGAAGACTCACCCATACTCCACTCATGCAACTCATGGTGCATATGAGTACTGAGCTCTTGAGAAAATGTCATGCTCGATACTAAAACATGATACTCAATAAACCTCTCCAAATAATGCCAACCAAGAAGCTGCCCATCCTCTGTCATGTAACTGGCCACCTGGAAAATGTATTTTCTACTAGAATATAAATACCCCATACTAATACTCTGACTCCCTGGGTCAAATAGGACATCACCTGAGTATGAGTGCTCCCTGATCATCCACAAGTCCACCAGTCTTCAAGCTCAGCTCAGTATCTCTCTCTAATTCACCTGAATAGACATAGTTGGATCAATATCCTTGCTACCCAAAGAGTTAAGAGTAGAATACCACTCCAAATTATGATCAACCCTCACCCAAAACATGCTCCTACCATCATCCTCAAGGCTCATAGATGCAAGCCTATGATCCTGGGTGAGTGAACTCAACTCCAAAGTGGCCCTATCAGATGGAAACTGCATCCCACCAAGAAGAGTATGAATTTCAACTGGATAGTAGCAAGGGATACATGTCAATATAACACATGACCACGCTACCTTAGCCTCTGCTAAGTCATCAACTATCTTCTCACCTTGCGATGTGTCCACAAGGTTAGACTCATAGTCATCATGCACAATCTGAGGGTAGCATGAATCTCTCAGCTCAAACAAAGAATCCCACTGACATTTTGCAATCCTTGCTACCAAATGATTAGTCTCTTTGTATATCCCTTCATTTTTTATAGACACTATTAACTGGCTCTTTCAATTTTTGCCCAAATTATCATAATCATCAAAACTAAGTTGGTTGCTACCAAAATTCAAGTAAAAATTAGAAATAACCCCATGCGTATCAGCAGTTTTTTCTAAGCCTTTCGATGCTTCCTGAGCCTCCCTGTCGTTATACTAAGGAGATGAACCATCTTGATAGTCTTATTTGTGATCAAAACCACCCTCAAGTGTGTTATGGTCATAAAAAACATGCATTTTCTCATTGAAGAGGGTTGCTACATGCCTTATGTCATCATCATGTGCATGATCCCCCTGTGACTCCAATTGCAACTCACTTGGCAGATCCCCAAAGTAGATGTAACTATCAAGAACCTGCATCATAATTGATTCGATTACATAATGCAACACTTATTCACTTGTACTATCACCACCAAGGTGTGATGGGTGAATATCCTCTAGTGTTGATCGAATGTTCTCATGAAGTACAATCTCATCATCTGTATGTATGTCCCTGTCCACTAGGTTAACCCATGATTCTGACACACCAACCTCATGGGGTAAGGTTTCTTTTTCATTACTAGTTTCATATTTCTTTCCCCTTTCTGCAAATGGCACTGGATTTTTGGCCTTAACTAACTCTTTCCCTGTCCCTGATAATTTATGATGAAGTTTGGTCACCAATTGAGTGAACCCCATTGCGTACCCCTGATCATTCATACTATCATGGATCTTCTGTAGCTCATGCAAAATCTTTGGTTGATTCTTAGCAAATTCCCTAAGGGAGTCCATATTCTCTTTTGATTGATTCACCCAATATTTTGCATAACTCATCATTGGCATTATGTCAAATAGTTTGCCCAAGTTCTCTTTTGAAATGCAAAGGCTATGTTTGAGGGTTTGTTTGGGTTGAATATATATACTCAGATTTGTTGAATACAAACTGCTATCAGTTGAAGAGTCTCCAAAAAGAAAAGTGCCAAACTCTTGAAAACCTTGCTCAATTGTTGATTTTGACTGGTTATTCCCTTGTTGTTTCCTTATTTTTGCTGTCTCAAATTACTTACTGGAAGGTATTGATAGAGTCAAAATTCTTCAATGCTACCTAGAACTGGTGACTATGGTTGAAAATTATATGTCCAACCACCCAAAATTAATATAGCGCTCTAGCCGTCATGCCAGAGCACCCACAAATCCAAGGAATATGGCCCATTAACACAAGTTGATGATAATGACAATAAATAGACTCAGACAAACAACTTGAAAGGGAAGTCAAACATGATTTTGATTTCTTCTCACAATGGGATCTATAGCACCTCTTTGACCTCCATAGCAAATGGTAATGGTATTACTCTGACTCATGGTAGACATTGAACAACGACTCCTCAATGCATTTATTACGTAGCATGATGATTCTTTTTTTAATCTTTGGTTCCTTAAAAAATGGTATTCATCGCTAGTTTTCCATAGAGGTAATTTGATATTAGCGAAAGATTTAATTTCCTTTGTCTCCAAAAATCCTTCAAATCTTACGGTGCTCCTTTATAGTTTCATGCAAAAACATTGACTCCCAAAATTAAACAGGAATCGTCAACAATTTACAAAGATAGAAATATTAAAGCAAATAAGATACGCGATCAGTGCTTAAGTCTCCATGACTCACGTCGAACCACGGCACCAATAACATCCACCACGCTACTAATCTGAGACCAACTTTATGATACAAGGACCCGCGACCATGATAGCATACAGATGTAATCCAAATAGAAACTCGTTGCTTGCTTAAGGCTCATGATTAGAATATTGAAACACATTTAATAATCAAAGACCCGATACCTCTCAAAATATAATGGTGGTGAATGTATATGCTAACGACAGGTGTCTTCATGGCATGAAATTCAATGATCGATGGTTTCCCTCAAGAGTGGATGCATATCAACATTATCGGCTTCTTTAAACATATTATTCCCAAGATTCTTTATTGCCTTCAAGGAAGAAGATGTCGTTGACATTAAATTAATCGCCCAAAACTATTTTCATTGATTTTTGCTTTGATATAAATCCTTTCGACAACTACGATAGAGAAAACCGAATATATTCTTGGCACGATTTCCATTCAGAATTATAATATTTGTTGGGTACTCCTTCTACGATGCCCTTTCTAAGAGTCGTGCCTTTAATCTTCTTATTTCAGCATTTTTTCCAAAGAATACTTGATCTCTGAAAACTCTACAAACCCATAGGTTGGCACCGTTGATGGATTAATGATTTAAATATGATTTATCTATACTCCCCAAATACAATATCTTTAATTCTTGCAAATTTGAACCTCTGTGAATCTTTGTAGAAAAACGAGTACAAACCCTAAACAAGCTGGCAAGAAAAACCAGCTCTGATACCACTATATTGGCCACCCCCTTCGGTAATTTTTTCCAATTTTCCTGATCTATTACTTAATTTACTGGACTGAAATAAATAATCATTGCAATATTGTTTTGCAAAAATAAACATTCATGTCATAACTCATTTTCCAAATGTATTTAATTAATAACACACAACTTACAATATTTGCAAACCCTTGATATTAATTTAGCAATAATATGAATACCTCTATATGAAACTTCAGATCTATCGATCTTGTGTGGACTCCAGCTCCAGAACCGATGTATAAAGCTCAGCAATGATGGCCTTCAGACAGGCACCAAGAAAATGACCCTGTGTGGAAAACCCAGCTCCAGCAGTCTATTGATGAAGCACAGATGAACCTCTTGTATGAAATATCCAATCCCTGATCCATCTAGAGGTGATCTTTCACACCTAAAATTATGATATTCTTGCTAAGTAAATCCATTTCAACAAGCCTTATGAATTTCTCTGTGAAATTCAATAGTCTCCTAAAAAAAAACCTAAATCCTCCATATCCCAAAATGAAACCTCAACACCATAATATAAAGTTGCATAACAATTAGGGAAAAATTAGGGTTTGGGGCACCCTTAGGGTTGCACGTACTTTATTTTCTTTTAATTCTAAATTATGTCCTTTTCTTCATAAAAGAGGGCCATAATCTCCCCTTAGCCTAGACATGAAACTTTAAGTTGTTTTCAAAGTTTATAACTTAACTTTATAACATAATGTTATAAAGTGGCCCCTTTTGCCTTCCTAGCGTTGGCTCCCTAGGTCAACACTTGAAGTCGTTGAATTATCACCTGGAAACTGCCAAAGTTCCACCAATATGAGTCCCTACCTGAACTGTCCAGCCTAGGGGACTCCTGTGACTAGGCTACGAGTCTCTGCTCTGGCTATTGATGAGAAGGGAACATCAATAAATTTGACTCCCATTATAACATCCAGTAAGTGATCTTAATGTTATTAAATAATACATCACTTAAGTTATTTTCATCCATCAAAATATTGTTCACTACTCCTTCAAAAAACCATCAATGAAGGTTTCCTGACACCCAGTATGCCAGATAATATCACTGAGCCGTCAGTCATCATCCAAAACCCTAAAAATGGACACTGCTAAAAATAGTAAGTTTGGTCAAGTGATCTTCGAACAAGCCTGAACGACTGCCAAACAAGATCTCTCTGCCAACTGATGAATATTATGACACCTCCACATGGCTCCCCAACGTCTAACTTATCCTACGGGAGCTCGTGTATAGGCTAACCTACTCTGCACACTCACTACCTAGAAAAGGGGACATTACACCTGAGGCTACCCTAGGTGGGTTAGATGGGTTAGAAGGAGGTCTTTTGGAGAATCTCCTTGTGAATATGTATTTTAGGTGTCTATAGATGCTCATTTTTAGGATGCCTTGTGCCTAAGCACAATGCACAGCAAAAATAAATGATTTAAAATGGTTGAGTTGATGATGAATGATGTTAATTTGAAAAAGTCAATGTAAGATACCCCAATCATAGAAAGGGCACACGTTAAATCATTGCTTCCAACACATTGATGAATTTTAATTTGGGTATACCTTTCAGCCATGGGTAGACTAGCTCAAGTGATAAGTTGGGAGTCTACAGGTGATGACTTTAGATATACCAAATATTTGATTGATTGATTATTTTGCTTATTGTTTGCCCCAACAAAAAGGGTGCATGATAGCCTTTGGAAATGATTCTTGAATGAACACAATTTGAACTTTTGAGTGTTTGATTGTTGATTTAATTTTTAAATTGAATTTGTTGCGGTTATCAACTACCCCTTGACCAACCAGTCGATGGAGGATATAAAAATTGATGATGGTGACAAGTCACTCGACAAGGATGACTTTGTTAGCATGGTCACCTTTTGAAAAAGTGCCACCTAAAAAAGTAAAATTAAAAAATTAAAAAATGATTTTTTTTATTTTTTTATTTTTTTTTTAATTTATTGTTAGATCGTCTTCGATAGTTGACATGACCGTCTTGGACGATCAAAAGGTTAGTTGTCTTGAACAAGCACGCCATGTGGCACACTCGTCCAAGATGGCCTTATCGTGAATTTTCTATAAATAGTGAAATTCATGAGGGAGACCCTCATTTGTGTATCACAAAAAATGAGGAGAGAGAGAGAGACGAGGGGAGGAGCCAATTGTACAATGAAGTGTCGTCCAACTGAAGATCAACCAACACCATGGACCCGAGTGGCACTATTGTGGAAAAATTTCAATATCCCCAAGATCTGTCATGCTATTCAAATTTCCTAAGGCCCACAAGTAGAAATGTGAGCTCTGGTAGACTCACCACTTTATCCTTAGATAGCTTGCTAGCTAAACAGGTCAGGTCTAGACACCCTAACATGAGCCTATTATGATATTATTTAAACAAAGATGCTCAACCAAATTTTAGTATATTATAGATGTGTAAAAATTATTGACCAAGCATACAATTGAAAGCATTTTAGGTGTAATAGCAGACCGATGCCTTATCCATTGGGGTTATCATAGTAAATTATAATCATTCACATGAAAAGAAAATAAAAAGGAAGACTAATAAACCCACATTCATTCGAATATCGCAATCAACATGGATTTTTTAAATCAATGAAAGAAGCATGGAGATTCAAATAATGTAATATACAGACAAGGAAACACACACACATTGTACTCAGAATATTCTAGAAAGTAGAAACCAGATGATTTGTATTATATTCAAATTAAATTTGCTACAATGACAAAGCCCAATAGAGTTCATAGGTCTTTCAATGAATACAATACAAAGCTCACCCCGTTTGAATAAGGTAATAAGGGAACTATTATCTACTATAATAATTCTAGCGATAAATAGACTTTGGCTCCTTGAAGCAACTCCTGGAAATAATCTCAAGTAGACTACTTGACTCTCGGTAATACCTACACAAAGGTGGGAAGAACTTGAGAAAATGGTAAAAATAGAGAAAAATAGGGGAAAATACAATAACCCTTGCTAAGACACACAGAATACCTCCCACAAGCTTGCTACGTGATTTCTTGATGGTTAAGCTTGGCCGCTTTGGCTCTTTTTATAATTGGGTTGTCCAAAATCTATTACAAATGCTTAGTCCTGGTTCAGCCACATGTGTTCTTCTTGGTCCTGTGTCTCTTCGGCTTCCTAAGTTTGTTATAGAAAAACTGAGTTGATGCCAACTGTTAAAATTTCTATGAGGTTGCTATTTGTTTGAGACTACACTGCCTATTATTGCAACTTGTCTTCTCAACTTCTTTATCTCTAAAAACTTTTGATTTGAAGGGGGCTCTTAATAGTGGTGTGCTAGGTATTTGATTATACCTTATAATTCGTACAAAAGGTAAATTTATGTATATTTCATTTATTCATGTTATCCTATTCATTTGTCTTTGTCTTTAGATGATTTTTGACCAGGGACAATGCAAATACAATTTTAAGATGAAATAGAGGGAGACCCGATGTGATGGTGAAGGAAGAAAAGAGAAAACACAATGAAGTGAGACAAAATGGGAACAGTTGGACACAATGGATGTGGAAGACTACAAACAATGGTGGTGAGATGACGCTTTGTGGAACAAACAGTCACAATGATCAAGAGAGAATACCCAAAAAGGAGAGGGCAAAGGGTAATGAGAGGAAAGACATAATGGAAAATGATATCTAGAGGTACACAAAATGAGAGGAATGATAATAAAGGTGTACCTCCATAACTATACTTCGTCGAGGTGATACTTTTGTAACTATATTTCATCGAGGTGCTTGTATCTTTTTGAAGTCGGTAGTATGCTGAGGCTTTAGCATTTTCTTCTTTTTACTGCACCTTCTATGTCTTTTAGTGCTAAAAAATAGGAAGTTTTTACATTGCTTACGATATTTTATGAATATCACCCTTTGCATGCTCTGGCCCATCCTTGCTATTGAATTATTTACTCTGTTCACTGCCTTCATATAGAGCTGCGTTGAGATCATCAATTTCATCATCTGATGGTGGCAGCATCATGTTTTGTAGATACGAATGGATATAGATATCTTAGACCTGTTTCAAGCCTATCCTTGGAGTTGCTTGTTCCATAAGATTACCTTTCTTAGTACAGTCTTTGATATCTTCGGCTTGTGCAATGAACTTTACTCATGTGATTCAATACTTTCACCTTTGAGCAATTTTCCAGTTCACCATGCTTTGTTGCTCATCTTCTAAACACCCTCAAGTTGATGGTGCTTCTTTTGTGCTTACTCGGGATTTTGTACTTTGTTGCAGCTATAATTTTGAAACCTACCCTAGGCAATTTACTGATCTTCGTATGCTTCAAAGAGATATGTTCATTTTAGGTTACCTTCTAATTTCTCCACCTTACACTCGATCACCACTTTTGGATCTTGGGCCATCCACCTCGTCATTCATTCTATTATTTTTTTAATAATGAGCCACGTGCATTCCCAGGTGAGATATACATCATTGATCTCTTTGGACTGATATGGGTCATTGATGCCTCCATCACTCTTCATTTTGGCTTGTTGATGATGCATAATCGATGGACTTTCCTGATGAGCGACGATGTTTTTAAAATACACACAGTCACTGATTTCTTGGGGTTGTCACTAATGGATCGACGATAATGTTCTTTAAGGGCGATGACTAAACTTGGTCACTAATGAATTTACACCATCACTGGTGAATGAGCGAAAGAAGAAAGTGATCGACGATGAGCAAACCCTTAAGAATTTTTAAAAATACTTAGAGCAGACGACTTTGAACACAATGTTTATTTGATGTGCGATGGGAGGGGGGGAAACCTAAGATAAGTGATAGCATAACATCTGGTTAACTCAAAATAACTTTGTCATCGATAGAACTTCATCATTGTTGATGGATCAGTGATAGGATTTTCCTAAGGATGACAAGGAATAATATTCTTATACTAAGTTATGTTCATGGTCGCTAATGGAGAAGGGGTTTCGCTGATGAATCGGTGACATGCTCTTTTTATCAACAACAAATGAACTTGGACTTGGGGGCTATGGTTTAAGCAAAAAATTATGCTTATGGATTAGACATACGAAGACCAAGTATTAGACTATATGACCTAGGGCTAAAGCATCACTTATGGCAATAGGTTGTCATTTATGGATTGGTGGCAACGGGTTTGGATGAGCAATAGTGTATTTTAGGATTAGGTTTTCACTTATGGTTTACTTTGATCGTGGATGAATCAACGATGAGGACTTTAGGCAGATAATCAAAACTTTAAAACAACCTGGTGTGACTAACTTCATCGAGAGGGGGAATGGTTAGGTCAACGATGACAAGGCCCTTGATTTGTACTAAAATACTGTAGACACCAAAACAGCACCAATCCGATTATGTGACAACAAGCACTGATCGCACTAACACACACAGCCCCCAGGGTAGCCCTCAGAGGTTAAACAGTGGTTCTAACCACTCACACAGTAGTTTTGCAAGTCAGAAACCAATTTGGCACCTTTTAGACACTTTATTGCTTATTCGTCCCACCCAGGGATGAGTGCAGGTTTTACTCGTCCTACCCAGGGACAAGTGCAAGTTTTACTCGTCCTACCCATGGACGAGTGATAACTGATACTCGTCTCACCCAGGGACGATTACCAGTGCTCGCTTCGGGGTGGGACGAATGCCAAGTTTGACCGGCAAAAAGTCAAATCTCGGCATGTAACAACTCAGAACTGCTACTTAGCTTTTTTTGCATGACATAGGAGTGCGAGTGAGTCCTTTTGACAACTCATATCTACCAATTGACTTTCCCTTCACTTCATGGGAATGAGAGTGAGCTTTTTAAGACAACTCAGATTTGCCACTTAGCTATCCCTTCATTGCATGGGAGTGCAAGTGAGCTTTTCTAAAACACACAAAGACATGCACAGAGACAGTTAAGAATCCCTTGATCAAGAAGAAGTCTTATTTTTAGGCAAAAAGCATTCATGCAAAGAAACACTTTTGCATGTTAATTCAAAGAGACCCCTTGGGTCTATAAAATGGTGAGTTTCCTCACCCAAAAGAGAGACCGAGCTGGAGCATTTTGAGCGACGAAGTGCTGCTAATTCATTTACTTGCGATTTGTGTTTTCAACATCCATAATCTCTTAATCGAAAGAGAGGTTATTGGGTGACTTTTGAAGGCACGAATCAAGAACCAACACCCCATTATTTTGACCACAATATCCTACCAATTTGCCGACAACACATCACATCAGGTTTCGGACCCATCCTAAGCGGATTGGTGTCGAAGCAAAGTTTCAACCGCGGGTGGTTTGCCTTCGGGCACCCCTCCCGCTTTATTGCTTTTGTAGTTTTTTAGCTAGTTTCATGTTTATGCTTTTATCAAGTTTTCAGTTCATTTAGATTCATTTTAGCCATAGTTAGATTTATCTTTTATTTTTCATACACAAGTGCTACTGATTCTTTGTTTGTTTCTTTGAACGCAGATTTGCAGCATTGGAGGAGCAGCGAGGAATCGACCTGTACCAACGCAAGCGGCGACAACGTTTTGGTTCGCCCATTTTATATGTGGGCACGCGAAAGAAGGAATTCTGAAACAAGTTGTAGAGATCAATATCTAACGCTCCTATCCCCTAAAAAGGAAGGAGACGCATTGTAACATGAATTGAAAAGAATATCAATAAAAAAAATGGCCATAGTTTATATTGCTTTTATATCTTGTGTTCATTCATTTGTGTTCTTTCCTTTTAATACAATTTTGTTTAGTCTTTCCTTTTTGTTTCCGGAATCTCGTGTTTTCAATGGCGATCACGGTGGGCTCCCTTTTTTGTCCTATTTTCATTTTTTGGTATATAGAGAGGTTGGTATATCGGTCCGGCAATGGTATATTGAAGGGGCGACCATTTTGGGAGTCATAAGAGCCTTCATACTTGCATTTAAACGTTTCACAAAAATTTTCAAAAACAAAACAAACAACAAAAACACACTAAACCATATTTAGGGCACACTATTAATCTTTAAAAGAGATAATCATTGCTTGTGAGTGTGTATGTTATTTTTTGTTTAGACAAAAAAATCATAAAAAGAAAATCATAAAAAAGAATTTTTGCATTTTTAGGTTAGCATTACCATGGTGAATACTCGTAGCCAAGCCCAATCACGGGCAGAAGCTGTAGAACATGCACCAAGAGAGACAAATCGTCTCCGATATAGCTCTGAAGACTTGTTCATCCCGCCTCAACGGCGAGGTACACCAGTTAGTTCACACCATGCAGAACATGGCTCTAGAGGCCCCTCCGTGAGGGGTACTCCAACCCATACAGTCATAGAACATGGTTCTAGAGGTGCCTCAAGGAATGGTTCTCCAAGTCAGACCATCAATAGACGAGACTTTAGAACTCCCTCTCTAAGGGAAACACCTAAGCAACAAGAATCTTTTCAAGAAAATAACTTATATATACCACCTGGTCTAAGCACGAGGCCTCCCTTTGAAGTTCATTTTGGGTGGCCTAGTGATGAAGCATTGTGTACTGCTATGGAACAACAAAGGGTCCAAAAGGAAGAACCATATGATTTTGTGGTTCCTAATTTACCCCCAATTAATGTCGGACATAGTAGACCATATCCAGAACAACAAGTTCTCCCGACAGGGCAAGACAATTATGCCCGCACTTTTTATGCATATCATAGAGAGAGAGAGGAGGATCACTATATTCCTCCAGGTCAGTATCCAGTGCCAAAACGATGCACGTCTGCACCTGCATTATATCCAGATCGCTTATTGAGACCAGAGTTTCAAGTCAATGCGGCCAACCTCGACAGAGGGAAGCAACATATAGGAGTCTCAGAGCATTATGATCGAAACAGATATGTAGGAGAGACATCTAGGCCTATTAAACAAGAGACAACAGAACAAAGTAACTTGGCATTTGCACAACTATCCGCCCGCCAAGCACACATCATGCGGCTTAAGCAAGAACAACAGGAATTAGAACATTTGTGTCGCCTTGATCAAGAGCGCATTCAGCGTCAGACAGCTGAATTGCTTCACAACCATGTGCCTGAGAGGGCCCCAGTTCCTCGTGCACAACAATCTGAGATGTATGTGAGGCACAACCCCTTAGTGCGAGACAGGTCTCCGCGACCACAGCAAGCACCGCCTCCAAGACCTCTTAGACCTGGGCGGGAGGCCATTCACCGTGACCATGATGGGCATCCTCCGCGGGCACCCATCCATGTTTACAGGCCTAGGCCAAACACTCCTCAAGAAGATTATGAGGATTATTACCAAGAAGAAGAGTGGGCTGAAATGCCCTATCAAGGCAGAAGGGATGCTACCCATTTAGTCATTCAAAGGCCTCAAGTTCCCCGCAACCCACAACGGGAACAAACTAAAGAGGAGGAAATTATATCCTCCGATGCCTACAAAGTGTTGTTAGAACGCTTGGAGAATATGGAACTTAAGACTGGTGGGCCTCAAAAGCCTACCCTACGCCAACTCCGTAGTCATCCAATACATCCGTCAGTGCCAGCACCTCCATACCCCGAACATTTCAAGCTGCCCCAGTTGGCACTCTTTAAAGGGGATGAGGATGCTCAAGAGCATGTGACGAGATTTTTGAGCCAGTGCTTTGGTATACAAGACAATGATGCATTATTATTGAGAACATTCATAACCACATTCACAAGGTCTGCCTCGGATTGGTTTACCCATCTACCAAAGCATAGCATTTACAACTTAGATCAACTAGTGGACGCGTTCCTAGAACGTTTTGCTTTCAATACAAAGAAAAAGGCGTCACTCAGTGATCTAGCTAGCCTCAAATAGTATGAAGAGGAGTCTATGGTAGCATATGGGAATCGATGGAGGACAGTGCTTTCAAAGTTGTCCTACCTCCCTCCTATGTCCGACTTAACTCAAATGTTCGCAAAGAGTTGTTTGCGATCGATCTCTATGCTATTGCAGCTGCAGCAATACGCCACTTTGGAAGAAGCTCTGGCGCAAGCTAGACGTATTGAAGAGATCAAGATACAGGATGGCGAAATTGCCAAGCCTAAGAAAAAAGAGTGGAACAAGAGCACCAAAATAGGGAATACGCAACAGAAAACCCGTCGCGGTCAATCAAGTTGCTATTAATGCCCCTACGCCTGCCCAAGCAACACAGCCTTCAAAGGCTAACTATCAGGCGGTGCCTCACAATAATTATGAGAAAGATAACAAGAAGCAGGATCAAAATCAGCAGCGTCGCCCTAAGCGACAATTCACACCATACACTGAGTCTAGGGATTCCTTGTTTGACCGTTTGTCAGCGGCAAACTTGATTAATCTGCCAGATATTCCAACAATTGATCCCAATGCGCCAAAGCCTAAAGGCTACAGAGAGGATATTTTCTGTAGATTCCACAGAAGGAAAGGGCATGACCTTAATGTCTGTTGGTCGTTTAAAGGTTTAGTGCAAGATCTTATTGATAATCACACATTGGTAGTGGATAACCCTATCGCACCCAACAACCAACAAATGGGTGTTTTCAAAGATCCTTTACCTACACATGATGCACAAACAAAACCTCTGCATGTCAATGAAGTGCAACAGAGTTACCCCATGGAAGGGTATGTTGGAATGATTAGCATTGTGACAAGAAACAAGAGACACCCAGGAGTTGTCCCCGCGACAGCCACTAGGGAAGCTTCATCCACGTCACAACATCAACCAAATCCTACACAGTTGCCCCCACCTAGACCAGTGGCCATGATTCGAACTAGACTTACTCAAAGTCTATGGACCACATCGGCTAGGCTCTCCATTTATGAGCTTATTCAACAATCAGCGCCCCATCGGGAAGCTCTTATGGAGATATTAAAGGCAATTGAATTGCAACCCCACGAAGCGGATTCGTTCAACAATTTTGTGGGGCATGTCAAATAGTGTACTAGAACCAGTCATTACCTTCGGGGAAGATGAGCTAAAAACTATGACTGGAGATGTAACGGATCCACCCCTGCACGTTATTGCGCGGGTCAACGGGACTCCATACAAACGGGTGTTGATAGACACTGGTTCGTCCAGTAACCTTATTACAACCGCTGCATTGAAACATTTGAAATTACCAACCTCTCACATTGCACCTTCTACTTATACCCTTCGAGCATTTAATGATATGATATGCTCGAGCAGTTGGCACAATTGTCCTGCCCATACAAGTGGGACAAAAGACCATTCATACGTTGTGCCACATTTTAGAAGGTGAGATGGCTTACAATATCTTGCTTGGGCGGCCTTGGATCCGGGATATGAAGTGTGTCCCTTCAATTGCTCATCAATGTTTGAAATATACATTTGAAGGACAAGTACATGTGGTCCCCGCAGATTTGGAACCTTTTAAGTACTGCAATTCAGTGCAAATCATGCCGCAGTCGACCCTTCCTTCAACGCACGTGGATTTCCAGTTAAATCCATCTAAACGAGGTCCGACTAAGCAAGAATCTCCATCACCAAATCAATCAAATTCTCAGGTGGGATCATCTTCTTCATCCAGGTCCTCCCACAACGACGCCACCTACGGTGGCCACTCCAACGGACAAAGGAAAGAAGCCCCTAGAAACGGAACCACCTTTAGTCTCCAACATCTCTACAGGAGAGACGCCTAATCGAATGGAAGTTGAGACGCCTAGTTCACCCCACATGGAGTGGACTCAAGGAGAACTCCCATTCACTTCCCCTCAATCGCCAACGATTACTGTTGAGATGTCTAACACAGGCATGGGGGAGTACATAGTGCGCAATGTTGTTGCAACGCCCACACTTCAGTCTATGCAAGACATGGGAAGACCTCGACTCCCCATAGGCTCCGTGGTTCCTTTAGGCTACCCACCTAATCAGAAAAATTTTATTTTTGGGGGCCTAGATCATGGCGTTGAACCTTCTCGAAAAGAAGAAGAAGATGAAGATCCCTTTGTGGAAGATGTCAACTATCTGGCTAACCCAGACTTCGCATTACGATATCTTAGCCAATGCAATTGGCATGGATACGGGTTAGGCCGGTATGAACAAGGAATGCGTGTTTTGTGTCAACCAAGATACCAAATGCCTTATGACAAGTCAGGAGTAGGGTTTAACCACCCTTTGCCCCTCGACATCTTGGTCGAAAACATGCAAGGCCTAGGGATAGGCAACAAGGATGGGTTGGCATCGGATCCATATGTCAATCCAAATACAACTTATACATTGGGGGATTATTTCCCATTGCAAACAAATAACCTTGTTGACCTCAAAGGAGAAACCTCATGGACTCACCCACAAGGGGAAGATGGACAAGACCAAGAAGGGTCTTCTGAAGATGAGTCGGAGTACGATCATTCGCATGAATATCAAATGAATGACGATCAGGACAGCTTCTTGATGATGTTCCCATTGAATGATCCTAGTGAGCATAGGCTACCTCAACAACAACAAAATCCTTTGGACATAGACGACATGTTTGAAAACTTACACATAGATCCAAGACCTAGGAGGCATTTTAACCTGGCGTAGTTATAGCAATTACTGCATCCGCCACTCCAGGCATACAGCGAGCATCTTTCGCCTGGAGACCCTATCAAACCATCAGTACCTAGGGTAGACCCTGTTTGTAGGTCCGCGCATAGGGCTGATCCCTTTGTGCCAGTGCCTACAGAGCCAGATCCAAAGCACCAAAAACATCCAGAATGTCAGAGTTGTCACATTTGCGGTAATGGAGATTACAATCATTTCATCAACATGGTCTCCATTGACTTGACCGCCCCCATCCATGATCCAACCAATCCAACATGATTATTGCATCTAGACATAGAAGCTATTGATTGGGATCACGTCGACACACCACCATCTCCATCGAGTATTGGCCTTACGGTGGGATGTTTCATTTCACTCCGGGACAGACTCAGGATGTCTTCCATGCTGAAGAGGAACTTGATGTTCCTAATGATGATCTTAATTCAGCAAACGATATCCATCCGATCCCAATTCCACACCAGTTGGAAGACGGATCCCATATGTCGATTGAAGCAACGACTGATGTAGACATCGGCACAGATCCAATGAATCCACGGATTCTCAAGTCGGGGGTAAGTCTTTCCCCTGAAGAGCGAGCCGATTATGTTGCCCTTCTTAAGGAAAAGAAGGAGGTTTTTGCATGGTCATACAAGGATATGCCGGGACTAGACCCACAACTAGTCACGCACAATTTAACGCTTGATCCGACAATCAAGCCAGTAAAGCAAAAACTACGCAAGATGCATCCAACAATGGCCTTAATGGTAAAATATGAGTTACAAAAGTTGTTGGATGCCCAGTTTGTCATCTGTGTGGATTATCCGCCATGGTTGTCTAACATGGTTCCTGTCAAGAAGCTCGATGGGAGGATTCGCATATGCACCGATTTTTGAGATCTTAACAAAGCGAGTCCTAAGGATGATTTTCCCTTGCCAAGCATCAACGCGTTGGTAGACGCCACAACGGGCCACGAAATGCTTTCCCTTATGGATGGTTTCTCAGGATACAATCAGATTCGTATTAATCCTGAGGACCAACTAAAAATGGCATTCACAACGCCTTGGGGGACATTTTGCTATAAGGTCATGCCTTTTGGCCTTAAAAATGTCGGAGCTACCTACCAACGTGCCATGACGTACATCTTTCACGATTACATGCACAAAACTTTGGAAGATTACATGGATGATTTGTTGGCCAAATCTCTTTTGCGCCCAGATCACATCGGTGACTTGAGTAAGGTCCTTGATCGCCTCATTGAGCATAAAGTCAGATTAAACCCCAAGAAGTGCGTCTTTGGCGTCACCTCTGGAAAGCTCTTGGGTTTCATAGTCTCCAAACGAGGAATTGAGGTTGATCCAAACAAAGTCAAGGCAATCCTTGAAATGCGTCCCCCAACCACCATCAAGCAGCTCAAGAGTCTCGCAGGGAAAGGTTGCGTCGATCAAGCGCTTCATAGCGCAGTTATCCGACAAATGCCGACCCATGAATAAATTATTGCATAAGGGGGTCACATTTCATTGGGATGACGAGTGCCGATCAGCCTTTGACGACATTAAACAGTACTTGGCTTCGCCGCCAGTATTGGCACCACCCAGACCAGGAGTGCCATTCTATTTATACATCTCAGCCACTGAGGTGGCACTGGGTGCCATGTTGTCCCAGAAAAATGAACTTCACAGAGAACAGGCTACATACTATCTTAGCCGCACCTCGGTCAGTTATGAACTTAACTATGCATATGTTGAAAAACTCGCTTGGCGGTGGTGTTTGCTACCAAAAAGCTATGCCACTACATGCTTAGTAATAAGACGTATGTTGTGTCTAAGGAGAATCCATTGCGATACATGATGAGTCGTACTTATCATAGTAGCCGCACGGCGAAATGGATCATGTTGTTGACGGAGTTTGACATAGAGTTCATTGGACAAAAATCTATAAAAGGTCAAGTCATCGCCGATCAACTAGTCGAGGCTCCTCTTGAAGACGATCAGCCTCTGACTTTTGAACTACCCGATGATGGGGTCTTCCATGTTTCGAGTCGCCAGATTTCGATGAGCCCGAGTCACGAGCTGACATAACCCTATTCTTCGATGGTTCTAAATGTGAGCAAGGGGGTGGTGCGGGAATTGTATTCTTCACTCCGCAAGGCGCTCCAATGCCCTTGTCATTTAAATTAGACTTCCCGTGCACCAACAATAACGCAGAATACGAAGCCTTGCTCATAGGTCTTCAGACAGCAATCACCATGAACATTAAACGATTGAACATCTTTGGTGATTCGCTGTTAATTGTCAATCAAGTAAAGGGGATATACCAATGTAAATGTCCACTTTTGAAGTCTTATAAAGCCCTTGTGGATAAATTCTTGGCACAACTTGAATGGTATGACATTGAGGCACTCCCTCGATCATCAAATCATTTTGCGGATACTATGGCCTCCTTGGGGTCACTTATTCCGCAAGACCCTTCTGGTGAAATGACAACCATTCAGGTTAAAACATTATCGCACTCTGCGATGGAGCGTGCAAGCTCTGATCTGACGCCAGGAATCCACATGATTCAGATTGAACCATCTCCGGATAAGTTCTCTCGAATTCGAGATTGTTTGACTAAAGCCAACTGGGGGTCCTTGTTCTCCCCGACCCCTCTTACTAGCAACACCACGTTGTTTTTACAAGTTCTTTCCTGCTCAGCTTTTGTTCGGGATAAACTTCAAGAGGGATTGGCCATTCATACTATCGAGGTTTCTGATCAGCAAGACTGGTATACACCCATTCGGGATTACCTCAAGCTAGGTAATCTCCCACTTGGATTGACACAAGCCGCGAAAAGATCATTCAAACAGAAAGCGGCAAAGCATGTCTTGTTAGGAGACATTTTGTATCATCAAAATTATGAAGGAATCCTCCTTCGTTGTTTGGACCAGCAAGAGTCCGCTTGGGCGATCACCCAAGCTCACGATGGTACATGTGGTGGCCACTTCAGCGGTATGGCCATCGCAAAGCGCATTCTTCGCATGGGTTATTATTGGCCATCTTTAGAGCGAGATTGTTGCGCATATGTGAAGAAGTGCGTGAAGTGTCGGCACCATGCTAATTTGACACACGTACCTTCTCAGGCCTTACAGCCGATTCAATCGGTTTGGCCTTTTTCGTAGTGGGGCTTTGATCTAATTGGCAAGATCTCCCCTGCGTCGTCTGGTCGTCACACGTTTATTTTAACGGCCACGGAGTACTTTACCAAATGGGTGGAAGCAATTCCACTGACCACTACGACTGGAGCCCGCATTGCGGAGTTCATTTTGCATAACATCATATGTCATTTTGGTATTCCATCCAAAATAGTCTCGGATAATGGGACGCCATTCAAGAATAAATATGTGCGTGCTTTGACCACAAAGTACAAGATTCAGCATAGCTTTTCGACACCCTATTATCCGTAGGCAAATGGGCAAGCAGAGGCGTCCAACAAAATGCTAGTCGCCATTCTTAAAAAGACAGTTGCAGACAATCATAAAGATTGGCACATTCAGATCCCGCTTGCCCTATGGGCTTATCGCACCTAGCATTCGGACGCCCACTGGGGCAACTCCATTTTCGTTGGTGTATGGCTCCGAGGCGGTCATGCCTTTTGAGTTGGAAATTCCTTCCCTACGCATTTCAATGCAAGAGTTCATCGATGATGACACTGCGCGGCAGGCCCGGTTAGATCAACTGATGTTGCTCGACGAACGACGCGTTAATGCTCTCGAGCATTTACGTATCTATCAAGAGCGACTTAAGAGAGCATACAACATGAAAGTCCATCTTAGGGAATTTCAGGTTGGTGACTTGGTCTTAAAAGAGAACCAATAGAATTCTAATTTGCCGTCCCATCTACGGGACAAGTTTGCGGCAAACTGGTTAGGTCCTTACATCATTGACAGTAAAATAGGACCCGAAACATACCGGCTTGCCTCTCTTGAAGGAATCATGGACACAGAACCCTTGAACATCATTCATTTGAGGTCATTCCACAGCTAGAGAGCCATAGTCCAACAAAAAGCTCCAAGGATTACCACAATCGCTTGGTCAACCCAAAAGCTCCAAGGATTACCACAATCGCTTGGTCAACCCAAAAAGCTCCAAGGATTACCACAATCGCTTGGTCAACCCAAAAGCTCCAAGGATTACATTTAAAAATTAAGGATTATATTGGTCAACCCAAAAGCTCCAAGGATTATCACAATCGCTTGGTCAACCCAAAAGCTCCAAGGATTATCATAATCGCTTGGTCAACCCTAAAAGCCCCAAAGGTATCTATAAACCCTTTGGTCAACACCAAAAGCTCCAAGCATTACCATACCTGCTTGGTCAACATAAATATTCAAAATCAATAAAAACAACACAAAAATCAAAAATCACAAAAACAATTGCATTTCAATTCCATGCATAAAAAAAAAAAAAAAACAATCAAAATTACAAAAACATTTGCTTTTTAATTCCATGCATTCTCATAAAAATCAAAATCACAAAAACATTTGCATTTCCATTCCATGCATTCTCATAAAAATCAAAATACAAAAATATAGGTTCCATTAAACATTGCATCCATACATTGCATACTTCGCTAGGTCATACAAGTCAAAAGCACCATAGGCTGTCATTATTTGGCAATTCCATCATTTCCACCTCAGATCCATTTTCATAAACGCATATATCCAGCATATCACCCTTTTATTTTAGCACCGTCAGTTGTCGCCTAATGTATATAGGGTTTTCGTCATTCAGATGTCTTTAAATTTTTAGCCAATAACTGTACACAGTTAAGCAGATTTTACATGGGAAAGTTTTACTTGGATCCCACCTTGGTACGTAGCATCCCAACACAAATTAACACACATAAAATAATTCCTAAGTTGTGTGGACGAAAGATGAAACCTGCACCGTAATCCCGGTTACCATAAGCGAAACGACTATCTTGCTTATCCCCCTGTGCAATTGACCCTAGAAATGCTGAGAGTTGGCAAAAGGACAAGCATCCTCCCTACCCAATTCCCCATGAATCCCAAGTTCTCAAAAGTTGCAAAACATCAAAAATTTGCAAATTGTCAACACACTAAAATTTGACATCCTACAGTGCACACATCAAAAGGCACCAACAATAGTGATTCTCGTCACTCCATATTCAAATCCCTTGCTCAAAAAAAAAAAAAAAAAAGAGACGAGTACTATCATAAAAATAAACAGTGATTTTATCACTACAAGAGAGCAAGTATCCCAATACAATTGAAGAAAAGAAGGGAGTCGAACTTGAATCCCTGGAATTCTCAGCGTTTCGACAGGTCATGAGGCAAGCTTCAGTACCGGTTTGGTTGATAGCCTATTGGTCACTGGTGGTAAACCTCCCGCATGACGATATATCTGTCACATTAACTTGTGTGCAGATCAATGTTTGCATGTGGATGAGCTAGCTTATGGTATCCTAGATAACATCGCAGATTAATCTGACTAAATACAATAAGGGAGTTAGTGGAGCTAATTAGGTGATCCTCAGTACAGGTTCGGTTGAAAGCCCATCTGGCACTGGCGGTATCCTGACAAATACCACATAAACGAACTCAAATTGCACACACAGGGATGTGAAATAACTTGGTTAAATTCAAGTCGGATTTACACCTGGTTTAGAAGTCTGGCGAGATAAATGTACCGTCTTGGCTAGTTAGTTAAAAATATCTGCATCTCAGAAAAGCTTAACTACATTTTCCAACAACCGATACATTTCATTCCATACATCACCATCAAAAAAATTGACAAAATACAAAACAAAGTTTTCACATGCACAAGCATTCCACAAAATTAACCCCAGTAAGTCAATCCAATCGTGTACAGTCTATGGTGCATCGACAACTCATCAATAATTCATTTCATTCATTCCATATACCTACATCATACAAATTAGAATCATCGCATTCATAATCGCATATGCATACATCAATGAAAAAACATGCACAAAAACATAAATCATGGAAAAAGTATAAACACCAAAAAGAATCATCTGTATATATATCATAGCAAAAAAAATTGCCCGTAGGCTACAATGCACTGGTCCTCGGACCTCGCTCCCATCATCCAAAAACTCAAAAACCCCCAGCCTAGGGCGTCGGCCACCATGATCACGCAGGATCGGTGCGACGTGAACTACCCCCTGCAGTATCAGTCCTCTGAGATCTCTCAGGGCGACTGCTCGCCCCTGCATCCCGCCCACTCGCGCCTCCCTCATCTCGCCACCGACGACGGGATGATGTCGACTGCTCCGTCCCGCTGTCTCTCATCCTGTACGACGAGCCACTGGCCGAAGGCTCTGGTATTCGCCCACCCAGGCGGATAATCTCACCCTCCATCTTCGATCGATGCCGCCCCCAAGCGGCCTCTCGTCGCCCCCAATCTGCCTCCCGTCGCCTCCAATCTTCCTCCCGTAGCCTCCACTCTACCTCCCGCCTATGGTAGTACGAGATGGCATCATCACGCTGTGCTAGCTGCACCCGTAGGAGATCCCTCTCCCGTGCAGCATCCGTATCCCCCGCCTGCTGGTGAGACGCAGCCCCTGCGCTCCCCCGCCCTGCCAACTGTGTCCGCAGGAGATCTCTCTCCTGCGTCATCTCGGCAAGCTCTCCATCCCGCCTCTGTAGTAACCCCGTCAGACGTGCTACCTCCGCGCGCAACCCCGCCTCTGTCTCCCCCAAGCCAGCCTGCTCTGGAGCATCCTGCATCTCCGGCTGCTCCTCCTCCCCAAAGTCATCTCCTGCCTCTGCCACCTCCACCATCTCCACATCCGCAGGAGCTCCCCAACCCTCTCCTGGTGCCTCCGCACCCTCTCCGCCTCCCGCTGCCTCCTCTCCGCCCAATGGCCCCTCACCTCGCCACTGTCGCAGCGTCCACCACTCCTGGTACTCAGCAGTCACTCCGACGTCATCTACGTCTGGAATGTCTAGTACTGCATCCGACTCCTCCCCCAATGGCTCGAGGATCGACGCAGCTAGGGTCCTCTCATCACTCCGACGTCGGTAGGCTACGGGCTCCCCAGGCAACCCCTGGCGTACCCCAAACTGTCGCGTCACTCGGAGGTAATGGAAGTACTCCTGCTCTGTCCCATGCCGACCAATCACCCATCTCCCCCTCTGAACCCATCGAAGCCACTCATCAGCCTCTGGCCATGCGGGACAATCCCGATATGGCCGCCATATCACATCTCCGGGAGTCAGTCGTGCCAGTGCATCTCTGTAATGGTCGACGTCTCCCGCGAACCGTCGACTCTGCCCCCGCTCCTCCGATCGATACCATAAGGCACCATACCCAATATCCCTGTCCACCATCTCAGCTCGGGTAGTCCAGGGCAACCCTCGTGGTCGCTCTATGGCTATGTGCTGCCATGCCCAGCACTGCAACAAGAAACTGCACCCCATCCCCTTCCGCCTCCGACAGCGGACCTCGTACAACTCATCGTACAACTGCGCCAAAAGCGTCTGACCCCATCTCATAATAACCGGCTCTGTCATTGGACAATCCACCAACTGCCACACCACCTCCAATAGGTTCCATGGGAACCTCGCTCCTGACGAGTCTGGCAGGAGCATGTTGGAAATGAGGCTCATGAGTACCGCATGCCTCACTCCCAACATTCCCCTCGCATACCAATACCGTACCAGAATCCCCCCAATGTGGCAATCCAGCTCTGCCCTCTCCAATGAAGTCATCCCATCATCATCCTCTCCATATCCAAAGTACCGCGTCAGTACTGCCGTCCTCTGGCCCCGTGGTGTCGTCCGAATGGGAACCCCGTCTATCGAAATCCGAAGAATCCGATACACGTCCTCCAAGGTGACAGTCATCTCCCTTGTCGAAAGATGGAAGGTGTTCGTCCGAACATCCCATAGGCCAATCAGTGTTGTAAGGTACGCCCGGTCCGCCACAACTGCATCCAACCGAGCCACATGCTTGAGCCCTAAGGCATCAAGCCACTCCCAGTCATCATCACTCAATGCCTCGCGGGCATTAGAAAAAATGGTCGGTACTCGATGCCGACTCTTCACCACCTGCACATCACAAAAAAAACAACAAACATCAAAAACATGCATCAAATTACCATCACATGTACAAAAATGCATAACTGTATAGTAACATCTTTCATTCACATGTACATCCAAAAAAAAAAAAAATTCATCCATTTTTCAATTGTGCATCTTTAATTTCATTAAAAACAATAAAAATTTGACATGGTTTACCTACGGTTTTACCTAAGTTTACCATTTCAAAACAAACAAATTCATCAATTGTGCATCTTTAATTTCATCAAAAACAATAAAAATTTGACATGGTTTACCTACGGTTTTACCTAAGTTTACCATTTCAAAACAAAAAAATTCATCAATTTTGCATCTTTACTTTCATCAAACAACAATAAAAATTTGACATGGTTTACCTACGGTTTTACCTAAGTTTACCATTTCAACAAAAAAAAAAAAAATCATCAATTTTGCATCTTTCATTTCATCAAAAATGATAAAAATTTGACATGGTTTACCTACGGTTTTACCTAAGTTTACCATTTCAAAAAAAAAATTCATCAATTTTGCATCTTTAATTTCATCAAAAATGATAAAAATTTGACATGGTTTACCTACGGTTTTACCTAAGTTTACCATTTCAAAACAAAAAAATTCATCAATTTTGCATCTTTAATTTCATCAAAAAAAATAAAAATTTGACATGGTTTACCTACGGTTTTACCTAAGTTTACCATTTCAAACAAAAAATTCATCAATTACTTTAATTTCATCAAAAATGACAAAAATTTGACATGGTTTACCTACGGTTTTACCTAAGTTTACCATTTCACCCAAAAAATTCACCTTTCATTTCATCAAAAATGACAAAAATTTGACATGGTTTACCTACGGTTTTACCTAAGTTTACCATTTCAACCAAAAAAATTCACCTTTCATTTCATCAAACAAATGACAAAAATTTGACATGGTTTACCTACGGTTTTACCTAAGTTTACCATTTCAACCAAAAAAATTCATTCATTTTCCATTTTTAATTCCATAAACATAACACAAAAATATGAGCATGGTTTACCTACGGTTTCGACCTAAGTTTTACCATTCACATAGAAAAACATTTTTAAATGGTTACCCTAAAAAGTGTTACTCTAAGTTTCATTTTGGGTTTATCCTATGGTTTTCCATCTAAGTTTCCATCGGTTTGCATCCATGTTTCATTCGATGTCATTCATTTACCTTTTAATTTAATTAATGCGGGTTTCATGTTTAAACACAAGAGAAACACCATAAAAACAAATTTGCATTTTTCAAAATTCATAATCGAGGAGATAGTGCACTTACTGGTCTCGCCTCGGCTCCGCCGCTCGACGACCCGGTCTGTGCACTCATGGTGACTGGATAATCCGGCAGCGCTTCGCATCAGAAAATCTACCTCCTCCTCCCCAGAGCTCCAAATCGCAATCGCTGAACAGTGCAAATGAACCAAAATCGTCATTTTCGCCTATTTATACTTTTTGTCGTTCGGTAATCGTCCCTGACCGGGACGAGCGCTCTTCGGCGCGCTCGTTCCACCCCAGGACGAGTACAGGCGCGGCGCACTCGTCTTACCCCAGGACGAGTGCCAACACTGCAATCGTCCCCCCACGGGACGAGTACCAAAAAAAAAAAAAAAAATTAAAAATGACAAATGCCAACAAAACCAAAAAAAAAGGTCAAAACAGTCAGGGAACTGCTCGAGCATGCTTAGCGGTAAACCATCTAAAGGCACCCTTGCACAAGTCATCTTGGGTCAAGCGACTCGTCGCTTTTCTCATGTCGGTCATTCCCTCATCGATTCGTCGCTTGAGGGGGTAGTCACACTTAGTTGCCAATCAACACCATTATACCCAGTCTGGGAAATGACACGCATTCAAAAGATCATTGCAAATGACAATCGCGCCTCGCTTGGGGCAGCAAACAAGCAATCATCACAAACTGATCATATACTTGGCATTCGTGAATCATGAACTCAAGGTTCCCACAACAAAAGGTTGCGCCCTTTGCCTATTCATGACTGATCAATGTCTAAGTTCAAGTAATACCTCACCGAACCAGGTTAATGCTTGATTTAAGTTCCTTAGCTCGTCAGAAGCAAGGATTCAAGAATGCGTGCCCTTTCCATACTTGGGGCATCAAGAGTTGGTTAGGTTACTGAGAAACCCTAATCATTAGTGCTTTGGTTATATATTTTTGCTCAGCACTGCACCATGTGCAACGCTTCCCAAAAAGGGGCATCTGTAGACACCAAAACAGCACCAATCCGATTATGTGACAACAAGCACTGATCGCACTAACACACACAGCCCCCAGGGCAGCCCTCAGAGGTTAAACAGTGGTTCTAACCACTCACACAGTAGTTTTGCAAGTCAGAAACCAATTTAGCACCTTTTAGACACTTTATTGCTTATTCGTCCCACCCAGGGACGAGTGCAGGTTTTACTCGTCCTACCCAGGGACGAGTGCAGGTTTTACTCGTCCTACCCATGGACGAGTGATAACTGATACTCGTCTCACCCAGGGACGATTACCAGCGCTCGCTTCGGGGTGGGACGAACGCCAAGTTTGATCGACAAAAAGTCAAATCTCGGCATGTAACATACTCAGAACTGCTACTTAGCTTTTTCTGCATGACATAGGAGTGCGAGTGAGTCCTTTTGACAACTCATATCTGCCAATTGACTTTCCCTTCACTGCATGGGAATGAGAGTGAGCTTTTTAAGACAACTCAGATTTGCCACTTAGCTATCCCTTCATTGCATGGGAATGCAAGTGAGCTTTTCTAAAACACACAAAGACATGCACAGAGACAGTTAAGAATCCCTTGATCAAGAAGAAGTCTTATTTTTAGGCAAAAAGCATTCATGCAAAGAAACACTTTTGCATGTTAATTCAAAGAGACCCCTTGGGTCTATAAAATGGTGAGTTTCCTCACCCAAAAGAGATACCGAGCTGGAGCATTTTGAGCGACGAAGTGCTGCTAATTCATTTACTTGCGATTTGTGTTTTCAACATCCATAATCTCTTAATCGAAAGAGAGGTTATTGGGTGACTTTTGAAGGCACGAATCAAGAACCAACATCCCATTCTTTTGACCACAATATCCTACCAATTTGCCGACAACACATCACATCAGGTTTCGGACCCATCCTAAGCGGATTGGTGTCGAAGCAAAGTTTCAACCGCGGGTGGTTTGCCTTCGGGCACCCCTCCCGCTTTATTGCTTTTGTAGTTTTTTAGCTAGTTTCATGTTTATGCTTTTATCAAGTTTTCAGTTCATTTAGATTCATTTTAGCCATAGTTAGATTTATCTTTTATTTTTCATACACAGGTGCTACTGATTCTTTGTTTGTTTCTTTGAACGCAGATTTGCAGCATTGAAGGAGCAGCGAGGAATCGACCTGTACCAACGCAAGCGGCGACAACGTTTTGGTTCGCCCATTTTATATGTGGGCACGCGGAAGAAGGAATTCTGAAACGAGTTGTAGAGATCAATATCTAACGCTCCTATCCCCTAAAAAGGAAGGAGACGCATTGTAACACGAATTGAAAAGAATATCAATAAAAAAAGGGCCATAGTTTATATTGCTTTTATATCTTGTGTTCATTCATTTGTGTTCTTTCCTTTTAATACAATTTTGTTTAGTCTTTCCTTTTTGTTTTCGGAATCTCGTGTTTTCAAATACTTTATTGTCGATGAAGCCTAATGGTCACTAATGCATCGACAATGAGGCTTTTGTAAGAGCATAGTCTATTGGATATGGATCAGTGATGATGGTTTTGAATGAGCGACGGTGTATTTTCGAGTTTTAAGTTGTTGTTGATGACTTATTATGCTCATGGATGCATCAAAAACAGGATTTCAGAAGGGTGACAATGACTTAGGATTATTAGGCCTTAGAAAATGATTTTGATAAAACATTAAGGTAAGTGTCTAGGTGGACTTAAGGATGCAACATGAATTTTAACATTATAATATGGCTTTTAAAAGGTTTTGCAATGGTTAGATGCCTTAGATGATATGGGGTAAATGGGTTTATGGAGATGGAAATATTTATGGACCAAATGTATTTTAAAGGGCATGGACCAAATAATGAAGGTGGACTAAAACTTAAAAATGGATGAAATGGATAATATGGTGAAGGATGGAAATAATGACCTTACTAATGAATGGATGGATAGGGATGAACTCATGGAGGATATAATGAATTAAGCACTATAAGACTTAGACCTATTCCTTTAATGACCATGAGGACTCTCTTTTTGAATTGGAATGACTCTCTCAAGACTTCCCTCTTTTTGGACTAAACACCACATCCTATAATCACCTAGACACTCAATTTTGCCAACTTTTGAAAACTAGGGGTGAAATATAAGTTGGGATTTTTGAAGCCCAACACAGGCTCTATCTGGGACAAGAGAAGTGTTTGATCTAGAAAGATTAAAAATTCTCTTGAGGACTCTAGAATCTTTGGTTGACTTAATCATTCCCATTTCCTTTTGGACCTCTTGCAATAGACTTCAGACAAGTATGACCCCTATGGACATGACTTTTACCTTTGGTCTTTATAGACTCTTTGATGCTTCAGTTCCCATGATTAACTTGACCAAAACCTAATGGACTTTTATTTAAATCAAATAATACTAAAAGTAAAATCCTAATCACCTAAGAAAATAAACGGACTCAAAACTTACTGGACTGAAATAAATTGAAACAAAACACACATACTTAATTTTTAATTTTTTATGTACAAGAGGTAGACATAAATAGTTCATATGAACTAATCCCCATCACAGGGATGGTACATCTTCAGATGTTGGCCATTTATCGTAAATTGCATCTCTTCTCCTTGCAGGGTCTGCAACCTGTAAGTATGATGGCCTATTTTTTGGATGATCTGGTAAGGACCCAACCATTTTGGCTCCAATTTGCCTTTTTCTCCTAGTTTGTCATTCTTCGGGTCCTAGTATAACACTATGTCTCCTTCTACAAATGGCTTTCCTCTGGATTTCTTGTTGAAGACTTGCATTGTTCTCTGAGTTTCTTGGATCATCCTCTTGAAAGCATCTCTCCTATCTTCTTCTAGTTTGACAATTTGATCCATTCTCCTTTGCCAACTATCTAGGCTTCTTGTGATCTTGAAGTAATAAGGCTAAAGCTAGTCTTTCAACTTGTGGAGGGAGTAAGGCATGTTCTCCATACACCAATTCATAAGGTGTTTTCCCTGTTGCTCTTTTAACAAAAATCCTGTCAACCCATAGAGCAAATTTCAATTCATTGTCCCAACTCCTTTTATTTCTACCAAGAGATATTTTTATTCTGGTTATGAGATTTTTGTTTGAAGATTCTGCTAAGCCATTTCCTTGAGGATAGTAATTAGTTGAATGAGCCAATTCAATGCTATACTTACTGTAGAATTCCACCATTTCATATGAAATAAAATTGCTACCATTATCAGTAACTAGCTTTCTGGGTACTCCAAATCTAGTTAAGATATTCTCCTCTAAAAACCTGATAATTACTTCAGTGGTTGATCTCTTCAATGGGGCAACTTCTACCCACTTAGTGAAATAGTCAGTAGTAGTTATTATCCATCGATGACCTCTGATGAATTTGGGTTAATTTCCCCTATCAAGTCTAGACCCCATTGAGTGAAAGGAGCCTCCACTATCACAAGTTTTAAAGGCATTGCAGGTAACTTTTTCTTACCATCAAATATTTGGTAGTTCTGGCATTTTCTTACAAATTGATGTACATCCCTGAACATGGATGGCCAATAGTAGCCTACTCTCATTATGCTGTTAATAGTTGCCTTAGGTGCAAAATGCCCTCCACAAAATCTAGTATGAAATTCTTCAATTATTCTAGGTACCTCCTCTTGGAAAAGGTAGAGCAATAATACACCACTTGGGTGCCTCCAATATAGTTTATTTTCTTGAATGTAGTATTTCTATGCTTGTAATTTAATACTCCTCATTTTATTTTGAGAATAGCTAGTAGGGAATGTTAATGTCTGCAAATAATTCACAATATCCTTATACCAATCATCTTTAGATGCTTTCATTTTAGCTATCTATTGTGCATTAACTGTTACCACTATGTTGTTGAAGTCTTCACCTCCTTTGGTTGCCATGTACTTAGCCAAACCTTACCCTTTAATGGTCTTCATAGCCTTGAACTTGACCTCATATTATTGTAATTTAACCATCCATCTGGTTGAACTACCTGTAGGTTCATTTTGAGTAAAGATATCCTTGACAGTTGTGTAAGGAATGCAGGCTATTACTTTGTTTGACCCAAAAATTCCTTTGAAATTCTCTAAGGATTTTATTAGTGAGAAGGCCTATTTTTCTATCATGGTATACTTCAACTGAGATCCTTTTAATCCTAAACTCATAAATGCCATTGGTCTCTCTATGCTTTCTGCATCCTTTTGTGACAATACAACAACAATGGTGTCTTCTAAGGCAAAGGAGTATATGTTAAAATCTTTGTGATAATCTAGGTATGCTAATATAGGGGCTTGTGTGATGGCATCCTTTATTTTCTAGAAAGCCTACAAATTCTCCTCTGTCCATCTAATAATGCCCTCTTTTTTTATCATGTCATTTATGGGCTTTGCAATTTGAGCAAAATTTGGGATAAATCTCTTGACAAAATTAATCTTCCCAAAAAATGACCTGACTCCCTTCAAGTTCTTTGGTGGAGGAATCTTTGCAATGGCCTCAGTTCTTTCAGGATCAATACTAATTCCTTCTTTAGAAACAATGTGTCCTAATAGCTTGCCTTACTTTGCTCCAAAGATACACTTCTTGGGATTCAGTGAGATGCCAAATTCCTTACATCTTGCAAACACTTGGGTGAGATGCTCAAAGTGGTCTTCAGGATTCTTAGAGAAAATAGTTATGTCATCCAAGTAGACTACTACCATTTTAAACATTAAGCCCTTGAAAGAAAAATCCATGGCTCTTTGGAATGTGGCTCCTCCATTCATCAAACCAAAGGGCATCCTGAGGTATTCAAAGGTTCCCCATGGAGTGGTAAAAGTTATTTTGTGCCTATCCTCAGGGTTGACTTGAATCTGATTGTAGCCAGAGAATCCATCTAACAAAGACATCCTGGATGATCCTACAACAGCCTATAATAATTGCTCCATGTTGGGTAGAGGATAATTATCCTTTAAGGAATTTTTGTTCAGATTTCTAAAGTCCACACACAACCTGATATCTCCATTTTTCTTTCTTACTAGCACTAAATTGGCTATCCATGTAGAGAATCTCACTTTTCTGATAATCTTAGCATCCAATAACTTTTGGACTTCCTTTTGCATTACAAGGTGTAATGTGGGATTGAACTTCCTCTATTTTTGCCTATGTGGCTTAGTGCCTTCCTTCAATGGAATGATATGCTTCATTACTTCTGTATTAAAAGTTTTGAGGTCTTCATAGCTCCAAGCAAAGGCATCCTTATGCTTTTTCAGGTATTTTATGTAGTCTCTCTTTTCTTTTTCAGACATAGATTTTTTCAACCTTCACCATTTTGGGCTCTTGTTCAGTGCCAATATTGATTTCTTCTACTTCCAATCCTTGCAAGGCAGGTTTATGAGCTTTATCAAAATCATCAAACAAACTCTCTAATGAAATCAGACCTTTGGGCAATTTTTTAGTCTTTAATTGTATCACCTCTATAGGCTCTCCAATTACATTTTTTATTTTCTCTTCATCTTCTTCATCATATATAATATCAACATAATGATTTTGTAATGTCATAAAATCTTTGATATCTATGTCATCTTGGAAAACTTGTAGATACACTATGTTATCTAGGATAGATGGATGATATATTGAAATAGTAGGGAACTTCTCTTGATATTCTGTATCTATCTTTGGACTGTCTAAACCAGAAGCATTTATGGCTAACAAATTGGCTACATGATTTTGATCTCTAGGAATATATATGATATTGAAAGCCATAAATTTATTAATTTCTTCTTGAATAGCTTATCTGTATTATTTTAACCTAGGATGTTTGGTCTGATATTTACCTTTAATTTATTGTATTATTAATTCTACATCTCCATATATAGTCAAATAATTGATTCCTAGCTCTTTGGCTTTTCTCAAGCCTAATAATAGTGCTTCATATTCTACCACATTATTAGTACATGGAAAATGTAATCTATATGGTATACCCAAATAATTTCCATTGATGTCAATTAGGTTGACCCCTACCCCTACTCTAGTATGTGATTTTGCTCCATCAAATGTTAGAGTCCACATTTTAGATGTCAGTATTCTTGTAGACTCAACATCTACCTCTGTTATTGTTTGTGGGTCCATGTCTACCACTTCGGGTACCTCAGCTAGGAAGGGTGAATGCCAAATAGAATATACTCCTATCTCCTTCTCTTCAAAATATTGAACTAAGTTTATAGTGGTGTTATCAAATTTTTTAGTTCTACTGAATACCTATGAAAGGGTTCTCTTCTGAGGGTGACCTGCTCTTTGGCTATCAAGGGAATAGTAGCATAAGACCAATCTAATTGGATAGATCCTCCTAATTGTTCAGCCCAATGTCTTGACAATAGTAAAGAGAAGAAAGGGTCTACATCAACCATGACTACATCCATAACTATTCCTTTCTTTGGGTATTGGTCTAAATAAACTAATAGTCCTATGATGATCCCAACACAAGGTATTTGTCTACTATCCATGACTGATATTGGGGGAGAATCTCTAGTGCATATTAAACCTAACTGATCTACCACTTGTTTAGGCATGACATTATGTGATGCTCCACTGTCTAACATATAATTATGGATTACATACTGATCTCCAAAGTTTGAATTATATCTTAAGGAGATATAGAAAGGTTTGATTGATGATGGGTTTCTAGGAATGGGCTTGGGTTTTTCTACCACTAAAAAATTGCATATATGATTATTTGGTGGCTCAACTAGACCAAAATCTCGACACACTTGATCTCTATATTTTGGTATAGTCATCAGTTCTCCAAAAGTAATATTAATTTTCTATTTGGCCAACTCTTGACCTACATCAAATTTAACCTTCTTGACTTTTATATTTTTATTAGAATCCAACTGCTTATGAACTTCATTCCCTACTTCAACTCTAGGGGTTACTTGTTGATTATTATTGTTATATTTCTTGGTAACTTTATCTCTGTTTTGAATCTATTGATTTGTATCACCCTTATCAAACTTATTGGTCTTATCAGGAACTATTCTATTTCTTAGATTGATGGCATGTATCCTTTCTAATGCTTCAATTTCTTCAACTATTGGAATGATTTTGCCTTGCTTCATCATTTCATACCTGCTTTCTTGAGGTCTTTTTAGGATTTCTACATTCTCGAGAACCAAAGCTCTTGGCTTTTTTTGACTTAGGCAATTCATCCATTTCTTTTTTAAACTGTATTTCTCTTTCTTCATCATCCTTAGTCCAACAAGTATTTATTCTTATTTCTTCATCTGATTCTTCTTCTAAATTACCATTGGTATGTGCACTCAAGTATATGCCATAGGTATTTGGGTCATGTGGGGCATCACATTCATCACAATAGAATGGAAAATTAGAAATTGTATTAGTAGTGGCCATGGGGTTTGGGATTGAATCCATATCTTTTGGCCCTTCTTTCCTCTTCCAGCCATTACTTCTATTTTTATTCCCTTCTTCTCCATTGTTTCTTGCCCAGTTTCTGTTGAAATTTCTCCAAAATTGGGGTCTGTTATCATTTTGTGATTGAGTAGGTGGCTCATCATTTATTGATTTATCCCTCTCAATTCTGGATAGCCTACTATTGATAGTGTTGAACATCTCGGTAAATTGGTTGGATAACTTTTCTATGGGATCTATCTCAACCTTCTTTAACAGTGAGAACCCAACTCTCTTAGGCTTCCTGTCTACTTGACTAGAGCTTGACTCAGATGTGTATGGCTTCATTTTTCCACTATCTAACATATTCCTTTCAATTTCTAGAGCTTGTTCCATACATTCATCAATGGTGTTGGTTCTATGTTGTCTCAACTCATAGCTAAATTCCCCAAGAAAAGTATTCTTATAAAAACATATAGCTTGGTGATCAGTGGGTCTTAGAGTTATGGGAATTTTATTCCTAGTCTTGAAAAATCATCTGTTAAAATCCTCCATTGACTCATTTTCTCTTTTCTTGACTATTGCAAGCTCTGTTAATAAGGATTGTTCATTTTTTCTTTCTCCATATTTCTTTAAAAATACTTCCTCCATGGTTTGAAATTTATGAATCTGGTCAACTAGGAGGCAATTAAACCAATCTCTTGCATCCTTTTCTAGTGTTTGTAGGAATAATCTGAGAACTACATCCTCATGTTCAACCTCAAGGCTATCTAACGCATATAGGAATCCTTTGATATGATCTTCCCTAGTAACAAGTGTTGCCTTAGAATTTGGGTAAATACTTATGAGCTTTGGTTGGCAAGGGATGCAAATTTTGGGGTAGTCAAAAGGGCCTGTACCTATTAGTCCTCCATACTTGAAGGTTTTGATTTTGGTTTGGTTGTGCCATAGGAAGGATAGGGATACTAGCCATAGGGGTGCTAATAATAGGTGTATTGGTAGTAGAATTAACTATAAAAATATACTTTTTAGCAGATTTACTACCAATAAAATAAGATCTATTCTGATAAATAAATTTCTTAAGAACTAGGAATTTTCGAGAATGGGTAAATACCTCTGGGTCTTCAAATTTTGGGAAGAGTTATTTACCACTATGTCTGGTATGCGCTAGGTCAGATTCTTCTTTCTTCTTCTTTTGGGTTCATTCAGAGTCACCAACACTTTGGTGCAATAGAATCTCACTCAGGCCAAGATTGCTCGACTTTTAAATTCTCTCAATCTCTTAGATGTGCATAGAGAAATCCCAAAACACATAGACTTTCAAAAAACTATGGTTAATCAAATAAAAATCTATTTCCAAAAAACTATGGCATTGATGAGTAAAAATTTTATCGTGGGGAGACAGACTATGGATAACATAGATAATAAAATAGCCTATCCCCGACAACGGTGCCAGAAAACTATTGTGGAAAATTTTGAATATCCTTAATATCTGTCATGCTATTCAAATTCCCTAAGGCCCACAAGCAGATATGTGAGCTCTGGTAGACTCACCACTTCATCCTCGGATAGCTTGATAGCTAAACAAGTCAGGTCTGGACACCCTAATATGAGCCTATGATGATATTCCTTAAACAAATACGCTCAACCAGATTTTAAAATATTATAGATGTGTAAAAATAATGACCAAGCATACAATGAAAGCATTTTAGGCGTGAAAGTAGATCGGTGCCTTGTCCATTGGGTTATCGTAGCAAATTTTAATCATTCACATGAAAAGGAGAGAAAAAGGAAAGAAAACTGATAAACCCACATTCATTCGAATATCACAATCAACATGGATTTTTAAATCAATGAGAGAAATGTTACCTGTAGATTCAAATAATGTAATATACAGACAAGAAAACACACACACATTGCACTAAAATATGCCAGAAAGCAGAAACCAGATGATTTGTATTATATTCAAATTATAATGGCTACAATGATAAAGCCTAGTAGAGTGCTTAGGTCTTTCAATGAATACAATACAGAGTTCACCCCATTCGAATAACGTAACAGGGGAACTATTATCTACTATCCTAATTATAGTGACACATAGACTCTGGCTCCTTGAAGCAACTCCTGGAAATCATCTCAGGTAGACTACTCGACTTTCGAAATACCTGCACAAAGGTGGGAAGAACTTAAGAAAATGGTGAAAATAGAGAAAATAGGGAAGATACAATAACCCTCATAGAACACTCAGAATACCTCTCACAAGCTTGCTACATGATTGCTTGATGGTGAAGCTTGGCCGCTTCGGCTCCTTTTATAGCTTGACTATCTAAAATCTATTACAAATGCTTGGTCTTGGTTCAACCATGTGTCTTCTTGATCTTGTGTCTCTTTGGCTTCCTGAGTTTGTTACAAAAAACCTAGTTGATGCCAACTATCAAAATTTTTGTCAGGTTGTTATTTGTTCAAGACTGCACCGTCTATTGTTGCAACTCATCTTTTTGGCTTCTTTAACTCTAACTACTTTTGATTTGAAGGGGGCTCTCAATAGTGGTGGGCCAGGCATTTGATCATGCCTTATAATTCGTACAAAAGGTAAATTTATGTATATTTATTTTATTCTTGTTATCCTAGTCATCTATCTCTTTGTCTTTAGATGATCTTTGACTAGGGTCGATGCAAATACGGTTTTAAGGTGAAACAAAGGGGGACCCGACATGATGGTGAAGGGAGAAAATAGAAAACATAATGAAGTGAGACAAAATATGGGTTGTGAGAGAGATTTAAGATATATGGTTGTGACATTATCATAAGGGACCTGAGGTATTAGGGATCCCTAGGAAGCAAACTTCAAGAAATTTTGAATTTGTAAGAACTAATCTTGGTGTGGTTCTATGTCTACCATGTGGACGTTGTGCTCTTCTCTAGTGGTATCCCATGAGATTACGGATTGTGCAAATATTTTTACATGAATAGTAGTGACATCATCTAAAGGGTTTTGTGGAATTAAGTATTCCAAGGAAACCATTGTATCCACAAAATGACTAGAGGACCGAGGGACGGTCTCAATGTCACACCATTCAAACTTTGTTTGATGGTCTTGTATGATTTCAATACTAAGCATTTACATTGGTAGATTTCCTTTACTTGATTAACTATGAGCAAGGAGTCGTCAAAGATTTGAATTCTCTTGACATTCATGGTGATAGTTGTTTGAAGGCCCAACAATAAGTCTTAGTATTCAGCATTGTTATTAGTGTAGGAGAAATTGATTTTGAATAAAAAGGGAATAAGAGACCCTTACAGTGTGAAAAACATGATTCCAGCACCACCCCCTCGCTCACACTTTGAACCATCAAAGAACAACGTAAGATCTTCTTTATGCTCGGTTTCTTTTGGTTATTTTGAGCTTGATACTAAAAATATTGCATCATCAAGTAGCTCAAATATGATAGGCTTATCATCTTGAAGCGGCGCTTCTGTTAGCTGGTATGCAATGACTTAACCTTTAATAGACTTTTATTCAATAAATTCTAGGTCAAACTTCATCAAGAGCATGATCCATTTTGCGGTTTGACTATTATGATAAGTACGACTATCGTAAAAGGGTTCTCTTTAGATATGACATATATTGTCTGATTTATCATGTAATGATGGAGCTTTTTGGTGGTGAAGACCATCGCTAAGCAGAGCTTCTCGATGTAAGCATACTTTATTTCGTATGAGACCATGGTGCAACTAATGTAGTAGATAGTGTGTTCCTTATTTACCTCATTCTTTTGGGTCAACATGGTCCCTAAGGCAAAATCGGTGGTTGAGATGTATAAGAGAAAAGGTGCTCCAGGTCTCGATGGAGACAATACTAGCGGGAGTTCAAGTATTGTTTGATATCTTAGAAGATTGCTTGGCAATCTTTGTTCCAATCAAAGATCACCCCCTTCTAGAGAAGATTATTGAATGGCCGACACTTGTTCAATAGTTGCACGATGAACCATCGGATGGCCTATATCTTCCCCTACAAGCTATGAAGTTGCTTGAGGTTCATGGGGGGAGGCATGCTTGTGATTGCTTCAACCTTTTGAGGGTCAACTTCGATGCCCTATTTAGACATAATGAATCCTAAAAGATTTTTGGATGTTACTCCAAAAATATAATTTTTAGGGTTCAAGAGTATGTTATGCTCTAGGAGGTGATCAAATATCTTTTCAAGAACACCAATATGGTCTTAACACAATAAATATTTAGCCACAAGATCATCGATATAATCTTCGATAATATTGTGCATGTAATCATGAAAAATGTACGTCATTACCCATTGATAGGTAGCACCTGCATTCTTTAAACCAAAGGGTATGACCTTATAGCAAAAGGTCCCCCATGGCGTAGTGAAGGTTGTTTTGGCATGATCTTCAGGATTGAATCAGATTTGATTGTATCCAAAGAATCCATCCATGAGAAAGAGCATTTTATGGCCTATAGCTGCATCTACCAATGTATCGATGTTCGGGAGAAAAAATTCATCCTTGGGGCTTGCTTTATTAAGATCATAAAAATTTGTGCATATGCGCACCCCCCCCATTCAATTTTTGAATAAGAACCATATTGGACACCCAGTCGAGGTAGTCAATAGGTTGGATGAATCTTGCATCCAACAATTTTTGTAATTCATCTTTTATCATAATAGCAATTGTTGGATGCATCTTGCGAATTTTTTGCTTGATGGGTTTAATTGTTGGATTTAGTGTCAAGTTGTGGATAACTAGATTTGGATCTAGACCAGGCATATCTTGATATGACCAAGCAAAAACCTTTTTGTACTTCTTTAGAAGAGCGAAAAATGCATCACATTCTTTGGTTGAAATACCCTTCCCTAGTTTGAGAATCTAGGGGTGTTCAAGATCATCGTTGACATCGATATCAACCATATCTTCTATTAACATATGTGATCCCTCCTCCAATTGATGAGGAGTAGGAATCAAGTGAATATCGTCAATTGGATTAAGAGAGTTAGATGTATTATCAGACTCTATCTCAGCTTGGAGGATAGCTAATACCGAATGGGATGATAGATGGTATGATTGTAGCATATCCTTAGAAGGGAGAAACTCATATGGTAAGGGTAGAAAGGTAGTGTGATCAAAATCAATAGCCTCAGGATTGAGAGGTAATGATAGAGAAGGGTTACCAGGATAATGGAGTGGAGTGGTGAGATCAATGGAGATCATATTGATGGATGGTGGATGATCTCCATACTGCAGGAAGAGATGATTGAAGATGGGGGGCACAAATGTATCGAGGGTAGTTGAGGTAGAATCAGGATGATAAGGGGAGCTCTATGGGGAGTAGGGATGATTGGATCCTCAGGCAAGAGAAGATGGCACCAGAGGGGTAAGGGTAATCTTGGAAAAATATGAAGATAGAATTTGTCTAGATCCACAAGAGGCTCAATAGGGGTGGACTCCTCTTCTGAGTTGAAAGAGAGAATGGATAAGGTTTCCCAGTTGGCTTTCAACCCCCAGTCATGCTCTAACTCTTGATCTTCTTTGAACTCTTCTTTTGATGAGTCACTATCAACAATAACTAAGGTAGTGATATGTAGATGATCACTAAGCAGATGAGCATTACCAGGATCGGCATACTCATTGCCATCAATGTCTACCCCCAAGCCTAAGTTAAGGTGTTGTAGGGAATCAACAAGAAGCTCATCAAGCATGTATGTACTATAGCCTAAACCTGATTTATCTATGGGTAGCTGATAGTGTGGTTCTAGAGGAGTTTGAGGTGCCTTGCTCATATCACCCCAAGCCATTCCCATGCCAATTATGGTGATGGAAATACCTCATAGTAAAGGATAGATTTGAAAGATAATCGATATTTTCCTAAAATGACTCTTCATCCTCTACTATAGGCGATGTGTCTATGGTGGTATCAATGCCTCCATAGATAAAATTGGTTTGCCTTGGGTAAGACCCAAGGGGGACTATGGTACCTATGGATAGTGGTGTGCTGCATGGGTGACCAAAGTCCTTGATTGACTCCACGAGCGGGGTGAATGTGATATCTTGCACTTGATATTCACCTATACTTAGATTTGTCATGCTAATGGTAACTTGTGGTGACTCTGTTGGGGGAGGTGATGAAGAAGATGAAGGTTGTGATGAAAATGGTGTGATGATGGGTGGCTCCTCCTCGGTGGGAGAAGCATGGGTGGAAGTGGTAGAAATGGTTGAAATCGAAGGTGTAGGAGGTGTGTTGGATGGTTGAGCTGTGAATGTGTATGTTGGTAGAGGTGGAGATGAGGGTGATGTGATAGGTGCCTTCTCCAGATTTTAAGGTGGAGGATCAGATGATGATGAAGGTATCTCTGATGAGACCGATGGTGAGGGTTTTGATGGAGGTGGTGGTGGTGAAGTGATGGATGATCGAGGTGTGGCATTTATGGGTTGGATGGGCTTGTTGGGCTGAATGTCCAAAAGTGTGGAAGGTAAGGTGGACTCCTGGGGATGCGCAACCATATTGCAATATTTGAAAGGCTCCAAGTCTGCAGGGATGCAGTGAACTTGGCCTTCATGTATGTATTTTATGCACTAGTGCAATATCGAAGGTATGCATTTCATATCTCAAATCCAAGGTCTACCAAGTAATATGTTGTATTGCATGGCACCTTCCAAAATGTGACATAGTACATGAATAGTATTTTGTCCAACCAGAATAGGAAGGACTAATATGCCAATAGTGGAACATAGGGTATTGTTAAAATCTTAGAGGGTGAAGGTGGAGGTCATGATGGCTAATGGTGGAAGGTTGAGATGTTGGAGGGTGGTAGAGGTGATGATGTTTATTGATGATCTCATGTCAATCAAGATACATTTGAATGGGATCCCATCCACGCTAGTGATGATATGCAATGGTGGATCAGGTATCTCAATGGGTATCATTTAAATTTCATGATCCTGAAATGTAATCACAGGATCTTGACATGTTTGAACATGCCCCACAAAATTGATGAAAGAATTTGGATCTTGTGGTTGCAGTTCAATGGATCTCAAGATCTCCATTAGAGCCTCTTGATGTGGCTTTGATTACTGAATTATCTCATAGATGGAGAGCCTCATCGATGACATTCAAAGACTTTGAGTAAGTCTGCTCCTTAGCGTGAGCACTAGGTGAGGTAGAGTAGGCGTAACTAGATTTGAAATTGGTGGTGCCTGTGATGTTGATGAAACATTAGCAAGATCCACAGGTTGTGTGGGTTGCATTGGATACCATCTATTTCTCATCACTATATTAATCATTCCCATGAAACCTTGGTTAGGTGGGGTGGCTTGCACCTGATTAACCTACTTTGGTTGCTCCATTTTGATAGTAGGTATTGTATTTACTCTGCGTTGGGGTAAGGGGTCTTGGAAGACACCTATGTTTTGGTTGTTGGAGGCAAGAGGATTATCAATCTGAATCTCTTACCTCTCGATCATATCCTACACTATGTTCTTGAATGCATAGCATGACTAAATTTCATGCCCCTTTTGTTGATGATAGTTGTAGTATTGATCCTCCCTGTAAGATTTGGTCTTAGGATGATTAGGATCCAATGATCAGATCTCAGAGAGCATAATAGCTTGCACCTCACATAATCAATTGAAGATTGATGCCAAAGACTCTGACAATGGCATATATTGGTGAGGTGGCTGATGAGGTTGAGTTTGGAGTTGTTATTGTTGTAGTGGATTGGCCGCTTGAGTAGTGTACTGTGTCGGTGGAGGTTGGGCTTGATAGTTAGGTGGCGGTGCTGGAGCCCAATTTGAGGGTCCAAGGGTACTTAAGACAACCTAGTTTACCGGAGTTGCCTTAGGTTGAGTTTGGCCACCTTTTACATTTTTATTAGGCCACTCCTTTTTCTAGAGTTTAATCTCTCCTTCCTAGACTTTGATGTCCTCTATTACCTTTGCCTAGGCCAAGGCTTCCTCGAAGGTCCTATACTACTTGAAGTTGCAATAGTAATGAGATTTGTTTGGTGCAAATTTGAGTGAACATTCGAGTTAGCTCTATGATGGGTAGAGTGAAAGATAGTTTTGTTATTATTGCTCTCCATATGTTTCCATAATCCATGATCGGTTCATCCTCAAATTGGCAAAGATTGCATAAATTAGTCATGGTGGCCTTTTTCTTGACACTAAAGGCAAAGCATTCTAGAAAAGCATCTACCAATTATTCAAAGGTCAAGATACTATGGTATGGTAGATGATTATACCACTCCAAAGCACCCCCAACAAGCGTTATAAGAAATGTTCATAGCATGAGGGGGTTGCTATCTTGAAGATGAAAGCATGTGTTCATGAAGCTTGTCACATGTTCCTGTGCATCTTCATCACCCTTGAACTTGTCTAAATTTGGCATCTCAAAGTGCTTAGGATAGGGTAGTGATGGAACCTATGGGTGTAGAGGCTAATTTGTAAGCTATCGTAGGGTAGGTTTTTGATAACCTGAACCTAAGGCTTACTTTTCTAATGTGTTAAGGTGCTCTATCAATCATTTGTAGGCCTTGAGTGAGATGATGGCATCTACTCACCTTTGGCCTTGATTTGTTTGAAGGTTTTTATGTGGGTGAGGTGGTTGGTGAGTGGTACCAATAGGAATGTCACCATAGGTTACCTCAGGATACGTATCAAGTGGTTCTTGATACTGAGGTTGTTGTTCCTCATAGGCTTCATTATCCTATTGGTAGGGGTACGCTTGATAGCATTCTAGTGAATGGGGTTGATGATGATGGATGGGTGGTGGTCTAGGATGTTGATGATGAGTTGGATTTGGGCATGGGTGAGGTGGAAGATTCTAGTTTGGGTGTAGTGGAAGGTTGTGCCATTGTGCTTGGTGCCCTGGGTGATGTTGGGTCGGTTACCTTTGTTGCGTGGGTGTAGGCAACCTCTGATGCATCACCCATTGCATTTGATGGTCCATTGTCATCTTGGGTACCTGTTTTTGGTTCGCCAGGTCAGTGGTGTGTGGCCTATTCACCCATGTGTGAATGGCGTGAATAGGTGTTTGTTGTGCTTCGACCCTAGAGAGATCAATGATTTATTTCCTAGGGTCACGAGAGGTCGCATTAACTTGGTATTGCTATCGAAATATAGGTTCTGTGTAATTAGGAGGTGCCAAAGTGCACCATCCTTGACCATACTACATATCATACGATGTAGCAAGAGGATGAAGATCATCATCCCTAGGTCCACGAGCCAACGTGGTAGCATTATGATTACCTTGATCATCATATATGTTCAAATGATCATACTTGCGACTCATCCAAGGGTGATCAGTTGGAGTAGCTTGAATGTCCCTATCTTGTTGCGAGGTATATCCCTGATCTTGATCTAGGGGAGTCATAGGTTGAGCCAAGATACGAATGCGTGGTAGGGTTTTTCTAGATGTTTCAGCTTGGTTGTAGTTATCCCTATAAAAGGCATGCAAGGTATCTTGATCAGGATAATCCATGTCTTGATCATATTTAGTACTCATGGGTGAATTGTGCATTTGGGCACTCGATGTCTCGGGGTTCGTGGAGTGGTGGATGGCATTTGAGCCATAATGGTCGTATCACCACTCAAGAATAATGAGATCCTATGGATCAATCCGAAGATGATCCATTGATCTAGGTGATGGCTCAGCAACGTAAGCTCGTGAATGAGCCTAGTTGCGTGTTACGACCATCTACTAGGTAGATGAGATGCAAATAACCATGACTATGCTCGTGAGCACTATCTATGCTATGCAAATAGAAGCAAATAAACAAACAAGAAAGCACTCTTTATTTTTATTTTTATGATTTTTTTTTGAGTTGATTTTGTGTGTTTCTATTTTTGGAACCTCTATTCCTAAAAGACTAAAAGGAGATGAAGAGAACTCTATAAAAAAGTGGTTTGCGCACCTCCTCTAGTGAGGAATATGACACAAATGATAAAAGTGGCTTCCTATAAGGATAAATTGGCAAATGGGTAACACTATAGGAAGAAAAATACCCCCCAAGGAGGGGTCACATTATCTAAATCTTGCTACTTGCCCAAATGGGATTTTGCTTCACACTCGAGCATGCTTGGATATAAATGATAGTTGTGTTCCACAAATTATTAAGCCCTATGGTTAAGGGGCATCTAATCCTAACCTACTTTCAGATGCACCCAAAATTAGGGGATTCCTTAGTGATGAAATCCAAGAAACCACTCATAGGGGCTACTATGGTGTGTAGGGGCGAAGCAGTGGAAGAAGATGAAGTCTAACGTCACTGGTCTCGATTAGGGGTTGGTGATGAAGGTCAACCTTACCAATATTTATGTGATACGTGTGCATGTGGTGTTTCTTTTATTTCTTGAATAAAAATTAACAAAAAGCACACAAATGATTCTAAATACAATTTATAAAGCTAAATGCATCTATTTTTGCTACATAATGATTTATCTTTTATTAGACAGCAAATGCAGTAGAAAATAGGGAAAACATAGAGACCATATCAATAGATATAACTACAAATCAAAGTTCATCTCGCTCTAGACAGTCAAAAATCAAAGATCATCTCGACTAGAGACAGTCACTGTTTAACAGTCCTAAAAACTAAAAATATAGAACATGCAACTAGACGATGTATATTTTTCTCTTTTTTTTTGTTTTTCCTATCAAACATGAAGTAAAATACACTAAGAAGTGAAAAGAGAACCTATATTCCTTTTGTTTGATAGTGATCCTTGCAGGTCTACCACAATATCTTCTATGGCTGGAGATCATCTCACCTGAGACAATTTCAGAACAAGGGTCATCTAAGATGGTTAAAACAACAAATAGGGGTCGTTTGAGACGGTTGTGACTATGTACCTACAAATAATAAAAGCAAACAAAAATTAGTCATTTTGATTCATCAAAATAATAGATAATGATAAAGGGGGACCCATAAGGGGTCCCACCATGATTTCCATTTGAAAGCGTGAAAATATGTGCACCATGCAAATGATAAATAAAGGTAAATGAAATGAAATTTTGAAAAGAAAACATGATGCAAAAGACACGAAATAAAGAGATCAAATGGCAATGGAATCCAGCTATATTAATCTTGCATTGATTTCTTTAAAATGTGTTACATATGACCCCCTTCAAGGATTTTATCCATGATACAATTTTACAATGATTTCTTGGTGCAATCCAAGTGGTTTTCATACCCACAATAATGTCTTCAAAAGTGGGTTTTCTTTGGACCGTTGAGTATGCATTGGAATATGAGTCTTTCATGATGCTTGAACTTATGACCTGCATACAATGAAATAACAAAAGAATCAGTAGCATTTGAAAGGCCCACTAATATTGGTTCGGTATTGATCAAGAAGCAAAACTAAAAGCAATGAATGCGTGTGCGATATATAAAGAAAATCTAAGCTATTTTAGTAAATCAAAATGCATGAAGTAAGATACCTATGGCTAAAAGAGACATACAAGTGTAAATCTAAAATAAAATGCAAGAACAACTACAAAATTGATCACTTGATGAAGGTCATCTTAGGAAAGACAGTCTTGTCTGTGGGACTGTCTCAGCAGAGACGGTCTCTTTCATGGGCTCATAACTTTTTGAAACCAGGCCATGGAGATGTTGGGATGATTCAAAGATGATTTTTATCGATGTATTGGGTGTGATCTATATATGAGTGTGTATATTCTATCATCTCGAATCCATGGTATTGATTAAGCGAGGTTCATGGAGACCATATTGAATCTCATGTGGTAACTCAGCGGCATTGGTTCAAGCAGTGAGGATGCGAGGTTAGATTTCTACAATACTTCATTACTCTAGTATAAAAATTGCAAATCCTAAAATTTGGATGGAATACCTCCATTATATAGCCTCCTTGGCTAGGTGCCAAAAGAAGTAATGTGGTAATCAAGGGCAGTTGATTACCACTTTGCAGTTGGTAGGGACAATTGCAAGTCACTAGGGGTGACTACAGGTCATTAGGGGTAGCTAAAAATTTATCATCGTGTTGATAGGTAGTCCTGTTGCCTGATTATTCTTTTTGTAGTTACGTGTGTGTGATCATCTCATAGCAAGATGACCTCAACTTTGAGATCATCTCGGGTGAGACGGCCTTGCTTCCCATGAGGGAAAAGTGCACTTTTGTTGAGGAAAGGCACCAAATAGCCCTGAGGCTGCCCTAGGTGGGTTAGATGGGTTAGAAGGAGGTATTTTGGAGAGTCTCCTTGTGATTACGCATTTTAGGTGTCTACAATAATAACTCTTAAAATATCATTACGTGGTTTGTTTTGTGACAATCTAGTTATTATAAGATCATAGAAATTATGACATATTTTTGTCTCTTATTTTTATCTTTTTTTATAGAAAACAAGGGGTTGTACTTGGGTCTCCTACCCTTGACAAGTCACAACTCTCTTCTTTAGAGCTTGAGAGTTTACAGATAGATTCACTTCTCATCTCATTTGAGATGTTTATTTTCATTTTCTGGATTTTTAAAATTTTCTATGAATACAAATATTCCATAATTCAGCATCCTTCTTAATATTTTCCTATAACAACCTTCACAATACCAAAACTTCACCTCTACTATTTATGCATTACATCTTAGTAGAGTAATATTTCCAAAACATCGCACTATCATAGTCTGCTTTACCAAATCTGGATTGCTAGTTTCCTTCTTGAAACACAACTCCAACCACAAAAATTATAATTAATAGTTTATATGAAAACACAATAATGTTATAAAATAAATCAAATATTACTAATGAAAAACATTAAATTAATTAAGGTAAGGTTCATTATCTTTGCGAAGGATTAGGATTTTTTCTGAAAAATATCTCATCTTTTAGGAGCCATATCTTCGTGAAGGGTTATCCGATTCAGTTGATTCTTGGACCAACTTGTGCAGAATTTGAATAGCTTTAAAATGAGTGGTCATATGAAAGAATCCGAGCAATATTGAGGGAGATACGACCTATGAAGTCAACCATCTAGAACAAGGGCAGTGATGATTTTTCAAGTCACAAAAAATGAAATTGCAAATATTTGTCAGCTAGGGTTCGAATGATGGGAAGAGCAATGAAGGGCTAGGACTTCAGTGAGGCAAGACATTCTATCTGGACAAAGAATTTTTTAGCTAAGTTTTTTTTCCTTTCTTTATCTTAGAAATTGTGCATGCAAATTATTATAAAGTTTTTATCAAATATTATATTTGCTATAGGACATTTAGATAAATTTCAATAGATTTTGAGTTTTAGTTTCCTTTCCATGGACCGATTTATAGTTAAATCCTTAGAATCATCTCTAGTGGTAGAGGTTAGTGAGCGCACCTCAGAGAGATCCTCGTTGCTCCAAGATAGGGTAGTTTTTGGTAAATTTAATGGGTATTGGCCGAGGGGCTTCAGCCTTGAGAAAATGGATTGATAGGAGTTGGAAGTCTCTAGGAGTGATTCTATCATTTCTTCCCAAAGGTTTCTTCCTAGCCATTTTTTGTTCTAGGGAAGAAAGAGAAAAAATCCTAAAAGGGGGTCCTTGGTTTATGGGAAGAGCAAGACTCTTCCTTACCCTTTGGTATGAAGGCTTTTCACTTGAAAATGTAAATCTATCCCTAGTACCATTCTGGGTTAGGATGTTTGGGTTACCCATTGAATTTTTGGAAATAGATACCTTCAAGGCAATAGGCAACACTCTAGGAGAATTCCTTGAGATTTCAGATACTATAAAAGATGGATTCTTGGCTATTTATGCTCGAATATTGGTCATGATTGATATAAGTAAAGCTTTACCAGAATCAATCATTCTTAAGTATGGGGATAAGATGTGGACCCAAACCATAGATTATGAAAACATATCTTTTAGATGTAGAAGATGTCATGAGGTGGGGCATATTGAGAGATCATGCCCTAAGAAGAGCCCAACTAGAATCATATGTAGAAAACCGTAAGAGAAATCTTACAAATGGTTATGGATGAAGATGGTTTTCAACTTCCAAAAAATAGATCTAGAAAAATGAAAGAAAATAAATAATGGAGACCAATAAGGAAGGATATTGGAAGAAATACCAACTCTTTTGAGGCTTTAGCCTATGAAGAAAAAGTAGATCAAAACTTAGAGGACATAGTACAACAATTTCAACATATTAACAAGGAATCATCTATTTAGTATGATCTTGATTTAAGGAAGAACATTCTCGATGAACCTAAGGAATGTGTCTCATCAGATTTTGAAGACTCTCTTGAAGTACCATGCACCATTCAGGAGAAAAAATTGGTAAATAAAATATAGTTTTAGAAGTTAATACCTCTACCATTAATAAGGAAATACTATAAAATGAGTAGGACAAGTCAAAAGCTTCTATAATAGAGCTAGGAGAGGATAAATATGATGAAAAAAAAATTGTGAAAGAATATTGAGGAATAGAATAATAAGACCTACTCTTGATATAGGCAAGGCAAAAAGAGGAAAACCCTCAAATTATCAAGCAAGATCTAGGGAAGCAAGAGCAAACATAGAGAAAGGAACACAAACTAAGTTGGTTGAACTTCTCTTTACCAAACAACAAAATGATATTGGTAATACGTAGGTAGGGCCAAAATCCCCTAATGAGACATGATTATCATCTCATGGAATATAAGGGGTGCTAATGCCCCCTCAAAGCAGAGGTGTATTAGGGACCTATGTTTAAGTAATAAGCCTGATATTCTTTGTATCCAAGAAACTAAAATGACAAAAGAAGAAGTTTCAAAAACTATAAAAGTAGTATGGGCAAGATGTGAATGGGATGCTATGGATTCTGAAGGAGTAGTAGGGGGAATTCTAACTTGTTGGAATCCTTCTAGAACCTCTTGTGTAACCATTCATAAAACTAGGCATTGGATAGCCTCTTTAGTCACTTGCTACTTTGTAGATATTCATTTCATCCTTATCAATGTCTATGGACCTACAACTCAGTCAGGTAGATTAGAAGTTTGGAGTGGGATTGAAGCCTTTATGAGAAGTAAAGACCAAGAAACCCGATTCATGATCATAGGAGATTTTAATGCCATAACCAAGTTGGATGAAAAATTTGGGGGAATTAGGAAATTAACCCAAAGTATGAAAGATTTCTCAGCTTTTATTCAAAACAATAATCTATGGGAGGTTGAGTTTGAAGAAGACAACTATACTTGGACCAACAACAGGAGAGGCCAAAACCTAATAGCAAAAAAATTAGATAGATGCATACTCTCAAATCATTGGCTAGATGAAGGAACTTGTGCTAAAATTAATACCTTAACAAGGATTGGTTCAGATCATTGGCCAATAAGAGTTAAAATGGTGGTAAGTGAATTCAAAAAAATATCATATTTTAAATATGAGCAGATGTGGGAAGACCATCCTCAATTTGTTGATATGATAGCTCAAACATGGAATTCTTCAGGTAATGGTGGGTTGTATGCTCTTCCAAATCAAATTAAATCTATGACATCTAGATTAAAAGAATGGAACAAGAACACTTTTGGAAATATTTTTGAGAAGAAAGAAGAACTAAAAGATAAACTTTCAAAATTCCAAAAAGGTGATCATAATAATCCAAGCTCAGAGGAAAGGGAGTTGCTTAGTGAATATCATAATATTTTGAGTAAGGAAGAGAAATTTTGGAGATTAAAATCAAGATAGACTTGGTTAAAAGAAGGAGATAAAAATACAAAGTTTTTTCATAGGATGGCTATAGTATAGAGATCAACATCCAAAATTAGTAGAATTAAATCAATAGAAGGGGTTTGGATTGAAGATCAAAGTGAAATTAGAAAAGAGGTAAAGTCTTTTTATCATAATATTCTAGGATTAGAGGAGATTGAAGTTCTTAATGATAAACTTCTTCAAGATGTTCCTTCAGTTATAATGAATGAAGACAATAGGAAATTGATGGAGCCTATTACTCTAGAAGAAGTTCATTTAGCTCTTTTCTCTTTTAATAAGGATAAATCCCTAGGTCTAGATGGGCTCTCTGCAACTTTTTACCAACATAATTGGGATATAGTGAAGGATTCTTTATTGGTGGTAGTGGAACAGTCTAGGGTAAAATAATACATACCTTATAAAATAAATGCAACATATCTTACCCTAATTCTAAAAAAGAAGGATGTTGAATTGTTTGATTCTTTTAGACCCATAAGCCTATGTAATATGGCATATAATATTATCTCCAAAGTGATGGCAAATCGATTAAGGCCATTGTTAGACAAAATTATTTCAGAAGAGCAAGGAGGATTTGTGAAAGGGAGACAAATTCTGGATGGGATCATAGTAGCTCATGAAGTTATACATTCAACAACTTCAAGAAAAGAGAAAGCAATGATCTTAAAACTTGATATGAGTAAAGCCTATGATAGGGTTAAATGGGATTTTCTTTTTGTAGTTTTAGAAAAGTTTAGATTTGGGAAGAAATGGGTTAGATGGATTAAAGCTTGTGTCTCTACAGTTTCTTATTCAGTGTTGGTCAATGGGTTAGTAATATAATATTTTAAAGCCAAGAGAGGCCTTAGACAAGGAGATCCTCTATCTCCTTATTTGTTCATTATTATGGTAGAGGTTTTGAGTAGGAACTTAAAGAAGGCTTACAAATATGGGCTTATAAGTGGACTTAAGGTTAGTAATAACATCGATAACATCACCCATCAATAGTTTGTAGATGATACAACCCTTTTTGGAAGGGCAAGGATAAATGAGGCTAGAGCTTTGAATAACTTTTTAAAGGAATATGAAAGAGCTTCAGGGCAAAAATTTAATAGGACAAAATCCAAAATTTACTTCCTTAACACTCCTACTAATATCAAAGCAAGAATTTGCAGGTTACTTCAAATGGAGGAGGCAAATTTACCAACAACTTATCTAGGGATGCCTTTATTTGAGGGGAGAATGAGGATAGAATTATGGAATCTAGTTATTAGTAAAGTTCAGAATAAACTTCCAGCTTGGAAAGGTAGATGGTTATCATTAGCAAGAAGAGTGCAGTTAATTAAGTCAGTCTTACAAGCCATTCCAACATATTATATGTCATTGTATTCTATGCCAAAATCAGTTGAAAAAAGTTTAATCTATATTATGTGATCCTTTTTATGGTCAGGTTTACATGATAAAAGGAAATTTCCTTTGGTGAAATGGAGCAAGTTGTGTGATGATAAAACTAGGGGAGGTCTTGGTTTAAGAGTTCTTACAGATGCAAACTTAGCTCTTAGGGGAAAAGTAATCTGGAGATTGTACAAAGAGAGTCAAAGACAATGGGCAAGAATTCTTCTAAGTATGTTGATCCCAATGACCCAAGTTTAATATTTATTGCATTCTCTCTACCAAATGGTTCTGCTCTTTGGAATGGTTTAAAAAAATCTATTGATCTTATGATTAAAGGTTTAAGATGGGTGGTGGGAATTGGAGAAAAAAATTCTATTTGGATGGATACTTGGTGTGATAAAAAACCACTCAATTTAGATCCAATTTTGAAACCTTGGATGAGATTGCTTCAAGATAAATATGGTGATAGGGTTTCAAACATTTTGTACAAGGATCAAGAAGGAAGATACAAATGGAAAGAAGATTTTTTATACAAGTATACAAGACATTGATGCTAGGAGGCAATTGAGTAGAAAGATAACAACTATGATTATTCCGAGGGGAGCCAAGGATAAATTGATTTGGGAGTTGAATAGCTCAGGAGAATACACAACAAGAAGTGGATATAATGTACAACACCAACAAAATAATAATATCACTAGAATATGGAGAGATATTTGGGATAGCCCAAGCATTCCTAAAGTCAAAATGTTTGTTTGGCTAGTAGGTCATAGAAGAATTTTATCTTGGGATAACCTTATGAAAAGGGGTTTTCATGGCCCCTCTCAATGTGTTCTTTGTAAAAAGGAGGAGGAGAGTATAGACCATCTCTTGGGACATTGCTCAATAGTCTAGAATCTATGGCAATGGATTCTTAATATGTTTGGTAAATGCATGGTGATGAATAGTAGAATTGAAGATTGGTTAAAGCAATGGCAGAGCACTTATAAAAGTGAGGCTTTATAGACAATATGGGATATATCAAAAGATACAATACTTTGGACTATATGGCTAGAAAGGAATAGAAGAATATTTAAAGGAAAGGAAAGTAGTTTAGAGGTAATGAAAAGGAAGATATGTTTAGCCATAGAGGAGTCTAAACCAACCCTATCAACTCACCCAATCCCTAATCTGGAAGTAGAGAGCCTTGATAGATGGAGTCAAGTCATTAAATGGAATTATGATGTTGGGTACAAGAGAAGCAAAAAGAAGGTAAAGAATATAAAGTGGAAACCACTAGATGTGGAGTGGGTTAAATTGAATTTTGATGGAGCATCTAAAGGAAATCCAGGACCAACAGGAGGAGGAATAATTAGAAATAATAGAGGAGAGATTTTGTCTCATTACGCTTTCAATAGTGGATTTAAGACAAATAATGAAGTTGAAGCTTGGGCGGCTTTAGAAGGGTTAAAAATATGTAAACAAATGAAATGGAACAGAGTATGGATGGAAGGTGATTCTCTCATAGTAATAAATGCAATTTTGAGGAAAGCAAAGGCTCCATGGAACATACAAGAGATAATTGTGGAAATTCAAGATCTTGCTAAAGAGTTTGAAGAAATCAGGTTTACACATATATTAAGGGAAGGAAACAAATGTGCAGATAGGCTAGCCAATAGAGGGGTTTTGATTGAGGATCATGAAGTTAAATTCTCCTTTCCATGGTTAGAGGAAGTAGTAAGTTTAGTTGAAGTTGACAAGAAAATGTTGATTGCCTGAATCAATTAATGATTAAGATTTACTTTAATGTTTTCCATTGGTAATATCTGCTTTATTTTGTAACAATAATGTGTTTTCATATAGACTATTTATTATAATTTTTGTGGTTGCACTTGTGTTTCAGGAAGGAAACTAGCAATCTAGATTTGGTAAAGCGGACTATGATAGTGCGATGTTTTGGAAATATTACTCTACTAAGATGCAAGGCATAGATAGTAGAGGTGAAGTTTTGGTATTGTGAAGGTTGCTATAGGAAAATGTCAAGAAGGATGCTAAATTTTGGAATATTTGTATTCATACATAAAATTGAAAAGATCTAAAAAATGAAAATCAAGAATTCAAACATTTTATGTAAAATGATGTAGGTTTCTAGCTATAGCATCTCAATTGAGATGAGAAGTGTATCTATTTGTAAACTCTCAAGCTCTAAAGAAGAGAGTTGTAATTTTTCAAGGGTGGGGGACCTAAGTACAACCCCTTATTATCTAGCAAAAAAATATTAAAGTAAATAATATTATTATTAAAAAAAAAAAAAAAAAAATATTAATTTAAATATTAAAATTTATAATTAATTATTAAATTTTTAAAATATATTTATTATATAAAGAATTATATATATTACATGTTATTTGTTAATATTTTTGGACATTAAATTTGAATAGAATTTAGAATTGAGTGTATGAGAATTCAAGAAATATTGGAGGGAGATACGACCTTATGAAGTCAACTATTCGGAATAAGGGTAGTGATGATTTTTCAAGTTATAAAAAATAAAATTACAAATATTTGTTAGCTAGGGTTTGAATGATGGGAAGAGAAATGAAGGGTTAGGACTTTAGTGAGGCAAGACATTCTATTTGGACATAGAATTTTTTAGCTAAGTTTTTTTCCCTTCTTTATCTTAGAAATTTTGCATGAAAATTATTATAATTTTTTATCAAATATTATATTTGCTATAGGATATTCAGATAAATTTCAATAGATTTTGAGTTTTAGTTTCCTTTCCATGGATCGATTTATAGTTAAATCCTTAGAATCATCTCTAGTGGTAGAGGTTAGTGAGCGCACCTTAGAGAGATCCTTGTTGCTCCAAGATAGGGTAGTTTTTGGTAAATTTAATGGGTATTGGCTAAGGGCTTCAACCTTGAGAAAATGGATTGATAGGAGTTGGAAGTCTCCAAGGAGTGATTCTATCCTTTCTTCCCAAAGGTTTCTTCCTAGCCATTTTTTGTTCTAGGGAAGAAAGAGATAGAATCCTAAAAGGGGGTCCTTGGTTTATGGGAAGAGCATGACTCTTCCTTACCCACTGGTATGAAGGCTTTTCACCTGAAAATGTAAATCTATCCCTAGTACCAGTCTGGGTTAGGATGTATGGGTTGCCCATTGAATTTTGGGAAATAGATACCTTCAAGGCAATAGGCAACACTCTAGGAGAATTCCTTGAGATTTCAGATACTACAAAAGATGGATTCTTGGCTATTTATGCTCGAATATTGGTCATGATTGATATAAGTAAAGCTTTACCATAATCAATCATTCTTAAGTATGGGGATAAGATGTGGACCCAAACTATAGATTATGAAAACATATCTTTTAGATGTAGAAGATGTCATGAGGTGGGGCATATTGAGAGATCATGCCCTAAGAAGAGCCCAACAGAATCATATGTAGAAAATCGTAAGAGAAACTTACAAATGGATATGGATGAAGATGGTTTTCAACTTCCAAAAAATAGATCTAGAAAAATGAAAGCAAATAAATAGTGGAGACCAATAAGGAAGGATATTGGAAGAAATACCAACTCTTTTGAGGCTTTAGCCTATGAAGAAAAAGTAGATCAAAGCTTAGAGGACATAGTACAACAAGTTCAACATATTAACAAGGAACCATCTATTTAGTATGATCTTGATTTAGGGAAGAACATTCTCGATGAACCTAAGGAATGTGTCTCATCAGATTTTGAAGACTCTCTTGAAGTACCATGCACCATTCAGGAGAAAAAAATTGGTAAAGAAAATGCATTTTTAGAAGTTAATACCTCTACCATTAATAAGGAAATACCAAAAAATGAGTAGGACAAGTCAAAATCTTCTATAGTAGAGCCAGGAGAGGATAAATATGATGAAAAATAAAGTTGTGAAAGAATATTGAGGAATAGAATAATAAGACCTACTCTTGATATAGGCAAGGCAAAAAGAGGAAAACCCTCAAATTATCAAGCAAGATCCAGGGAAGCAAGAGCAAACATAGAGAAAGGAACACAAACTAAGTTGGTTGAACTTCTCTTTACCAAACAACAAAATGATATTGGTAATACGTAGGAGGGGCCAATAGCCCCTAATGAGACATGATTATCATCTCATGGAATATAAGGGGTGCTAATGCCCCCTCAAAGTAGAGGTGTATTAGGGACCTATGTTTAAGTAATAAGCCTGATATTCTTTGTATCCAGGAAACTAAAATGACAAAAGAAGAAGTTTCAAAAACTATGAAAGCAGTATGGGCAAGATGTGAATGGGATGCTATGGATTCTGAAGGAGCAGTAGGGGGAATTCTAACTTGTTGGAATCCTACTAGAACCTCTTGTGTAACCATTCATAAAACTAGGCATTGGATAGCCTCTTTAGTCACTTGCTACTTTGCAGATATTCATTTCATCCTTATCAATGTCTATGGACCTACAACTCAGTCAGGTAGATTAGAAGTTTGGAGTGGGATTGAAGCCTTTATGAGAAGTAAAGACCAAGAAACCCGATTCATGATCATAGGAGATTTTAATGCCATAACCAAGTTGGATGAAAATTTTGGAGGAATTAGGAAATTAACCCAAAGTATGAGATATTTCTCAACTTTTATTCAAAACAATAATCTATGGGAGGTTGAGTTTGAAGAAGACAACTATACATGGACCAACAATAGGAGAGGCTAGAACCTAATAGCAAAAAAATTAGATAGATGCATACTCTCAGATCATTGGCTAGATGAAGGAACTTGTGCTAAAATTAATACCTTGACAAGGATTGGTTCAGATCACTAGCCAATAAGAGTTAAAATGGTGGTAAGTGAATTAAAAAAAATATCATATTTTAAATATGAGCAGATGTGGGAAGACCATCCTCAATTTGTTGATATGATAGCACAAACATGGAATTATTTAGGAAATGGTGGGTTGTATGCACTTCCAAAACAAATTAAATCAATGACATCTAGATTAAAAGAATGGAACAAGAACACCTTTGGAAATATTTTTGAGAAGAAAGAAGAACTAAAAGATAAACTTTCAAAATTCCAAAAAGGTGATCATAATAATCCAAGCTCAGAGGAAAGGGAGTTGCTTAGTGAATATCATAATATTTTGAGTAAGGAAGAGAAATTTTGGAGATTAAAATCAAGACAGACTTGGTTAAAAGGAGATAAAAATACAAAGTTTTTTCATAGGATGGCTATAGTACAAAGATCAACATCCAGAATTAGTAGAATTAAATCCAAAATTTACTTCCTTAACACTCCTGCTAATATCAAAGCAAAAATTTGCAGTTTGCTTTAAATGAAGGAGGTAAATTTACCAACAACTTATCTTGGGATACCTTTATTTGAGGGGAGAATGAGGATAGATTTATGGAATCAAGTTATTAGTAAAGTTCAGATTAAATTTCTAGCTTGGAAAGGTAGATGGTTATCATTAGTAGGAAGAGTGCAGTTAATTAAGTCAGTCTTACAAGCCATTCCAAATTATTATATGTCATTGTATTCTATGCCAAAATCAGTTAAAAAATTTTACCTATATTATGTGATCCTTTTTATGGTCAAGTTTACATGATAAAAGGAATTTTCCTTTGGTGAAATGGAGCAAGTTGTATGATGATAAAACTAGGGGAGGTCTTGGTTTAAGATTTCTTACGGATGCAAACTTAGCTCTTAGGGGAAAAGTCATGTGGAGATTGTACAAAGAGAGTCAAAGACAATGAGAAAGATTTATTTTAAGTAAGTATGTTGATCCCAATGACCCAAATTTAATATTTATTGCATTCTCTCTACCAAATGGTTCTGCTCTTTGGAATGGTTTAAAAAAATCTATTGATCTTATGATTAAAGGTTTAAGATGGGTGGTGGGAATTGGAGATAAAATTTCTATATGGATGGATACTTGGTGTGATAAAAAACCACTCAAGTTAGATCTAATTTAAAACCTTGGATGAGATTGCTTCAATAAAAATATGGTGATAGGGTTTCAAACATTTTGTACAAGGATCGAGAAGGAAGATACAAATGGAAAGAATATTTTATTTACAAGTATACAAGGCATTGATGCTAGGAGGCAACTAAGTAGAAAGATAACAACTATGATTATTCTGAGGGGAGCCAAGGATAAATTGATTTGGGAGTTGAATAGCTCAGGAGAATACACAACAAGAAGTGGATATAATGGTCAACACTTACAAAATAATAATGTCACTAGAATATGGAGAGATATTTGGGATAGCCCAAGCATTCATAAAGTCAAAATGTTTGTTTGGCTAGTAGGTCATAGAAGACTTTTATCCTGGGATAACCTTATGATGAAGAGAATTTATAGAAACATATTCTAGAAATAATGCAAAAATAATAACTAAGGAAATAATGACACCATTCAATGCACATATAACACACAAGATTTACCCTGGTTCACCCAATTTGGGCTAGTCCAAAGAAACAAGATTCCATCCTCCTTAATATATTATTCTCTCTCTCATCCCTAAAACGGGACATTACAATAATTATATAAGGAAACTCATACAACCCTAAACCACCAAGTGGTATTAGGGTACCGTGGATACAACACCATGGGCTAAACCACCCACACCCACTAACCACCCACCAACCGTGGGAATCTCGAGGGTCGCTCCAAAAGTAGCGATAAAAGTAGGTGAAAAATAGCGATAAAAGTAGGTGAAAATTTTTCCGCCGGCTTCGTCGGCATCTAACGAGGGTCCTTGGGGGCCTCCGGCCCCCCTGGACCCCCCCTACCCATAATCTTTTGCGTTGTAGTGCCTGTCGTACAATTATTTTTTGGCAAAGAATGAGACACATCCAACATTCTCCCACTTGTTGAATACTTTGCCAGACCCATTTCAATTGAACAGAATCTAAACTTTTCAGTGCTTACAGCCTTGGTTAAATCATCTACAACATTTTCCTTGGTGTCTACCTTTTTCAGCAACACTTTCCTCTGTTCAAGCATGTCCCTGCATAAATGGAACTTTGTATCAATGTGCTTCTTTCTTGAATGGTAAGCAGGGTTCTTTGCCAAAAATATGGCACTCTAACTGTCACAGTTTATCTTCACAGCTCCTTGAAAGAACCCAATTTCAGCACATAATGTTTGCAGCCATATAGCTTCCTTACTTGCATCAGTGGCTGCCATATACTCAGCTTTAGTAGTTGAAAGAGCAACAACAGTCTACCTCTTGCTCATCCAACTAATGGATCCTCCGAACAAATTGAATACATAAGCACTAGTAGATCTTCTCCTGTCCGGATCTCTAGCCCAATCTGCATCAACAAACCCTTCTATATCCAATTGTCTATTTTCTTTACTCGTACCTTCATAGCAGATTGTAAAATCGGAGGTGCCACACAAATATCTCGAACACCCTTTTCACAAGCAGTCCAATGCTCTTTACCGGGTTTAGACATATATCTACTCAAGACTCCCACTGCATGGGCAATGTTTGCTCTAGTACAAACCATGGCATACATTAAACTACCTACAGCATTTGCATAAGGAATATGTGACATTTCCTCTACCTCTTCTTCTATTTTTGGACATTGTTCAGCAGACAATTTTTCACCTAAAGAAATAGGTACCTTCACCGGTTTGTAATCCTGCATATTGAACCTTTTCAACACTGTCTCAACATAATTTTTCTGATCCAGCCACAACTTTCTGTTAGAGCGATCTCTTTTTATTTACATACCCAATATAAAATTTACAGGGCCAAGATCCTTCATGTCAAATTATGATGCCAACTGAGACTTTACTTCCCTGACCAGTTTCTTGCTATTTCCAATTAGTAACATGTCATCAACATAAAGAACTATAATGACAATTACATTAACAATTTTTTTTGAATACACACAGTGATCAGCATTGCTACGAACAAAACCAATTCCTAAAACATAAGTATCAAATTTTTGGTACCACATTCTAGGTGATTATTTCAGTCCGTACAATGATTTCTTTAACTTACATACCAGATCCTCCTTTCCTGCAACAATGAAACCTTCAGGCTACCTCATATAGATTTCTTCCTCCAAATCTCCATGAAGGAGTGCAATTTTCACATCCATCTGTTCTATTTCAAGATCAAATGCAGTAGCCACAGCTAACATAAATCTAATTGATGTTAGCTTTGCAACGAGAGAAAAAACTTCACCATAATCAATTCCTTCAACCCGGGAAAAATCTTTAGCAACCAGAGCGAGCTTTATATTTCTCCACTTTACCTTCAAGCATTTTGCTTCTTCTTAAAGATCCACTTGCAACCTATTTCTTTCCTACAACTTGGTAATTTCACTAAATCCCATGTTCTGTTCTTTTTCAGGGACATCATTTCCTCATCCATGGCCTCTTCCCAACGGTTTGCCTCTCTAGAATTAATGGCTTCTCTAATTGTTCTAGGATCTTCATCAGTAACAGATAGTACAAAAGAAGTAGGAAAAGCATATGGACTGTACCTTTCAAGTTGCTTCCTTTCCCGTGTTGATCTCCTTACCACAGGTGTATGAGCCTCTTCTTCATCCTCTTCCAGATCCTCACCTATATGCTCCTCTTCCATATCCTCATCTGTATGCTCCTCTTCCAGATCCTCTACTGTCTGATAGTTTTCCATGAGATCAAATTGGACCGTTCCAGGTTCCTCTTCTGTAACTACCTTCCTGGAATCACTGATCATCTCCCTAAACACCACATCTCTACTGTACACTATACTTTTAGTTTTTGGATTCCAAAGCTTATATCCTTTAACACCATATTTATAACCAATAAAGATACATTTAACAGCCTTATTATCTAGCTTACTTCTTTTCTCCTTTGGAATATTCATGTATGCATCACAGCCAAAAACTCCGAGATGTGAAATAGAAGGTTTCTTACCAAATAGAGCTTCAAATGGAGTTTGATCTGGCAATGTTGATGTAGGTGACCAATTTCGCAAGTAGCATGCTGCACTCACTGCTTCTACCCAGAATTCCTATGCCAAACCTGCACCACTGAGCATACTTCTAGCCTTCTCCATCAGTGATATGTTCAACCTCTCTACAACTCCATTCTGTTGAGGTGTATATGGAGTAGTCTTCTGTCTTGCAATACCACATTGCTTACAAAATTTCTCAAATACATTAGAACAATATTCCCCTCCATTATCAGACCTCAACAACTTAATCCTTTTATCAGTTTGATTCTCAACAAGTGCTTTAAATTCCTTAAATTTTTCAAACACTTCATATTTGCTCTTAAGAAAGTAAATCCATGCATATCTTGAAAAATCATCAACAAAGGAAGCATAATACCGTGATTTTCCAAGAGACGGCATAGGAACAGGACCAAAAATATCATTGTGGATCAAATCTAGTACCCCACTAGATCTTATGGCACCAGATGGAAACCTAACCTGATTTTGTTTACCATAAATACAATGTTCATAGAACTTGAAATACATTGAGTAATTAGGGATACCATGAACCATACCTTTTGTGTATAGGGTATGCAATCCCTTTTCTCCAATATGTCCCATCCTTTGATTCCAGAGTGTTGATCTTTTATCAGAATCAACCTCAGGAACAGTTGAGCTATTGCACTCATTTGTCATAGTGCTTCCCAATAGCTTATACAATGTTCCAATCTGAACTCCCCTTGCCAACACCATTGATCCACGAACCATTTTGCATGAATCCTTGCCAAAACTAACATTCACTGCTGCATCGGCCATTTTGCTTATCGAAATCAAATTTCTAGCAAGTCCCGAAATATGCATCACACCTGGTAGGGTCTTAACCCTACCATCCTGCAGAAAAATTTTCACTCTTCCACGACCCATGATTCTGAGTGGTGAATCATCTCCCAATAGTACCTCCCCTCCATCATATCTTTCATATTCATTGAACCACCCTCTATGAGGAGTCATATGAAAAGAGGCACCAGTATCAATCAACCAATCATTTTTATCTGATCGTGTGGAGCACGATGAGCAGGATTCCAGATATACATCCCCCGCTTCATCAATGGATTTATTCATCTCTCGTGGAAGTTGATTCATCAGACTTTTTTCTAGACTCAACTTTCTTTGATCTGCAATCCTTCTTCATATGACCAAGCTTGCCACAATTCCAACATTTTCTCTCAAACTTCCCCCGAGACTTGGATCTACCTTTAGACTTAGACCTATCACCATATCTAGATTTGTCCTTCTCCTTGGCATGCCCTCTCACTGTTAGGGCTTCCTTAGATGTGCCCTCCATGGATTTTCTCCTCATATCCTCAGATAATAGAGATGCCACTATATCTTCAAACTTTAATGTGGATGAAGTTGTACTACCAATTGCTACTACTAAGTTATCCCATGAATCGGTAAAGAGCATAACAAAGTAATGCATTTATCTTCCTTACTCAACTTAATTTCTATAGATGTTAGTTGACTTACCACCGTATTGAATGCATTCATATGATCTCGCAACCGAATCCCCGTCATGCATCCTAAGATTGTACAGTTTCTTTCTAAGGAATAATTTGTTCACTAGGGACTTCGATTGATACAAAGCCCCTAACCTCTCCCAGAGATCCTTTGTTGTAGCTTCTCCCGAAACATTGATGATCACCGAATCTGTAAGACACAGTCGAGTCAGAATCCTCGCTTTTCGATTCATTTTCTCCCAATCTTCATCGGAAGTACCCGTAGGTTTTGTTGTTTCTGAAATAGCAGCCCACTGATCTCTGTCCACAAGCATATCTTCCATCTTTAACTTCCATAGCTCAAAACTTTTGTCGTCAAATTTCTCGATCTCTATCCTTGAATGATTTCCTGACATTTTTTCTTCAAAATCCTTCTACATAACTCCCACTCCAGAATAGGTTTCCTCTCTCCTAAAAACCTTAGATCTTCTTCAAACGGATTTAAACCCTAGCAATAAATGCGTCCCCCTATGGCTAATAACCTGGCTTTGATACCAAATGAAGAGAATTTACAGAAACATATTCTAGAAATAATGCAGAAATAATAACTAAGGAAATAATGACACCATTCAATGCACATATAACACACAATATTTACCCTGGTTCACACAATTTGGGCTAGTCCAAAAAACAAGAGTCTATCCTCCTTGATATATTATTCTCTCTCTCATCCCTAAAACGGGACATTACAATAATTATATAAGGAAACTCATACAACCCTAAACCACCAAGTGGTATTAAGGTACCGTAGATACAACACCATGGGCTAAACCACCCGCACCCACTAACCACCCACCAATCATGGGAATCCCGGGGGTCATTCCAAAAGTAGCGATAAAAGTAGGTGAAAAATAGCGATAAAAGTAGGTGAAAATTTTGTCGTCGGCTTCGTCGGCTTCTCTCGGTCGGCTTCGCCGGCATCTAACACTTTCACCATATCCGAGGGCGTCCCCCTACGCACCTCGAGCCATCACCTATTACGTAATCACCTTTACCGTAGCCGGGGGTCCTTGGGGGCCTCCGGCCCCCTTGGACCCCCCCTACCCGTAGTCTTTTGCGCTGTAGTGCCTGTCGTACAATTATTTTTCAACAAAGAATGAGACACATCCAACATATGAAAAGGGGTATTCATGGCCTCTCTCAATGTGTTTTCTATAATAAGGAGGAGAGTATAGACCATCTCTTGGGATATTGCTCAATAGTCTCAAATTTATGGTACTAGATTCTTAATATGTTTGGTAAATACTGTAGACACCAAAACAGCACCATTCTGATTAAGTGACTACAAACATTGATCGCATTGACATACATAGCTTTCAGGGCAGCCCTCAGAGGTCAAACAGTGGTCCTGGCCACTTGCACAGCAGTTTAGAAGGTCGGAAAAAGAGCCTTGCTAAAACCTTCATCAAAGTCTTCAAGCCTTGCCAAAACCTTCATCGAAAGCAAAGTCTTTAAAAGCAAACAGGCCTCAACAAAAAGGGAACCTAGCCTTAGACGTCGCGAAATCGCGACGTCGCGATTTCGCGTGAAGTCGTGACATTCCTCCTCGACAACCTTGCCCGAGCTCGACCAAAGGTGTCAGGATATCGTGACACCTTTGGCCCCGAGGGGAGACTCGGCCAAAGGTGTCGCGATATCGCGACACCTTTGGCCCCGAGGCTCCCCAAGGTGTCCGAATCGCGAACCTTCTGAGTCTCGGAAAGGTATCGCGACACCTTGGCCCCGAGAGACCTCGGCCAAAGGGTGTCAGGATATCGAACACTTTGGCGGGGGGTTGGAAAGGTGGGTCGCGTATCGCGATATCGCGACACCTTTGGTCCCAGGGGAGCCTCGGCCAAAGGTGTCGCGATATCGCGCGCGCGATATCGCGACACCTTTGGCCCCAAGGGGAGGCTCGAGTGTCGCGATATCGCGACACTTCGGCACTTTACGTCTAAAAAGCATATTTGCGATAATCAAAGGCGGACTTTGACGTGGCCGCCGCATCCAAAGAATGATTGCCACGTGGCACCCTTACGTGCCCCTCTCCAAAGAGACCCCGTGGATCTGCAGAACGACGGACTTTAATGAGACAAGCCATTTCGAAACAAATCCGATCCAGAGCCACGCCTCATAACTGCGATCTGTCAGTGCGAGCCATGTCTCATAATGGCCCGATAAGGATCAAATCTAAGCGGCCCTTGCGGATTTAGGGTTTTAACATTAATGCTCTCAGAGGCGAAAACCTCTATAAAACTAGCTCGATACGAAGTAAGAAAAAAGAGAAGATTTTGGGTGAACACAACGAAGTGCTGTTCATTTGAAGACTCGATTATATCAGTTCCGACCTTCGAACCAGACATTCGACCACAGTGAATTACCAATTTGCCGACAACACATTATCCGAGATTTTGAGCCAATTCCTAGTGGGTTGGCGTCGAAGCTGGATTTTAACAGGCGGCCCGCTTGGGCACCCTACGCATGTTCATAGTTTTACTTGAGTATATATATATATCGTTTTGAATATATCTTGTTAATGAACAGTATTTTAACCGTTTATGTTTCACATTTTCGAACACTTGCTATTTTCAAAGGTGACTAAAATAGTTTATGTTCTATAACATACGCTGTTTTCAAATACAGGTGCTATTGACAGTTGATTGTTTATTTGAATACAGGAAAGACAGCAAGCTAGAACTCATTAAACACCAGCGGCGGCAATACAGTTTGGCCCGCCCATTTTCAAATGTGGGCATGCGGATAGAAGCAATATTGACTTCGATTGTAACCGAGGCAGACTAACACTCCTGGCCCCTAAAAAGGCAGGAGATGTATTGTAACCGAACGGAATTAATTTATATTCGGTTGATTTAAAGTTCTGTTTTATTACATCTTTAATACTGTTTTTCATTCCGAAATCTCATGCTTTCAGTGGCGATCACGGTGGGACCTTCCCAGATTTTTAAAATCACAGAAGTTAATTAAACTTGTTGTGTCTTGTGCTTAACAGGTACTTCTTTTTAGCCGGAGGTCAGAAACAGAAAATCCGGGCAGAAAGGAGGTGACGGTTCTAGCCGTCCATATCATTTTCTGTTGCGAAGTTTCGGGTTATTTTATTTATTTAATCTTTTACTGTCATTTTAATTTCTTTTAATTATTATAGTAAGGAATATTATTTTTATTATTTTTTTTTTTTTTTTTTAAATATATTTTTATAAGGGAGAAATTGTAATTAAAAAATTTTCTTGCTTTATTTAATTATTTAGTTATCTGCGTAATTATTCATGTAATAATTAAAAAAAAAATTGTTAAGGAAAGATAGGGAATTTCTTTTCAATTTTTTTGCCGGTTTGTAGTGTCTGTCTGGCATAGGGAAAGCTTTCTTTTTCAGTTGCCTGTTTCAATTTTGCAAAGTAAAATGAACCTCACACACCACGTGGTATTTTAAACCAAGGCGTTGGTCGTAAAACCCCAACCCTTGAGCAAGACCAAAGGTGGATTCCATCATCACTTTGGCTTGAGATATTGCATCCATCACCTCGATCGCGACTTTTGCTAGACGTAAATCCTGACGAAGGCTGACCGAGTGTTGTTGGGGTGATTCCCATGCACGCGAGGATAAGTCTTCTATGGTAGGTGTCATAAACAGAGCGATTCCCCTTCCGTACCGCCTATGTTCCACGTACCATCCGCTCTCACGTACCTATAGTCTCCCTCACGTAAGGGCGGGTATATAGAGAGGTTGGTATATCGGTCCGACAATGGTATATTGAAGGGGCGACCATTTATGGGAGTCATATGAGCCAACATTATGCATTTAAACGTTCTTCCAAAATTGCAAAAACAAAACGAAACACCAAAATGCACTAAACCAGTCTAGGACACACTATTTAATCCTTAAAAGAGATAATCACAGTTTTGTGTATGTGTGTGTTTACTTCTGCTTAGTGTAGACAAAAAGACAAATCATCATAAAACAAGATAAAATCTGCTTAGAAAAGCACTACAATGGTGTACACTCGTAGCCAAGCCCAATCAAGGGCAGACGCTGCGGAAGGTACACAAAGAGAGGGCGCTAGTCGCCTTCGCTTTAGTCCTGAGGACCTAGCCATACCGTCTTGGCGACTCGGCCTACAACAAAGTCCACATCAGGCCACTTCAAGAAGGAATTATTGGGAACCTCCTCATTGGAATACACCCATTCAACACAGCCCCTTTCGGGAAGATGGTTCACATGCAGGTCTCAATATCGGTAGACAACCGCCTTTTGAGGCTAGATTTGAATGGCCACAGCGCGATGAAGCGCTAGAGAGGCATATTGTCCATTTGGAGGGGCAACGTGGATATGGCGTCCCTTCTTTACCTCCCATCAGAACAGAAAAACAACATCCAGAGCGCAGGGCTCTTTACACAGGGCAAGCTAACTCCGCCCGCCCCTTTCACACCCATGAAAGGGAGTACGAGGAAGATCATCACATTCCTCGAGAACAACAAACAACGCGGGAACCTTGCGTTTCTGCACCTGCCAGATATCATGATCACACATCGAGGCTAGGACCTCAAACAAATGTTGCCTACCCCGACAAAGGGAAGCAACCCATTGAAATTTTAGACCATCAAGATCGAGGCAAACACATAGGCAAAACATTCAAGCCTCCTCAACAAAAGAGGGCAGACCCAGTTGACCCGGCAGTCGCCAGACATGCCGCTCGCCAAGCTCGAATCACGCAGCTTGAGCAGGGTCATCAGGAATTAGAGTATTTATACCGCTTGAATAAAGAGCGCATGCAGCGCGAGGCAGATGAGTTACGCTATAAACTACCTGAAAGGGTGCCAACCCCTCGCACCCAAAGAGCACAACAGTATGAGAGGCACAACCCGTTGGTGCAGGACAGGTCTCCGCGACCTCGTCAAGCTTTGCCTCCGAGACCTTATAGACCCGAAAGGGAGGCCACTCCCCGGAACAATGATGGGTACCCTCAGCGGGGACTCGATCAAGGTCATAGGGCTCGCCCAGAGACTCCTCAAGAGTTTTATGAGGAGTTCGAACCAGAAATAGAACGGGCCGACACGCCCCATCAAGGCGGGAGGGCTGTCAATCGGCCACCTCCCCATAGGCCTCCAGTCTCCCTTGACCCACAACGAGAGCAAACCAAAGAAGAAGAAATAAAATCTTTCGATGCATACAAAGCGCTATTAGAGCGTTTGGAGTCTGTGGAGATAAAAGCTTCTGGGCATCAAAAGCCCACACTACGTCAACTCCGCAGTCATCCGGTGCATCCCTCAGTACCCATACCTCTTTACCCTGAACATTTCAAGTTGCCACAATTGGTAGTCTTTAAAGGTGAGGAGGACGCACAAGAACATGTCACGAGGTTCCCGAGTCAATGCTTCGACATCCAAGACAATGATGCATTGTTGCTTAGAACTTTCATAACCACATTCACGGGCCCTGCCTCGAATTGGTTTCCACAATTGCCCAAACACAGTATCAACAACTTAGATCAACTAGTGGATGCATTTCTTGAACGCTTTGCTTTCAACACAAGGAAGAAGGCATCACTAAGTGATTTTGCCAGCCTTCGACAGTATGAGGAGGAAACAATAGCAGCATACGGGAACCGATGGAGGGCTTTGCTTTCCAGGCTACCCTACCGTCCCCCTATGTCTGATCTCACTCAGATGTTTGCACGAAGTTGCTTAAAATCAATCTCTGGGCTATTGTTGCTGCAGCAATACGACAGCTTAGAAGAAGCTTTGGCGCAAGCCAGAGTCATAGAAGAGATTAAAATAGGCGAAGGCACAATTGCCAAGCCTAAAAAGAAAGAGTGGAATAAAACCACTAAGACTGGGAATACGCAATCACAACCCGCAGCGGTTAATCAAGTCGCGATCAATGTTCCCAAGCCTGCGCAAGACACGCAGCCTCAAAAGGCCAATTACCAGGCAGTGCCTCCTAGTTATGAGAAAGATAATAAGAAACAGGAGCAGAATCAGCAACGTCGCCCTAGGCGACAATTCACCCCCTACACGGAGTCTAGGGACTCCTTATTTGACCGCTTGTCAGTGGCAAATTTAGTAACCCTTCCAGAGATCCCGACTATAGACCCTAACGCTCCTAAACCTAAGGGATATAGAGAGGAACTATACTGTAGATTTCATAGGCGAAGGGGACACGATTTGAATGGATGTTGGAAGTTCAAAGGACTAATCCAAGATTTAATCAAAAATAAAACATTGGCCGTGGACAACCCCATAGCGCCAAACAACCAACAAATGGGGGTATTCAAGGACCCCTTGCCTGCCCACGAGGCACAGACAAAACCTCTCCAAGTTAATGAGGTGCGCCATAACCTTCCCATGCAAGGATTTGTGGGAATGATCAGCATAGTGACGAGGAATAAAAAGTACTCAGCAGTTGCCCCTGGGGTAGCCACGAAGGAAGTTCCGACAACGTCACAGCCTCAGCAGCACCCTATACAGTCACCTCCGCCTAGACCAGAAATCACGATACGGAGCAAACTCACGCAGAGTTTGCGGACCACATCGGCTAGGCTGTCCATTTACGAGCTTATTCAACAATCAACACCTCACAGGGAAGCTCTTATGGACATTTTAAAAACCATCGAATTACAGCCCCAAGAAGCAAATTCTTTCAACAACTTCGTGGGACACGTAAAACGATGTACTCGAGCCGGTCATCACCTTCAGAGAGGATGAAGTCAAAGCAATATCGAATGACGCGGTGGATCCACCCTTGCATGTTGTTGCACGGATCAACGGGATCCCGTATAAGAGAGTGTTGGTAGATACTGGCTCGTCCAGTAATATTATTACCACCGCAGCCCTAAAACATTTGAAGCTGCCAGCCTCTCATATCACAGCCTCCACGTACACACTGCGAGCTTTCAATGATGCAATATGCTCGACAATCGGCACAGTTGTTCTACCTGTCCGGTAGGACAAAAGACAACACCAACATTGTGCCATGTGTTAGAAGGCGAGATGGCCTACAATATACTGCTAGGGCGGCCTTGGATTCGGGACATGAAGTGTGTCCCTTCCATCGCTCACCAGTGCTTAAAGTATGCTTTTGAAGGTGAAATACACGTAGTCCCAATGGACTTAGAACCCTTCAAGTATTGCAATGCGGTACAACTAATGCCTCAGTCGACCCTCCCTTCAACACATTTGGATTTCCAGCTAAATCCATCTAAAAAGGGTTCAACACCGCAGGCACCACTGGTAACCAAAACAGCAACATCCCAGCCAGGTGAACCCTCATCATCTACTCCTTCATTACCAACGCCACCTGTCATGGCTACACAGAAGGACAAGGGAAAACAAATCATGGAAGAGGCTCAGCCCTTAAAAGAGGGGTTGCCAACAATTTCAACGATATCAACAGAGGAAATATCCAGCACAACGAAAGCTGAGACTCCAAACCTATCAAACATGGAATGGACTCAGGAAGGACTCCCGTTCCCTCCCTCCGAAGCATCAACAATCACTGTTGAAATGGCTAGTACAGGCCTCGGGGAGTACATAGTGCGGAATGTTGTGGCAACGCCCGCATTAGAGTCGGTCCCAGGATATGGGAAGACCTCGCCTTCCCATAGGAACACTTGTTCCCCTAGGTCACCCACCCAACCGGACAAATTTTGTGTATGGGGGCCTTGATCATGGTCTTGAACCATGTAAGCAAAAGGAAGCAGACGAAGAACCTTTTGTTGAAAACATCAATTATCTATCAAACCCGCAATTTGCCCTTAAATATCTCGGCCACTGCCATTGGCATGGATACGGGCTAGGCAGATATGAGCAAGGGATGCGTCTCCCTTGCCAACCAAGATATCAGATGCCATATGACAAGTCAGGAGTAGGGTTCAACCACCCCCTGCCCTTGGACATCTTGGTTGAAAATATGCAAGACCTAGAAATAGGCAACAAGGGGGGATTGGCACCAGATCTCTATGCCAACCCAAATACAGAATTTACATTGGGAGATTACCTCCCATGGTCACCAAACACCCTTGGTAACAGCAGTAATCCCTCTCCTTTGCTAGAGAGAGGCGAAAGTTCGGATACTCATCCCCAAAGAGAATATCAATGGTGTCCGGACATCTTCTCGAAGCTGTTCCCCTTAGAGATTCCAGTTGAGTCAGTACAATGTCCAGAGAGTCAGGTCCTTCCACCCAAAGTGGAACAACCGCAATGGGACCAGATTAACGTACTGGAACAAGGAGAACCATCAACGTCGCAAGCAATAATTGCTGAAGAGAATGAACATTTTTGGATCTCCGAAAGTGACTCAGAAGATGAGACTGAGATGGACTATCTCAGACATGCGCGATGACATTATCACGCTTTAACTCATGAAGATCTAATGGGACAGATGGGCATAAGATTAGGGCATGAATGGTGGGTCGACCCAGCAGGGTGGGACCTGATCTTGGATCCATGGCTCCACATTCACGATGAGCACCGTCCACCTCGAGACCCTATCATAACAACAGTGCCAAGGGAAGACCCTGTCCTCCATTTAGCACATAGGGCCGATCCGTTCGTGCCCGTTCCCCTAGAGCCAGATCCAGAGTATAGGGGGCATCTAGAAGAATCAAGTTATCATCCCCACGGTAATGGAGACCAAATTCATTCCATCCACATGATCTCCATTGATTTGACCACACCCATCCGCAATCCGGCCGATCCAGCACGGTCATTGCATCTAGACATAGATGCCATCGACTGGGATCACGTCAATTCACCTCTATCACCAGCAGAGTACTGGCCTTTCGGTGAAATGCCTCATTTTACCCCAAGGACAACTCAAGATATTTTTCAAGCTGAAGAGGAACCTGAGGTTCCAAGCATAGATCTAAATTCAGCTGATGATATCCATTTGATCCCGACTCCACATCAGTTGGAGGACGGATCCCACATGTCAGTCGAGGAGACGACTGACGTAGACATCGGCACAGATCCAATGAATCCACAGATTCTCAAGCTGGGGGTAAGTCTTTCCCTCGAAGAGCAAGCCGACTACATTGCCCTTCTCAAAGAGAAGAAGGAGGTTTTTGCATGGTCGTACAAGGATATGCCAGGACTAGACCCGCAGCCTAGTCACGCATAATTTAACGCTTGATCCGACAATCAAGCCTCGTAAAGCAAAAACTACGTAAGATGCACCCACAAGTGGCCTTGATGGTCAAAGACGAATTACAAAAGCTGTTGGACGCACAATTTGTCATCTGCGTGGATTATCCGCCATGGCCGTCCAACATGGTTCCCGTCAAGAAGCCCGACGGGAGGATTCGCATATGCACCGATTTTCGTGATTTGAATAAAGCGAGTCCTAAGGATGATTTCCCCTTGCCGAGCATCGATGCGTTAGTAGACGCTACAGCAGGTCACGAAATGCTCTCCCTAATGGATGGTTTCTCAGGATACAATCAAATTCGTATCAATCCTGAAGACCAACTAAAAACGGCGTTCACAACGCCTTGGGGGACATTTTGTTATAAGGTCATGCCTTTTGGCCTTAAAAATGCTGGTGCCACCTACCAACGTGCCATGACGTATATCTTCCATGATTACATGCACAAAACTTTGGAAGATTACATGGATGATTTGTTAGCCAAGTCTCTCTTGCGCTTAAATCATATCGCTGACTTAAGCAAGATCCTCGATCGCCTCATGGAGCATAAAGTTAGACTAAACCCCAAGAAGTGCGTCTTTGGCGTCACATCTGGAAAACTCTTGGGTTTCATAGTCTCAAAACGAGGAATCGAGGTGGACCCAAAGAAAGTCAAGGCAATCCTTGAAATGGTTCCCCCAACTACAATCAAGCAGCTCAGGAGTCTGCAGGGAAAGGTCGCATCGATAAAACGCTTCATAGCGCAATTATCTGACAAGTGCCGACCCATGAACAAATTATTGCACAAGGGGGTTACATTTCATTGGGATGACGAGTGCCACTCACCTTTGACGAGATCAAACAATACCTGGTTTCGCCGCCGCATTGGCACCACCTGCACCAGGAGTGCCGTTCTACTTATACATCTCAAGCAATCGAGGTGGCACTAGGCGCCATGCTAGCCCAGAAGAATGAACTTCACAAAGAACAGGCTACATACTATCTTAGCCGCACCCTGGTTAGTTATGAACTTAACTATGCATACGTTGAGAAACTCTGCTTGGCAGTGGTGTTTGCTACCAAAAAGTTACGCCACTACATGCTGAGCAACACTACGTATGTTGTGTCTAAGGAGAATCCATTGCGATACATGATGAGTCGTACTTATCATAGTAGTCGCACGGCGAAGTGGATCATGTTGTTGACGGAATTTGACATAGAGTTTATTGGACAAAAATCTATCAAAGGACAGGTCATAGCCGATCAACTAGCAGAGGCTCCTCTTGAAGACGATCAGCCTCTGGTCATAGAACTACCTGATGATGGGGTCTTCCATGTCTCAGAATCGCCAGATGTTGATGAGCCTGAGTCACAGGCCGACATAACCCTATTCTTCGATGGTTCTAAGTGTGAGCAAGGTGGTGGTGCGGGAATTGTATTCTTCACACCGCAGGGTGCTCCAATGCCCCTGTCATTTAAATTAAACTTCCCGTGCACCAACAACAACGCAGAGTATGAAGCCTTGCTCCTAGGTCTTCAGACAGCAATCGCCATGAACATCAAAAGACTGAACATCTTTGGTGATTCACTGTTAATAGTCAATCAAGTCAAAGGGGTATATCAATGCAAATGCCCAGTTTTGAAGGCTTATAAAGCCCTTGTGGACAAATTCCTGGCAAAACTTGAGTGGTATGACATCGAGGCACTCCCTCGATCATCGAACCATTTTGCGGACACAATGGCCTCCTTGGGGTCACTAATTCCGTAGGACCTTTTCGGTGATATGACAACCATTCAAGTCAAAACCTTATCGCAATCCGCGATGGAGCGTGCAAGCTCAGACTTGCCGCCAGGAATCCACATGATCCAAATTGAACCATCCTCGGATAGGTTCTCTCGAATCCGAGATCGTCTGAAACACGCCAACTGGGGGTCCTTGTTCTCCCCTACTCCCATTAGTAGCAACACAACACTATTCTTGCAGGTTCTATCCCATTCAGCATTTGCTAGGGATGAACTTCAGGAGGGATTAGCTGTTCATACTGTCGAGGTTTCTGATCAACAGGACTGGTATTTACCCATCCGAGACTACCTCAAGTTAGGTAGTCTCCCACTTGATTTGACTCATGCCGCAAAACGAGCACTCAAGCATAAAGCGGCTAAGTATGTCTTGATAGGAGACATCTTGTATCGTCGCAGCCTATGAAGGAATCCTCCTTCGTTGCTTGGACCAGCAAGAGTCCACTTGGGCAGTCGCCCAAGCGCACGATGGTACATGTGGTGGCCACTTCAGTGGAATGGCCATCGCAAAGCGCATTCTTCGCATGGGCTATTATTGGCCCTCTTTAGAGCGAGATTGTTGCACCTATGTCAAGAAGTGCGTGAAGTGTCAACATCATGCCAATCTAATGCACGTACCTTCTCAGGCCTTGCAGACAGTCCAGTCTGCTTGGCCGTTCTCGCAATGGGGCTTTGATCTAATTGGAAAGATCTCCCCTGCGTCGTCAGGCCATCACACGTTTATCATAACGGCCACAGAGTACTTCACCAAGTGGGTGGAAGCAATTCCGCTTACCTCTACGACAGGACCCCGCATTGTGGAGTTCATTTTGCATAACATCATATGTCGTTTTGGTATTCCATCCAAAATAGTCTCGGATAATGGGACACCTTTCAAGAACAAAGACGTGCGTGCTTTGACCACAAAGTACAAGATTCAACACAGCTTTTCAACACCTTATTATCCGCAGGCGAATGGGCAAGCAGAGGCGTCAAACAAAACGCTAGTTGCCATCCTTAAAAAGACCGTCGCAGACAGTCATAAGGATTGGCACATTCAAATCCCACTTGCCCTATGGGCCTATCGCACTAGCATTCGGACGCCCACTGGGGCCACTCCGTTTTCACTCGTGTATGGCTCCGAGGCACTCATGCCTCTAGAGTTGGAGATTCCTTCCCTGCGCATATCAATGCATGAGTTCATCGATGATGATTCTCGCGCGGCAGGCCCGGTTAGACCAGCTTACGTTGCTTGACGAACGACGCGTTAATGCTCTCGAGCATTTACGCATTTATCAAGAGCGACTTAAGAAAGCTTACAACATGAAAGTTCACCTCAGGGACTTTCGCGTTGGTGATTTGGTTTTGAAGGAAAATCAACAAAATTCCAGTTTGCCATCCCACCTAAGGGACAAGTTTGCGGCCAATTGGTTAGGTCCGTATGTCATTGATAGCAAAATCGGACCCGGACATACCGGCTAGCTTCTCTTGATGGTATCAAGGAAACAGAACCCTTGAATATCAGTCATTTGCGACCATTTCATATCTAAAGAGAGCCATATCCCAAAGGCTCCAAGGATTCTTGCAATCGCTTGGTCAAATCCCACAAAGGCTCCAAGGATTCTTGCAATCGCTTGGTCAATCCCAAAATGCTCCAAGGATTCTTGCAATCGCTTGGTCAATCCCAAAACGCTCCAAGGATTTCCACAATCACTTGGTCAAAAATCATGAAAATTCAAAAACAACAAAAATCATCAAAAACAACAAAAATTTGCATCTCATTTCTAGGCATATTCAAATTCATCAATAGAGAGTTCTTCTCGCAATTCATCTTCATATTCACCAAAATCAATCCATCAAAAATACAAAAATACATAGCTGCATTCAAGCATCGCACCCATACATTGCACATTCATGGTCGTATAGGTCAAAAGGCACCATAGGTTGTCATGATTCTACTAGTCCATCTTGTTCCACACTGTTCCATCTTACAAAAACAGCAAAAACACCATTCATTTTACCACACTAGAGTCAGTGGTCTTTTAATGTATCAAGAGTTTTTCGTGATTCAGTCATCATTTTGCTCTTTAGCAATGAAATGTATCAAGTCAAACAGATTTTACGAAGGTAGAGTTACACTTGCAATACACCTTGTTACGTAACATCCCAACACAAATTACAACACATAAAAATTCCCGAGTTGTGTGAACGAAGGATGAAACCTGCACAGTAATCCAGGTTACCATAAGCGAAACGGTTATCTTGCTCATCCCCCCGTGCGAATGACCCCAAGAATGCTGAGAGTTGGCAAAAGGACAAGCGTCCTCCCTACCCAATTCCCTAAGAATCCCAAAGTTGCAAAACATCAAAAATTTGCAAATGTCAAAGCTCCAAAATTTGACATCCTACAGTGCACATATCAAAAGGCATAAAGCATAGTGATTCTCGTCACTCCATATCCATATCCCTTGCTCCAAAAAAAAAGAAAAAAAAAAAAACAAATTAAAATAAACAGTGATTATTATCACTATAAAGAGCAAGTATCCCAATACAATTGAAGAAAAGAAGGGAGTTGACCTTGAATCCCTGGAACTCTCAGCATTCTGACAGGTCATGAGGCAAGCCTCAGTATCGGTTTGGTTGATAGCCTATCGGTCACTGGCGGTAAACTTCTCGCATGACGATATATCTATCACATTAACTTGTGTACGGATCAATGTTTGCATGTGGATGAGCTAGCTTATGGTATCCTGGATGACACCGCAGATTAATCTAACTACATACAACAAAGGAGTTAGTGGAGCTAATTAGGTGATCCTCAAGACAGGTTCGGTTGAAAGCCCATCTGGCACTGGCGGTATCCTGACAAATACCACATAAATGAACTCAATCGCACACACAGGGATGTGAAATAGCTTGGTCAAAAACAAGTCCGATTCATACCTTGTTCAAAAGTCTTGTAAGATAAAATACAATCATGGCTAGTAAGTTAAAACCGTCTGAGTCTCGGAAAACCTTTGCTACATTTCTAAACCAACTGCGCTACTTTTCATCCTTACAATACCACCAGAAAATACAAAAAAGAAACACCACATTTGTACATAGCCAAATAATGGAGATCTAAAACAGTCTATGGTGCCATAGTCAAACATCACAAAGTTCATCCATCCATCTTATTTCCGCATATCACATGCCAATCAAAAACACTTGCATCCATCATGCATCCATCAAAATAAATCAACATACAACATCGGTAATTATCATACCATATGCATCCATCAATATAAAGTAGCATGCATCCACCAACATCAACCATTGTGCATAAAGTCATGACATATACGCAAAGAAAGAAAATCAAAACAACAAAAACATCACAAAAAGCAACACAAAAACATAAGCAATAAATTGCCGGACACAAGTGCTCTTGCACTTAACCTCTTGGCACAACAAATCGATGTCGGGGCCCAAATTATCACCCTCCTACTTCCCCAAGAAGGCTACCATAGCTGGACCGCTCCACGGGAAGATGGGTTCTTGCTGATTTCACCCCATTATGGCATCACCAAAAGGGTTAACACCCACCAAAAATAGGTCCAAATGTCGGGAAATTGCACGTGCTCAAATGGTAAAACATCTAAAGGCACCCTAACCTAAGTCATCTTGGGTCAAGCGACTCGTCGCTTTTCTCACGAAGGTCATTCCCTCATCGATTCGTCGCTTGAGGGGGTAGTCACACTTAGTCACCAATCAACAACCACACACCCAATCAAGGCAATGACATGCATTCAAAGAATCATTGACAAAGACAATCACGCTCCTGCTTGGGGCAGTAAACAAGCAATCATTAAGTTGATCAAATACTTGGCATTCCCGAAGCATGAACACAAGGTTTCCCCCGTGGATAAAAGGTTGCGCCCTTTGCCTAATCATGACCGATCAATGTCCAAGCTCAAGTCACACCTCACCAAAATAGGTTAACACTTGAAATCAAATTCCTTAGCTCGTCAGAAGCAAGGATTCAAGAATGCATGCCCTTTCCATACTTGGGGCATCAAAAGTTGGTTAGGTTACCAAGAAACCCTAATCATTAGTGCTTTGGTTCTCTATTTTTGCTCAGCGCTGTGCCATGCACAGCGCTTCCCAAAAAGGGGCATCTGTAGACACCAAAACAGCACCATTCTGATTAAGTGACTACAAACATTGATCGCATTGACATACATAGCTTTCAGGGCAGCCCTCAGAGGTCAAACAGTGGTCCTGGCCACTTGCACAGCAGTTTAGAAGGTCGAAAAAAGAGCCTTGCTAAAACCTTCATCAAAGTCTTCAAGCCTTGCCAAAACCTTCATCGAAAGCAAAGTCTTTAAAAGCAAACAGGCCTCAACAAAAAGGGAACCTAGCCTTAGACGTCGCGAAATCGCGACGTCGCGATTTCGCACGTCGCGAAATCGTGACACCTTTGGCCCCGAGGGGAGCCTCGACCAAAGGTGTCACGATATCGCGACACCTTTGGCCCCGAGGCTACCCTCGGCCAAAGGTGTCACGAAATCGTGACACCTTTGGCCCCAAGGGGAGCCTCGGCCAAAGGTGTCGCGATATCGCGACACCTTTGGCCCCGAGGCTTCCTCGGCCAAAGGTGTCGCGATATCGTGACACCTTTGGCCTCGAGGGAGCTCGGCCCAAAGGTGTCGCGATATCGCGACACCTTTGGCCTCGAGGCTCCCTCGGCCAAAGGTGTCGCGATATCGCGACGCGCGATATCGTGACACCTTTGGTCCCGAGGGGAGCCTCGGCCAAAGGTGTCGCGATATCGCGCGTCGCGATATCGCGACACCTTTGGCCCCAAGGGGAGGCTCTGCCGAAGTGTCGCGATATCGCGACGTCGCGATATCGCGACACTTCGGCACTTTACGTCTAAAAAGCATATTTGCGATAATCAAAGGCGGACTTTGACGTGGCCGCCGCATCCAAAGAATGATTGCCACGTGGCACCCTTACGTGCCCCTCTCCAAAGAGACCCCGTGGATCTGTAGAACGGCGGACTTTAATGAGACAAGCCGTTTCGAAACAAATCCGATCCAGAGCCACGCCTCATAACTGCGATCTGTCAGTGCGAGCCATGTCTCATAATGGCCCGATAAGGATCAAATCTAAGCGGCCCTTGCGGATTTAGGGTTTTAACATTAATGCTCTCAGAGGCGAAAACCTCTATAAAACTAGCTCGATACGAAGTAAGAAAGGAGAGAAGATTTTGGGTGAACACAACGAAGTGCTGTTCATTTGAAGACTCGATTATATCAGTTCCGACCTTCGAACCAGACATTCGACCACAGTGAATTACCAATTTGCCGACAACACATTATCCGAGATTTTGAGCCAATTCCTAGTGGGTTGGCGTCGAAGTCGGATTTTAACAGGGCGGCCCGCTTGGGCACCCTACGCATGTTCATAGTTTTACTTGAGTATATATATATATCGTTTTGAATATATCTTGTTAATGAACAAGTATTTTAACCGTTTATGTTTCACATTTTCGAACACTTGCTATTTTCAAAGGTGACTAAAATAGTTTATGTTCTATAACATACGCTGTTTTCAAATACAGGTGCTATTGACAGTTGATTGTTTATTTGAATACAGGAAAGACAGCAAGCTAGAACTCATTAAACACCAGCGGCGGCAATACAGTTTGGCCCGCCCATTTTCAAATGTGGGCATGCGGATAGAAGCAATATTGACTTCGATTGTAACCGAGGCAGACTAACACTCCTGGCCCCTAAAAAGGCAGGAGATGTATTGTAACCGAACGGAATTAATTTATATTCGGTTGATTTAAAGTTCTGTTTTATTACATCTTTAATACTGTTTTTCATTCCGAAATCTCATGCTTTCAAATACATGGTGATGAATAGCAAAATTGAAGATTGGTTAAAGGAATGACAGAGCACTTATAAAAGTGAGGCTTTACAAACAATATATGATATATCAAAAGATACAATACTTTGGACTATATGGCTAGAAAGGAATAGAAGAATGTTTAAAGGAAAGGGAAGCAGTTTAGAGGTAATGAACAAGAAGATATGTTTAGACATAGAGGAGTCTAAACCAATCCTATCAACTAATCTAGTCCCTATTTTGGAAGTAGAGAGCCTTGATAGATGGAGTTAATTCATTAAATGGAATTATTATGTTGAGTACAAGAGAAGTAGAAATAAGGCAAATAATATAAAGTGGAAACCACCAGATGTGGAGTGGGTTAAATTGAATTTTAATGGAGCATCTAAAGGAAATCTACGACCAGCAGTAGGAGGAATAATTAGAAATAATAGATGAGATATTTTGTCTCATTATGCTTTCAATAGTGGATTTAAGATAAATAATGAAGTTGAATCTTGGGTAGCTTTAGAAGGGTTAACAATATGTAAATAAATGAAATGGAATAGAGTAAGGATGGAGAGTGATTCTCTCATTGTAATTAATGCAATTTTGAGGAAAGCAAAGGCTCCATGGAACATACAAGAGATAACTATGGAAATCAAAGATCTTGCTAAAGAGTTTGAAGAAATCAGGTTTACACACATATTAAGGGAAGAAAACAAATATGTAGGTAAGCTAGCCAATAGAGGGGTTTTGATTGAGGATCATGAAGTTAAATTCTTCTTTCCATGGTTAGAAGAAGTAGAAAGTTTACTTGAAGTTGACAAAACAAATGTTGATTGTAGAATCAATTTATGATTAAGATTTAATTTAATGTTTTCCATTGGTATTATGTGCTTTATTTTGTAACAATAATGTGTTTTCTTTTAGACTATTTATTATAATTTTTGTGGTTGCACTTATGTTTTAGGAAGGAAACTAGCAATCCAAATTTGGTAAAGCGGACTATGATAGTGCAATGTTTTGGAAATATTACTCTACTAAGATGCAAGGCATAAATAGTAGAGGTGAAGTTTTGGCATTGTGAAGGCTACTATAGAAAAATGTCTAGAAAGTTGCTATAATCTAGATTAATTGTATTCATACAAATTTTTGAAAAGATCCAGAAAATGAAAATCAAGAATTCAAACATTTTATGTAAAATGATGTAGGTTTCTAGTTGTAGCATCTCAATTGAGATGAGAAGTATATCTATTTGTAAACTATAAAGCTTTAAAGAAGAGAGATGTAAATTTTCAAGGGCAGGGGACCTGAGTACAACCCCTTATTATCTAGCAAAAAAAAGTATAATGAGATAAAATCTCTCCTTCCTTATTTCTAATTATTCCTCCTCTTGTTGGTGCTAGATTTCCTGTAGATGCTCCATCAAAATTCAATTTGACCAACTTCACATCTAGTGTTTTCCACTTTATATTATTTGTCTTCTTTTTGTTTCTCTCATACCCAACATCATAATTCCATTTGATGACTTGACTCGGTCTATCAAGGCTCTCTTCTTCTAGATTAGAATTGGCTGAGTTGATAGGGTTGGATTAGACTCCTCTACAGCTAAAAATATCTTCATTTTAATTACCTTTAAAATGATTTCCTTTCCTTTAAATATTCTTCTATTCCTTTCTATCCATACAGTCTAATGTATTGTATCTTTTTATATATCCTATATTGACTGTAAAAACTCACTTTTAAAAGTGCTCTGCCATTGCTTTCATAATTTTTCAATTCTTCCATTCATCACCATGCATTTACCAAACATATTGAGAATATATTGCCATAGTTTCTAGACTATTGAGCAATGTTCCAAAAGATGATCTATACTCTCCTTATTTTTACAAAAAACACATTGTGAGGGGCCATGAAAACCCTTTTCAAAAGGTTATCCTAGGATAAAATTCTTCTATGACCTACTATCCAAACACATATTTTGACTTTAAAATGCTTGGGCTATCCCAAACATCTCTCCATATTCTTGCGATATTCCTATTTTATTGGAGTTTTACATTATATCCACTTTTTGTGTATTCTCCTGAGCTATTCAACTCCCAAATCAATTTATTCGTAGATTCCCTCAAAATTATCATTGTTGTTAGCTTTCTACTCAACTACCTCCTAACATCAATGTCTTGTATACGTGTAAAAAATATTTTTTCCATTTGTATATTCCTTCCTCATCCTTGTACAAAATGTTTGAAACCCTATCACCATATTTATCTTGAAGTAATCTCATCCAAGGTTTCAAAATTGGATCTAGATTGAGTGGTTTTTAATCACACCAAGTATCCATCCAATAGAAATTTTTTATCTAGTTCCCACCACCCATCTTCAATCACTAGATCAATAGATTTTTTAAACCATTCCAAAGTGCAAAACCATTTGGTAGAGAGAATGCAGTATTGAGGAATATTACATTATTTGTTACATGCTAATATACCCCCATGGTACCATCATGGTACATTTGTAAATATGTAATAGATTACGGTTGAGTCAATAGTTTAGAGTGTGATTTATATTTTTCCTTTTATGTAAGTGTCAATGTGCAGGAAACACACACATGTTATGTAAGAGTGAAATGTGCAAGAAACGCACAAGTGTTATGTAAGTTAGAGTGCAAGTGTAGATTGAGAGAATGTGCACAAGTGCCTTGTATGTAAGAGTGCAAATATGTAATGTAAGAATGTGCACAAGTATCCTAGATTAGGAGTGCATGTTGAGGTGAAAGAGTCATGTAGATGTGTGCGAGTGTTGTAGAGTCAAGTGTCCATTTAGTATGCAACTGGCAAGATGATAAGCCAAGAGTCATGAGACTTGGCATATACAAAACAATAGTCAAATACTTAAAGAGTTGTTGGTCGTGCAAAGGGAATGTGATGTTGCAAGTATGCCAAAGTAATTCTTGGTTCCAAAATCTTCCTAATATCAAAAATAAGGTCAACGTGTGCCCTTCATACTTCGACCAAGAGATTGAAAGACTTGGAGAAAAAGGATTTTTGAGTCAGCCTCCAAAGAAGGTCGATTTTTTGCCTAGCTAACCTATCTAAATGGGGGGTTGTAGACTAAAGAAAGAAATATGTAGGGTTAGAAAGATGAGCTAAAAGTGGTATAGATTTGGCAACATCAAGAGACATGGTGTAGAGAATCTCGCAATCCAAAATCAAAGTGAATACCTAATAGTCGATGCCCCTTATGCATTCAAAACATTTATCATTAAGCACTTCTTAACTATGCTAAATCATTCCACAACTATAACGAGAATCTAGGTAGAAATCCAAAAATATAATATTTGTTCATAGATTTACAAGAAACTTATTAACACAGTAAGACATACATAAATGTTTTGCATAAGAAGTTGACAGGAGTTTAGACAACAATCCAATTCTCATTCAAGAAGGTGTATAGCCTCAATAAATACAATCATGCCAATTTTAAGTACCAAAGAGTCGACCATTAAAATATCTTGCATTCTAGTATATATAGAGATTTTACAATGTATTTAGTTATTCTAGAATAATTGTTGTCAGAGCATATTGTAGGTTCCAATGCAGGCATGGAGGATGATCATCATAATTAGCTCAAATGTGCTTAACCACTTCAGGTATGCTCTGTTGATGTGGATGATGCAGATCTTATCTCATGGTTGGCTTGCATACCACATCGTTGGATTGTAACCATTAGGTTATAGTCCACTCTTTTTTGTTATGCATAACCAACTGAGCAAGGGCAGGTGTGTCGTTTAGAGGGCTTTTATCATTCAGATCTTCTAACAGTGATGATTCTTGGTATTTGATCGACACGCGTATTAAGAAGGTCATGGATAGTTTTGAATTGCTTTTGAATATGTTGGTATTAAGAAGACCTATTGCTTATCTTTGGATAATTATCATTATTTATTTCTCCTCATGCCAGATTACACTTCCTTTTGTCAGGTATCAGGGGTCATTGGTTCTTATAATGCTTTATTGTCGGGTCACTTCATTTGAAAAAGCATGCAACTTGCTAGACGTTGAAGCTCTTGAATTTGATGTCATTGCCTTCTCAAGTTTGGAAAATTTAGGAGTTTTACAAGATATAGTGTCGAATGTCGAGTGTTGGGCACAATGCCTTAAGATATTCGTCGGCTAACATTGTTTTGCACTTTTTTGGATATTATGCATCCTCTTGCTAACATCAACATTATGGTTTGTCTGATGAGTTTTACTTGTGTTTTCATTGCAAATGTCAGGTGATAGGTGTCAAGTGTCGAGTCTTGTCCCCTTGCTTTTGCTCCTCTTTGAAGAATGTCGAATGTCGAACTGTTATCTTATTGTTGATATTAGCATTTTATATACCCTACAAGCTTTTCACACTTAGCCAAATTCAGCTTTCCTTTTGCTAGGTGTCGGGTTTTTTTTTTGGTAATGTAGACACCAAAATCCAGCCACTTGTAAGTCATCTATACCTTCCTGCCAGCCACGTGTCAGTCATCCATCCTTCCCGCCATTATTTGGCCCAAATCCACACTTTCCCACCATTATTTGGCCCAATTTCACTTTTCCCACCATTTTTCATCCCCAAATTTATTTAAATTAATATTTATATATATTTTTTAATATTTTAATATATATATAAATAAAGTTTAAGTGATTTAATCTGAGCCGTCCATCCTTCATTTAATCTCATCCGTCCATCCATCTTAATCCGTTTCACAACCTAGATTTATTCTCTACCCTTGGATCCACTTTAATCTTAGCCACACGTTCAAAGTGTCGTTAAAACCCTAAAGTGTGCCCTAAGAGTAGATTATAAATTGAGTCACCTTGATGGCTCAAACCCTATCTATCTCTTTGGCTAAACCTACTTATCTTCCCTATCTAAGTCTGGAGTTGGCTATTGCTGTTAATCCTGAGTCTTCTAAGTCTTCTACGGCCCTAAGTCTGAACTAAACCCTTTCGCCGCATCCATCACCGTCGCCTGGTCTCGCCGCATTAACAAGAAAAGGTATAGATTCGTCTAAAGCAAGTAATATTTCTTTATGTATTAATCAGCTGTTGAATTCTGCATTCTGTTTATTTTTATTTCATAAATCTAGGTTTTTAGACTGTTTTTGAGGGCTCACACAATGGAGCCCTCTTATTAGTTTCTAACTCTTTGATAATTTTAATGTGTGCAGGATTCTAGTGGTAGATCTGATTTGTTGATAGCAGCTGCTTAAGCTGGAGTGGTCCGAGCCAAAGGATACAATGAAGCCCACTCATTCTATTGAGGTTAAGGATACATTCTTCGAAGACGCCACCACATTGTTCCAGCTAGGGTTTTGGAGAACCCTAGCACAAATTGTAACTTTGTATCACGAAAAGGGTTACAGGCCCTGTTGTACTTAAAAGGAGTTTCTAAACTCCATTGATTAATAAAAATCATTCATTTTGTACAACTTTTTTGCATTCCTTTATTGTTATTTCTTTATTTCTGTTTGGTGTTGTATCTTTAATCTACAAATGGGGCTCCACTGTGTGAGCCCTCAGAAACAGTCTAAAACCCTAGATTTATGAAATAAAAATAAACAGAATGCAGAATTCAACAACAGATTAATACATAAAGAAAGATTACTTGCTTTAGACGAATCTATACCTTTTCTTGTTAACGCGGCGAGACCAGGCGACGGCGATGGATGCGACGAAAGGGTTTAGTTCAGACTTAGGGCCGTAGAAGACTCAGAAGACTCAAGATTAACAGCAATAGCCAACTCCAAACTTAGATAGGGAAGATAAGTAGGTTTAACCGAAGAGATAGATAAGGTTTGAGCCATCAAGGTGACTCAATTTATAATCTACTCTTAGGGCACACTTTAGGGTTTTAACGACACTTTGAACGTGTGGCTAAGATTAAAGTGGATCCAAGGGTAGAGAATAAATCTAGGTTGTGAAACGGATTAAGATGGATGGACGGATGAGATTAAATGAAGGATGGACGGCTCAGATTAAATCACTTAAACTTTATTTATATATATATTAAAATATATATATAAATATTAATTTAAATAAATTTGGGGATGAAAAATGGCAAGAAAAGTGAAATTGGGCCAAATAATGGTGGGAAAGTGTGGATTTGGGCCAAATAATGGCGGGAAGGTGTGGATTTGGGCCAAATAATGGCGAGAAGGATGGATGACTGACACGTGGCTGGCAAGAAGGTATAGATGACTTACAAGTGGCTAGATTTTGGTGTCTACAGATACCCCTTTTGAGTTGCTTTGTGTGAAGACACAATGTAGCACAAAAACTTAAGACACCTGAAAAGCTGGATCAGACGCAACTCTCTCTCAAGACTAAAGCACAACTTTGAAGACCAAATAATAAAAGAATATTTAAAAAAATTTAGCTTACCCCCTCAATTGGCGAGCGAGAATGGTTCTCACAAGCCAATTGGAAGAAATTCGGAAGATAATGAACCGTTTTTGCCCCAACGGTGAAAAAAAAGGTTGGTGCATGCACCATCTGTTTATGTCCCAACGAGAAAAGGGGTTGGTGTACAAACCAGAAAAGAATATGATTGAAGACGATATGAGTGATGTGAAAGATGGACCGTTTTCTGCCCCAACGATTATAAAGGGATTTTTGCCAAACTGTAAATTCCATGATCATGTAAGATGAATTCCACTATAGGAAAATTAGAAATTGATAACGGATGCACCAACTCCTGTGTGTGAATCCATACTGTTGATGAAATTGCCTTGTTGGCGCCATTGATATGCAGAGATGAAAGATGCATGAAAGAGTCCAGAACTCAGAGATGCTCCTAGTGACTATATGGATAATTCCTCGGGTTGGAACCAATCAACCTAGGTAGCCACAATCTCTAGCAAGACTTAAAATAATGACGATATGAAAGATTGTCCATGTTTAAGGCCCCATGAACGAGGCCATCAATGACAACTGTTGAGCAAATTAATCTTGGTATGAGGTCACTTGAAAAGTAGAATACCCAAAATTGATTTCCAATTTTCAAAAAGTGAAATAATTGATGATGATAAATGGTAAGTGTCCTTATGGTGGTTTAATCCTCTTACCGAATTGCATGGATGCAAATCGCTGCAATCGCCAAGGTGATAGAATATACCACTAGATACGAGGTTTACTTTAATTTGATTTGGCAAAAATATGCATGATGAAAGAAGAATGAAATTGACGATAGATCGGAAGAATTGATGAATGTGGTTAATTTTGTGAAGGTTTTGAATATTTTTAACCCAATTTGTAAAACAATGATGAATGATGCGCTTTTTGAGCAAAATGACAAAATTTGTGTCCAAAAGCTGTTGTAACCTTCACAAAATGTTTTATTATGATAAGAAGAATGGATGAATGCAATTTGATGAAATTTGGAGGAGGTAAGCTTCAATTTTGTAAGTTTTGTTCCTTTATTCAATATTGACACCAAACGCCGGTATGTATTTGTGGTTGGCAGAGATGCCCGTCGATGTTTAGAAGCTCATGTAGATGCAGGACTGCGTCTGAATCCACCATGAAACGCCCTACTACGTTTCAGGGCACCAAAATCAGCTATTTAAATAGTTTCAGCGAGAATTTCGCTTATTTGTGCATTCGAGCTTGAGAGAAGTGCGTCTGAGGGAGTGGAGTGAAGTTGAGTGAAAGGTTGTGTGGGAAAGTGAAGCATGCGTGAGCTATGGCGGAGATGGGAGCGGATGCGCCAGTGCAGCCAGCTAAGGTATTTGTTCATTTAAGCAAGTACTTATTATGTTTTTTTTTTTTTTGTTTTTTTTTTTTTTTTCAAACAAATTTGTAACAAATTTTTGTTTTGTTGTTTTGCAGCTTAGGGTGTTAGAGGCACGACACCGATTCTCCCCTATCATTCCGAGGATGAGGAGGTCATTGTCCCAAGCAGACTGGGAGATATTGGATGTAGTGGGGCTAGCGGAGGCAGCCCGATTGGAGATAGTTCGGGCGGATGATGGGTACCTCTCGGCTTTGGCCGAGAGGTGGGATCTAGATCGGGGGACATTCCAGCTCCCGACTGGAGAGATGACGGTGACGCTTGAGGATGTATACCGCATCCTCAAGGTGCCCGTGGAGGGGGCGTGGGTGGAGGTTGGACGAGATAGGGCCACGAAGATGGCCAAGGTGTTTGGGGATGACTGGAGGGAGATCCGGACGGAGAGCGGGGGGATCCCATACTTGGCCATGTATACGGCCAAGGAGTTGGGAGCGGTGGAGGCTCTGATGATGTTCGTGTTGGCCAACATTGTGGCCCCAAACAGCACCGGGTGTAGGTTCCCATGGAACTTGATGGGTGTAGTGAGCGAGATGCTCACTAATAGGGTAGTGTATGCCTGGGCGCCCGCTTTATTGGTGTAGGTGTACCGGGAGTTGTATGAGGTTCGAAGATGGGGCCGAAAGGGCCTAGGTTGCAGTGTGGTGCTCCAGTGCTGGGGCTAGGAGCACTTCAGAGTGGCCCGATCGGAGGGGTTGCCATGGGCTCACTGGGATGTGAGCCAGGCTTATGGTAGGAGATGGCCAGTGGCAGAGGAGAGACAGCCGAGCCGCCCCGTGAGATCGGGGCAATGGTATAGGAGACTATGGGTAGACTTGACAGATGTCCAAGTCATTTGGAGGCCCTGGCGGGAGGCGAGGTGGATCGGGGATGGAGAGCACCTAAGACGGGTGCGACAGGCCAGATGGGTAGTGGGGCGGAGCCACGATGAGGTGAAGTACATATAGATGTCTCGAGTACTCCGCCAGGTCGGATTGAGGCAGGATGTCCCCGGTGAGCTAGTGCGCTATCAGAGGCACAGATCGGGATTTACCATGTGTCGAGTCGTGGAGGGAGGCGGTAGAGGACGTTGAGGACATGGAGATCCCCGACATGGACGACATTGGGGTGACAACTGAGTATGCAGCATGGATGGCTGTAGAGCCGAGGTGGGAGCCACCATTGGTGGTTGGTAGTGGAGAGCCTGAGGCGGGGAGAGGGTGAGGGAACCGCAGAGGTTCCCACGCGCAGGGAGGGTCCCCGCCTTCGATCTGATAGTCGAAGGTGAAATGGGAAGATGGCACGGCAAGCTCCAGGGAGCGGAGATTATGGGGAGGATGGTGGAGAGGGCCTAGGAGAGGCCATAGGAGAGGCTAGGGAGGTACCCCCTAGCGAGCACGAGAACGAGATGGCACAGCTGCAACAACAGATAGCGGAGCGCGATGCTATGCTAGCTGCCCAAGATGAGAGGATAGCTCAGCCTGGAGTAGCAAGGCTGTAGAGCGGGATGCCCCGTTAGTTGCTTAGGAGGAGAGGATGGCCCGGATGCGGAGCGGACTTGGATGGAGCGACCAGGGTGCCCCAGGATGACAGGGTGACAAGACTCCAGGCAGAGCTAGCGAAGTGGGAGCGACGGCACGGGATAGACATAGCTAGGCTTAGGTCTAGGACTCGTTACATTGAGGCTCTAGAGGACACATTATTTAGGCATCACATTGTGTTGCTTGATCCTCCATCCTCCTCTGTCTCTAGGCGTAGTGAGTCTAGGCACACCACTAGGTCTAGGGCTCCTACTAGGTCTTAGGGGTCCTCTTTTGATGGTTAGTTTAGTGCTTAGATGCACTCTTTATGAGCCTTGGTGCTCTATTGTATATTGTAGCCTTTTGGAATTCATTGTACAGTTTGACCTTTATACATATATATATACATGGCTTTTATTTATTTGGTGTTTTACTCTCTTTTGTGTGAATGCTTATGTTTTTGTGATGCATGTTTTTATATGTTTTAATGTTTTTGATGCATATGTGATGGAATGGAATGCAAACTTATAGATGATTAATGCGAGACTAAGTAAATGAAATATGCACTAAGAAGCACTCATACTTTTAGATAGTTAGATTTAGCCATCTGTTATCATAATTGTTTAATCAGGGGCACCAAACTTGGTGGCTTGTGAATGGATGACGTATGGAATGACATGAATATGGAAGAAGATATGGAGGGTGATATGTAAGACTATTTTACAAAGACTCAAACATGCTAGTGGTATCAAACAAACTTACTAACACTGCCTAATTCAACTAGGACCAAATGTGTGTGCATGCGAGTTCATTAACCAAATCAGAAGCATGGTAGTGACTCTAGGCAATCAAAAACCCGTGTGTGTGCAAGTGTGTTCATTAACCTCATCTTGCATAAATTAGGTAACCCTGTTATGGAGAAGACCCCGAAGCTAGTTTGTCCGTATGAGCATTCAGAGGTCTCTTTTTGAGGAGAGACATGTCGCCACGCAATGAGTATACTCCACTGCCAGTCAAGCGTCTATAGCCCCGATGAAGGTTAACTCCATAGTCCATGTTGTTTTTGACCTTTGTAAGCCTTTGGGATGACTACCTATCCGTCTGACTGGACAAGTAGTACGATCCTTACAACTTATTTGGGATGAGTGGTGTGTGAAAAATGTTCATTTCCTTAGAGCTTTGGGGAATCGGATTCTCAACCGAAGTATGATGAGAATTTTACCCTATCCTTACTACTCTGTTTATATTTATATTTTGTGATTGCTTGTGATAGTGGTAAGAACCATTGTTTTATGGACTATGTTTGCATGATAGGACAAATGAGGATTACCCTTTTCACTTCAAGGCACAACCCAAGGATGGTGTTATCTCTCTTTGACACAAGAAGTTTTTAAGATGTGAAAATGTGATAGGTTCAAGACCGCTTTTGAAATCATTTCCCAATACTCAAGATTTTATTTAGTGTAATTTGTGATGGCCCTAGAGAACTTTGACATGCATTTCAAAGTTTGCTTGAAACACTAGGAATGGTTGAGTGATCGAAAACATTTTGGCAATGTAAATATGTGCAAATGGAAAATGGGCATACGAATGACAATTCGGTTTGATGGATTTTATGAAGGTGCCCCTGATTAAGGCAACATGACTTTTGCTTGACCAAATTTTATATCCAAAAGATAGAATGGTCTCTAACATGATATGCAACAATGGCTGAAAATGAAATGTTATGGTTTTGAATGAGATGTATGCACATGAAATGCAATGTTTTTGAATGAGATGTATGCAACTAGCAATGAAATGCAAATTCTTTTTATTTTATTTGTTTTTTTCTTTTTTTTTTCTTTTTTTTTTTGTACAAGCCATGTATATACGTACATATAAAATTCAAACTATGTGTAGAATGCCCTCAAGTGTATAACATTAAGTGGTTCGGGTTCTTCCTCTCCCTCTAAAGCGGCAAGTCTATAAGTTCCATTACCCACTCTTTCGGTGACCATATATGGACCTAACCAATTAGCTACGAATTTATCTCGAAGATGCGGCAATGCATTGGTGTTTTGTTGATTCTTTTTAAGGACAAGATCCCCTACTTGAAATTCTCTTAGATGAACTTTGGCATTGTAAGCACATTTCAATCGGTCTTGATAAACTCGCAAATGCTCTAAAGCATTGATTCGTTTTTCATCTATGAGTGTGAGTTGATCAAGACGTGCTTGTCTAGCAATATCATCATCGATAAATTCCTGCAAAGAAATTCGCAAGGAAGGGATCTCGAGCTCAAGAGGCATGATTGCTTCAGCTCCATAGACCAAAGAAAATGGCGTTGCCCCAATGGGAGTTCCGATGCTTGTTCCGTAAGCCCATAATGCTAAGGGGATTTGTGTATGCCAATCTTTATGATTTTCTTTAACAAGTTTCTTAAGAATAGCAATTATGGTCTTATTGGAAGCTTCAACTTGTCCATTGGCTTGTGGGTAGTAAGGAGTTGAGAAACTATGTTGGATATTATACTTTTCGCAAAGAGCTCGAACATCCTTATTCTTAAAAGACTTGTCGTTATCAAAAATGATTTTAGAGGGAATACCAAAACGACAAATGATATGGTGAAGTATAAACTCCACAATTCTAGGACTCGTCAGATCGGCTAGAGGAATGAGCTTCAACCCACTTTGTGAAGTATTCGAGTGGTTGTAATGATGAAAGTATGTTGTCCCGAAGAGGCGGTGAAATCTTGCCAATTAAATCGAGACCCCATTGTGAGAAGGGCCAAAGGCTTTGGATGGGCTGGAAAACTTGTGATGGTATATGGGTTAAATTAGCGTGTTCTTGACACTTTTTACATTGTTTCACATATTTGCAACAATCTTGTTCCATAGTGGGCCAATAATACCCCATACGTAAAATACGCTTCGCAATGGCCATTCCACTAAAATGACCACCACAAGTACCATCATGGGCTTCAGCAATAGCTCTATGTGTTTCACCTTCTTCTAGACAGCGAAGGAGTACTCCATCATACCCACGTTTATACAACACATTGCCCAAAAGAACAAAACGAGCTACCTTTTGCTTAAAACAGCGGTGGGCAGTTCGAGACAAATCAGATGGGAGTGTTCCAAACTTGAGGAAGGCTACTATCTCACTAGACCAAGGCTCATATGGATCCGAATGGATAAAGCAAACATCTTTTTCATCCTTAGACTCAGCACGGACAATTGCAGACTTAGAGATTATGGAAATGATTAGGGGTTGTACCTCTCCAAGGGAGTCCTTTGGAATCAATGATCCAAGAGAGGCAATGGCATCCGCGAATCTATTAGTCTAATGAGGCAAACTAGTGACCTCATACCAATCAAACTTAGAGAGCAACTTCATTGCTACATCATGATAAAGCTTAATGGTAGGTTCTTTGGCTTGGTATTCTCCTGTAATTTGTTTAACCACGAGTTGAGAATCCCCAAATATCCGAATACGCTTAATGCTCATAGCTATGGCTGATTGAAGACCTAAAATTAAGGCTTCATACTCTGCTGTATTATTGGTGCATTGGAAGTCTAGTTTGAATGATAAAGGGATGGGAATCCCTTGAGGTGTATGAAACACAACTCCAATGCCTTGACCTTTCGTGCACTTAGAGCCATCAAAAAATAGCTTGATGTCAACATCTTCCTCCGGAATGATGTCCTCTTCTTGTTTAGTGATAGCAAATACCGAATCATCTGGGAGCTCAATAATCAAAGGATGATCACTAGGTAGTGGAGCTTCCACAAGTTGATCGGCTATAACTTGACCTTTAACAAATTTTTGGCTAATGAATTCAAGATCGAATTCGATAAGCAACATTATCCATTTAGCGGTACGAGTGTTATTATAAGTGCGAGACATCATATAACGCAGAGGGTTTTCTCTAGCTATGACATATGTTGTATGGCTAAGCATATAATGACGAAGTTTCTTAGTGGCAAAAACCATTGCTAAGCACAACTTTTCCACATAAGCATATCGGGTTTCATAGCTTACCAATGTTCGACTAATATAATAGATAGCTTGCTCACGATTTTGTTCATTCTTTTGTGCAAGCATTGTCCCTAAGGCAAAGTCCGTTGCTGAGATATAAAGATTGAAAGGGACCCCTGGACGAGGCGGAGCTAAGACTGGCGGAGACGCTAAGTACTTCTTGATGTCATCAAAGGCTTTCTGACACTCATCTGTCCATGAAAATTGTACCCCCTTTTGTAGTAGGTGGCAAAATGGCCTACATTTATCATAAAGTTGTGCAATAAAGCGACGGATTGAATTAATCTTTCCTTGCAAACTACGCAACTCCTTCAAATTAGTTGGGGGACACATTTCCATAATGGCTTTGACCTTGTTTGGGTCCACCTCAATACCTCTTTTAGAGATAATAAAACCTAGGAGTTTGCCTGAGGTAACACCAAAGACACATTTCTTAGGGTTCAACCTTACTTTATGCTCTAGAAGTCTATCAAAAACTTTTTCCAATACATCAAAATGCTCTTGTCAAGTTTTATATTTTGCCAATAAATCATCCACATAATATTCGATAATCTTATGCATATAATCATGGAAAATATAAGTCATGGCTCGTTGATAGGTTGCACCTGCATTCTTAAGGCCAAAGGGCATCACCCCGTAACAAAAAGTTCCCCAAGGTGTGGTAAATGCTTGTTTTGTGTTGATCTTCGTGGTTTATTCGAATGCTGGTTGTATCTCGAAAATCCATCCATGAACGAAAGCATTTCATGACCCAGCACAGGTGTCGACAAGAGTATCAATGTTTGGAAGAGGAAAGTCATCCTTAGGACACGCTTTATTTAGATCTCAAAAATCGGTGCAAACATGTATTCCCCCGTTAGGCTTGCGAACGGGTACCATGTTAGAAAGCCACTCAGGATAATCAATTGGGACGACAAATTTAACATCTAGAAGTTTTTGAATCTCCGATTTAACTATGAGGGCCATAGTAGGATGCATTTTCCTAAGTTTTTGTTTGACAGGTTTAGCATCTTTTTGTAAGGTGAGGTTATGGACAACCAAATTAGGGTCTAGGCCCAAGCAAGTATCATAGAAGACATTAAAGTCCAAGAGGGTGTTTTAAAACCCCATAGAAAAGAATGGCAACAAAAGGGCCAACAACGAAATAATAATTATGGCCAAAACAAACAAGCACAGGCTAGTTTAGCCTCAAATGTTAACCAAGTTAATCAAGTGGTGGTGAGCCAGCCCGTAATGGCTCAACAACAACAAGTAATGCAAAGTCAACCGCAACCAATTGCTTATCATGCGGTACCCGCCCCTCCTCAACCAGCTCACAATATTGGGCCAACCATGGAAACTCGACCTTGGCAAAAAAATCGTCCCAAGCGATAGTTCACACCTTTAGATGAACCATATGCGGTCATATTCAACAAGTTATATAGCACAAATCAGTTAACTTTACTTGAGTTTAAACCTTTAGAACCATCTAGAAGGGGGAAGTATTACAAGGAGTACCTATTTTGTCCTTATCATAGGCAAAATGGACACGATATCAATAATTGTACAGCTTTCAAACATGTGATCCAAGATCTTATTGAGATTGGAGCCATTAAATTGGATAGCCCCTTAGCCAAACAAAATCAAAATCTTGGTGTATTTCAAACACCCCTTCCACATCGGGAGGAAGCTCCAACAACTTCAGGGGGAGTAACTCAGGTAACTCCTCCTAATCAAGTCAACCATGTACAACAATACCAAGGTTTTGTGGGTACTATTAACGTAGTAACCCGGGGTCAAAGGGCGAACCAACCAAATCAGGCTGAACCATAGCCACCTGTACAAACCCCCAGTCCACCTCAGGTAACAGTGACCCAACGATGTGCTAGTACTTCTCAACAACCGCTAAATCATTCTACTCAACGCCAACGACCCATCATGTCATTGAGTAGCCGATTAACTACCAGTTTAAAAATGGCTTCTGCCAAGTTATCGATCTATGACCTCATTCAACAATCTCCCCCACATAGAGAGGCATTAATGGAAATATTAAAGTCAATCGAGCTTCAAACTCAAGATACTAATTCCTTCAACAACTTTGTGGGGAGTATTCAAACATGCATGGAGCCCTCCATCACTTTCTATGATTTTGAAATAAAACCTTTGTCAACAGAAAGTATAGATCCTCCACTGCATATCATGGCCAAGATCGATCACAAGCCATTCAAGAGAGTCTTAATTGACACCGGTTCCTCAATCAATATCATTACAACATCGGCGTTGAGTCATCTAGAGTTGTCGCCATCCCTTATCACCAAGTCGACTTTTACTCTTAAAGCATTCAATGATGCTTTATCTTCCACGGTTGGCACGATTATCTTGCCCATTGAGGTAGGGGCCCGAACTTTGCATACCTTGTTTCACATCTTGGAAGGGTCCATGGCATACAATGTATTGCTTGGATGGCCTTGGCTTAGGGAGATGAGATGTGTCCCTTCTATACTGCATCAATGTCTGAAGTATGTATATGAGGGACAGGTTCATTGTGTACCTGTTGACACTAAACCCTTCAAACATTGCAACTATGTCTCAAATCCTTATGAGATTGTGTTGCCATCCACTCATCTTTTCTTGACCCCATCTACTTCTTCTATACCATCTTCTTCTAAAGCTCCCATTCCTGAGGAGCTACCCATCATATCGCAACCATCTTCCTCTTCCGCTATTCCATCTCATTCACCACTTTCTTCATCTCCTAATCTTCCTTCTTCTTCATCAGTGACCACATGCACATGTGGCCATGACCAATCATCTCTTTCCACGTCATTACCCCCTTCTTCTACACCTTCTTCAACATCACCTATTATTCCTCCATCTTCCCAACCATCACCAACTGATGTTTCACAAGTCAGTGAAGCATCAACCCAACCAAATCCTTCCAATTCTTCTATCCCACATTTTTCCATTCCATCATCTAGTCCATCTCCCTCCCAAGTCAAGGTCCATCTAACTGATGCAGGTATTGGTGAGTATGCCATCCAAGATGTCCACATCACACCGTTCAATGTGCAAACAGTTAAAGATTTTGGTCGTCCACATGACCAACATTTATCCATTGGATCGGTTTATAACATGGGTTCTATGCCAAATTCCATTAATTTTGTATATGGGGGAATAGAGTCATCTTCTAGTCCTACCACCATACTAGAACCCAAGCATCCAGTCCCTACCAATATCGAAAGGATGGAGGGTTTTCCCTCTCGCTATTTCCACCGACATAATTGGCGAGCAATTTGGCCTAGGTCGATACGAGCAAGGGGTAACTGAACGCATCGATATGCCATACAAGAGACCCACTGAGCGTTTTGGTCTGGGCTACCAACCACTTCCATCCCTTTCTTCTTTTGAACAAGCTTTTCAAAGCATTAATCTTAATTCAGAAGAAGAAATCCTCCACCCCGACGAATCCGAAGATGAAGCCTATGAAGAATTTGACGTCATGTCAAATGGTGATGAATCTGAAGAAGAGTCGGTGCCCATTGTTCCCCTCACTGAACAAGACGAGTTTTATCTCCAATTGTTCCCTCTCCAAGAGGCCATCTTTCGCTTGCTTCTTCCACAAGAACGAGGTGAACCACCCCCTCCGCCACATCCATAAGCCATAATCCAAACCTGTATTATATGTATATACTAAAATAGTGGTTTTCACCACTACCAAAAAAAAAAAAAAATCAGAAAATTCCCAAAAAAAAAAAAAACTGAAAAACTATGTTGTTTTGCATTTCAGGTCTTCCGAGGTCTTCACCGGTTTTCCCTTCCATTCCGCCCATCCTTTCTTCCATAAGTCGACAATGAATTTTGAAGACTTATTCACCCCGCTCCATAATCCATATGATCCGGATAAGCCAATCCCGATCAACCCAAACCTGATTGACATGGATCGGATTTCATCTCCTCCATCTATTTCAGAGTTCATCCTTTTCGAGGAATTGTTAAGGGCTTCCGCCAACTACATTCCTCCTTCACCTCCACATTCACCTTCATCTTCTAAGCCAGAGGTCTTCCAGCGAGACATAGACGAGAGCAAGGCACAGGAGCTCGATGACATTTTAGATGACATAAATCTGATCCCTACTCCCCATCACCTTGAGGAAGGTTCCCACATGTCTATTGAAGAAACTATCGATGTAGACCTTAGTCCAGACCAAGATGGCACCCAAATTGTGAAACTGGCTAAAATTCTATCATCAGAGGAACAAGAGCAAATGATTGCTCTACTTAAGCGGAAGAAGGAGATATTTGCATGGTCTTACAAAGACATGCCAGGCCTAGACCCTAATTTGGTTGTCCATAACCTCACCTTACAAAAAGATGCTAAACCCGTCAAACAGAAACTTAGGAAAATGCATCCTACCGTGGCCCTCATAGTTAAATCGGAGATTCAGAAACTTCCGGATGTTAAATTTGTCGTCCCGATTGATTATCCCGAGTGGCTTTCTAACATGGTACCCGTTCGCAAGCCTAACGGGGGAATACGTGTTTGCACCGATTTTTGAGATCTAAATAAAGCGTGTCCTAAGGATGACTTTCCTCTTCCAAACATTGATACTCTTGTCGATAACTGTGCTGGTCATGAAATGCTTTCGTTCATGGATGGATTTTTAGGATACAACCGGATTCGAATAAACCCTGAAGATCAACACAAAACAGACATTTACCACACCTTGGGGAACTTTTTGTTACAGGGTGATGCCCTTTGGCCTTAAGAACGCAGGTGCAACCTATCAACGAGCCATGACTTATATTTTCCATGATTATATGCATAAGATTATCGAAGATTATGTGGATGATTTATTGGCAAAATCTAAAACTCGACAAGAGCATTTTGATGTATTGGAAAAAGTTTTTGATAGACTTCTAGAGCATAAAGTAAGGTTGAACCCTAAGAAATGTGTCTTTGGTGTTACCTCAGGCAAACTCCTAGGTTTTATTATCTCTAAACGAGGTATTGAGGTGGACCCAAACAAGGTCAAAGCCATTATGGAAATGTGTCCCCCAACTAATTTGAAGGAGTTGCGTAGTTTGCAAGGAAAGATTAATTCAATCCGTCGCTTTATTGCACAACTTTTTGATAAATGTAGGCCATTTTGCCACCTACTACAAAAGGGGGTACAATTTTCATGGACAGATGAGTGTCAGAAAGCCTTTGATGACATCAAGCAGTACTTAGCGTCTCCGCCAGTCTTAGCTCCGCCTCGTCCAGGGGTCCCTTTCAATCTTTATATCTCAGCAACGGACTTTGCCTTAGGGACAATGCTTGCACAAAAGAATGAACAAAATCGTGAGCAAGTCGTCTATTATATTAGTCGAACATTGGTAAGCTATGAAACCCGATATGCTTATGTGGAAAAGTTGTGCTTAGCAGTGGTTTTTGCCACTAAGAAACTTCGTCATTATATGCTTAGCCATACAACATATGTCATAGCTAGAGAAAACCCTCTACGTTATATGATGTCTCGCACTTATAATAACACTCGTACCGCTAAATGGATAATGTTGCTTACCGAATTCGATCTTGAATTCATTAGCCAAAAATCTGTTAAAGGTCAAGTTATAGCCGATCAACTTGCGAAAGCTCCACTACCTAGTGATCATCCTTTGATTATTGAGCTCCCAGATGATTCGGTATTTGCTATCACTGAACAAGAAGAGGACATCATTCCGGAGGAAGATGTTGACATCACGCTATTTTTTGATGGCTCTAAGTGCACGAAAGGTCAAGGCGCTGGAGTTGTGTTTCATACACCTCAAGGGATTCCCATCCCTTTATCATTCAAACTAGACTTCCAATGCACCAATAATACAACAGAGTATGAAGCCTTAATTTTAGGTCTTCAATCAGCCATAGCTATGAGCATTAAGCGTATTCGGATATTTGGGGATTCTCAACTCGTGGTTAAACAAATTACAGGAGAATACCAAGCCAAAGAACCTACCATTAAGCTTTATCATGATGTAGCAATGAAGTTGCTCTCTAAGTTTGATTGGTATGAGATCACTAGTTTGCCTCGTTCGACTAATAGATTTGCGGATGCCATGGCCTCTCTTGGATCATTGATTCCAAAGGACTCCCTTGGAGAGGTACAGCCCCTAATCATTTCCACAATCTCTAAGTCTGCAATTGTCCGTGCTGAGTCTAAGGATGAAAAAGATGTTTGCTTTATCCATTCGGATCCATATGAGCCTTGGTCTAGTGAGATAGTAGCCTTCCTCAAGTTTGGAACACTCCCATCTGATTTGTCTCGAACTGCCCGCCGTTGTTTTAAGCAAAAGGCAGCTCGTTTTGTTCTTTTGGGGGATGTGTTGTATAAACGTGGATATGATGGAGTACTCCTCCACTGTCTAGAAGCAGGTGAAACACATAGAGCTATTTCTGAAGCCCATGATGGTACTTGTGGTGGTCATTTTAGTGGAATGGCCATTGCGAAGCGTATTTTACGTATGGGGTATTATTGGCCCACTATGGAACAAGATTGTTGCAAATATGTTAAACAATGTAAAAAGTGTCAAGAACACGCTAATTTAACCCATATACCATCACAAGTTTTACAACCCATCCAAAGCCTTTGGCCCTTCTCACAATGGGGTCTCGATTTAATTGGCAAGATTTCACCTACCTCTTCAGGACAGCATACTTTCATCATTACAGCCACTGAATACTTCACAAAGTGGGTTGAAGCTATTCCTCTAACCAGTACGACAGGTCCTAGAATTGTGGAGTTTATACTTCACCATATCATTTGTCGTTTTGGTATTCCCTCTAAAATTATTTTTGATAACGGCAAGTCTTTTAAGAATAAGGATGTTCGAGCTCTTTGCGAAAAGTATAATATCCAACATAGTTTCTCAACTCCTTACTACCCACAAGCCAATGGACAAGCTGAAGCTTCCAATAAGACCATAATTGCTATTCTTAAGAAACTTGTTAAAGAAAATCATAAAGATTGGCATACACAAATCCCCTTAGCATTATGGGCTTACTGAACAAGCATCGGAACTCCCATTGGGGCAACGCCATTTTCTTTGGTCTATGGCGCCGAAGCAATCATGCCTTTTGAGCTCGAGATCCCTTCCTTGCGAATTTCTTTGCAGGAATTTATCGATGATGATACTGCTAGACAAGCACGTCTTGATCAACTCACACTCATAGATGAAAAATGAATCAATGCTTTAGAGCATTTGCGAGTTTATCAAGACCGATTGAAACGTGCTTACAATGCCAAAGTTCATCTAAGAGAATTTCAAGTAGGGGATCTTGTCCTTAAAGAGAATCAACAAAACACCAATGCATTGCCGCATCTTCGAGATAAATTCGCGGCTAATTGGTTAGGTCCATATATGGTCACTTGAAAGAGTGGGTAATGGAACTTATAGACTTGCCAGTTTAGAGGGAGAGGAAGAACCCGAACCACTTAATGTTATACACTTGAGGGCATTCTACGCATAGTTTGAATTTTATATGTACATATATACATGGCTTGTACAACAAAAAAAACAAAAAAAGAAAAAAAAAAAAAAAACAAATAAAATAAAAAGAATTTGCATTTCATTGTTAGTTGCATACATCTCATTCAAAAACATTGCATTTCATGTGCATACATCTCATTGAAAACCATAACATTTCATTTTCAGCCATAGTTGCATATCATGTTAGAGACCATTCTATCTTTTGGATATAAAATTTGGTCAAGCAAAAGTCATGTTGCCTTAATCAAGGGCACCTTCATAAAATCCATCAAACCGAATTGTCATTCGTACACCCATTTTCCATTTGCACATATTTACATTGCCAAAATGTTTTCAGTCACTCAGCCATTCCTAGTGTTTTAAGCAAACTTCGAAATGCATGTCAAAGTTCTCTAGGGCCATATCACAAATTACACTAAATAAAATCTTGAGTATTGGGAAATGATTTCAAAAGCGGTCTTGAACCTATCACATTTTCACATCTTAAAAACATCTTGTGTCAAAGAGAGATAACACCATCCTTGGGTTGTGCCTTGAAGTGAAAAGGGTAATCCTCGTTTGTCCTATCATGCAAACATAGTCCATAAAACAGTGGTTCTTACCACTATCACAAGCAATCACAAAATATAAATATAAACAGAGTAGTAAGGATAGGGTAAAATTCTCATCATACTTCGGTTGAGAATCCGATTCCCCAAAGCTCTAAGGAAATGAACATTTTTCACACACCACTGATCCCAAATAAGTTGTAAGGATCGTACTACTTGTCCAGTCAGATGGATAGGTAGTCATCCCAAAGGCTTACAAAGGTCTAAAACAACATGGACTATGGAGTTAACCTTCACCGGGGCTATAGACGCTTGACTGGCAGTGGAGTATACTCATTGCGTGGCGACATGTCTCTCCTCAAAAAGAGACCTCTGAATGCTCATACGGACAAACTAGCTTCGGGGTCTTCTCCATAATAGGGTTACCTAATTTATGCAAGATGAGGTTAATGAACACACTTGCACACACACAGGTTTTTGATTGCCTAGAGTCACTACCATGCTTCTGATTTGGTTAATGAACTCGCATGCACACACATTTGGTCCTAGTTGAATTAGGCAGTGTTAGTAAGTTTGTTTGATACCACTAGCATGTTTGAGTCTTTGTAAAACAGTCTTCCTCCATATCAACCTCCATATCACCCTCCATATCTTCTTCCATATTCATGTCATTCCATACGTCATCCATTCACAAGCCACCAAGTTCGGTGCCCCTGATTAAACAATTATGATAACAATTGGCTAAATCTAACTATCTAAAAGTATGAGTGCTTCTTAGTGCATATTTCATTTACTTAGTCTGTTCGTTGTTTAGATTTGTATGTTATATAATTAGTCTCGCATTAATCATCTATAAGTTTGCATTCCATTCCATCACATATGCATCAAAAACATTAAAACATATAAAAACATGCATCACAAAAACATAGGCATTCACACAAAAGAGAGTAAAACACCAAATAAATAAAAGCCATGTATATATATATATGTATAAAGGTCAAATCGTACAATGAATGCCAAAAGGCTACAATATACAATAGAGCACCAAGGCTCATAAAGAGTGCATCTAAGCACTAAGCTAACCATCAAAAGAGGACCCCAGAGACCTAGTAGGAGCCCTAGACCTAGTGGTGTGCCTAGACTCACTACGCCTAGAGACAGAGGAGGATGGAGGATCGGGCAACACAATGTGATGCCTAAACAATGTGTCCTCCTGAGCCTCAATGTAACGAGTCCTAGACCTAAGCCTAGCTATGTCTATCCCGTGTCGTCGCTCCCGCTCCGCTAGCTCGCTCGGAGTCTCGTCACCCTGTCATCCACGGGCACCCTGGTCGCTCCATCCAAGTCCGCCTCACTGGGCCATCCTCTCCTCCCGGCAACTAACGGCATCCCTCGTGGGTACGAGCTTTCTCTGGTGGAGTTGGTGTCTTTGAATACAAGGAACAAAACTTACAAAATTGAAGCTTACCTCCTCCAAATTTCATCAAATTGCATTCATCCATTCTTCTTATCATAATAAAACATTTTGTGAAGGTTACAACAGTTTTGGACACAAATTTTGTCATTTCTCTCAAAAAGCGCATCATTCATCATTGTTTTACAAATTGGGTTAAAAATATTCAAAACCTTCACAAAATTAACCACATTCATCAATTCTTCTGATCTATCGTCAATTTCATTCTTCTTTCATCATGCATATTTTTGCCAAATCAAATTAAAGTAAACCTCGTATCTAGTGGTATATTCTATCACCTTGGCGATTGCAGCGATTTGCATCCATGCAATTCGGTAAGAGGATTAAACCACCATAAGGACACTTACCATTTATCATCATCAATTATTTCACTTGTTTGAAAATTGGAAATCAATTTTGGATATTCTACTTTTCAAGTGACCTCATACCAAGATTAATTTGCTCAACAGTTGTCATTGATGGCCTAGTTCATGGGGCCTTAAACATGGACAATCTTTCATATCGTCATTATTTTAAGTCTTGCTAGAGATTGTGGCTACCTAGGTTGATTGGTTCCGACCCAAGGAATTATCCATACAGTCACTAGGAGCATCTCTGAGTTCTGGACTCTTTCATGCATCTTTCATCTCTGCATATCAATGGCGCCAACAAGGCAATTTCATCAATAGTATGGATTCACACACAGGAGTTGGGGCATCCGTTATCAATTTCTAATTTTCCTATAGTGGAATTCATCTTACATGATCATGGAATTTACAGTTTGGCAAAAATCCCTTTATAACCGTTGGGGCAAAAACGGTCCATCTTTCACATCACTCATATCGTCTTCAATCATATTCTTTTTTGGTTTGTACACCAACCCCTTTTCTGTTGGGACATAAACAGATGGTGCATGCACCAACCCTTTTTTTTTCACCGTTGGGGCAAAAACGGTTCATTATCTTCCGATTTCTTCCAATTGGCTTGTGAGAACCATTCTCGCTCGCCAATTGAGGGGGTAAGCTGAAAAATTTTAAATATTCTTTTATTCTTTGGTCTTCAAAGTTGTGCTTTAGTCTTGAGAGAGAGTTGCGTCTGATCCAGCTTTTCAGGTGTCTTAAGTTTTTGTGCTACATTGTGTCTTCACACAAAGCAGCTCAAAAAGGGGCATCTGTAGACACCAAAATCTAGCCACTTGTAAGTCATCTATACCTTCCTGCCAGCCACGTGTCAGTCATCCATCCTTCCCGCCATTATTTGGCCCAAATCCACACTTTCCCACCATTATTTGGCCCAATTTCACTTTTCCCGCCATTTTTCATCCCCAAATTTATTTAAATTAATATTTATATATATATTTTAATATTTTAATATATTTTAATATATATATATAAATAAAGTTTAAGTGATTTAATCTGAGCCGTCCATCCTTCATTTAATCTCATCCGTCCATCCATCTTAATCCGTTTCACAACCTAGATTTATTCTCTACCCTTGGATCCACTTTAATCTTAGCCACACGTTCAAAGTGTCGTTAAAACCCTAAAGTGTGCCCTAAGAGTAGATTATAAATTGAGTCACCTTGATGGCTCAAACCCTATCTATCTCTTCGGCTAAACCTACTTATCTTCCCTATCTAAGTCTGGAGTTGGCTATTGCTATTAATCCCGAGTCTTCCGAGTCTTCTACGGCCCTAAGTCTGAACTAAACCCTTTCGCCGCATCCATCGCCGCCGCCTGGTCTCGCCGCGTTAACAAGAAAAGGTATAGATTCGTCTAAAGCAAGTAATCTTTCTTTATGTATTAATCTGTTGTTGAATTCTGCATTCCGTTTATTTTTATTTCATAAATCTAGGGTTTTAGACTGTTTCTGAGGGCTCACACAGTGGAGCCCTCTTATTAGTTTCTAACTCTTTGATAATTTTAATGTGTGAGGGATTCTAGTGGTAGATCTGATTTGTTGATAGCAGCTGCTTAAGCTGGAGTGGTCCGAGCCAAAGGATACAACGAAGCCCACTCATTCCGTTGAGGTTAAGGATACATTCTTCGGAGACGCCACCACATTGTGCCGCCTAGGGTTTTGGAGAACCCTAGCACAAATTGTAACTTTGTATCACAAAAAGGGTTACAGGCCCTGTTGTACTTAAAAGGAGTTTCTAAACTCCATTGATTAATAAAAATCATTCATTTTGTACAACTTTTCTGCATTCCTTTATTGTGATTTATTTATTTTTGTTTGGCGTTGTATCTTTAATCTACAGGTAATTTAATATATTAACAGTGGGTTTTATAGAGGATCCCAAAACCTTATGTACAAAATTAGCCATATTTCTAATGATGCATCATACCTCTTGGCTGTAACAATAAGCCTAATTGCAAGTAAAGCCATCCTAATGCTAAAGACTTGGAAACTGTAAAAAGGGCTTTTAGGCCTGGAAACCCAAAAAAAAAGAAACAGGACAAAACCGAAGGAACACCAAGTAGAGCCCGAAGAAATGAAACGAGGAAAGCAAAACAGACAAGACACCATGGACAGCTAATAGACAAAATTTCCACGCCACAACAAAACTCGTCGGAGGGGCTTTCCAAAAAATGTGCAAGCATCATGAATGGATGTCTACTCTGGCTAACCTTTCCACCTTGAATGGGAAGTGAGACCGCCACACGACCGAACACATGGTCGTGAGCCCTTTGTTGGCCATGTGGTCAGCCACGTGATTACCTTCTCTCAAAGTATGATTTGCTTTCCACCTACCACGATAGGAGAGAAGCGTTCTTGCCTCGAGGATGATGTTGTAGACTTTCCAAGATGGATTTTTGGTGCCAAGAAGGTAATTCACGATGTTGAGTGAGTCACCCTCAATAATAAAAGGTTGAGGATCCTCAGAGAGTATCCGAATACCTTTCAAAGTGCCTCGAGCTTCGGCATAGTGATTTGTCTGGGAGCCCAAATCTTCACAATAGGCCATCACAAGATTCCCATCATGATCTCTGACAACACCCCCAGCACCAGTGGGCCCAGGATGACCCTTAGCCACTCCATCAAAGTTTAATTTAATCCACCCCATGGGGGGTTTGGTCCAAACAATATTCCTTCGATAAGTTCCTTTAACAACCTCCAGAAATGGCCAGAGATTCATCATTTTGAGAATTGTTTCTTTGCTTGAAAGGTAGGGACGGGGACTGGGAACAGCAATAGAATTTTTGATGGCATAGGACAACGCCCTTTGAGCAACAGAAGGGGGCCCTCTAGGATCTCTGTAAAAGATTTTGGCATTCCTCTCTAACCAAATTTGCCAAATTGAATGATGGAAGGAGGCCTCGAGGAGGAAGCGAAGTTTGGGATTCTTGAAAGGATTAGGCCATTGGTGGAAAGCATCTCTGAGGGAACGGGGAGAGCACCATAGGATTTGGAAGGAGGATAGGACAATACTAAGAATAGAGTGGGAAAACGGGCAATGCAAGAATAAATGATCCCTCGTCTCGCAATCTGCAAGACACAAGTAACACCTATTGGGGAAGGCAAAACCTCTCTTGTGAAGGTTGCCAATTGTTAAGGCTTTGTTGTGGAAAGCAATCCATGCAAAGAAGTTGATTTTAGGGATGACTCATTTCCTCCACACAGTATTCCACCTGTATTCCAGAGCAGTCTTGGTGGTAAGAAACTCATAAGCTGATTTAACAGAAAAAAGCCCATCCTTCGTACCACTCCAAATGATTCTATCATTCCTCCTAGAAGAAGGAATTAAAATCGACTGGAGGATATTTGCAAGAAAGGTAACCTCATTATTAAACCCCTCCACAACTGGAATATTCCACCAAGGAAAACGAGTGCTCCGGTCTATGAACTCTGCCACCCTGAGTTGGGAGTTAGGGTCAGTCAAACCTCTTAGCCCAGTGAGATCCGCCCTCGACCCAAGGGTTTCTTCAGTCGCCCACCTATCCATCCAAAAGAAAATGAGGTTGCCATCACCCAAAATCCAGCGGGCTCCCAGGCTGATCAAATTTCGGGTTTGGAGCACAGATTTCCAAAAGGTCGACGCCACGGAGGAGGTCTCAGCATCCAAGAAGGAAATGGGGCCAAGATACTTCTTTTTAACCAGCTTAACCCACTCCATCGGGTCGCTAGATAGAATCCTCCAAGCGTGCTTCGCTATCAGAGACAAATTCATAAGTCTTGATCTTCTCAACCCCAGACCGCCTTGGTCTATCCTCGAACACACCTTGTCCCAGGCAACAAGGGGGAGTCTAGATTTCTCTTCACTGCCAGACCATAGAAAGGTCCTCTGAATCTTCTCAATTTTGGAGTGAACTGCAATCGAAAGCATGAACACCGACATGAAGTAGGTCGGGATCCCCTAAAGACAAGCTTTGGTAAGGGTGGCTTTTTCGGCTTGCAACAGGAGTTTGCCCTTCCAAGTTTTGAGTTTCTTGTGAAGGCGCTCAAGAATCATGTTCCACATATCCCCACTCGCCCGCCCACTATAAGATAGAGGCAACCCCAGATAGGATGTAGGCAGGGAATCAATAGTGCATTCAAGAATTCTAGAAATCCGAAGTTGCCTATGTAGGGGAGTGTTAATAAAATAGATTTTGCTCTTGATGTAATTGACCTTTTGCCTTGCAGCTTGCTCATAACAGGACATGATCCGCTTGAGTGATTTGTCTTGGGCAACGGACGCCCCAGTGGAGATGAGGGTGTCATCCACAAATTGCTGATGAGTGACAGGATCAACTCTAGAAGTCGGTAAAATGCCAAAAATCTTGTTTTGACAAAGAGCCTTTTCATGGACCAACTCAGAACCTCCTCCAGAAGAATGAAAAGGATGGGGGATAAAGGATCACCCTGTCTGAGGCCTCTGGCACTTTGGAAATACCCAGCTGGGGACCCATTGACCAGGATAGAAAAAAAGGGAGTGGATATACAACTGTAGACAAGGTCAATCCAGTGGGGATGAAAGCCAAACTTGAGGAGGATTGCACACAAAAAATTTTGATCAACCCGATCAAAGGCTTTGTTCATGTCGAGCTTAAGAAAAAAAGCAGTATTCTTGGAGCAGTAAGCGGAATGAAGGGTCTCATGGACAGTGATGACACCATCAAGAATGTTTCTACCTTTAACAGTGCTTCCCTGATAAGGATCAATCAAGATGGGGAGGATTGTTTTGAGTCTATTGGCTATAGACTTGGTAAGAATCTTGTAAAAAACATTGCACAGGCTGATGGGTCGATAGTCAAAGAAACTTTTGCAAGAAGGAGACTTAGGAATGAGGGCAAGAAAGGTGGAATTGAGTTTCGGGTGGATGGATCTGGAAGCTTGAATAACCCGAATAGCATCACACACATCCAGACCGACGACCTCCCACATGACTTGGAAGAATCGAGGGGGAAACCATCGGGGCCAGGGGCCTTATCTGGTTGCATGGAGAACAATTCTTCCTTAATCTCGGACGAGGAAAAAGGTTCCAGAAGCTTAATGCTTACCTCATGGGGGACTTTAGTCGTAAAATTGGCAAGCAGAGATTTTTGGACCTGAAGGTTGTTGTCCAGAGGAGTGCCAAGCAAATCCTAAAAAAAGTCAACCGCTTCGCTCTTGATTTCCTCTATCTCCCTGGTAATGCGTCCATCCTTACAAGCCACTTCTCTGATCTTGTTGGCCCCTCTGTGCCTCATAGTAGACGTGTGGAAAAACCTTGTGTTGGTGTCTCCATTCTTCAACCAAAGGTCACGAGATTTCTGGCGCCATAACGTTTCCTCCCTAGCGAGAATAGAATGAAAGTCCACCAAAAGACTCCGCTCTTCCTCCCTGAGACCCTTAGTGTAACCTTCAAGTTCCATCCTTTCCTCCAAAACCTTCAGGTTCTCAGAGATGGATTTTTTGGACTCAAAAATGTTGCCGAAAACCTCTTTATTCCAAAATTTTAGCTTTTCTTTGACCATTTTGAGCTTTAGAGCCACCCTCTTAGGAGCATTTCCTTCCACCTTCAATTGCCACCACGCTAAAACCAAACCTTTGAAGTCCTTGTGAGAGATCCACATGGATTCAAATCTAAAGGGGGTTTTAAAAATAGGCCCATCATCCGCCTCCAAGAAAATAGGGTTATGGTCAGACCCAATCCTTGGAAGAGCCAAAAGGATAGCCCCGCCAAGGATAGGAATGGCTTCTTGGGACATAAAAAATCTTTCGAGCTTGACTTGAATCAAACCGCTCCCAATCCTTCTGTTACTCCAAGTGAAAGAAGCCCCTTCGAGTTTGATGTCGAGCAAGCCATTAGTAGAGACAAAATCCCTGAAGTCCTCCAATCTACGGCTGAAGTGGTCGGATCCTTCTTTTTTTTTCGAAGGATGAAGGGGACAATTGAAGTCACCCCCTAAAACCCAAGAAAAATTACTAAAATTCTCCCTCATCTGAGAGATAGCTTTCCACATTTCTGCTCTCTCTGTGGCAGAATTTGAAGCATAAACGTTGGACAGAATCCAAGAAAAATTGGTGGTTTTGGACTGGAACAAGATATTGATGATTTTGTTAGAAGTTGATAGCAGGCTACCCTCAAACCTTGAAGGGTCCCATAGAACCATGAGTCCTCCCGCTGTTCCCACTGTAGGGCTGGACAGACAATTTGCCTTGGCCCAAATGGCCTTCGCAACTTTATCGGAGGAGATAGCATCGACCTTGGTCTCTTGCAAAATAAGGATGGAAGGATTAGTCCTCCTACGGAGATCGCCCACTAACCTTCGTTTGGCTGCACCGTTCAGTCCTCTCACATTCCATGAGAGGACTTTCATCTGGACAGTTTGAGGTTTTTCTTGCCTCCCCTTCCTTGTTGAGGGGGAGGTTTTGATGCATGCGCTTCGTCCGTCTGAGCGCCATAGTCATCCAAAACTAGCAAACGCTGGGTTCCATTTGCAACATCATTTGCTGTCTCTTTGTCCCACCTGTCTTTGTTAGGAGGATGGCCCTACTTCCTCTCACTACCAAAATCTACACTTTGCTTTCGGCTCCTCATGTTTTAGGGGCTAATGTGATCGGATTGTTCACCCCTCCTTCCTAAGAGGTAATCTTCTAGCATTGTCGATCTTCTAGCATCGTCTACGACTGGCTGAAATCGGGATGACCCATATCTTGGGGTAGAGAAATAGTCTGAGTCACAATTTGGGATGGGGTTCGTTCCTTCTCTTCCTACGATTCACTTTCCAAGTGGGAGTATGCTCCTTGCTGATTGTCAGCCTCAAGTTGCTCGGGGTTCGATTGGAGAGTGGGATTCTCTTCAAGCTGAGAGAGTCCGACACAAACTCTATAGGGGCCTGGAGATTCATGACCCTTCGCATCTGGAATATTTGATTGCTTTGCTTGACCTTCCCCATGCTCCAGGGGGTTACCATTTTCATGTTTTTGCTTACCCAATTTTTGAAGAGGACATTGGGATTGGAGGTGCCCTTGGGACCGACACTCGAGGCAAAAAGCTGGTCTATTTTCATAGACAATAGCTTGTTTATGAAGAAAGGTACCTCCAGACCGAAGAGTGATGAAAGTTGGGAGTTTCGCCTCCAAATCTGCCAGAACGCAAAAATGGGCTTGGACAAACCTTGTTCGAGCTCGGGTGGGTGGGTCAATGGTGACCAACTCCCCAATGGAGCATGCAATACCCCTTATGACATTTTCATGCTAGCCAAAGAGGGGAAGATTCGGGAGCCTAACCCATATTGGGGCAATATTGATGTTCTGGGTATCAGGACTGAAATCCATGTCCCACTTCCTAAGGAATAAACTTCTGCGGCCCAGAAACCATGGCTCGCCAACCAGAATTTTATAGTAATCCTCCTTATTGTTCAATCTAATGGCAAAAAAACCTCGAGATAGGGCCGTTAGCTCCATATGACCAGAAGTCCTCCATTTTCTTGTTGCCCACTTTCAAATAGTTTCCATGTTGGGACAGTCGCCAATGAATTTGCCTATGAGGGTAAATTTCTCAAACTCCATGAAGCTTGAAAGAACTTCCGTCGAGATGTCCAACTCATCCCCAATCAAAAACAACTCTTTGGTAAAAAACCCGTTTAGGGTTTCTAAGGCCCCTGCCTGGGCATAAGACTTTTGAGCCCCACCACCCCCTTTGTCTGGTGGGTCCTTACCCCGACTGACATCGTCAACAACCCGGTCTTCTTCAATGGGTCCGGACGCTTCCGCACCTCCGGATCCCTGGTGCCCTTCGATTGCTCTGTTGCGCCCAAGACACGAACCGTAGCCACTCCCGGGCTCCCCTGTAGACGACTTCCCGCCCATCGACATCTCCTCCCTCCCCGCACTTGGAGACTGCTGCTCCACTCTCCGACTGTTGGCGGCTGCTGGTTTCACCCTTCTGCTACTCTGCTGGTCGAAACCCTAGCTCTGCGGCTGCCAAAATTTTCCTGGTTAGATTTTATTGTTAATAATCACATCGCTAGGTGTCGGGTTTAATGCCTTAGCATAAAATATTATTTAACAGTCATCTATCTGATACCCTTTTATCTACCCTATATTGTTTTGCATCAAGCCACACCTATTTACAATCTGCTTCTTTTGATAATATTTTGACTCGCTTTATCATCTCCAATAGCTTCTTCTATTGCTCTTTTGGACTTTTGCATGCTTATTCATGCACTACTTTTTAGCACAAGAAGAATATGGTCTAAACTATACCACATAGTGGATGTAGGTGAGAAAATTCACCAACAAGACATTACTATGGCTATATTATGGTGACAATGCTCCATAGGAAAGTAATCCAAAATCCCTAATCCAATATCCAAGATCTGATATTCATATATCTCATTATTTGATTAGAATAGAAGAAATAAAGCTTGTATACATTTTGAGTAATTAATATTGTAAGTTTTCTTTATGTATAGTTCATGAAATATTCAGGCTATTTACATTCATATTTCAGTATATAAATAAAAGTTATTTTTTTTATTATATAAGCCTTGATATACATATTAATTTGCTCATATTATGATTACTTTGACATTTAATGTTGTGGCTATTTTATATTTGGGATCTATGATATTTTGTTGTGATATTTTATGGTAGTAAGGCTTAAAAAGCCAACATGCAATAAATATTAAGCTTGGGTCATTAGGCTTAACATACTTAGAAGAATTCTTGCCCATTGTCTTTGACTCTCTTTGTAAAATATCCAAATTACTTTTCCCCTAAGAGTCAAGTTTGCATTGGTAAGAACTCTTAAACCGAGACTTCCCTTATTTTTATCATCACACGTCTTGCTCCATTTCACCAAAGGAAAATTCCTTTTATCATATAATCCTGACCACAAAAAAGATCACATAATATAGATTAAACTTTTTTCAATTGATTTTGCAATAGTATACAATGACATATAATTTGTTGGAATAGTCTGTAAGACTGACTTAATTAGTTGCACTCTTCTGCTAACAATAACCATCTTCCTTTCCATACCAATAGTTTATTCTAAACTTATAACTAGGTTCCATAATTTTATCCTCATTCTCCACTCAAATAAAGGTTTCATTAAAAAAGCCTTGTATTTTTATATTAAAATGTGTTTTTGTTAAAATATCATAATAACTTTATTATAATTTAATACAAGATCATGAAAAACTCTAACATAAGATTTTTTCTCGTTATATTAAAAAATATGATAATCAATATTAATTATTAAATTATCAAATAACATTAGCTTGAGCAGATAGATTTCTCATATTCAAGAAAGAGACTTAGGTTCAAATCTTTCCAAACGTGGTGAGGATGTAATATGGGTGAGGGTAGTTTCAATTCTATATAACCAATTGAAAAAATATTAATTATTAACCTTTTTTTAACAAACACATGCACAAGGTTCAAACCCCACTTAGTATGAGGGGAATGGGATCCCTCATAAAAACTTGTGTAAACTCATTGAATAAAAATAGACCCGTAAGGGATACCATAGTGTTAAGTCCTTGGGTTTTCATTCAAGAGATCCAAGTTCAAACCTCGGTCATAAAAACCTATGGAAACTTAATTTTTTGACCCGTGAGGGATACCATAGTGGTAAGTCCTTGAGTTTTCATCCAACAGATCCAATATCAAACCCCAGTAAGAGGGGGTCGAAACCCCTTATAAAAACTTGTGTAAACTCAAATTTTTAAAGCTACAAGCTTATTGCAGTGGTAAGGACTTTAGCTTCTCTTTAGGAGATTCAAGGTTCAAACCTCGCTCAGTATGAAAGGACCGAGATAGGACTAAGATCGCTCATACAAATCTATATAAACTCATTAAAATAGTTGTGTAAACTTACTAGAGTGGTAAGGACTTTAGCTTCTCTTTAAAAGGTCCAAGGTTCAAACTCCACTCAATATGAGGGGACCAAGAGCCCTCATAAAAACATGTGTAAACTTGTTGAAAAATAAACACACGCACACAAGGTTCAAACTCCACTCCACTCAATATGAGGGGACCAAGACCCCTCATAAAAACATGTGTAAACTCGTTGAAAAACAAACACACGCACACATCTCATCATGGTTTGAACTTGGATCTCTCAAAAAAGATCCCAAAACACAAACCACTTCAGTATCCCACAAGAGCTTGATTATTAACTTATAAAATGACATACCCCCAAAAGCTAGGTGGATTGGTAAGTGCAGGTGTGGTTGGGCCCTTACCAAGAAGAGACCTAGGTTCGAACCTTGGTGGGAAGTCAACCCTTGCAAAGGTAGTAGTCTGATCCGAATCCTTTGAGTGCGCATCAAACTGATGACGACAATATGAACCTCGAGCAATTGACGGTCCCCATCTCATATCAGGTTACCCAAAAATGAGACGGTGGGTTTGTTGGTGTAGTCCCTACGGTTTGAACCCTACGCTATCCAATTACTAAAAATAGTGGTTGTTGCCAACTCTCCTATGTACCATTAAAAAAAAAACTTATAAAATGACATAGGTTAATTGATTAATTTTTTTTTTATTTTTGTGAAAACTTGGATCCAAATCTTGTCGAGATAATAAATGCATAATAATCAAATTATTACAACACCATTATATAAAAAATATAATATTTGGAAAATTAGTTTAATCTTGTATATGTGCTTTAAAAATATTAATTGTAAAATTATATTACAAATCGATAAATTAATTAAGTGGCATTAGCTCAACCCATTAGAATCCTCAATAATTAAAAAAAAAAAGACCTTGGTTCAAATATTACAAAACAATATATAAATAATACTCTAATTTTATTATAATACCACTATATAATGATGAAATTTGTTACAACCCGATTTTTAGTAACTGCCAACGCAGGGTTCAAACCATCAATGCTTCCAACAACCCCATTGTCTCGTTAATGTTAACCCGGTGTGAGATGGGAACCGTCGGTTACACAGTGTTCGTACCGTCGTCATCGGTCTGACGCATCACTTAAAGGAGTCAGATCAGGCTACTGCCTATGCTAAGCTAGGCACGCCCACAAGTTTTTGAACCTACATCTCCTCTTGATAAGTACCCAAGCTTACCAATCCACCTAACGCACAGATCGAAATCAAAAAATTATAATATAATCACATTAAAATAAGTGTCAATAATAATTAAAATATTACCAAATAATCCTATACTAAATTCCTGTAAGAATGAATTCTCTTACTCTCACTAAACTACTTAACTACTACTAAATTCCTTTAAGAATGAATTATCTTACTCTCACTAAACTACTTAACTACTACTAAATTCCTTTAAGAATAAATTATCTTACTCTCACTAAACTCCTACCTTCTAGAAGTATGCTTAAGGAAAGTTGGATAACACGCCAAAAGCACTCTAAAATCTTTGAAAAGCTGAACTCAAAGACTTTTCTTTACCTAAGGACGAAGAAATATACAACACGCCAAAAGCACTCTAAAATCTTTGAAAAGCTGAACTCAAAGACTTTTCTTTACTTAAGGACGAAGAAATATAATAAGATCAACAATTCCATGCACATGCTTACCACCCAAAGACTTTTAAGCAAGGAATCACTTATCAAACTTTTCTTGAGAATTCTATGGAAAATCTTGCACTCAATAAAGACGACTTTTCATATTTGTGTAGTTTTATACTTTGAATCTTTAAAGGTTAGTAGATTGGTAAGTAAAAATATGATTGGGCGTTTACCAAGAAGAGACTTAGGTTTAAATTTTGAGGGAAGCCAACTTTTTGCAAAGGTAGTAGTCTACTGCTTTGAATCCTCTGAGTGCAACTATATGATCCTCGAGCTACCGGTGGTCTCCATCTCGTACCGGGTCAACAAGAACCAGACGGATAAATTTGTTGAAAGCAGTTCTTATGATTTGAACCCTGCGTTAGCCAATTACTAAAAATAGTGGTGAAATCAGTTTATATGATTTGAACCTTGTGTTAGCCAATTACTAAAAATAGTGGTTGTAACCAACTCTTCGACGACAACGGTACGAACCTCAAGCTATTGGTGGTCCCCATCTCACACCGGATCAACAAGAACGAGTCATATAAGTTTATTGAAAGCAGTCCCTATAATTTGAACCCTGCGCCTCTATGTAATACTCTCTATGTAATAATATATATATAAAACGAATCCTTGAAAGCGTTTCCATGCATGAGATCATCTTGTAAAATATATTTTGATAAGAAAAATATAGGTGGTAAATTATTTTGGTTTGATTTCTTGGATAGTACGGGGTACTATTGATTTCGTTTTACATAGTGGTGGTGTCCGAGTTAAATTCGGAGTTGTGTCTTATATCAAAAAAGTGGTTATCAATTCCCTTATGCAAAAAAACCAAATGTACAAACCAAATGTACAAGTAATTAAACACTAAAAAGATAAACTAACTTAATCTAAACATCTAGCAGTTACATATGTATATTTTGGAAGGTTAATCTAAACATCTAACAGTTACATATGTATATTTTGGAAGGTATAGGTGAGTAAACAATTAAATTATTAAATTATTTTAAATGATCTTTTACATATGTATATTTTAAAAAGTATAGGTGAATAATTAATTAAATTGTTTTATATAATCTTATAATTTTATTTTTTAATAATATTTAGTGTATAAAACATATTATGGTTTTTAAATTACTTATTTCAAAAAATTTGAAATATTATAAATGATAAGAATTACTTAGATAAATAGAAAAAAAATTAAATAATTAAAAAAAAGAATTTGAATTGAATTTGAATTTGTATTAATGTTTATTCGTGACCAAAAGAGGTCAATAGGACTGTAAAGTGAGACATACAAAGCAGGGGTGCCTAATGCAGTTCCAGAGAAAATAAAGTAAGAAAAACTGCAAACAAAATGACATATGAAATACAAGATCTGTTGATCAAAGATTACTCCCAACATTCAAGGTTGAAGAGAAGTGAATGATATAAGAGTTGGATGTGCCTAATGCAGCTCCAGAGAAAATAAAGTAAGAAAAACTGCAAACAAAATGACATATGAAATACAAGATCTGTAGATCAAGGATTACTCCCAACATTCAAGGTTGAAGAGAAGTGAGTGATATAAGAGTTGGATGTCGTCGTAGATGTTCTGAAGACTGAAAGAATGAAGTGATAAGTTGGGATCCTGTTATCTTCTGCAAACTCTGTTACTAAATAGTTCTTTCCTGAGATTGAATAATTCCCAAAGGCAATGCATCTCTGATCTTCATAATTAATACAAGATTTTAGTGTATGGGTGTCTTTGAATAAGCAATAATATCTACCTCGTATCTCGTAGTAGACAAGACGGTTAAAATGAAATGCTCCCCGGATTTCACATAAAAACTCTACAATCTGCAAATACGCTGATCTCTGAAGAGGTAATAATTTTAATTTTTTTATTACTTAAAACTTTTTCTATTTATCTAAGTAATTCTTATCGTTTATAATTCAAAAAAATTCCAAAAAAATAAAAATAAAAATATTTCAAAACTTTTCAAATAAGTAATTTGAAAACCATAAACTGTTTGATACACTAAATTCCATATTTTTTATATATAAAATTTAATTATTTTAAAAAATATATAAATTTAATTATTCCAAAAAAATTATAAGATATTCACAAGTAGGATTTAACGTTTAACGTTTGCCCCTTTCTTGGTGCTTTCAAAGGCGTAAAAAGTTTAAAATGATTGTGACATAGTGGTTATAGGAACAGACTACGTGAAGAACTGCGTGACAATTTTCAGAGCAAACAATGCAAAATATTGTGGCAGTCATAAAAGCCAAACAACCTGTAATTCGTAGCGGCTATCGATTCCAAAATGTGAATTCAAAAAAACATATGTATATAATATATAAAGTAGAGCAATTTAATGCTCACAAAATCTTATAAAATAATATATACCTTCCAAAATATTTTTATATATAATACAATACTTTTTTTATGGATTTAAAAATTTAATTATTACCTTAAAAATAAAATTATAAAATATATATATAATAGAACAATTTAATATCCACAAAAGCATATAAAATAATATAATTATCTAATTGTTTACCCCTCTATACATTCCCAAAAAAAATACATATATGTAATTGTTAGATGTTACGGTTAAGCTAGTTTATCTTTTGGGTGTTTCATTATAGTATATATATTTTTTTATAAGACAATTGATAATACCTTTTGTAAAAAAAAGATTCAGACATAGTTATTATAAATCTTAATCTATTAAATAAGACTGAAATCAATAATATCCAAAAAAAAAAAAAAAAAAAAAACCAAAATAACCCACCTACAAACATTCCACCACTACAAAATATACTCTATTCAAGTGAATGAAGTTACATTTTGCACGTGGTCTCATGCATCAAAATGCTTTGGAAGATTCGTTACATAACATAAAACTACACGAATGTGGAAAGTCGTGTCCATGGAATTCTCTAGAAAAGTTTGGTAAGTGATTCCTTGCTTAAAAGCCTTTGGGTGATAAAGCCTTTCCATACAATTTTGATCTTATTAAATTTCATCGTCCTTAAGTAAAGGAAAGTCTCTTAGTTCCCTTTCAAAGATTTAATAATACTTTTTGTATGTTGCTCAAGATTCGAATTATACATTGAACTAGACAAGAAATATCAGCATAAAAAATTAAAGGGTTTGTGGCAAAGGGTTTTTGCAGAGCAAGGAGGGTTTGCGACGGAGTATTGTATTAAACATCTATTTCATCGGGTTTACAACAAGATACTGAAGCAGAGCACGAGGATACTGAAGCAGAGCCGATAGAACGAAGAAGATTTGAACTATACACTGAACCGGACAAGAAATATCAAGACAAAAAAATTAAAGGGTTTGCTGGCAAAGAGTTTTTGCAGAGCAAGGAGGGTTTGCGTGCGAGTATTGTATTAAACATCTATTTTATCAAGTAAGCATATTTGTTTTGTCCTCTTTCTATTTATAAAACAATTCTAAGTAGGTAGGAGAAATACATTCGTTATAGGGGTTTGCGGAAGAAGGTTTTATTATCAGCAAGGGTTTGCAGCAGAGGGTTTGCAAAGCAAGGAGGGTTTTATTACACATTTATTTCATCAGATCAATAGTACAGAGGGTTCAGCTATAAAGGGTTTGAAAATGAAAGAAATGAAGCAACAATTGCAAGAACCAATATATGTCAATGAGAAATAGTATTGGAGGATATTAAGGCGTCGACAAGCTCGAGCAAGGGCAACAACAATGAAAAGGGCATATCAAAAAATACATTTTGAAGTTACATTTTGCAAAGCAAGGAGGGTGTATTCAAGTGAATGAAGTTACATTTTGCACGTGGTCTCATGCATCAAAATGCTTTGGAAGATTCGTTACATAACATAAAACTACACGAATGTGGAAAGTCGTGTCCATGGAATTCTCTAGAAAAGTTTGGTAAGTGATTCCTTGCTTAAAAGCCTTTGGGTGATAAAGCCTTTCCATACAATTTTGATCTTATTAAATTTCATCGTCCTTAAGTAAAGGAAAGTCTCTTAGTTCCCTTTTCAAAGATTTAATAATACTTTTTGTATGTTGCTCAAGATTCGAATTATACATTGAACTAGACAAGAAATATCAGCATAAAAAATTAAAGGGTTTGTGGCAAAGGGTTTTTGCAGAGCAAGGAGGGTTTGCGACGGAGTATTGTATAAAACATCTATTTCATCGGGTTTACAGCAAGATACTGAAGCAGAGCACGAGGATATTGAAGCAGAGCCGATAGAACGAAGAAGATTTGAACTATACACTGAACCAGACAAGAAATATCAGCACAAAAAAATTAAAGGGTTTACGGCAAAGGGTTTTTGCAGAGCAAGGAGGGTTTGCGGCGGAGTATTGTATTAAACATCTATTTTATCAAGTAAGCATATTTGTTTTGTCCTCTTTCTATTTATAAAACAATTCTAAGTAGGTAGGAGAAATACATTCGTTATAGGGGTTTGCGGAAGAAGGTTTTATTATCGGCAAGGGTTTGCAGCGGAGGGTTTGCAAAGCAAGGAGGGTTTTATTACACATTTATTTCATCGGATCAATAGTACAGAGGGGTTCAGCTATAAAGGGTTTGAAAATGAAAGAAATGAAGCAACAATTGCAAGAACCAATATATGTCAATGAGAAATAGTATTGGAGGATATTAAGGCGTCGACAAGCTCGAGCAAGGGCAACAACAATGAAAAGGGCATATCAAAAAATAAAAATAAAAAATATTCTACCACATAAACAGGTGGAGAATAAGGAACAATCAAAGGCAAATCACCAAAATGAGTTTTCGGATGAGGAAGAAACTTACAGTCCCACAACTACACCACTCATGTGGGCACCAAGACTTTATGTGCAAGAGCTAATGAAGATGAAAGAGAAACTTGAAAGCATGGAAAGGAGGGAGAAATTAAGAGAAACTAAATCAGATGAGGTTATAAACACCATTCGAAGGCTAGAAAAGGAAAACAACCAACTCAGGGAGCAAGTGTCAAAGCTACAAAACCTTGCAAACATGGGTCAACGTGAATGGCATGTCCTCAAACAAGCCATCCATCCCCCAATCAATGATGCAATAGAGGTGGAAAAAACAAATGCAAAATATTAATTGGAGATTTCAATGCAAGGACAGCAAATAAGCAAGCTAACATTCTAGAAGGTAAAGAAGATATTGAGATTAATCCTCTTTAGATGCCAGAAGAAGAAAATCAACAGTAGACCAGGACTTCAGAAGATGAGCATGGGGCTATCACGCAATATGGAGAAGAGTTGTTAGGTCTTTGTAGCATATACAATTTGATTATTTGCAATGGGATGAACAAATAGAAAAATTCAGGAAAGTATACATGCAAAACATATAAGGGACAAAGTGTAATAGACTGTGTAATATGCTCATAGAATTACAGACCAAAAATAGAGGAGCTAGAAGTGGAAGATTCTCCAGTGGAACTTAAGTCATATCACAACCTAATTGTTATGAAACTTCGAATGCATGGAGACAAACCAAGGGAAAAACACTTGCAAGGCAATCAAAATAAATATCCTCACAAGGGAAACATTCTCTTAACAGATGAAAATCGGCGAAATTTTAGAGCAGTATTAAATAATAAGTTACCGGAAAGGGAAGAACTACATCACAGTAGTAGAGATTACAGTAAGAGTGAATGGTTAATGCACGTTATTCAAGAAGCTCTAAACAAATGCAAGAGAGCTAAACCTAAAAAGAAAGAAAGGAATAGCTTCCCAACCAACTCATGGTTCGATGAAGATTGCAAAAAAATGTGAAGATTACTAAAGGAACCAACGGGTAAAACAAGAGCAAACAAAAAAGCATATGAGAAAATGGTAAGGGCAAAAAAAGAAGAATACACTAGAACAAGGAGGAAAGAATTGATTTATTTAGGGAAGCATGAACCAAAGAAATTTTAGAAGGAACTAAGTGTGAAAAGGATGCAAACTGAAAATAACATAACAGTTAATCAGTGGTTGGAGTATTCAAAACAACTGTATCAGCGTAGTAACCAGCAGGAGACACCCCCTACTATCATTGTCAAGAAATAACTTTTCACAATTGAAGACATTATTCAAGGGATAAAAAAGTTAGCAACTGGTAAAGCCCGTGACATAGACAATCTTCAAGCAGAGCATATAAAATGGGGGGTAGATATCTTGGCACCGTAAATCAAAGAAATTTTCAATGAGGTCATACAAAATGGCTTCCCTATCGAGTGGACAACTAGCTTGACCATTCATTTGTTTAAAAGTGGAGATGTAAATAATCCCTCAAACTATCGAACTATCATGATCAACCCTCTCTTTGCAAAGTTGTTTGGGAGTATGATAGAGCGTAGGATCGACATATGGGCGAAAGAAAAGGGAAAGAGAGCAAAGGGGCAAGTGGGTTTTAGGCCCAAGCACTCAACTATTAATCACTGTATCACGCTTAGACACATAGTGGAAAAAATATGGGATAAAAAGAGGAGGCTTTTTGTTGTTGTGTAGACTTCAAAAAGGCATTTGACACAGTGCCAAGGAAAAAATTATGGAGCAGAATGGAAGAGCTAGAGGTTCCAATTCACTATAGGGCAGCAATTCACATACTATATGAGCATGTAAAGGCTAGAATCAGAACACAGGAAGGGTTATCTGAATGTTTTGGTAGTGACATAGGTGTAAAACAAGGTTGCCCTCTATCTCCGACCTTATTTGGGTTGTACATTGACAAGTTAGAAGAATGGATAAACAAATTTGGGGGAGAGGGTGTGCATTTAGCCAAATATGTGGTAAAACTCCTCATGTATGCAAATGATGTAATTCTTGTGGCCAAAACAGCCAAAGATCTAGAAGATCACCTTCAAGCTCTAGAACTCTTTTGTAAAGAAGTTGGGATGCAGGTGAACACGAGCAAAACAAAAATTATGATTTTTCAACAAAAAAGAAGAAGCAACAACTCAAATTTTAGTTTGCAGGAGAACCGCTTGATGTAGTAGTAGAATACAAATACTTGGGCATAGACTTTCATGACAAACTTAATTGGAATACATGTAGGATGAAAAGAACTCAAAGTGGTTGGAGAGCACTATATGCACTTCAAAACAGGTGTAGGAATGCCGAGTTGTGGGATTGAAAGACCACCAAGGTCTTATTTGGCCTACTTGTTACACCTATTATGTTGTATTGTTGCGAGGTGTGGGCTAGTGGCACAACAAATGCAAAATGGAGGCAAATAGAAAGGATTCAAAAATATCTAATCACAAACTTTCTCAAAAATAAGGCCACAACCCCTTATGAAATTATTCTAGTTGAAACTGGAATGTTCCCTTTAGAAGCAATTGCTATGACCAAGCTGATATGTTACTTGAAAAAAATAGAAAACATGACAAATGATAGATTGCCTAGGGCAGCTAGGGACGAAGAGTTGCATAGGCGAAAGAATACGTGGATGAAACAAAATAAAAAATGGATGAAATGTTGGGAAATCAACATAAATGAATGCCCAAATGTCAACAAAGACAAAAAATTATGTGAATGAAAAGTTCAGAAGTGGAATGTGAAAAAATGCAAGCAGGAAAAGACAATATTATATTGCAAATTTTAACCCAACGTATGACCACAAGGAAAAAGCGTATATAGGCGCTGAAAGCAAGTAGAAGGAAAAAATACTCATTGCTCAGATAAGGACTAGCTCTCATAGGCTTAGATGTGAAACAGGAGATGGACAACGCCCAAAGAACAATGGTAAGAAAGGATATGTACTCTATGCGACACGAGGGCAGTAGAGACAGGAGGAACACTTCATCTATAAATGCCCGAGTTTTTCAGATATCCGTGACAAATACAAAGAAATACTTGGGAACGAGTTTATGACAAATTTATTTGAAGACAGTAAAATAAAAAAATTGGAAAATTGCTAACACAAATCAGCAGGAGAAGGAACAACCTTCTCAAATATATTAAAGATCATATGATATGATTTGAGTAATTGTACTTCCATATTTGAGGTCCCATAGACCATATTTGGGTCTTGCAGACGTAATTAAAATCTTTCATTTCATTTCAACTTTCCTTAAGCATCTTTCTAGAAGGTAGTAGTTTAGTATCGTTTTGGTAAGAATTAGATTTTGTTTTTAAGTGGATTAATTTAATTATTTGAATTAATTAATATAATAATTTTTAATATAATTTAATAATTAATAATTGTTTTAAGGATAGTGTAATAGTTCATGGTCTGGTTTTTAGGAGATTTAAGATTCAAACTGTATGTGTGTATGATTGTGTGTTAATCCTTTATTGATAAGTTTAACTCTCGACCTTATAAGGGATTGTTGGAAGGGGACTACCCGAATCATATATATATATATATATATATATTTTTTTTTTTTTTTATTTAATAATTAATATTTTTAAATTAGTTATACAAGATTAAATTAATTTTAATTATAGAAACTACGTCCATCCTCATTATATAATGGTGTTATAATAATATGATAATTATGCATATATTATTTTGGCAAGATTTGAACCCAATTTTTCACAAAATTAAAAAAAAAACAAATCAGTTAGCCTATGTTATTTTATAAGTTAATAATTAGTACCGGGGTGCAACGCAACGGTTCGGGCTTTGGCTCTTCTTTGAGAGACCCAAGGTTCAAACCGTGGCATGGGCGAGTGTGTGAGGGGGTGGGTGTGTGATGGCTTTGTGTTAAATTCCCTATTGATAAGTATAGCTCTCAACTTTAGGAGGGGTCATGGTTGGGAGGAGACTACTCAACCCTCGATCATAAGGGTTTCTCACAATAACCAAATAAAAATAAAGTTAATTATTAAATTCGTATAGGACAAAAAAAAATTAATAATTAAATTTGTATGGGACATCAAAGTGGTTTGGGCTTTGGACTTTCTTTTGAGAGTTTGTTAAAAAAAGAGTTAATAATTAATAAATATTTCAATTGGTTATATAATATTAAAACGGGTCTCACCCATATTACATCATCATCACATTTGGTAAGATTTGAACCTAAGTTTCCTCCTTTAATGCTGAGGAATCTAACAGGTTAAGCTAATATCATTCAATAATTTAATAATTAATATTAATTATTATATTATTTTAATATAACAAGAAACAATCTTATATTAGAGTTTTCCTGATATTGTATTAAATTATAATAGAGTTTTTTATAATATTTTAATAAAAATACATTTATATAAAAATAAAAGACACAAATGCCATAATTTCTATGACCTTTTTTTCGAGTAAAAGGTAAAAATTTTATCTAAAAAAACCGATCAGCTTATACAAATTTATTTTGATATTTTGCCTTTCCTGGCAAGGCTCAAAATATAGTTTTTTTGTTTTCTTTTATCTCCTTGAGATCTTTGAATCCCCTATTCTTTAAATTTTACCTTCTTCTTAACTGTATATGTCCTCTTCCAACAAAGATTACTAAAACCCTCTTTGTTCTGTTTTTTATTCATGATAACTTTCATGTTGCGTTTGATTTCATAGTTGTGCCCAAATGTCTTTTTCTACCTCTGTCATCGAAGATTCTTCATGTACTTTGGTCTGCATTATTTCTAATAACTTCCTTAACATAATCCCCTAAGTCCTCTCTTTTGAACCGAATTTCTCTTTAAAAATTTTGTTGTTCCGTTCCAACCATTTATGCCAGCAGAGGAAGCCAATTCCTAAATTCCAAGTTGTGCTTAGTGTTTTGGATTTGAAGGTGTTGTTTGACCAATAGTCCCAAAAATTACTACCATTAGGAGGATACCCTTCAGTTTGACTAAAGATGGAGTATCACCAATTCCAGATTGTGTCAGCATAAGAGCAATAAAAAAGGAGGTGGTTTATAGTTTCAACCTCTTGCAAGCACATTACACATCTACTGGGTCCAATGAACCCCTTTCTCCTCATATTTTCTTGAGTCATAATATTTTTGTGAGCAACCAACCATATAAAACCATTAATCTTCGGCCAACCTTTTGGTTACCATGTTTCTTTCCAAGGATGTTGTTGTTGGGGTTGGTTCTTGCTACTTTGGTGAGCCTTACGGTAGTCTGCTTTCATTGTGTAAGTGTCTTGTTTTCCATATCCCCATGCTAGTTGGTCAGGTCCATCTTTCCATAGCCATGTTCTTTTTTAGGATTTCTTCGAGTTCACGTTTTTCAACTTCTCATTCTTCACCTAACCACTGGTCCAAATTTTACCATCTTCTTGAAGCTGCTAGTTGTTGGTTTGGGGGATGAGATACTGAGATATAAGAGTTTGGCCATGATTGAGAAGAGTCTCTCTAATGCCACTAAGATGAGGATATTATTTGATAATGGGGGGAAATTCCCAAGAATCATCCCACAAATTGACTTTTCTCCCATCACCTACTTTCCAATGTAAGTCTTCCTTAATCAGTGAGGCCCATCTTTTGAGTATTTTCCATATCTCTGATCCCACACCTGTAACTGGCAACTGTGGGACATCCTCCATTTCATGTGCAATGTAATATTTAGCTTTTAGAACTTGACTACATAACTGATCTAGGTTTATGATCCACCGTCAGTATAACTTCCCTATTAGTGCTAGGTTATTTGTTGTTGCAGCCCTGATTCCAAGACCTCCCTCTTTCTTTGGTTGACAGACTTTATCCCAGGTTACCAAAGCATTTTTTTTATTTTCTTGTGCTCCTGACCATAAGAATTTTCTCATCAGTTTATCCAAATCTTTGAGTATGCTCTTTAAGGCTGCTAAAATGGAAAAGTTGTAAACTGGCATTGCTTGTAACACTGACTTCAAAAGTGTGACTCTGCCTCCAAGGCATAACCATCAAAGAAAATTTTATCTTTTATGGATTTTCAATATTTCTTTTTTATATTTTTTTTGTTAAGGGAATTTCCAAATAATATAATGGACACGAGGCCATTGAGAACCTAAGAATGTTTGCTATCCGATCTTTGATTCTCTTATGTACATTAAAGAAGACAACTTTAGATTTTTCTTTATTTAGAAGTTGGCCAGTGGCTGCAGTGTAGCAGTCTAATATTTCTCTAATACTGGTTGCTTCTTTTATTGTTGCTTCCCCCTTGCTTCCCCTCATAATATTGTATTATCTACGAATTGTAGATGAGCGATAGCTATATCTCTGTTTATTTAAATTCCTGTAATGTTGTTCTCTGCTTTTTTCTTCTGTATGAGTCTTCCCAATCCTTCTGCAAAAATAATGAAAAAATATGGAAAGAGAGGATCTCCTTGTCTAATTTCTCTATTGGCCTTGAATAGTGGGGAAGGGGTTCCATTGATGAGCACTGAAAAGGAGACTGTGGAGATGTATTCAAGTATCTAGTTGATCCATTCTTTTTGGAATCCAAATCTTTGCAAAATTTGATCCAAAAATTCTCAACTCACTCTATCAGAGGCCTTGGATAGATCTAACTCCAGGAACATTCCTTTGTTCTTTATTTGGCCCATATAATGTATAGTTTCTTGTGCTATTACAATCTCATCTAATATTTGTCTACCCTACCCAAATCCCCCTTGTTCAGGAGATATAATATTTGGTAATATTGTTTTTAGTTTGTTAGCTATTAGCTTGGTGATGATATTGTAGATCACATTGCAGAGGGCTATTGGTCTATAGTTGGTTAGATTCTCCATATCTCCTCCCTTTGAAATCAAATCTATAAAAGTATGGTTGAGGGATCTGAGAATCCTACCATAGGATCTGGCTTCCTGCACTTCCTGCATCTCATAAAAGTTAATAATCAGCCAAACTAAGTCTGATTCTCTATCTCTCTATATGGTCACCAAGATCCCTCTAACTGATGTTGCTCCTACCTGCTAAAAAATATCTCTATTCCACAAAGTGGCCATTCCCTCGAAGAAACCATGGGAATATTGGGCCTGATAGTCTCCATTCCTCTAGCCTCTCTTGGATATTGTTTGCATTTATTCCAGTGATGCTCTAGTTTCTTGTAATAAAACCATATCTGGGTGGTTATCTTCTATCATACGTTTAACAATCAATTTTCTAGGGCGATCATTTAATCCCCTTACATTCCATGTGTGTATAATCTTTGGGAACTCGTGTTGTAGAAGTTGACTATGGGTTTAACCACGCCTACCTCTCTCAAATATTCTTCTTGTTGTATTTTTTCTTTGTTTATCTTTCTACCGACTCCTTCAGAGTTTGTATTTTTCAACCTTTTCTCCATTTGGCTTATCCCAAGTGTTGGCTTTTCTCTATTTTTATATGTTATTCCCATAATTACCTCCTTAGATGTATGTGGGTCTTTATTATACAGTATTAGTGCTCCTTTTGTATCTAGTTGTGGTTGCTCTTTATATTCTATTTGTTGTTCTTTGGTTGATGCAAATTGTACCTGTATGGATTATTCTTATTCTACCTCTCTCATTACTTTTAGGTATTGTTTTTTTGTATTTGTATGTTGTGGATGATGAACCTCTTTTGCTATCGATTTCTCTAAATTTTCTATTTGGTTTGAGTGCGGTAGTTCCTCTCCTTCCATTGGATCATCTAGCCTGATTATATCATATTTGTTGGATGAAGCCCTTCCTTCTTGGCATTGATATGTATTTCCTCCCTTCTGTTGATTTCTTCCTCTTTACTAGATATTAATTTTTGTTCCTTTTCTCATAACCGTCTAAAATCCTTGTTCATTTTCTTTTTGCTGAGGTTGGTTTCCCAGGTTTGGATTCGTTGGATTTGTCTCTCATTTTGCTAGTTTGGGACAGTCTCTCACCAAATATCCATATTCATGACATGCTCTACATTTGAAAGGCACAAATTCATAGTCTATTTGTTGTCTCAATATATTCCTTCCGACTTTGAGTTCAATTTCCGCTAGCAATGGTTTTTCCAAGTCCATCTCCACACAAATTTTGGCATACGTTGTTGATCCTCCTCCCGCTGATTCTCTTGATCTGCCTATGTATTTTCCCAAGAGATTACATATCAACTCCAAAATTTCCTCTTTCCTGTATTCTAAAGGAAGTGCAAATAATTTTATCCAAATTGGAGCTACCGAGGGTTCAGTTCTAGGATCAAAAGCGGGTCACCATGGTTGCATGAATAGACCTACAAGGCCTATGTTATACGGACCTTCCTCGAAATCTCTGTCCTTGTTAGTTATCATTATGAATTTAGCTATGAAGTATTTATTCGATAATGTGAAGATATCCAATTCCCCTTGTGGTACTTAATTCTTTCTGGCCCAGGAGTACAAGAACCTTGCAGAAGGTTGGTGTCCCACAAACTTGCATATTAAGGTATGCTTGGATTTATACACAATCTCATCTACTATGAGTTCTTCTACAATTTATAGCACTAGGATTGTTTCTGTCTGAGGTAAACATCCATTTATTTTGGCTTGTTCAACTTCAGTCTCCCTTCTGTTACCCATGACTTGTAGAATTTTTTGGGCCTATTCTCCTGTATCATCTCTCTTTCTGTTACTGCCTTTGACCGCTTTCGTAAAGGATTACATATTAGGTCCCTTGGGACTTTGAGTCCTTCTCGTAAAAGTCCCCTGTGTGAACCCTCCTCGCAATAAGGGCTTGGCTCTTGGATGGAGTTTCTTTCGCTTCACTAGCTCAGGTTTTTCTGCAACTCCCATTCGTCACCATTCTTCCCAAGGATTCTATAAGATTTCAAAGTTCATAATTTCTATGACCTTATTTTAAATTAGATTGTCAAAATATTTGAGCAAACCATGTAATGATATCTTAAGAGTTATTATATATATATTTTTTTTTGAAGAACAAGGGGTTGTACTTGCGTCCCCCACCCTTGACAAATCACAACTCTCTTCTTTAGAGAATGAGAGTTTACAAATAGATTCAATTATCATCTTAATTAAGTTGCTATAGCTAGAAACCTACATCATTTTACATTAAATGTGTGAATTCTTGATTTTCATTTTTGAAACTTTTTCAATTTTCTGTGTGAATATAAATATTCCAAAGTTCAACATCCTTCTTGACATTTTCTTACAACAACCTTCACAATACCAAAACTTCACCTCTACTATATATGCATTACATCTTAGTAGAGTACTATTTCCAAAATATTGCACTATAATAGCCCACTTTATGAGATCTTGAATGCTAGTTTTCTTCTTGAAACAAAGTGTAACCACAAAAATTGTAATAAATAGTATATATAAAAGCACATTAATGTTATAAAATAAAGCATATATTATGAATGGAAAACATTAAAGTAAATCTTAATCATTATTTGATTCAGGCAATCAACATTTTCTTGTTAGTTTTAGCTAAACTTATTACTTCCTCTAACCAAGGAAAAGGCAATTTAACTTCACGATCCTCGATTAAAACCCCTCTATTGGCTAGCCTATATGCGTGTTTGTTTCATTTCCTTAATGTATGTGTAAATATGATTTATTCAAACTCTATAACAAGGTCTTAAATTTCCACAATTATTTCGTGTATGTTCCATGGAGTTTTATCTTTGTTTTACTTCTTGGGTCTTCCTCTCTATTTTTCATTTCCACTAACACTTTAATATTCAGTAATCTCTTTGATTTTTTTACATTGTTCATAGTGAGACTTATCATCCATGATTTTGTCTTGCTTTGAATAATTTCAAATGCAGGGAATAACATCAAAAACACTTTTTTCTTTATATTTCCCTAGAAACCCTATAGTGCAAGGATGCTCCTCCATAGCAATTACCTTATTTTAAAAAAAAGTTATGTGTGGCTTCTATTGGGAGCCACTCCCATTAGAAAAATAAAATATTACATTGCTCTCATTACATTTCTAACAAGTTAATTAAAACATATCCAACTTTATTTTTTATCAGAGATATCTTTCATTTGCCTTTCTATAAAATATATTCTCCACCTTCCATAAATTGCTAAGTTTCCGCAATTAACTCCTTTTATATTAGATGCCTCTCAAGATAAAATTTAACACTGTAAATGGCTAAACTATTTGTTGCCCAACTTCTATATCTATAAATATTTTATCTATAACAACCTCACAATTTTTTAATACAATATTTTAGGGTTCTTATCCATTCCCCTAATATTCCAAGATATTATTTTCATTGTTATTTTTTGTTTTTATTTGTGGGTTTAGCTCCACTTCTTGTTAACACTTGGGATATTTGATTTTGTTTTCCCATATCAACATCCCTTTGGGTTTCTTTTTCTCTTTGCTTTTGCTTCTTGGGTCTTCCTCTCTTTTCTTTTCTTTTTCCAAAAATACTTTCATCTTCATAAATCTCTTCAATCTTCTCACACTGCTCATCGTAAGACTTCTCATATTTAAGTTTACCTTGTTCTAAAGGATATGAAGTGCAAGGAATAACCTTAAAAATACAATCTTCTCTATGCTGCCCCAAAAACCTTAAAGTGCAAGGATGCTCTTCTATAGCAATTACCTTCTTATCCTGCTCTAAAAACCGTAAATTGTTATGGGTTTCCTCCAACCTCATTTTTTTATTATTTTGCTCTTGAAACCTTAAAGTGCAAGGGATAACATCTTCACCACTTTCACTTTTATTACCTTGAGAGGATTCTATACTACTTGAGGAAAATGAAGATGATTTACCTAGAATAAACTTGACCTCTTTTGTTGTCTTTGTTTTAGGATTTATCTCCACATCTTCTTTTGCACCTTTAATTCCTTTTGAACTTACCAAATGATACTATAGATAGACTTTCTTTACCTCTTCTTTTGGAGTGGAATATCCTTGATTTGATCTAGCTTCTATTATTGTATGATGTCCTTGCTTTGTCTTAAAGTTTATCTCATGGCTAGAATTTGTTTCTCTTTCTTCATAATTTTCACTTTATAAACTCTTGTCATGTGTCCAATCTCATAACAATTGTGGCAACGAAATGCAATATTTTCATAATCTACTTGTTGATACCATTCTCTTGATTCAGATTTAATCTTAATGGATTGTGGCAAAGGTTTTGAAATATCCATAGCAACACATATTTAGTATATATAACATGCTTTCGCTCCTTAGTAGTTGGTACTTCCTTGATGAATTCCCCTAGGGTATTTCCAATATTCTTCAAAACATCCTTATTTATAAGCTGATATGGAAGTCTAAAAAGCCTAACCCACACTATAAGCTTCTTAATAGTTTTTGTCTCAAAAAAAAATATTTTCATGGTCTCAAATAAAGTGCATCTCTTCCCCTAAATCATGGGCCACCAACCATTATTTTATCCCTAACTTCTAAATTGAAAAATATGATAAGGAAAAAATATTTAGAAAGAAAAGTCAGAATAATTTGAATTCAGTCCTCACTTCCACTTGTTATTAACCCTGGTCATGATCTAGGGAACTTACATATTAACCCTCTACTTTTAAGAACCATTATATCATGCTCAATCATCTCAACCTTGATACTTACTTCTGGTGTAACATTTGCTACTTGGATCAAACTTTCCATGTATTTGCTCTTATGCTTATATCCAACTTGACCCTCCATACTTCCAACTAGAGCATCTTGACTTCCCATTAGGGCTTTAAAATATGATTTTTTTTTTTTTTTAATTTGTGGAAAACATCCCAAAAGGGATGCCACTTTCGGGTAAGACCCAAGGAGGCAGGGGTATCCATTCCGCCAAAAACGGCTAGGACTCGGACCTGGCCTACCACCTTTGACACACTCAAGGAGCAAACAAACACACAAACCCAATTAAAAATAAGCAAATAACAACAAAAATAATAAAATAAAATAAAAAACATGCTCCTTGAGTGTGTCAAAAACAAAAACACAACCAAACATGCACAATAAGATAAAAGAAACCACACCACAAACCACATAGAAAAACACAAGAAACACATAACAAAACACAGACAAGACAAAAACAACAAAACACTACAAAGACATAACCCAAAAAAAAAACAAGAAAAATAAACACAATCGAAACCTTAAAAATTAAAAAATAAAACAAAAATAAAAATAAAAAACAACCAACAATAGAAAATAAAAACAAAAACAAAAAATATAGAAAACACTCACCCATAAAAACACGAAATAACACAAACAAAGAGAAACCCAAGAACAAGAACGAAAAAAAAAACACAAGAACAATAACAAAAAACATAAAAAAAAAAAAAACAAAACAACAAAAACACAAGAACAACAAAAAACAACACAAAGAACACAAAAATAAAACAAAATAAAAAAACCCACCCACCTTAAAAAAACTAAACAAAAAAAAACAAAAAGGAAAAAATAAATAAAAAAAGAACAAAACAAAGACCTATCTAGACCATAAGACTATTAAGGCAAGAATCAACAGAGGAAACAAAATAAAGAATAGAATGAGCTAGGGAACTAAAAAAAACTAAATGAACCAAAGAGAAGCAAAAAAAAAACAAGAAGAAAAATCAAATAAAGCAAAATCAGAAAAAAGTATGATAAGGTAGGAGAGCGATGAAATTAGGGTTTCTTGGGAGGGTGGGGATGACGGTGGGCGGGAAGGCTGTTCTGGGAGAGCACGGGAGCGTCGGCAGGTCGAACCAAGGGGTCAGCAGGGTGGAGGGAGGGCAAACAGAGTCTTGGGACGCTGAGGAGTCCTTGCCATGTCGCGGCAAGGATCCGCCAGACAAACGGGGAGATGGACCTCGAAAGTCATATGCTTTGGCAGCAGCCTCTGAAACCCTAAGTGGGCTCTTCTCCAAGGAGTTATTTCCGTCAGGGGACGAGTTGGACATCCCGACAGAAATTCTCTCAAGCTTTGTGGATTTCGAAAAATTTACCCTCATCGGTAAGTTTATTGGTGGTCGTCCCGACATGGAGACCATTCGCAAGTGGGCGTCTGGCAAATGGCGGACCTCTGGTCACTTAGAGTTGGCTACCCTAACCCGAGGTTTTTTTGTGATTAGGCTGAGCAACAAGGAGGACTACTGTAAAATCCTGGCTGGAGGGCCTTGGTTCTTGGGCCGTAGGAGTCTCTTTCTAAGGAAGTGGGGTTTGGACTTTAACCCCGATACCCAGAATATCAACATTGCTCCAATATGGGTTAGGCTCCCGAGTCTTCCCCTTTTCTGCTGGCATGAAAATGTAATCAAAGGTATTGCTCGGTCCATCGGGGAGCTGATCACTTTAGACCCTCCCACCAGAGCTCGAACTAGATTTGTCCAAGCTCGGTTCTGTGTTTTGGCGGACTTGGAAACGGACCTCCCATCCTCCATTACTCTGCGGTCTAGGGGTACTTTTCTACACAAGCAAGCTATTGTTTATGAGAACAGGCCAGCTTTCTGCCCTCAATGTAGTTCTCAAGGGCATCTTCAGTCCAATTGTCCTCTCCAAAAGCCGAGGAAGAAGGAGCGGGATCCCTGCAACCCTCTAGAGCATGGTGAAGGTCAGACGAAGCACCCTTTTGCGAAAGGCCATGAATCTCCAGGTCCATCCAAGGACCATCTCGAATCCTCCTTACCAGAAGAGGAAATCACCACCCATCCGGACTCCGAGCAGTGTGGTGGGCGCCCCCAACTAGGACCACAGGGGGAAAATGAACAGGCCCCCCCCCTTATCACCACACAGGCAGATTCACCCAAAATTTATGATCGAAACTCTCCCGAGGCACAAAAGATATTGGAAGACTACCTACTGGGAAGAAGAGGTTACCAGCCTGGTAATATTAGCCCTCGAATTACGAGGAGTCAAAAGCGAGGGGTGGATTTTGGTAGTGAAAGAAAGCAGGGTCGTCCCCCCAACAAGGAAAAGAGAGACAAAGAAAGCTGCGGTGATGTTGCAAATGGAACCCAATGGTTCTTTGTTTCAAGATGACTACGATTCTCCGATGGGTGACGCGCTTATCCCAAAACCTCCCTTCCCGGCGGGAAAGGGAAGTAAGAAGAACCTCAAATCATACGGATGAAATCCTGGATATGAGAAGACTAAACGGAGTGGCCATTTGGGCCGGGGTAAAATTTTCCAGCGGGATTTTCAACGGTTTGTTTCAGTCCAGTCATTTTTCTTGGATCCTATCCAACATGTATGCTTCGAATTCTGCCTCCGGGAAAGCAGAAATGTGGAAAGTTATTTCCCAGGTATGGGAGAATTTTTTGTAGTTTTCTTGGTTGTCTTCTTATGCTTTCCGATGGTCCAGCTTCTCCGGCTAGTTTTTGTTTTCCCAGTTATAATGGCCATGGTTTCTAGGATAATCAGGCAAAAATGCCTTACTTGTAGCCCTCGGGCAATTAGCAGCTTTTTGTTTTTTTTTCCATACAGGTTTATTCTTCCAGGTTTATTCTTCCAGCCAAGAGGCATGAAGCACTATTTAGCAAGGCTGATTTTGTATATAAGGTTTTGGGATCCTCTATAAAAACCCACTGTTAATCTATTATAATAATTACCAAAAAAAAAAAAAAACAAGAAGAAACTAGGTACCTTCAAAACTGGAGCCATCCAAAGAAATGATAGAAAAAAGAGCTTCCCTAATTTGAGAAGCCCACCATATAGGAAGGTGGCCATAACAAGTAAGATCACCTTTTTCCAAAGCCCAATTAGCTAAAGCATCGGCACTCTTGTTTTGATCTCCGACCACATGATTGTAATCAACTTTCAAAAATCCCATCCGGATTAACTGAATCTTCTCAATAATTCTTTTTATTCTCCAATCCACCTTATGATTATTAGAAGGATTCTTCAAGAGATTAATCATAAGTTGAGAGTCAGACTCAACTAACACATTTTCCCATCCAACCTTAGTAGCCTCCTGAAGACCTCTGAGGATACCATACCCCTCGACAAGGTTATTGGAAAGAATACCCAAATTCTCAGCAAAAGTAAAAACCAAGGAGCCATCTGAAAGTCTACCAATTCCTCCCACACTGGCTTTTCCAGGGGTTCCCTCTAGAGGCTCCATCAGTATTGACTTTTCCAAAATCCTTAGGAGGAGGTTACCAATTTCTATTCCTATCCAATTTACTAATACTCACATTCCCTTTAAGATGGTTGCCCTTAGAAGGTTTAATCTTCAATCTTTGCATCACTTGATCCCATATTTGGTGGGAGTTTTGGGGGTGATTAAGGAGATGATGGACTGATTCAACTAAGTTGGCTATGGTCTTTTGCCAAATATAGTGAATATCCTTCCTATCTTGATTAAAAAATTGGTTGTTCCTTTCATTCCAAATATTCCAAAGAAGGATGGTAGAACCCATCCAAAATAATTGCCTAATAAAATGATCAACACCCTCTTGATTAGGCCAATCCCTCCAAAGCTGTTCAAAAGTAAAAAAATTGGACCACTTGTAAGCCAAGTAAAGTGGCCATTCTCCTCCATAGCTCAGAGGCTAAAGTACACTCAATAAAAATATGGTTGATATTTTCTACATTCTCTTCACACATTTCACATCTAAAAGGGCCATGAAAACCACACTTCATAAGTTGCTCACCGGTAAGCACCCTACGATGCAATAAAAGCCAATTAAAGAACCTCACCTTAGGCCAAAGCTTTTGAGCCCACAATTGAGAAAAAATGTCAGAAGAATGGTTGGGATTATTATGGCATAAGGTCAAATAATCTTGAGCAACATAATACTCACCCTTAGTAGTGTTGTTCCATCCAAAACAATCTTTTTCATGGGACCAAGAGAGGGATCTCATATGAAGGATGCCTTGGATGTCTTGTATTTGCCTTTCTGGGATTTGAATAGGCCAGTTCTCAATAGGGATCCAATATCTACCAACCTTTGAATTACCAGTATGGTATCGACAGTAATTAGCCACCTTTATCCAATTAGCTTAGTGAAGCTCCTCCATCCAAGGCCTCCAATCGGGAAACTGAGTTATCAAAGGCTTGTGAAAATCCCAAGAATCTGTCCAAAAATTTGCATGTTGACCATTATGAATGATCCAAAATAATTGTTTCTTAATCAAATCCTCACCAATCTTAAGAACTGCTAAAATGGGAGAACCTTTGGAAGGAAGTTGATAGCGAACAAGGTCTTCAGGACTTTTGTTCTCAGCATATTTAGCACGGATATTATTGGCCCAAAGAGCATTGGGGTTATGCAACATCCTCTAATATAATTTAGCAGCTAAAGCTTTGTTGTTATTAATTGAAGACCATAAACCTAACCCCCCTTCACTCTTAGGAAGACATAAAGTATCCCATTTCACCAAGGCCCATTTTATTTTCTCCTTAGTACCACTCCAAAGGAAACAATGACTGATTTGATCCAACTCTCGAAGAACAACCTTTGGAATATTCAAAACGGAAGAAACATAAATAGGAATAGCTTGAAGGACTGATTTTACCAAGGTGATTCTACCCCCATAAGAAAGTCACTTGTTGGTCCACTTTCCAATTTTCTTCTTGACTTTGTCCAACAACCAATTCCAATATTTATTTTTCTCGCCTTTGAATATTTATGGGAATACCTAAATAAGTGATTGGAAGAGAGGTCTTCTTATATTTTAGCTTATCCAAGACCATGGATTCCTGTCTAGCAGAGCAGTGAAATAAAATAACTTTAGATTTGTGTTCATTGATCAACCGCCCGATAGCCTTAGAAAAACAACTAATGATTTGTTTAATATTAGAAGCTTCCTTAACTATAGCTTTACCTAAAAGAGTAGAGTCATCCACAAATTGAAGATGAGAGATAGGTCTAGCTCCATGAGCAATGGTAACTCCCTCAAGGGTTTTGTTTTCCCTCTTTTTGGTTATAGTCCTACCCAAGCATTTAGCAAGAATGATGAATAAATAAGGGGATAGCGGGTCACCTTGCCTAATACCTCTAGAATCTGGGAAAGACTGAGAAGGCCTGCCATTAATAAGAACTAAGTAGGAAACTGAAGAGATACATCCCATAATCCAATCCATCCAATCCTTAGAGAAACCAAATTGCCTCAAAACTTTGATAAGGAAGTGCCAATCCACTCTGTCATAAGCTTTGAATAAGTCTAACCGAATGAACATGGAAGGAGAATTTTGCATATCCATGGAATGGATGGCTTCCTGAGCAAGAACTATCTCATCTACTATTTGACGTCCTTCCACATAAACCCCTTGCTCTGAGGAAATAATCTTATGCAAAAGAGGCTTCAACCTTTCTCGCCATGATTTTAGTAATGATTTTGAGAAGAACATTACATAAAGCAATAGGTCTAAAAGCTGAGATATGATCAACCTCTTGAGCTTTTGTAATATAAGTTTTATTGATAACCTTCAAAATTTCTTTGGCTTTCCTGGCTTCTTCCACCACCTTTAATAAATCAACATGAAGGATATCCCAGAACTCTTAGTAGAACTCAATAGGAAAACCATCAGGACCTAGGGTTTTCCCTTTTTGCATTTTAAAAACTACTTGTTGAAGCTCATTGATAGTAATAGGAGCAAGTCAAAATAGAGTTCTCCTCAGAAGTGATAAGAGAAGGGATTGCTTGAAGAATATTATATTGTGAAGTTGAGTCAAGGGGAGTAGTAGCAAAAATATTGGAAAAGTAATCAACAACAATAGAGTTCATGCCATCCCAAGTATAAACAACATCTCTAGAATCTGATTTTAAAGAAGAAATAAAGTTGTGAGATCTTCGAGCTAGAAGAGATTTGTGGAAAAAATTTGTGTTTCGATCTCCTTCTTTGAGCCATTGAATTCTAGATTTTTGCTTCCATAAGATTTCTTCTCTTTTTTCCCATTCCTCTAACTGATTTGTGAGATTAATTTCATCTGCACTTCTCTTCTCTGTGAGGCCATCTAAATGGATTTTCTTATTTAAATTTTCAAGATGAGCAATAACTTCATGTTTTTTTTTTATGAACATCCCCAAACTCTTTCCAGTTCCATTTAAAATATGATTTTTCCTCCATAATAACTAATGGAGTTGCATCTTGACTTGCACTCCCTCTCATATTGCTTTTGCTCCTGATTTGCACTCTCTCATACCTCGCACTTGTTTTCAATTTGCACTCCCTCTTGGCTCATATTTTCCTAATCTCTTCTTTTTTCTAGCGTTCCTTTGCTTCATCAATTTTCTAAAAATAATGTTTCATGCATTAGTGGTAAGGGTTTAAAGCATTGATGCACTATAGATGAACCCGTCACTCTTCCGCCATGACTAAATCTCAGTTTGCACTCCCTCTTAGTTCGCACTCCCTCTTGGCTTGCACTCTCTCCTGCCTCACACTCACTCCCAACTTGCACTCCCTCCCGCCTCACAATTGCCCCCGCCTCTTCTTTTTCTTGGTGTTCCTTTGCTTTAGCAATTATTTGGAAATAATATTCCTTGCATTCATGGTAAGGATTTGAAGCATTGATGCACTGCAAATGAACCCGTCGTTCTTCTACCATGACTGAATCTCGACTCACGCTCCATCTCAATTCGCATTTGCTCTCAGCTTATACTCTCTCCTTGATTTTATTCAATTGAATTCTTTAAAGTCTCCTAAGATCTAGAATAAGAAGTGGCACTTGTTCCTTGATCACACTTTGCTTTCTACTTCTTGCTTCATGGTCACACTTCCTCCTTGCTCCTAGCTTGTGCATTCTCTTCCAGTTGCACTCACTCTCGTCTTGCGCTCACGCTCACACTTGCTTCCAACTGCACTCACTCCTAACTCATCGTCACACTCACTTTTGACTGCACTCACAATAATTACCTTCTTATGTTGACCTAAAACCCTAAATTCATATGGATTTCCTCCATACTCACTTCTTTATTATGCTACTCTTAGAACCTTAAAGTGCAAGGGATAACCTCTACACTACTTTTATTTTTATTGCTAGGAGAGAATTCTATACTACTTGAGGAAAATGAAGACAATCTACCTAGAATAAACTTGACATCTTTTGTTATCTTTCTTTTAAAATTTTCCTTCATATCTTCCTCTGCATATTTACTTCCTTTTGAATTTGAACATACATTATACTTTCTCGTCTCTTATATCCTTCTTATGTATCTTCTAACATGTAACAGAGTGAACTATCGTGGCCATTTCCATATAATAATGTAGATAGACTTTATTTACCCCTTCTTTTGGGATGAAATATCCTTGATCTAATCCAACTTCTATTATAGTATGATTTTTTTGCTTCATCTTGAAGCTTATCTCATGACCAAAATTTTCAAACTCTTTCTTCATCGTTGTCAATTTGTAATCTCTTGCTATATGTCCAGTCTTATAACAATTACAGTGTTGGAATGCAATGTTTCCATAATTCACTTTTTGATCCCATTCTCTTGATTCAAATTTAATCTTAATAGATTGTGGCAAAGGTTTTGAAATATCCATAACAACACATATTTTGGTATATATAGCATGCTTTCACTCCTTAATATTTAGTCCTTCTTGATGAAATCTCCTAAGGTATTTCCAATATTCTTTAAAGCATCCTTATTATTAAGTTAATATCTACTTCATGGATCGAACTTGCCATTATTTGCTCTTCCTCTTATCTCCAAGTTGGGCACTAATACTTCCAATTAGGGGATCTTAACTTTCAAATATGGCTTTCCTTTCATGCTACCTAATAGAGCTCACTTCTAGCTCACACTCACTCCTGAATCACAAAGAGTATTGTAAGAATTCCTTGATGTCTATATCTCAATTGTGTTATATAAGATGGTTTATAGAAAAATAATAAAAATAATGATAAAATAATTCTAATTAATTCTAATCAAAATTATATTAAATGAAGAAGGCATTTCTATATTTTGTAATTAATACTAATATATGATCATATTACATAAACAATATCACTATGTAGTCATAATGTAATATATAAAATTAATTTAAATTTCATAGAGAATATGAGATATACATATGAAGGAAATGAACATCATCCTTTTAGCTATTATTTTAAAGTGTAAGAAACCTATATCTCAAGTATGTTAGATAACATGGACTATAAAATTATTATAAAAGTAATGGTATACCGACTTAAAGTAGTTATAATAAAACTTATATCAAACAAAGAACGTGCTTTCATATTTTGTAAATAAATTATGACCAGACAAGGGCTAGGTGGATTGGTAATTGTTTGTCTGGCCAAACACTTACCAAGAAGAGACCTAGGTTCAAACCTTGGGGGTATACCTGTTACAAAGGTAGTAGTGTAATTTGAATCCCCTAAGTGTGCATCAGACTGATGATGATGTTACGAATCTCAAGCGACCAATGATCCTCCTCATAATGGATCAACAATAACGAGGTAGTATAACAACCTTGTGGTAGTAATCTAATTTGAATTACCTAAGTGTGTATCAGACTGATGATGATGATACAAATCTTAAGCGACCAATAATCCTTCTCATGTTGAATCAACAATAACGAGGTAGTATAAACTTGTTGAGAGCAGCCTTATAGTTTGAATCTTGTACTTAACAATTACTAAAAATAGTGTAAATGTAACCAACTCCCTTATATCAAATAATAATAATAATCTTGCATACAATTGTAGAATTATCCCTCGAGGATGGTCTTAAAATTAGACATGCACGGTATATATGATAATTTAAATTGGTTACCTTTGAAATTTTGATTTCTTTCTTATATATCGCATCATCTATCTTCCCCGTCTTGGAAATTAGATGGGAAATGTCAATAATATGAGGTGTAAAACTTTAATGTTTTTAATCTCGAGTTTTATATTGAACATCGTTTACAAATATTTACAAATATCAGCGCTCGTTCGAGCAAACACAAGAGGAATCGACCTCACAACCACATGGATGATAATAACTAGGCAACTGCCATCACACCAAATATCATTTAGCAATCTCGAGTTTTTAAGGTTCACTTTATAATAATAATTTTCTAAATTTAAACGGTACTTATAAAATAAAATAATAAAAACTTTACTAATTTCCATGTATAATAAAAAAAACATGTTTTTTTAAAGGGATTATCCCCTATTCCCATGCCTTTTCATAGTTATTATTAATGATTTTCTATGGAGTATCCCTTATTCCCTATCCCCATGGCTTTTCATAGTTATTACGCCGAGAGGCGTTCTTAGGGTGGGAGGTAAAAAGATTATACGCCGTAAACAATTTTTTTATTAAAAAAATTGACATCAACAAAACATTTAAAATATTTAAATTAAAACAATCAATTAACCAACCGTTGCAAACATTGAAAATATTTAACCTAAAACAATCGACTAACCAATTGTTACAACTGTTTAATAAACTAACTTAGATATAAAGGATATATATCAATTCCGAGGCACCTTTCTTGGAGATCACACCCCAAAAAATGAGATAGGCACTTCGAGATTGATAACTCTCAGCGTTTTTAGATATATATCCTTTAAATCTAAGCTAGTTACGTCGAGAGGCGTTCTTACAATGGCAGACAAGAGGGTGGGAGGCAAAGAGGTCATACATGTCACACCGTAAACAATTATTTTTTTTAATTAAAAAATCGACATTAACAAAAACATTTAAAATATTTAAACTAAAATAACCAACTAACCAACCGTTACAAACATTTAAAATATTTAAACTAAAACAACCGACTAACCAGCCTTTACAACTGTTTAATAACCTAACTTAGATATAAAAGATATATATCTAAAAACATCAAGAGTTATCAATCTCGAGACACCTATCTTATTATAAATGATTTATGTGTGCATAATTTGAAAGGTGAAGAATAATGGATTACTTTGGGGACTAATTGCGACTTTCAAAGATAATGACCTTTTCTAAAATCCATTGAAGAAAACAAATCAATGGTATTTGGTGTATTAAAGGCTAAGGCCCCAGGGCCATATGATTTTTCACTTATCTTTTTTAAAAGTTTTGGGATATTATAAAGGATATAACCTACTTCAAGCAATAGAGAAAGTGAAATCAACTACATGACCACCACCATTTTGGCCCTTATCCTTGAGGGTAAGAAAGGTGCTCTTTTGAAAGCCTTTATGTCTTATACAATATTATTTATAAAATAATTATAAAAGTAAAAGTAATATGTTTGAAATAAATTTTATTTAAAATTTATATCAAACGAAAAAAGGCATTTTATGCTTGGTAGGCAAATTGGAATTGATATAATAACTTTATACGAGCATGTAAAATATATTCTAATTATAAGAACTCATGGATGTTCTTAAAATTAGATATTCACAATACACTTAAACAAGATCTTTTGAAAATTTGGCTTCTTAAAAAAATGGGGAAGGTGTATGATACAACATTTAACAATTATAATGTTTTTAGTTTTAGTAAATGGTATTCTATATGGGTTCTTTACATCTAGTAGAGGTATTACACAGGGAGATTGTCCCCTATGTCTTGAAAACAGATATGCACAATATGTATGATAAATAAAACTAACCATACACTTAGACAAGATCCTTTGGTAATTTTGGCTTCTTGAAGAGATGGAGGTGTATGATGCAACGTGTAACAATTGTAATATTGTCAGTCTTAATAAATGGTATTCTATATGGGTTCTTTACATCTAATAGGGGTATTACACAAGGGGATTGTCTCTTATGCCTATATATATTCATAGCTTTTGTTAAGGGTATAAGTGTGCATAATCCAAAAGTCGGGATAAATGGATTAATTTAGGGGTTAATTACAACTTTCGAAAAGAAGATTCCTTACCTGTAGTTCATAGATGATACACCACTATTGGAAAAGATAACATTGTTAATGATAAGCATTTTCAATATGGATTTGTTGGAATGTTTGAAAGTGGCTAGCCAAAGGGTACAAAGAAAAACTTAGATATTTTTCTTTAGTGCTTCCACTTTTCTAAGTTTAACCATAAAATATATCTTAGTTTTGAAGCAATCTTTACTATTAGGTATATGGATTTCCTATTCTAGGTAGGACAAAAGACCTATGGTACTTCCTCCTTTAAGAATATTAAAATAGCTTAAGGAATTTGAGTTTTTACAATTACTACGATTTAATTAATCCAACTAAACTCTCAAGTCATGACCAACTACGCTATAATAGCATTTTACATGCCAAAGAGTATGTGTCATTGAATGATGAAAATCCAATAAAATTTATTTTATCAAGGGAAGGAGAAAATAACTTGATCTCCCTTGATGAATGGTTGAATGTCTATAGGAGCAAATAAATTTACAAAGATAAATGTTGATGGTTTGGGATGAATGTATAAAGCACTAGGATTTGATAACCTATAGATTGTGTGATTAGATAAAAGAGGAAGCTACAATAGATAGTTTAAACAAATACTTCAAGGACAAGGAGCTAGGAAGTTACTTTTATAAAAACATTACTATGACAGGTTCACTAATATGGATATTCATATCCAATTACAAAGATATTATGCTTAGTTACTTGAGATGGGATATAGGGACACGAAGTAAAACCTATTTTTGGAACAATCTTTACCTTTTCACTAAGAGAATTTGAGAGATATAAGAATGTGAATTATAGGTAGACTTGGAACAAAATATGGGAAGTAGTGTGGTTGATTTATTATAATTGTCCTCAATTGATACAACTTGGAAATAAAAAATAATAAAATATAGTCAAATGGCTAGTTGGAACCAATAAAAAATGAATCTCTTTTGTATAAAGGATTAAATAGTAAAATAATCAACACTTTGATATAGGCGACAATCAAGACCAAAAGTTATATAATAAAATAAGGATATAATACTCTAGAGGAAAATAGATTTGAACAACCAATATGTGGGGTTATGTAGAAAGCAAATCATACCCAAAGGAAAGAGTATTTGTCTAAATTGCAACAACTATAGATCCTAACAACAAGTAATTTTAATAATCATAGCTTTTTGAGGCCATCACTATGTTTTTTTTGTGCCACTAAAATGAAGGAATAACATATTTTTTACTTGTAAACTATCCCTTTTCAATTACATTTTGCTACAAGTTAATCAATTTAATTGGTGTTTAATTAGTTGCAATATATAATTTGATGTTAAATATCCTATTAAATTTTCTCTTTAGTTCAAGTAGAAGAGAGGAAATTAGCTTGAGATATATGATACTCATTGGTTAATTTGGAAGGAGGTGAACAATAAATCTTGAAATAATACAAATGGCACCAAAAAAATCTTTAAAATATGTTTTATTTTATGAAAGAAATAAAGTTCCCTAATAGAACAAAAAAAAAGATGGATGGGACCCTTATCATACCATAACTACATAGTGAAATATTGTAATGCATGTTCTCGATTAGACGTTTTTCGTAGGACTGCCCAAACTGCCGAACTCGTTTCGGCCATATCTCACTCATCCGGACTCGAATTGAGCTAAAATTTTGAGGGTAGATGTTTGAAAAACCCTAGAACATCTCCACCAATTTTAATATCATTTGGAGTAACACAGATCCTAGCACATCCCTATGTGTGAACGAGATATTTGGCAAGTGGCTATGCGAGGGTTTCATCTGGATTGAGTGCAAGCAGCTCCAGAGGTTGGTTTTTAGGGCCTTCGGGCCCTAGCGACCAATATTTTTGTGGTTTATGCTCAATATTTTATTAGGAAATGTTGCAGGGGATCCAAGATGGGTTAGAAATTTGTCTTTCAACAGATCATACTGTGAACTTGAGTGACAACGGCTTCTAATTTACTGCACAAAAGAAAAGTGAAAACAATACCTTTCCACGACATCTAGGGCAAGGATTAAAGAGATCACAAAACAATTTTCAAGTAGTTGATCAAAAAATGGCTCCTATCTCAAGTGAATCGGGTGCTAAGGTGCACCCACAAAATAATTCTACTGTGAAAACCCCTATCAAGGGTAAGAATTTCGAAGACTCGATCCCAAAAATGAATTTTAGGGATGCCCTTCGTGGTGGACAGCCTCAGACCAATGCTAATATCAATCTTAGGGCTTCCCATAAACCTCTAAGAATGCCTAAGATTGATCCTAGGAAAACGAAGTCAGGATTTCTTAAAGTAGTTGATGGAACTCCTATTCTTAAGCTTGATATGGGTAACATTCAGACTGGCATTGAAGATTTGGAAAAAAAAGGACTAATTTATCGGTTCGTGGGTTTTCGTCCGAGTCTATCTGCTTTCAAAGTCTGGGCTACAAAAAGTTGGAAAACTAAAGGTGAGTTACAAATCTCTATTTATCCAAATGGTTATTTTCTTGTTTTATTTGCTAATAATGAAGATAGAGAGAAAACTTTTCAAGGGGGTCCTTGGTTTTTTGGAAGGACAGGGCTTTTCATGAAGCCTTGGCATACTAAATTTAAATCCGAAGAAGAGATGCCTTCTATAGCTCCCGTGTGGGTTAGATTCTTTGGCCTACCTATTGAATTTTGGAATCCTACTATTTTTTCTTCAATTGGAAACTCTTTAGGAACTTTTATGATGATCGTTGATTGTACTCAAAATTTTGAACATATTATTTATGCTCAAATTTGTGTTTTAATGGATTTTGACAAACCCCTACCTAAAAAGATCACATTACAATTTGGGGAAGACACTTGGGAGCAAGTAGTGGACTATGAGAACATTCCTTTTCGTTGTAGAATTTACCATGAATATGGTCATTTGGCTAGTGCTTGCCCAAATAAAATTTCTAATCAAAATAAAGAAGATATAAACTCAACAGGTTTCCAAATACCTAAGAAGAAGAACACTCAGAAAAAACCAGTTATGAAGGATCAATCAAATTCATTTTCTAATATGTTTGAAATCCTTTCCACAAATGATGTCCCAAGTGAGGAAGAGGAAATAATGGAAACTGAAATCTTAGAAACACAATTTAAATATGAAGGGAAGAACTCAGAGATAAACCAACAAATCAAAGGTTTTCAACAGAAAAAAAAAAAGGAGAAAATTTACACAAGAAAAACAATCTTTCAAATGTCAAAACTTCAAATAATGTAGGTCCCAATATAGACTCCGTTGAACCATCTAGTAAAATTTTGGCTGTGTAGGAGCATTCTTCAAGGTTAGAATCCATATCAGATTCAATTGGAATAAGTCAAGAAACAGGGAAAAAAAATTGAAGATGGATTCTAATCAAAAAGCAGGTCACAAGACCAATCAATATCATATGGTAAAATAAGGTGAAAAGCTTGTAGAGGAAGGCAATATTAATGCCCTTCCCAACTTTTTAGCCCTGGTATTAATGAAGATCATCACTTGGAATATTAAAGGACTCAAAGGGAGTCTTTCAAAACAAAATGAAATTAGAAGAATGATTCAGATAAGTCATCCACATCTTGTTTTCCTTTAAGAAACAAAGATGTCAATGGAGGATATGGACTCAATTGCCAGTAAAATTTGGCCAGCTGAAAAATGTAGCAAGTGTGAACATCTCTTCTAAGTCCTAGTTAATTTAGTGGCTAGGCTAGGTTAGTTGTCGGCAAATTCTTTTATTGTCGGCAATATAGTTTAGTTGGATATCTCTTCTTCCCCTTATCCCTCCATTCTCTCCTATATTCCCTCTTCTACCTTATCACTCCACCTTCCTTCCCTCTTCTCCTCCAACCTCCCTTCTTTTTCTCTCCGCCAACTTCCTCCCTTCCCTCTTCATATAAATTAGTAATTATATCCTATGTTATAAAAAATGGTTGTATTGGCTCTGCGTAGAAATTAATAAAGAACTATTAGTTTCAACTTATTCTATAGTCACCTGATCCGATTTTTAGATTTGGTATCAGAACTAGTCGGGCGAGCGTGTTGGGCACAAATCTCGAGGATGCACGATGACTAGCTGGCGAGCGTGTTGGGCATGTATCTCGAGGGTGCACCGTGATCGAGGAGCTGGGCAATCGGATCGAGGAGGTGGCAGAGCGCAGAGCTGGGCACGACAAAGCTGGGCATGGATTTCAAGGCATAGCTGAGAGCTGACGCGAACTGCATAATTTTTGAGGTGACACATGGCGGAGCAGTCGCTAACATGGCGATCTGAGGAGGACACTGACGTGGCAAGTTGACGTGGACGCTGACATGGCGAGCTGAGGTGGACGTTGACGTGGCGAGCTGAGGTGGTGGATCGGGTGTGCGGTGATGTGGCAAAAATTGGTTTGTCCACGTGGTGGAAGCAGTTTTGTCAGAGCAAACACGTGGCAGAAGCAGATTTGTCACAGCAAAAGATAGAGTTGGGGAGTGATTGCCCGAAGGCAATCAAAGTTTAATGTGCCCGCGCGCATATTTGAAGACCAGATTGTCTTTCTCCCACTAAATGTGGGATAAATCTGTGTTTATTTTTTATTTTTAAAATCACCACCCATAGAAAAAATAAGGAACCGGTCGTTCCTTTCATTTCCTGTCGAAGCGCGTAGCGCGGTTGGTTTAATCGTTTGGTTGCGGCACAGAGGTCCCAGGGTCGAATCCCGTCGGGGTTAGAAACAATAATTTTTTTTTAAGTACAAATAATAAAAAATTAAATAAAAAGAAACCTTTTTTTTGCGAAAGCTAGATTTATATCAGGAGGCAATATTCTAAGTTAGAAATAATAATGCTTTATTATTATTATGCAGAGCAAAATACAACCATTCAATCGAACAAAGAATATAACCACTAATTTATAAGAAGAGAAAGGAGGTTAGGGGAGAAGCGGGAAGGGATGAAGTCGGAGGAGAAGATGAAGGGAGGTTGGAGGAATAATGGGAAAGAGGGAATAATCAGAGAGGTGGAACTCCTAACAGAGGAGAAAATCAGAACAGAGGAGGATTCTCAAACAATAGTGAACAACAGAATAGAGGAGGACAGCAAAATAGAGGGAAACAATCAGGCAGAGGCAAAGGAGGAGATAAGTCAAAACAATCTTGCTACAATTGTGGAAAACTTGGCCATTATGCTCGTGATCTGTTGGACAAAGACTTCACAAGGAGCTAGTAGCGACCAGAGCAGTCAGTTTGGAAACTTTGGAGAAGAGGAAGAGGCCACAAATCTCTTTCTCTCATATGGTCAGGCAAATTAGAACATGAATGATACATGGATCTTGGACACTAGGTGTTCAAACCATATGAGTGGCAAAGAAGAGCTCTTTGCTACTCTAAACTCCTCCTACAAATCCAGCATCAAATTGGGAGATGATAAATCATTGGCAGGTGAAGGCATTGGAGCTATGGCGGTTCCAACTAAAGAATGAGTCAAACAAGTAAGTGATATCTATTATACACCCCACTATCCAACATAATCTTTTAAGTGTTGGTCAAATGTTAGAAAAGAACTACAAGTTGCTTTTTGATGAGGGTAAATGCACTATTTTTGATAAAAATAACAATAATAGAATCATTACTCAAGTGCCAATGACAAAGAATAGATTGTTTCCTTTAAAGTTTGGCCAGCCAAGGGGAGATAAGTTAGCAAGTGTTGCTATTTCCAATCCAAGTGTTCTATGGCACTTGAGATATGGCCATTTGAATTCTGCTAGTTTGAAAATGCTAACTTCCCAAGCCATGGTCACTGGACTTCCTAAAGTTTAGGATAGTAAAGAAGTCTGTGAAGGGTGTGCTCTTGGGAAGCATGCCAGATCAAAGTTTCCTCATGGACAAGCATGGCGGGCCAGCTATCCACTCCAACTAGTGCATACCGACATCTGTGGTTCGATGCAGACATAGAGTCTGGGTAACAACTCTTACTTTCTACTCTTTATTGATGATTATACTAGAATGTGTTGGATATATTTTTTGAAACATAAGGATGAAGCATATGAATGCTTTATCGATTTCAAAACAAGAGTTGAAAGTGAGAGTAGATATTTTGTAAAATGTCTTCGATCAGATAGGGGAGGAGAATACTCCTCTAATGAGTTTGTGAATTTTTGTAAGCAACATGGCATTAAGAGGCAGTTCACTGCTACCTACACTCCACAACAGAATGGTGTCGCAGAGAGGAAGAATCGCACCATTATGGAGATGGCAAGGTCTATGCTTCAGACGAAGCATTTGACTAATTCATATTGGGCAGATGCAGCCGGGACCAACGTATATATCTTGAACATAAGTCCTACTTCAAGTTTGGAAGGGCGAGACACCTTACCAAGCTTGGTATGGTAAAAAGCCAAATGTTAAGCATTTCGAGTGTTTGGCTCGCTAGCCTATTCTCACATTCCTGATGAGCTTAGGAAGAAGCTCGATCCAAAGAGTCAGGCATGTATCTTTGTAGGATACTGTGAGAATACAAAAGCTTACAGACTCTATAATCCTTGGACTAGAAAGTTTGTGATTTCAAGGGATGTGATTTTTGATGAAGGGGGAGAATGGGGTAAGCCCCAAATATTCAATGATGTTGAATCCATCGATGTAGTTTCTAAGCAGGTGCAACAATAGACACCACAGAAAGGAAAGTAGTCTCCTCCCGCATCCTCCAAGTCCATCTTCCGATTCCACTTCTTCACCAAGTCCTTCTTCATAGAGATCAGTAAGTTCCTCACCCATGGACATCGATTCTCCATCCAGAGGTAAGAGAACTCTACAAAATCATCCATCATATCATATGTTGGATAAAAATTTTTCAAGAAGATACACTAGGAGTCAAGCTAGTGAAATGGATTATGTTTTACACAGATTAGAAAGTATGCACTTGTATGGTGATGATGTCTCCCAGCAGGAACCTAGGGGAGATCAAGTTAACTATGCTTTGTTAACTAGTGCACAACTTGAACCTTCTAGTTATGAGAAGGCATGTACTCAAAAAATTTGGCAAGATGCCATGAAAGAGGAGATAACCTCTATAAAAAACAACGACACTTGGGAGCTGGTAAAGCTTCCTAAAGGCAAGAAATGTGTTGGATGTAAGTGGGTCTACAAGACCAAGTTTAATGCTAATGGTAGCATTGAAAGGCACAAGGCGAGACTAGTTGCAAAGGGATTCACTCAGAAATATGGAGTTGATTATGAAGAGACTTTTGCTCCTATAGCCAGACAAGAGACTATTAGAACAGTTATTGCCTTAGCACATAAGGGATGGAAAGTCCAACACATGGATGTGAAAAGTGCATTTCTAAATGGTTACTTGACAGAAGAAGTGTATGTTGAGCAACCACAAGGATTTGAAGAGAAAGACAAGGAACATCTTGTTTACAAACTGAAGAAGGCACTTTATGGCCTCAAGCAGGCACCACGAGCTTGGTACTCATGCATTGATGGGTACTTCAAAGAATTTGGGTTCACCAAAGTAGAAATGAACCCACCCTTTACTACCTACGACAAGGAAATGACATCCTCATAGTTTGCTTGTATGTGGATGATCTCATATTCATGGGTAGTAATGAAAAAATGAATATGGAGTTCAAACACTCCATGATGAAGCAGTTTGAGATGAAGGATCTTGGCTTAATGCACTACTTCCTTGGAATGGAGGTTCATTAGTCAGATACAGGGATCTTCATCTGTCAACATAAGTATGCTCGGGACATGCTTAAGAAGTTTGCTATGGAGCATTGCAAACCGGTTGCAACTCTAGTTGGACATGGGATCCAATTAAGCAAAGATGATGGAGCATCAAAAGTTGACGTGACCACTTTCGAAGCATGGTTGGGAGTTTGATGTTTCTTGCCAACACCAGACCTGATATTCAATATGTTGTTTCTCTTGTCTCTCGATTTATGTCTAACCCTTTTGAGTTGCATTTGCAGGCAGCTAAGAGAATTCTCAGATATGTAAAGGGTACATGGGATTTTGGAATCCATTACCATAAATGTAACACTATCAAGCTTGTAGGCTTAAGTGATAGTGATTGGGGTAGCAAAATTGATGACAGAAAATCAACCTCAGGGAACTGTTTTAGTCTAGGTTCGGGACTAATAACTTGGAGTTCCAAGAAGCAGACAGTAGTAGCACTATCTTCAACAGAAGTTGAGTATATAGCGGTCACTCATGCTAGTACTCAAGCACTATGGCTACGAAAGGTATTAGAAGAAATTGGAGAGAAGCAAAGTGGTCCAACAAGGATATTCTGTGACAACATTAGTGCCATTCAGTTGGCATACAATCCCGTCCACCATAGTAGATCAAAGCATTTTGATATGAAGTACCACTTCATCGGAGATATGGTGGAAACTGAAACTGTTGAGCTTCACTATTGCCACACTTTGGAGAATGTTGCGGACATCTTCACCAAGGCACTGACTAAAGCTCAATTTGTAAAGCTGAGAGACTTTCTCGTCAGTCCTCTCAACTTTAAGGGGGAGAATGTAGCAAGTGTGAACATCTTTTCTAAGTCCTAGTTAATTTAGTGGCTAGGCTAGGTTAGTTGTCGACAAATTCTTTTATTGTCGGCAATATAGTTTAGTTGGATATTTCTTCTTCCCCTTATCCCTCCATTCCCTCCTATATTCCCTCTTCCTCCTTATCACTCCACCTCCCTTCCCTCTTCTTCCTCCAACCTCCCTTCTTTTTCTCTCCGCCAACTTCCTCCCTTCCCTCTTCATATAAATTACTAATTCTATCCTATGTTATAAAAAATGGTTGTATTGGATCTGCGTAGAAATTAATAAAGAACTATTAGTTTCAACTTATTCTATAGTCACCTGATCTGATTTTCAAAAAACAGTGGTTTCCCTCAGTTTGCAAGGGACTTCGGGTGGCATTGCTTGTCTTTGGGACCCAAAAGAGGTAGTTATTCACCATATGGTTGGTAGTTGTGGTTTGTTGGCTATAGCTATTCAAAGTAGACATTCCAACCAGATTATGCTCTACATTATTTTTTATGCTCCGAATTATTTGGAGGAAAAAAGAAGACAGTGGAAGGATATTACTCATATTATCTCTCATTTTCCTAAAGCTTGGATCTTGATCGGAGGAGATTTCAATACCATCCTCTCTCTGGATGAGAAAAGGGGGGAAATAGAAATTTGGACAAAAGAACTGACCTCATGAGTGAATATATTGCAAACCTCCATCTTGTGGATATCCAACCGAGATAATGGCCTTATGACTTGGTCTAACATAAGGCAAGGCTTAGCTTGTATAATGGAGAGATTGGATAGGTTTTTGCTCTCTAAAAATTTCTTAATCCATGGTCACATTCCTAAAGTGAAGACTCTTAATAATGTTGGTTTGGATCATTGGCCAGTCATGGTGGAAATGTGGAAAACCAATGTGAGTTTCTCTCCTTTTTGTTTTCAATTAATGTGGCCTAGAGACATTTCCTTCAGACCTCGTGTGCAACAATGGTGGAAGGAAGGTAAACCTAGGCATGAGACTAAGATGTTCTGTTTTGCCAAAATACTACAATACATTAAATCCAAAATCAAGACTTGGACCTGGAAAGAGTTTGGGGATGTTCATAAAAAAAACATGAAGTTATTGCTCATCTTGAAAATTTGAATAAGAAAATCCGTTTAGATGGCCTCACGAGAGAAGAGAAGTGCAGATGAAATTAAACTCACAACTCAGTTAGAGGAATGGGAAAAAAGAGAAGAAATTTTATGGAAGCAAAAATCTAGAATTCAATGGCTCAAAGAAAGAGATCGAAACACAAATTTCTTACATCTCTTCTAGACTCGAAGATCTCACAACTTTATTTCTTCCTTAAAATCAGATTTTGGAGATGTTGTTTATACTTGGGATGGCATGAACTCTATTGTTGTTGATTACTTTTCCAATCTTTTTGTTGCTACTCCTCTTGACTCGGCTTCACAACAAAATGTTCTTCAAGCAATCCCTTATCTTATCACTTCTGAGGAGAACTCTATTTTGATTGCTCCTGTTACTATCAATGAGCTTCAACAAGTAGTTTTTAAAATGCAAAAAGGAAAACCCCAGGTCTTGATGGTTTTCCCATTGAGTTCTACCAAGAGTTACGGGATATCCTTCATGTTGATTTATTAGAGGTGGTGGAAGAAGCCAGGAAAGCCAAAGAAATTTTGAAGGTTATCAATAAAACTTATATTACTCTTGTTCCAAAAGCTCAAGAGGTTGATCATATCTCAGCTTTTAGACCTATTGCTTTATGTAATGTTCTTCTCAAAATCATTACTAAAATCATGGTAGAAAGGTTGAAGCCTCTTTTGCATAAGATTATTTCCCCAAAGCAAGAGGGTTATGTGGAAGGACATCAAATAGTAGATGAGATAGTTCTTGCTCAGGAAGCCATCCATTCCATGGATATGCAAAATTCTCCTTCCATGTTCATTCGGTTAGACTTATCCAAAGCTTATGACAAAGTGGATTGGCACTTCCTTATCAAAGTTTTGAGGCAATTTGGTTTCTCTAAGGATTGGATGGATTGGATTATGGGATGTATCTCTTCAGTTTCCTACTTAGTTCTTATCAATGGCAAGCCTTCTCAATCATTCCCAGCTTCCAGAGGTATTAGGCAAGGTGACCCGCTATCCCCTTATTTATTCATCATTCTTGTTGAATGCTTGGGTAGGACTATAACCAAAAAGAGGGAAAACAAAACCCTTGAGGGAGTTACCATTGCTCATGGAGCTAGACCTATCTCTCATCTTCAATGTGTGGATGACTCTACTCTTTTAGGTAAAGCTACGATTAAGGAAGCTTCTAATATTAAGCAAATCATTAGCTATTTTTCTAAGGCTATTGGGCGGTTGATCAATGAAGATAAATCTAAAGTTATTTTCTTTCACTTGCTCTGCTAGACAGGAATCCATGGTCTTGGATAAATTAAGATATAAGAAGACCTCTCTTCCAATCACTTATTTAGGTATTCCCATAAATATTCAAAGGTAGAAAAATAAATATTGGAATTGGTTGTTGGACAAAGTCAAGAAGAAAATTGGAAAGTGGACCAACAAGTGGCTTTCTTCTAGGGGTAGAATCACCTTGGTAAAATCAGTCCTTCAAGATATTCCTATTTATGTTTCTTTCGTTTTGAATATCCCAAAGGTTGTTCTTCAAGAATTGGATCAAATCAATCATCGTTTCCTTTGGAGTGGTACTAAGGAGAAAAGAAAATGGGCCTTGGTGAAATGGGATACTTTATGTCTTCCTAAGAGTGAAGGGGGGTTAGGATTCCGGTCTTCTATTAATAACAACAAAGCTTTAGCTGCTAAATTATATTGGAGGATGTTGCATAACCCCAATGCTCTTTGGGCCAATAATCTTCGTGCTAAATATGCTGAGAATAAAAGTCCTGAAGACCTTGTTCGCTATCAACTTCCTACCAAAGGTTCTCCCATTTTAGCAGTTCTTAAGATTGGTGAGGATTTGATAAAGAAAAAATTATTTTGGATCATTCATAATGGTCAACAGGTAAATTTTTGGATAGATTCTTGGGATGGTCACAAGCCTTTGATAACTTAGTTTCCCGATTGGAGGCCTTGGATGGAGGAGCTTCACCAAGCTAATTGGATAAAGGTGGCTAATTACTGTCGGTACCATAATGGTAATTCAAAGGTTGGTAGATATTGGATCCCTATTGAGGACTGGCCTATTCAAATCCCAGAAAGGCAAAGACAAGATATCCAAGGCATCCTTCATATGAGATCCCTCTCTTGGTCCCATGAAAAATATTGTTTTGGATGGAACAACACTACTAAGGGTGAGTATTCAATTGCTCAAGGTTATTTGACCTTATGCCATAATAATCCCAACCATTCTTCTGACATATTTTCTCGATTGTGGGCTCAAAAGCTATGGCCTAAGGTGAGGTTCTTTAATTGGCTTTTATTTCATCGTAGGGTGCTTACTTGGTGAGCAACTTATGAAGCGTGGTTTTCATGGCCCTTTTAGATGTGAAATGTGTGAAGAGAATGTAGAAAATCTCAACCATCTTTTTATTGAGTGTACTTTAGCCTCTGAGCTATGGAGGAGAATGACCACTTTACTTGGCTTACGAGTGGTCCAATTTTTTTACTTTTGAACAACTTTGGAGGGATTGGCCTAATCAAGAGGGTGTTGATCATTTTATTAGGCAATTAGTTTGGATGGGTTCTACCATTCTTCTTTGGAATATTTGGAATGAAAGGAACAATCGAATTTTTAATCAAGATAGGAAGGATATTCACTATATTTGGCAAAAGACCATAGCCAACTTAGTTGAATCAGTCCATCAACTCCTTAATCACCCCCAAAACTCCCACCAAAGATGGGATCAAGTGATGCAAAGATTGAAGATTAAATCTTCTAAGGGCAACCAACTTAAAGGGAATGTGAGTATTAGTAAGATGGATAGGACTAGAAATTGGCAACCTCCTCCTAAGGATTTTGGAAAAGTCAATATTGATGGAGCCTCTAGAGGGAACCCTGGAAAAGCTAGTGTGGGAGGAATTGGTAGACTTTCAGATGGCTCCCTGGTTTTTACTTTTGCTTGAGAATTTGGGTATTCTTTCCAATAACCTTGCTGAGGGGTATGGTATCCTCAAAGGCCTTCAGGAGGCTACTAAGGTTAGATGGGAAAAGGTGTTAGTTGAGTCCGACTCTCAACTTATGATTAATCTCTTGAAGACTCCTTCTAAGAATCATAAGGTGGATTGGAGAATAAAAAGAATTATTGAGAAGATTCAATTAATCCGGATGGGATTTTTGAAAGTTGATTACAATCATGTGGTCACGAGATCAAAACAAGAGTGTTGATGCTTTAGCTTTGGCTTTGGACAAAGGTGATCTTACTTGTTATGGCCACCCTCCTATATGGTGGGCTTCTCAAATTAGGGAAGCTCTTCTTTCTATCATTTCTTTGGATGGCTCCGGTTACGAAGGTACCTAGTTTCTTCTTGCTATTTTTTTTGCTTCTCTTTGGTTCATTCGGTTTTTTTAGTTCCCTAGCTCATTCTATTCTTTATTTTGTTTCCTCTGTTGATTCTTGCCTTAATAGTCTTCTGGTCTAGATAGGTCATTGTTATGTTCAATTTTTTTTTGTTTTTTGTTTTTTGTTTTTTTTGTTTAGTTTTTTAAGGTGGGTGGGTTCTTTTGTTTTGTTTTGTTTTTGTGTTCTTTGTGTTGTTTTTGTTGTTATTGTGTTTTTTTTTTTATGTTTTTTTGTTATTGTTCTTGTGTTTTTTTTGTTCTTGTTCTTGGGTTTCTCTTTGTTTGTGTTATTTCGTATTTTTATGTGTGAGTGTTTTCTATGTTTTTTGTTTTTGTTTATTGTCTGTTGTTGGTTGTTTTTTATTTTTATTTTTTATTTTATTTTTTCAGGTTTTGGTTGTGTTTATTTTTCATGTTTTTTTTGGGTTATGTCTTTGTAGTGTTCTGTTGTTTTTGTCTTGTTTGTGTTTTGTTATGTGGTTCTTGTGTTTTTCTATGTGGTTTGTGTTGTGGTTTCTTTTATCTTATTGTGCGTGTTTGGTTGTGCTTTTGTTTTTGACACACTCAAGGAGCATGTTTTTTATTTTATTTTATTATTTTTGTTGTTATTTACTTATTTTTAAATTGGTTTTGTGTGTTTGTTTGCTCCTTGAGTATGTCAAAGGTGGTAGGCCAAGTCCGAGTCCTGGGCATTTTTGGCGGAATGGATACCCCCGCCTCCTTGGGTCTTACCCGAAAGTAGCATCCCTTTTGGGATGTTTTCCACAAAAAAAAAAAAAAAAAGTTCCCTAATACTAAAAGCAATAAATATGTTTGGTATCAAATGGTATGAGATCAATCAATTAAATTCCTCGATTTAAAGGAGGAGATCCAAGTTCAAATATTACGAAGCAATACATGTATAATTTTCAAGTTGTTATAATACCACTATGTGGTTACGATGTAATACAAGTGGGGCCCATTTCAATCCCATAATAACCAATTAAAAGAAGAAAGGAAATATGTGAGATGATGATTGAAATGAAATTACCCAAAGTACAACTAGGTAAAACTAATCCTTGGTAGTTTAGCTTTTTAGAACATAGAGCAAGCATAAATGAGAGGCTAATTAAAGACCAATTAGGGTTTTGTTGTTTTAATTTTAGGTTAGATTTATTTTATGTAACTAATAATGTTAATAAAGTTACAAGATATATTAGTTAGTGTGGAGTTTCTTGTCTAGAACAACTAAACAACGAGTTGTCATAGAGTTTGACTTTTAATTTTAATGAATAGGATGTATAAATTTTTTTTGCTCAATTGGAAGATCAACCCAAGCCTCGACAATGTTGTATAACTTTTGCATCCCCTCGTCGAATTTAAGTTTGGTCACATTTATCTATCAAATAATAAACACTTTTTCTAGATAGGTGCCAATGAAGGATTGCATTCTACAAGTCCTTAGGGGGTACAAGCTAAAGGAGAATATAATATATTTATTAAACTTTGATACAAATGATTCATCTTGAAATGTCTATGATATGTATCAAATGACATTAGATCGATCAATTACATTCCTCAAATTTCAAGGAGACCATGGTTTGAATCTTGTTAAGCGATACATACATAACTACCAAACTATTATAATACCACTATGTGGTCATGATGTAATGTAGGCGGGGCTCGTTTCAATCCTATATAAATCCTATATAATACATATATGTGGATGCACTTGGATAGTCCAAGATGGAGGTATAATAAATGTAGTGCTTCAAGCTTCCCTTTCTTAGCCTTGGATATGGTGTTAATTTATTAGGATAGGAGAATAACGAAGAACATGTAAACGTTGATATGTCTCTATAGTGTTGCTAAAAGCTCAATCTATTGCCTCCCCTTACCTTAAATAATATAGAATGTTGACTTTGTTCCTAAACTCCAACAAAAGATTGATGCTAAGCATGAATATCATGGGTATTATGATGATTCTTTTAAGTGGTATATTCGGGGAGAGTAAGGCATCTCAAAGGACATCTTAATGCAGTTGTTTGATGATAAATTTCATTTATTTTAGAGAAGAGCACTATGTAAGTTAGACTTTGGCAATTATTCTTGTAAGATAAGTATACCCTTGCCACGTGCTTCATTAAAGGGAATAATATGAGGAAATATGGCACCAATGAAAAGCTTCATCATGATGATAATCCAAAAGCAAAATGATGAGGTATTATAACAAGACAAGGAAGTGTGGTGGTCTTAATTTAGTGGTCACACATAGGGTCCATAAGTATTAATTCTCCACAATCAAACCATGTTCTAAAAGCATGATGTTGTAAACTCATAGTTATAAACAATGGAGATGATGGAATCGTTTGTTTGTTAAAATCCAAGTATGTTAATGAATTATCTTATTAGTAGTGGTGCAAAGTTTGGTAGTGAAATTTGAGGAAGCCCTATATGATGATTTGACTTAGCCACTAAGATAGGGCCTTTTTAAGGACGCATTTCAATAGAGTCCCAAAATATTTTTTAGAATAATTTGATCTCTCTTTCTTTAGCATTAGATTCTATAAAGGGGATGCAAGGGACCTTGATTTAGTTACCATTGAACTTGAGGAGAACAAAGTGCTCAATATAACTTAGAAAATCCAGGTCATGAGATCATCCAAACCAAGGAAGAATGGTGTAAGAAACAATCTTACTTCGTGAAAGATACCAAGGATGAGTCCATATGATCAATTCGAGAGTTATAGGTATTTGAGGGGACTCTTATATTCCTAAGTATACTTATCCACTCTTAAGTGGACACAATGAGAGTAGTTTCCCATGAAGGGTAATACAATCTTGACCATTGTTCATAAGTGGGAGTATGAGCATCGTAAGTGGAAATAATTATCTACGAGAAGCACATGAAATGATATTGAAGGGAGGATAACATCTCTATTAGCAAATACAAGTCAATTAATCTTGAAAGTGGGACAAGGATGAACTTGTCATTATCCATGGATAAAGTTCTCTATAGGGCAATGAAGGATATTAATATCAATAGTAAAAGAGGGACATGTTTTACATGAGTGGAATGTTCATACAACTTACAGAATAATGCTTGTTTCCTAGCTAAATGACAACTTTAGGTACATTTTGTGATGGATGCTACTTGGAGGATGTGGAAAGAAGACTAGTATATATTGAGGAGCATATCATGTTGCTATGTTGAAAATTAACAATCTAAAAGAGAGACTTGCATTTTAGTGGATCAAATTATCACATACGAAGCTCCAAGTGTAATGGTGTAGGCAATAGGATGGGCTAAAAAGATGATTTATTTCATGCATGGCATTCTCATATATACAATGGTTGTGTTTATTGTGTTTTTAATCTAATATCATATTGAGCTTACTTTAAGCATATCTTTTTCATTCCTATGATGCAATATTGTATGTTCATTTGATTTTGTAAAATATTTGTGTGACCTAATTTTAGTTTTATCACTTTAAAATGATTACCTTTTGGTATTGTTTTTTTAGATGTATTGGTTGTGGAAGGAAGAAAATATATTATAGGCATTAGACCCACTAAAAGACAAAGGAGACATTTTGTAGATTTACTTTATTTTATAAATAAAAAAAGCTAATTATAAGTTTCATATGTTTCCAATGAAATAAGCATCATGTGTATGTTTTTAAATAGGTATCTTCATATTTTTAGTTAAGTGAGGTTACTTTCCTTTTTAATATGCTTCTTGAAGAATATTGATGCCATTGTTTCTTGAATTAAATATTTATCCAACTTGAAAGAAACTCACCAAATCAAACTTGAGGTCTATCTTTTTTTTTTGAAATAATACTTCTTATACATATTTACCATGGGGATTGAACCCGGGTCACATCACCGATAATGCAAGTGGCATCCTTGCCGGTAGACCACACTCACGGGGATAAAATTAACCATTCACAATGAACTATGATTAACAATAAAACATATATGAATGATTAGTACTAATTTCTGGTTTTATATTAATTCTAATGAGATAACTATAAATAATTTTTTAAAAGGTTTACCATAAATTTAGTTTATGGTGTGGCTAGGACAACTCACTTGACTTTCCAACTTATATAACATGTGTTGAGTTTCCTTAAGTTTACATCACCTTAAAACAGTGATATTAGTTGGAACCAAGCAACTACCACTCATTTACATTAGATCTTTATATCCACCAAGACTCGAACCTCATCTATCCTTATAGAAGATAAACCTTCTCAACCACTTAAAATTAGCTAGATAGACTTAGACGACAAGGTTAACATTATAATAAAGCTAATGAACTTTGATTTATAATATAGTTACATTCAACTTTAGTTTAATACCACTCGATCCTAAGTTTATTTATCGCTAAACGTTTGACCTCTATTTCAAATTGTCCTTATGACTCTACAAAGTATCAACTTAGTTGATTAACAACTCAACTTACAATGTTAAACTCTTGGCTCCCTACCACTTGTACAATCTCTTTAAATTAAAAAAATAATAAAAAAAATTAACAATTATGAAGTTAAAAACACCTTCACATAAAGGGATAGGTCGCTTGCTAGTGACTGACTACTTGTGGGTGGGCTGTCGTGGTTCGATTCTGTGGAGGGTTGGGATCCCATTGGCTTCGTATTTACCAAGGATTATAGAGGTTCCCTATGCAATAATAATAATAATAATGTACCTTTGAGACACCAAATTGGTATGTCTTTAGGTTCTCATCAAAGAGACCCAAGTTCAAACCATGGGATGGGCATAGGCTTCTCATCAAAGAGACCCAAGTTCAAACCATGGGATGGGCATAGGCTTCTCATCAAAGAGACCCAAGTTCAAACCATGGGATGGGCATAGGCGTAAGTGACCATTGTATTTTGATTAAAAAAATAAAAAAATAATTATTCACAAAACTCTAATTAAAAAAAATTCAAATAAAATTACAATATAATTCAATATATTAATAAGTTTTATTTTTATTTTTTAATTTTGATTTCTTTAAATTATAGTATAATTTTTTTCAATGAGTTTACATAGGTTTTTATGAGGGGTCCCGGTCCCTTCATACTGAGTGGGGTTTGAACCTTGGATCTCTCAAAGAGAGGCCAAAGCCTTTACCACTGCAGTAAGCTTGCAACTTAATTATAGTATAAAATTTTAATAAAGCTTTAAGCCAATTTTTTGAAAAAATGAAAAATATATTATATTTATAGAAGTTGTATTACAAAGTAAAATGAGTTGGATAGGAAACAAGGGAAGAAGAAAATCCTCCTCCAATCCCTCTTGGCTCAAAAATTAGCCATAAAAACAATATATAGGTGTGTTTGTTGAAAACATCACCTGAGGCCACCATAATACAGTTATCCATACACATCAACATTACCATAGTTGAATTCCAATTTTTCTCAGTCATCTGAATTTCGTAGACCATCCATCTATCTTCATGATGTTTTGAAGTCATTATTGGCATCTTGAACATGTCTGCTATGTTCTTGTACCACCTCTCGCATCCCTTGGATTCTTTGGCACCAACTTATCTGATTTTCCATCTGAGAGTCCACATATTGCCCTTCCTCCAGTTCTTTTCCCCATTTTGCTAAATAATCTGCCACCCTATTTCCCTCTCGCTTGATATGAGTAATAAAAACATCTTGAAAAACCTTCCAAATATTTTGAACTGCTTCCACCTTCCTTCTCTCTCCAATTCCCAACACCTGAAAGGGTCTTATCGGATCCAAGAATCCAACCCATACCTGAGAGTCTGTCTCTATCCATAGCTTATGTAAATGTAGATTTGCAGCTATCATTGATGTTGACAAGATCACCTGTCCTTCTGCTTCATTATTTGTTGTCTCCCCCATACCTTCTGCTCTCCAGTACACCTGTTCTCCTTTCCAATTTCGTATGATAATGCCAAAACCAACTTTTCCAGGATTTTTAGTAGAAGCCCCATCTATGTTTGCCTTCACCCACTCTCTGGGAGGTGGTCTCCACTCTATGTTATTCGAGGAGATCTCACCTGCGCAACCAACCCTTAGTTGTTTTTCTTTTATAGTTATTCCAAAGCTCCTTAGAATAGTCACTTCCTCCATTTCTATGTTTGTTTCCTCCTGTAATCTAATGGATAGTGTTTCCATTAACTTACTCATAATCCTCTCCCAAACTTGCTCCCTTGTTCTGTGCTCTGATCTAAATATGCGTGCATTTCGTTCTAGCCATAACTGCCACCATATGAAGCTAGGTCCCAACTTCCATGCCATTTTCATTGTTCTAGTCTTAAATCTGCACTGTTTCCATTTCTCATAAAAGCTTTCCTGGCTCTCAAAAATTTCCCAATGTTGTCTCATCTGCCTCCACCAACTGATCCATATGTCTTTGGCAAAAGAACACCCAAAAAAGAGGTGATTCAAGGTCTCCTCTGCCTTTCCACACATAACACATTTGGAAGGCCCGTAGAAACCTCTTTTTCTCAAATTATCAAATGTCAAGCACTTTCTGTGGTTAATTAGCCATGAGAAAATGTTAATTTTTGGCCATCCTTCCTTTTGCCAAACAAATGTCCATGGAAGTGGTGTTGGGGTAATCTCATATCCACAGACTACCTTGTATCCCTCCTTTGCCTTATAGATTCCCAACTTACTTCCTCCCCATCCAAGTATATCCCTCTTAGAACCATCTTGAACTGGATGTCTTTGGAGATGTCTCCACAGTTTTTTGGTTAGTTCCTCTGTCCCCCTCACTGGCCATTCTCGGGGATGTTTCCATTGTAGTAAGTCTGGCACATGTTGATTCCATGATTTCATATAGTAAGAGGCTTTCCACCACCCTACCTTTTGGAGCTCTACTTTCCAACTCTCCATCTCTGGGAATGTTTGAATAATTGGTTGAGATTGATTCCATGAATCCTCCCAAAAAAGAACATCCTTTCCATCCCCTAATTGCCAATAAAGGTATGGCTTTATTAACTCCTGGCCTGCTTCCATTGTTCTCCATACTGTAGATCCCTCTCCTTCCACTCTGAGTCTTGGGATGTATTTCTCAACCTCTCCTGGGTAATATTTGGCTTGTAATAGTCTGCTCCATAAGCCTCCAGTAGTTGTAATCCATCTCCAATATAGCTTCCCTGCTAGTACCTTGCTGCTTTGGGATGTTGATCTTATCCCCAATCCTCCTTGTTTTTTTGGTTGGCATATCTTCTCCCACCCAACTAGTGCTAATTTTTGTTCTTCCCTTGCACCTGACCACAAAAACTTTCTTGTGTATTTATCAATATCTTTTAGAATTTTCTTTGGAGCCTGAAGTATGGAAAATTTATAAACTGGGAGAGCTTGTAGCACAACTTTAATCATTGTAAGCCTTCCTCCCAAGCTTAGCCATTTGTGTGTCCAGTTGCTCAACTTAGCTTGAAGTCTGTCAATCAACCCTTTCCACTCCTTGCTTTTTGTTTTCTTTGCAGATAAAGGTACTCCTAAATATTGTATGGGTAAAGGAGTTTCCATGAAGTTCAACAATTGTATAATTTTATCTCTCACCCTCTTCGTTGTATTGAAAAAAACTATTTGAGACTTTTTTCATTAAAAGTTTGCCTAGTAGCTTGAGTATACCCATCTAAAAATTCTTTTATGTTTCTTGCTACTAGGAGATTGGCTTGACTAATAAGAGCAATATCATCCACAAATTGGAGGTGATTTATCTCAATCTGAGAACTTATTTTTAGACCCCTTAGCCTCCCCTCTTGTCTCCCTTTTTTAACAGTCTCCCTAGACCCTCTGCATAAAGGATAAAAAGGTAAGGGGAAAGAGGGTCCCCTTGCCTCAACCCCCTTCTTGCTGTGAACATGGGAGATGGACTACCATTTACTAGAACTGAGAAAGATGTAGTCTGTGTACATGCTTTTACCCAGTCTCTCCACTCCTCTGCAAAGCCCATTTTTTCTAAAATCCTTTGCATAAAGGACCAATCTACTCTATCATAAGCTTTAGAAAGATCTAATTTAATAAACATACCTGGGTCCTTTTGCTTGGACATTGTGTGTATCACCTCCTGGGCCACTACTATTCCATCTAGAATTTGTCTACCTTCAACAAAACCACCTTGCTCACTTGAAATCAGATTTGGTAAAAAAGGTTTTAACCTCTCTGCCATAAGCTTTGTTAATATCTTGTATACTACATTACATAGTGAAATAGGCCTATAGTTCTCAATTATCTCACTAGGTGGGCCCTTAGGAATTAAAGTGATAAAAGTATGATTCAAGGCTTTTAACATTTGCTTACTCTATCTGATTTCCTCTAGTGCCTCCACCACTGCTTGGCCCACAATTTCCCAAAAATTTTGATAAAATTCAATGGGGAATCCATCTGGTCCTGGGGTCTTTCCTGTTTGCATTTTTTGTATGATCTGTGATGTTTCTTCCAAAGAAATTTCCTCCATTAATAATTTATTGTGTTCAGGTTTGACTAATTGTGGAATTACCTCTAGTATCTTCTCCTGCCATGTTGCATTCAATTTTTTTTGCTACTGAAAAGAGTATGGAAGTATTGATTTGCTATAGTTTTCATTTCACTTCCACTGGTTTTTACTTGACCCATCATATCTGTAAGACCTGTAATTCTATTATGTTGTCTTCTAGTTGTTGTTGTCTTATGAAAGAAAGTTGTGTTTTGATCCCCCTCCTTTAACCATGTAACTCTGGCTCTTTACCTCCAATAGATCTCTTCTTGTTCCTCCAAAGCTTCCTCTCTCCTAATAATTTTTGCCTCACATTGCAACAGATCTTCCGTAATAGTTCCTTGTCTTATCTCTTGAGCAATCTTCTCCTTCTGATCCTTGATTTCATTCTTTTGGATTCTAGTGAGTTCCTTCTTGTGTTTACTCCACTCCTTTAGTTGGGTCCTCACATATTTTAGTTGTTTGTGGAGTTTGAATTGGGTTGTCCCAAATCTTGGTCTCCCTAATTCCCACCATTCCTTTATGTGGTCCTCCAACTCCTCATCTTTCAGCCACCATAGCTCAAATTTAAAAGTTCCTGCAACTTTATGATTATCTTCTTCTATGGTAAGGCTTACTGGAAAATGATCTGAAGAAAGCCTATCCATGACCCTCGCTTGATGCTTGGTATGCAGGAATAATTCCTCCCCCATGAAGAAATGATCCAAGCAAGATTTGATTGTCTCCCCTTCCTTTCTTCTATTTGTCCAAGTCATGGAGCTATCCACAATTGGGATATCTATTAGATTCATTTGACATGTTATTGCTGAAAAGAACCTATCCTTTTCCTCCAACATGGCTCTACCTCCTTGTTGTTCCTCTATTCTAAGATTTGCATTGAAGTCTCCTCCCACAATCCATTGGTCCTCCGGGTAGTTGTCTCTGAAATTCTGGATGGCTGCCCATTGATCCCTCTGTAATCTGACTGTCTATGCTCCATAGAAATTAACTATAGTCCAGTTTTTCCCATTTTCCCTATTTTGTAATTGAACCATCAACACCCCTCTCATGGAGGCCCCCTATTGCTAGGAATAGTTGGGGATTCCACATAGTGGCCAATCCACCTGATTTCCCCTATGTCGATTGAGTAAGGATCTCTCCTTTTTGCCATATCCTCCTATTTATTTTTTGTAAGTCTTCTCCTTGCATTTTGATTTCCTATAACAAAATTATATCTGGACTCATATCCATGATAATGTTTTTGATTACCTTTTGTCTAGGGCGGTTGCCTAAACCCCTCACATTCCAAGTAATTAAAATCATTGAGAATGGGGAGAGAAAAAATCAGCCATCGATTTTACCTTTCCATTCTGGCTCAAATTTCTTCCTTGTTCCTCCATATTTTCCTTGTTTGACTTCCTCCCTATATATTGGTTCGATTTTTGTTTCTTCTCCACTTGATGAATCCCTAAAGTAGGGTTGTCTTTGTTCTTATTTCCTTCTTTCATCTCTATTTCTTGAGTTAAGACTATCCCTTGCTCTGATTCCCCTCCTATGGTCTCCCTCGTAGGTTGAATCTCCTCTTCCATGAGAGAGGTTGTGTCTGGTTCTACTCCTTGCTTGTTCCCTGACACTAGATTGGAGTATTGTTCCTGATCCACTAGTGTGACTTGTTGAGTATCCTCCTCTAATCCTTCCATTTGAAAATCCCCTTCTGTTTCCAAGCTTCCCAATTGTTTGAATATCTCATATCTATTATTTGTTCTTCCCACTTTTTCTCCTTGTCTCTAGTTATTGTGTTGATTTCTTTTGTTTGGCCTTCTGATTACTTTTTGGAAGCCCTCAGAGTCTGTTGGGCCTTTCCCTTCCTTCTGATTTACCTTTTTCTGAAGAGATTGGCCTGCCATGTTAATATTTGCTTTTGTCCCCTCTTGTCCAAATTGATGATCTTTAACTGTTGGGCACATTCTAGCCAGATGTCCATGAGCGTGGCACACCCGACATCTGAATGGAATAGCCTCATAATCCAGTTGTTGGTGCTAGATAAAATCCCCTATTTTTAGGTCTATCTCTATTGGAAGAGGTTTATTGAGATCCATTTCTACGCAAACCCTAGCAAACATTGTCGATCCTCCTAAAATTGTTTCTCTTGATCTACCTTGATAATGCCCGAGTAAGTTGCCTATTGCCTCGAGTACCTCCTCTTTCCAAAATTCAAGGGGAAGGGAAAATAATCTTACCCATATTGGTACTACAATCGGTTCCACCCTCGGGTCGAATCCCATCTTCCATGGTTGCAGGAATAGTCTCGTTGGCCCGTGATGATACGACCCTCCCTCAAATACTTTTTGTCGGTCTGCCATTGATGTGAACTCTATAGAAAAATACCCATTTGGGAGAGTTAGAATTTCGTATTCTCCTTCTAGATGCCATTGTTTCCTTATCCATGTGTGGAGGAAGTGCACGGATGGTCTGAAACCCACAAATTTACCTATCAGGTTGTGTTTTATCTTATAAACTATATCCTCAGCTATCCAATCCTCTGCTATTTCCAATACTAGTATTTCTTTTGCTTGTGGTAAACATCCGTTCACCCTTCCAGGCAAAGAATCCTCCTTTTGTCGCTTTCCCATGGTGGTTATGATTGTCCTTGCTTGTGTTTGACAGTCATTGAAGCTATCTTGGGTTCCACATAGCTTATCCCGGTATGAGATTCCTTGATTTGGAGGAACTGGTACCGAAGTACCTATGTCCCCCATTCTTGGTCGTGATCCTTACTATTGAAAGACCCTCCAAAAGGATTGATCCTCTCTGATGGTGTTTTTTGCACGAAAATGTTCTCCAGGCCTCTGCCCTAGCCTCTGAAACCCTAGTTCGATTCCTCAGACCTCCGACATTCCTCCTGTTACTTGCGCTCCAATCATTCAAAATGCTACTGTAATGTCGCAGACCTCCGACATTCCTCCTCTAAAACCCTAGTTCGATTCCTCAGAGCTCCTATTGAATACCAAACTTTAAACCAAATTAATAAAATAAAACTTTCTTATTTTTTTTTCTTACTACTAAACTATATATATATATATATATATATATATATATATATATATATATATATATATATATATATATATATATATATATTTTCTTGTTACTAGGAATAAAATATAATTCTTTTACAATCTCTTTAAATTTAAAAATAATAAAAATGAACTTAAACATTAAAAAAAATTACAATTATGAAGTTAGAAACACCTTCATATAAATATTCCTTGAATTCTAATAAAAAAAAAATCAAGTAAACTAACAATAAAATTCAATAATCTGCTTGTGTAATGTATTCGGTGAAAGTCTTGGGTGCTGGTAGAGGCCGACCCAGGTTCCATTCCCTCTATGTCTACCTTGCATATACAAGGTGCAGTTGGGAATATCCTATGTGCTGGTAGAGGCCAACAAGGTTCCATTCCTCCTGTGCCCGCCTTGTTGATACCCAAATAACTGTGTGTTATTCCTCTATTGACAAGTGTAGCTTTTGACCTTACGAGGGGTCATGGTTGGGAGGGGATTACTCAGCCCTATGTGTCGGTGGGGTTTATCACACTAACCACAAAAAAATTTGTCCTAAGGGAACAACGCAACGGTCAGACTTTGGCTCTTCTTCGAAAGGTCTAAGGTTCAAACCATGGCGTGGGCGAGTGTGTGAAGGGGTGGCTAACAAAGTTTTATTTTGTTCAAACCACGGTCAGACTTTGGCTCTTAATAAAAACTTTAAACCAAAATAATAAAATAAAACTTCATATTGCACGTATTATAACAATTTGACAATCTTAGATCATGACCATATAATAGTATTACAACAATTTAACAACTTATATTACATCTTTATGATATAGTAGTATTATAAAAGTTTAGTTTTTATGCATCCACTATAATTATACAAGTAAAGCTTTGCAAGTCTTGAACTTGGATTATTTTTTGAAAATTTTCTTAAAAATAATATAGCCAAATAAGATAATATTGTTTATTTCAATAGTAAATTTAAAACAACTAATAAAGCTACCTTTGGAAGGGTTAAAAACATGCAAACCAAGAAAATATAATATAGTATGATGGAAGGAGATTCACTCATAGTAATAAATATAAATTTGAGAAAAGCAAAGGCTCCTGGGAACATACAAGAGATTCCTACGAAAATAAAGACTTTGTTATAGAGTTAGAAGAAATTAGGTTTACACATTCGTTAGGGAATAAATGTGTAGATAGGCTAACCAATAGAGGGGTTTTCATATAAGATCGTGAAGTTAATTTTTTTTTTCTATGGTTAGAAGAAGTGGTAATTTTAGGTGAAGTTGGCAAGAAAATGTTTACTACCTGAATCAAGTAATGTTTTCCATTGGTAATATTTGTTGCATTTTATAACATTAATGTGACTTCATATACATTATTTATTAATGTTCATGTGATTGTACGTAAGCTTTAAGATATGGAAAAACATATTATGATAACCCTAAGTTTTGGAAATATTATTTTATTTATTGAGTAAATACTTCTTATACATATACATATGGGCTGTGGGGATTGAACCCGGGTCACATCTTGGAAATATTATTTTAGTAAGATGCAATATGTAGACAATAGAGGTAGAGTTTTTAGGAGACTTTGGCTCGAAAGAATAAGTGTCAGGAACATCTTTTCAATTGCGAGCAAATGGATTAGGTTGGTAGTAAACATTGGAGCACTTGACTTGTCCTAGGCATTAAGTCAAAGAGCTAGGGAAGATATAGGAGTAGTCAGGTTACTAAGACCAACTTTGTAAGGAGGGAGACCTTGAGTTGGGATAGGAGTGATTGGGGGTGAGTGATGCATTGCCTGGACTTGGACTGACTTCAGGGATAATCCTGCTCAAGAGGAACTCAAATTGACTATGCACATAGCGTTCCCTCGATGAGAGAGCTCCATAGTCACCTTATTGGCGTAATTGATCTTCACCATTGCGGGCATTCCCTTTTTTTCTTTTGCTCTTGTGGCATGTGCTCAGTCGTCGTTTTCAATATGTAATTATTTCGTTCTGTTAGCTAGTTGATAGTGTCTGTTTACCAGTTCTGTAACGCAATTTTGATTAGTTGTTTGTTGGTTTCTTGGTTTCCTGACAATAGTTTTTTGGTTGATGGTGTTGATCACATGACATGTTTATTCACTTTTTTTTGTTTGGAAAAATGTATTATATGAATCCTTCAATATAAATGTCTTTTTACATTAAAAAAAAAAAAATAAAGATAGAGTTTTGATGGTACTTTGAAGGTTAGTGTAGAAAAATGTCAAGAAAAAGATGCTAAAATTTGAAATATTTATATTTATAAAGAAAGCTGAAGAAAATCTCCTAAGCCAATCAATAAAGATGTACTTATTTAGCTATAACAACTCAATTTGAATATGTTTTTAAACTCTTAAACTTTAAAAGAAAGAGTTGTAATTTATCAAAGGTAAGGACTTAATTACAACTTAAAAAATAAAAATACCATTTGTTTTTTTTTAAACTTTAATATTATTTAATAAAAATATTAAAATTCAGTATAAAATTAAAATCTTAGTTCATAAAAATTTATGTGTCTAGTCAAAAATATATGCTTGTTGGGAGCAATCCCTTTGGTTTGAACCCGGACTCCTTTATACATCTATAAAAAAAAAAAAAACATGCATAAACACATTTTAATGGTTTTTTTTTTTTTCACAACAAACTTTTATGATATATATATATATATATATTTATATTAACAAATTTTAACTATGCATAAACACATTTCAATGTTTTTTTTTTTACAACAAACTTTTATAAACCATAAGCAACTCAATTAAATATAATATGATTTTAAACTCTTAAACTTTAAAAAAAATTATAATTTATCAAAAATAAAAACTTAAATACAACATTTTTTAAAAATAACAATAAAAATAGCATTTGATTTTTTTAATTTTAAATTTAATATTATTTAATAAAAATATTAAAAATTCACTATAAAATCTTACTTCATAAAAATTTATATGTCCAGTACAAAATATAATAACAAATTTTAACCATTCATAAACACATTTCAATGTTTTGGTTTTTTCACAACGAACTTTCAATGTTTTGGTTTTTCCACAACGAACTTTTATAAACCCTATTCCGCTAAATAAAGTAAAAAACAACTTAACCTCAGGTTCGTATATATTTTTTATGTCGAATCAAAAATATATTAACAAATTTTAACCATGCATACAAAATTTTGGTTTTTTACAATTATAAACCCTAAGTAAAATAAAAATCAAAGTCCATAAAAATTTATGTCTAGTTAAAAATATATTAACAAATTTTAACCAAACACATTTCAATGTTTTAGTTTTTTCTTTCACAACAAACTTTTATAAATTTTAGTCTTCCAAGTAAAATAAAAAACTGAAACCTCAACTATAAAGAATAAATCCAGAACAGTCCATAAACAAACACTTAACAAACGAAAACAACCTACCGATAAACACTAGCTTAACAACTACCAACAAGATTTCGATGTTAAATCCTTGTGATCTCGCTATTCTTAGAGCGAGTATAACCTCTTTTACATTTCAATCACATCCCACCATTGATACCAAAATTATTGTCGTTTATGTCGGCAACGTTTTCCAAGCTTGGCGGGAACGCTGTTAGTCTTAATAGAAGCTTCCTAACCCTCTATCCTGCCATTCGCACAGGCTTCCCACACTTCTGGGATCTTCGGAAACACCGACCTGGTCCCCTCCCTCCCCCACAAAAGAAATCCCTGAAGCCCTCTCAATCACCAACACCGTGAAACCAAATCACATCGATATTTCCCATGACCGGTCGCTGGTCTGAAGTCAACCAGAATCGCCACGCTTTCCAAAGGACAAACTAACAATCGACAACTATATCTTCCCACGCAAAGATAAAAAATCTCCTCAGCACAGGGGTCGATTTCACTCCTTCACTGCAGAAAAGGAAGTTGGGTCGATTTCTCCCCTTCACTGCAGAAAAGTCACAGAAATTTAAAACCAGAAGGCGCGGCCCTTCAATTCGCTTGCAGATCTTGGGAAAGTTACAAGAAGAGGGCACAAGGGTCGTTGTGGTGAGGTTTTTGGAGCGGAAAATCCTTCGATCCCTTCGATCCTGGGCATGGGATCGATCATGGGATGGGAGAGCATGAATTCGAACTGGATCTGGGACGCAGTGTTTGTGCCCCGGGTGATGGGGGGGCTCATGCTGACGGCAGCGCTGCTGGGGCTCTCCACGGGCTACTTCGGGTTTGGATCTATTCTGCCTGTGCCGCCCATCCCGGCGCTGCTGCCGACGTCGTTTGGGATTTTTCCGAAGAGGAGGAGGGGGGAGGAGGCCAAGAAGGGCAAGAAGGTTAGGGTTTACATGGACGGTTGCTTCGATTTGATGCATTACGGTCATGCCAACGCGCTCCGCCAGGCCCGCGCGCTCGGGGACGAGCTCGTAGTCGGCGTCGTGAGCGACGAGGAGATTATCGCCAACAAAGGCCCGCCGGTTTGGTCGCAGGACGAAAGGTAGGTCCAATTGATGATCTTAAGGCTTATTTATTTAGGAAGGTCGCTGGTAATTTGTAGAGAAGTGTGGAAACTACGGTTGAATTAGTTTGCTACCTCTCTTTTGGCGATACTTTGAAAAGATAACTGCTAATTTACTTTACAGTGTGTAAATGTATTCGGAATTGAGGCTAATTGTCGAAATATAGTATGAATTAAGTCTTATTGTCAGGTGTTTTGAAATGTTGTTGTTAAGGCTGAGTATGTTGGGTTTTTAGGGAAATCGGTAGCAGTATGTAAATATATTTGTTGAAATATAGTATGAATTAAGCCTGATTGTCAGGTGTTTTGAATTGTTGTTGTTAAAGCTGAGTATGTGGTTTTTTAGGGAGATCGGAGGTAATTCACGGGAAATTGTGAAAACGCTGGGTGAATTGTTTCGAGTTAGTTTCCTTACTCTTTTTTTTGGTTATAGTTTTGAAAGATAGCTGTCAATTTACGGAAAAGACTGTAAATATATTCTGAATTAAGGCTGATTGTCAGGTCGATGCATCACTTGTTTTGTCAAGACAAAGTACATTTTACATTTTTTTAGGGAGATTGCTGGTAATTTACTGTGAAATCTGGAAACAGCGGTTGAGTTAGTTTGAATTTTATCGGAACTTTCTCTTTTGGAGTTACTTTTGAAAGATAGCTTTGAATTTATTTCAAAATGTGGACATAGATTCTGAATCATGGCTGATTGTCATGTGTTTTCAGTTGTCAAGATCAAGTATTTTTATTTTATTTAGTGAGATCGTGGGTAATTTATAGTGAAGGCTGGGAACGCTGGTTGAATTGGTTTGAATTGTCATTGTAACTCTCTTTTAGCGATACTTTTGTATAAATATATTCTGAATAAAGGCTGGTCTGGTTGGTAGGTGTGTTGTCATCAATGCTAAGTATTTTGATTTTTTAGGGAGATCGCGTAATTTATGGGAAACCATGGTGTGTTGTTTTCAAGGCTATGTATTTTGAATTCTTTTAGGGAGATCTGTGTGGTGAACTATGGGAAAGCATGGAAATGTTGGGTGAATTTTTCAAATTATCATCCATTTATCTTTTGATTATCGTTTTAAAAGATTGTTGACGGACTGTATTAATATTTTGAATTAAGGCAGGTTGTTAGGTTTTTTGAATTGTTGTCCTCAATGCTAAGTATTCTGATTCTTATGAAGATCAGGAATAAGTGTGGAAATGTTTGGGGAATTGCTTTGAGTCATCATCCTTAGTTTCTCTTTTGGTGATACTTTTGAAACTTAGCCTGACAATTTAGGAGAAACATATGAAAATATTCTGAATTAAGGCCTCAGGTGTTTTGGATTGTTGTTGTCAAGGCTAAATATTTCTATTTTTACAGAGAGAGCTGATAATTTACTGAAAACGGTATAAATATATTCTGAATTAGAGCTGATTGCTGATTGCTAGTTTTGAATTGTTTCTTTTTGGCAGGAGAACAATTTTGAATTGTTGTTGTCAAGGCTAAGTTTTTTTATTTTTTAGGGAGATAGGTGGGAAATTGTGGAAATGTTGTAATTAAAGCTGGATTTTGAGCTGTTTTGAGTTATGGCCATTTGTATTTTTGTTTTGTTTGGGGAGTTTTTGAACAATAGCTAATAATCTGTTGGAAATTGCACTTGAATATCCAAAAAGAAGGCTATTTTGCAGGTTTTTTTTTTTGGTTTCTTTAATTGGTGTTCTAAAGGCTATTTTTTTTATTTTTTAAAGTGTTATTGTCTTTTTTGCAGACATTGCTGGTGATTCACAGAGAACCGTGGAATCATTCTCTGAATTGTTATAATTGATTCTACTTTTTTAGCTACTTTGAGTGACCATTGAGATTCCTTCTTGTAAATTTAATGATTGCTAGCGATTTACTGAGAAGTGTGTAAGGATGCTTTGACTGGGGCTGTGCTTTGGGTATTTTGAATTGTTTTCCTTAGGTTTAAGGCTTCACTAAATTAGGAAAATTCTCTGTATAAGAATTTCAAACTATGGTCTTAAGGCTAAAGATTTAATGAAGTTGAGAGATTGCGAATAATATCGCAAACAGTGTGTCATGGTTTTCTGAACTGTTATGGTTATTTGTTATTTTTCAGGTGTTTTGTGTTATTTGTGTTATATTTAGTTCTTTGATTGTTTTTAGAGGCACAGTTAAATAATGTTACATATGAAATTGTCGTTGTGACATCTAAGATTTTTTAATGTTTTTGGTGAGTTTGTAATGATTCTAAGGGACTTTCAAATATTTTGATGATCTATAATATTTATTTCTGAGTTTTAGCTATTTAGAGTTGTCATCCTTAATTTTTAACTATTTGAGAGATTGGATATAATTTAGATAAAAGTTTATAGAGACATTCTGAATTAAGACTAATTTCTAGGTATTTAAAACTATTATAGCTAGGAACATCCTTATTAGTTCTCAGTAGTTTCAGGATCTGTGGATGTAAACTTTGGATTATCATCTCCAAGGCTAGAATTTAAAAAGAAACTTTGAGAGAGTGCTAATTGCTTAAATAAAATTGTGTAAAACATTTCCAAATTATCATGTTTATGGCTTTTTTTTAAAAACTAATTATTGAATTAGTTATATGGGATTGAAACAGCCCCTGCTGCACTACATCATGACCCTGTAACCACAGTATTTCAACAAACCATATAGTAATATTGCAATAACATTTTGACAGTTATGCATATATTGCCTACCAAGATTTGAATTTAGGTCTCCACCTTGAAACTCCACATTTTTAACCACTTGAGCTCATGCCATTTGATTGGTATTTTGAGTAACTACTTATTTATTTTTTATTTTTTAAAATTGGTTATACGAGATTGCATTGGGCTCCACCTGTATTTCATTATGACTACATTACCATAGTATTTCAGAAACCATGTATTGGTATTATAACAATATTTTGCAATTATGCATATATTGCCTGGCAATATTTGTTTTTATTTTTATTTTTATTTTTAAATAAACTATTTGTGGCTTCTATTGGGGGCCACTCCCATCAAAATAGCAAAACATTATATTGCTCTCAGGTTTATTAAACCATGCCCAACTTGGCTTTTTATCAAAGATCAAAGATATTCTTTATTTACCTTTTTATCAAAGACATTCTTCCTCCTCAACTGCTATGTTTCCGCAATCAACTCTTTGATATCATTATCATTAAGAGATCAAATCTCAATTGGCCAGGTGCCATCTAAAATTTGAATTTTTCTAATACAAAAATTATCACCACGAATGGCCAAAATATTTGCTACCCGGTTTTCATTAAGAGATAAAATATCACTTGGCCAGTTGGCTTGTAAAATTTGAATTTGGCCAAGACAAAAATCAACATTGTGAATGGCTAAATTTTTTGCTACCCAGTTTCCTTCTCTATAAATATGCTAGCTATAACAAATTTTTAATTCCCTAATACCTTTTTTTTTAGGGGTCTTATTCATGCCCATAATATTCCAAGATACCGTTTTCATCATCACTTTTTGTTTTTATTTGTGGGCTTAGCCTCACTTCTAGTTATAACTTGCGATATTTGCTTTTGTTTTCCTTTATCAATATCCCTTTGAGTTTCTTTTTCTCTTTTTTTTTTTGCTTCTTGGGTTTTCCTCTCCTTTTTTCATTCCCATCAAAACTTTTATCTTCATCAATCTCTTTGATTTTTTCATATTGATCATAGTGAGACTCATCATCTATAGGTTTGTCTTGTTCTGAAGGATCCGAAGTGCAAAAGTAACCTCAAAAGCACTTTATTCTTTATGTTGATTTGTAAACCCTAAAGTGCAAGGATGCTCCTCCACAACAATTACCTTTTTATGCTGCCCTTAAAACTCTAAATTGCTATAGATATCCTCCATTCTCATTTCTTTATTATGCTGCTCTTGAAACCTAAATTGCAAGGGATAACCTCTACACTACTTTCATTTCTATTTCAAGGAGAGGATTTTAAACTATTGGAGGAAAATGAAGATGATTTATCTTGAATAAACTTGACATCTTCTGTCTTTTTTGTTTTAAAATTTTACCAAACATCTTCCTTTGCACCTTTAATGCCTTCTAAATTTGAACTTGCACTTTTTAGTTCCTCATCCCTTATATCCCTCTTTGTTGCTTCTAATAGTTGATCTAAGTGAACTATGGTGGCCTTTATTATCTGATGCTGCATATAGGCTTTCTTTGTCTTTTTTGGGGAGTGGAATATCCTTGATCTAATCCAGATTATACTACAATATCATCTTGAAGTTTATCTCATACCAAATATTTTTGGTCTCTTTCTTTGTTGTTTTCACTGTACAATCTCTTGCAATGTGTCCAGTCTTATAACATTTGTGGCATCGGAATGCAATGTTTTCATAATCCACTTGTTGATCCCATTCTCTTGATTCAGATTTAATCTTAATGGATTGTGGCAAAGGTTTTGAAATATCCATGATAATGCATATCCGGGTATATACAGCTTGCTTTCACTTGTTAGTAGTTGGTCCCTTCTGAATGAACTTTTCTTAGTTTGTGTTGAGTATCTGAGGATGATAAGTGTTGAAAAATAATTGAAGATATTGACAAATATCTAGCATTTAGTTGGATGAATAATATCCCGTGGTTCAGAAATCACATTAATCTGTTTCCATTTTCAAAAGATCAAAATTCAAATTTTGAAAGAATGTGAGGACGCTCTAGTTTTAGGACTTGTTGGATTCTTTACAACATATGCAATGCACTTCAATCACTCTGTTGGACAGGAATGAAGAAAGACATACAGAAGCATGTTGTCAACTCTGAAATGTGTAAAAGTCAGAAGAAAGCTCAACATTGCTTCTTCACTTCTTGAATGTTTTGAGCCAGAAGTGGGAAGAAATATTGATTATCCCTATCTTTGGCAGAAAGAATCAAATACCTTTTTGTGGTTGATTATATCATATTTATGTACATATCATGGGAATTTAGAAGACGAATACAACCAAATTATAAATTATGTGGATTTTTTACATTGATTGTTTGTAACTGAGATTGTTTATTTTACAAGCAATGTTTGGAAAGAATTATCCTTGTAGAATGGGATATTTCTTATGATGAGCTTAAATCTTGCATAGCTGTGAGCCTACTAGACTCTAAAGAAATTTTATGTGCTGATCTGAAGCATGAAGCAACTTGCAGAACAAAATCGTGGATCTCCATTTGTTTAAACAAACATCGTTGTGTGGAAGAAATTTGAAGTTAACCCGAAAGACATGGTTCATTTTATATTTGGAGGAAAGACAGTTAACTTGGTTATGTGTTGAATTTACAAATCGAAGGTCTTATTCACAATGATTTTCATGTGTATACTCTTTGAAGAAGAAAGTTGGGTGCACATCCCACTATGTAGAATGAACTGCCAATTTTGGTCAAAGAGAAACTTGTGCTGGTGCCTGAAGGCATTCTTTCAACCTGTACAAAGTCCTTATGTTTTAGAGAAACTATCACATACTTCATTAAGCAGAAGAATCTTCCAGTAAAGAAGCTTCTTTGGAGGATCAATCTTTCAAAAATAGTTACTTTTTCTTCCTATCTTTTGAGACTTAAAAGCATTTCATTATGGAGACTTGTTATGTATCTCATTATGCATACTTATTAATTGTGTATTATTAATACAACCCTTGCTTTATAAATATACATATGTGCTTCATATAATATTATTATCTATCAACAATAACTATCATGCATGACGCACAGACCTGTGTGTTTTTATGTAATTGTGCATTTCCTTTCCAGTCACATTACTAGTATGTATTTCCCTTGTGTTGTATTTTCCAGATGGCAGTTCTAAATTGTTTCCATGTATGAATTTCTTTTTTCTGTTTACTCTTGACCCTTCTTTATCTCTTTTGTACTTAGTTTATCAAAGTTGCTTTTCGAAGTTTTTAGAATCAACTTTAGCTTTCACATGAAAGTATATAGTAGGTATGTAAGGCCAGTTCAATTTTACAGAGGTTTCTTTAGAAAGCATATTTTATGTTTACCAGGTGTTTAATGATGTTAGATCTATCAGGGTCTTGGATACGGATGGAAATTTTAAAATTGTGTTTTTGTGTGCAGGATGGTAATGGTGAGTGGTTTAAAGTGGGTTGATGAGGTTATAGCTAATGCCCCGTATGCAATCAATGAGAATTTTATGAAGAAATTGTTTGATGAGTATAATATTGACTATATTATACATGGAGATGACCCCTGTCTTCTACCTGATGGGAGTGATGCATATGAACTTGCCAAAAAGGTTGGACGATACAAGCAGATTAAGCGTACTGAGGGTGTCTCTAGTACTGACATTGTTGGTAAGTAATCATGTCTTTCTTTTATACATTTCTGTATTGTTTAATATTTTTAATTCCAGAATTGCAATAATGTTGGTAAGTAATCATGTCTTTCTTGTATACATTTTTGTATTGTTTAATATTTTTAATTCCAGAATTGCAATTTTCTTATTCTCAACAATCTAAAGACAATTCTGGAGACAAATTTGGGTTGTTGGGTGCATTAACACGAAGATGGTATTTGTTAATAATCGGGATATGATTATTGTTATTTTGCAATTCATTTAAAGCCTTGTCTTTTGTATATGTTTTTCATTTGTTTTACATAAAATTTGAAATTGTTGAAAGCTTTTAATGTAATGCCAAAATATGCTTGTTGAACATGTATTTCTTGATTGCATTCAAGCAATGGAATTTTGATCAATGGCGTTAGCTTTATGCCATGTCATACATGTTGGACTTTGATAAAATAATTTTATTGAGGGATTGACGTTTTTGTATTAATTTGTTTGTTGGAAAAAAATGTGAAAATAATTTGGACGGTTCAATTGTGTTTTTATTAGGAATAATGCAATTTGGGTTTGCCTTAGGAAAAATTTGATTGTGTGTGTGTATGTGAGAGATTTATCTTTTGGCTGTGCTTAGTTATCTGAAGTATAGAAATGTGATGGTCAGTTATAGCTTAATGCTATATGATGCTTTTAAACAGTATTTGGTATTTTATCGAGTCATTTGTCTAAGGTTCATGTAAGAGTACAAATAATCAACAACATGAAAGAGGCAAATTGTGTCTTGAGGAGGACATAAACATTTTGTTAATGCCTCAAAAAATTCTAAAGGGTCAACTGTTATCTTTGCATCAAAGGATGGATTAAGTCCTAAGCCTTTTAGTCTAATATTGATATTATAATAAACTATTAGAAAATTGAAGATTAGCAGGCCTTAGAAGACCATGGTTCGAAGCCTCAGATATGCAGGTTTTCTAGGCCAACATAGAAACTGTCAAAATAACTAATCCTAACCATGCTTCTATCCCTTTTACTGCCAACATAGAAAACAACTTCAGAGTTTCTCCAGTTTCTCTTCCAATGGACATTGCAGCAACATAATTTCAATTAAAAAAAGAAACATCTTCTTACACAAAATATTATAAATTGTTTTAATTTGATATGATTAATCAAAGAACAATGAAAGGATACACAAGTTTTTGGTAAAATTTACAATTTTTTTTTCCACAAATAACCATGCCATAGGAGCTACCAATGTTCACATCCCAGCTAAAATTTTAGCAGGAAAATCTACTCCTATGGATCCACTTTTCAAAGCATCAAAAGAGGGCACAATACCAGCATACCCATTGCCACATTGCACCTGAGGAAACGGGCCAAAATAAGAATGTCTACTTTGAATAGCTATAGCCAAAAGACCCCAACTGCCAACCATATGGTGAATAACTACCTCTTTTGGGTCCCAAAGGCAAGCAATGCCACCAGAGGTCCCCTGAGAACTGAGGGAAACCACTTTCCGGCTGGCCAAATTTTACTAGCAATTGATTCCATTTCCTCTATTGACATCTTAGTTTCTTGAAGGAAAACAAGATGTGCATGATTTATCTGAATCATTCTTCTAATCTCATTTTGTTTTGAAAGACTCCCTCTGAGTCCTCTAATATTCCAAGTGATGATTTTCATTAATACTAGGGCTTAAAAAGTTGGGAAGGATTATTAATATTACCTTCCTCTACAAGCGTTTCACCTTCTTTTGCCCTATGATGTTGATTGGTCTTGCGACCTGCCTTTTGATTAGAATCCATATTCAGTTTTTTTTTTCCCCGTTTCTTGACTTACTCCAATTGAACCTTGAGATAACTTATAACCTTGAAGAATGCATGTACACAGCCAAAGTGTTACCAGAAGGTTCAACAGAGTCTATATTGGAACTTGTATTATTTGAAGTTTTAACATTTAAAAGATTGTTTTTCTTATGAATATTTTCTCCCTTTTTTTTCTGTTGAAAACCTTTGATTTGTTGGTTTATCTCTGAGTTCTTCCCTTCATCTTTAAATTACGTTTCTGAGATTTCTGTTTCCATTTTTTATTGGATGTATACATGTAAAATGAGGCACACTTATTTTATTATATCATTATGAATATTTATACATGAGTGTGGGTAGTCTGAAGGGACGCACCCTTACATAAATGCCCTTACATTAATTAAGCTAATGTATTATTCTAACATACCCCCCATAATACATTAGGTGGGATAATGACTTAGGCTCTTGGCTCTGGCTCCTGGCTCTTGCCTAGGAAAATGCCTCTAGGTCCGCCTCTGGGTCTGTAGCCTCTGGGTCTGTCGCTGGGCATTTTGCCTCTGGGTCTACCTCTGGGTCGTTTTGCCTCTGGGTTTGCCTCTCGGTCATTTGCCTTTGGATATGCCTCTAGTTCGTTTGCCACTTGGTCGGCCTTTAGGTTGTTTGCCACTAGGTCGGCCTTTAGGTCTAAGCAAAATAAGTACGAGGTTCACTCTGTTGTTAGGTATGTTCCCCCCTCAAGGTGAAACTCGTCTCATGATGATGGTGTCGGTCTACATTGAAGCATGAAGATTTGCCTCGATTTTCGATAAAACAGTGTCTCATCGGGCAAAAGAAAATGAAGTGAAAATATTGTGTTCATGCAGAAAAAAAAATCTATCCCTCGTAGAGGAACTTTTCCGTTGTTACAATTTTTCCTATAGGAAATATTCCTTTTATTTTTTATTTTTTTTATTATTATAAAGTAACTTTATATATTAAATATATAAAGTTTATAAATATTTGGCCCTTCAGATTACAAAGTGGTTTTTAGGGCTGTGAATAGCCTGTCACGACTATCCTTTGCGCGTCTTCGATGAAAGGGAGAATGGCTCCTTAATGCCGTGCTTTTAGTGTACCGAAAATTTTGTTCATTCAACTCTGATTGGACCCTTGCGTGAGGCTGACTTGGTGCGCGCCAGTTGCTCGATGTGGGAGATTCTAACTCCATGCCACTTGGCGCTGAATTTGCTTCGGTGTGCGTTTTGAATGGCAAGTGGCTGTGTCCTTGGTTGAGATTTTATAAAATTCTGTTATAAAGTGTTTTTATAACTTTATAAAGGGACTTTATAACTTTATATTATAACTCTATAAAGTAACTTTATATTATAACTTTATAATATAAAGTTAATCGGCTTATAAATTGTTTTCAATTTAAGATAAAGTGTTCTGTTTCATTTTTTTTTTCGTTGAGGGGTATATCCTTCTTGGAGTAACTTTAATACCCGTTGCCCTTGCTTTGCTCTAAAATTACGCAACATATCAACCCACGCCTCCAATGGGCTTCTCTTCAAAAGGAGTTTCCCTCGACGAAGAAAGTGGGACGAAGAAAGTGATTTTAGAGGGAAACTCCTTTTGATTGACTAAAGTCATTATCCCACGTCATAGCTTATTAAATTTGTAGAACCCCCCTCATTGATTGACTATCTAATATGTTTCTTGATCAATTGCAAACTAATACAAAAAGCATCTTCAGGAGTGGGGTCATTGTGCATTGTTAGAGAGGAAGGCAAGAATTTGAATGAATAAAGAGAGTAACCACAATAAAAGAGTATCCGTTCCTGAATAAGAGGAGAGATTGTGGCAATGATACACATGCCATATGCTTTTCATTATATGTTAATAGAATATTTTGTAATTTACAATAATAACAATATGGCACGCGACGCATGTTGGACATGTGTCACATATGCATACATGAGGATTTCTTGACTCTAAAGTCACTTAAACAAGAGTCCAAAGTAAACTTAAATTTAAATTAAGTGAGCTAGAAGGTTTCTAAATAAGTTGGCTGGGAAGATAAATACAATGCTATAAAATTACACATCTAATATTAAGAAATAATTTTGACCCTGTTTTGATTGACAAATTGATTTCTCGATTCATGCTTACTGACCTAGTGCCATTCAAACATGCTAATTTCGAGCTATTCAATTTTACCTGGTGCTAAAATAATGCCTTGCCAATTTGTTTGTCTTTTATACTCGTCGAAAGTTTTGCCACAGTTAAGTATTGGTGAGTTTTTGGGTGACAGCCAGTGTAATGTTAGTTCTAAGCATTTATCCCTCAAATGTTGGTGGCTTTTCATGACAGGTTTTTTGCAATACTATTTCTAAGCATTTGTTTGAAGCCCTCCTTAAATGTTGGTGGTTTTTGCTAATATTTTTTTGTACTATTATTTTTGAGTATGTTATTTCCAAGGATATGCTTTTAAACTGGAGCCAAATGCAATAAGAATTCAAGATGTGGACTAAAGCTTCATTATATTTTTGTATTTGGTCTTTGGGTTTCTTGGCTGAGAAGTTTTTTGAACTATTATTTGCTGAGTATGTTAATTCCAAGCATATGTTTTTAAACTGGAACTAAATGCAAAGAGAGTTCAAGACGTGGACTAAAGCTTCATTTGTTGGGAACAGGTAGAATGCTGCTTTGTGTAAGGGACAGACCAAACAGCGATAATCATAATCATGCTTCTTTGCAGCGACAATTCAGTAATGGTCAAGGCGACAATGATGAGAGTGGCAGTCCATCTAATGGAACTCGGGTTTCTCATTTTCTTCCAACTTCTCGCAGGATTGTGCAGTTCTCAAATGGAAAGGTATTTAATGATTTAAGATTTAAATCTGGCATTTTCTGTTTGTGGGGAAATTATGTTCTTTTGTATGCATGTTGTGACTGATTTCTTTTCATGGTAAAAGTTCCAATGGATTGAACAATCAGGTTGCCATTTTATATTACTTTTGGCATATTAATGGCCTAAGAGGGTTTAGAACTTCTCTGAATTTTCGTTTCAAAGATGCGACACAAAGGATATGGCACTTGGAGTCGAGAAAATGAAAGAAAGAGATCTTTACACATTACTTCTGTTTGTTTTTAAGGAACACATGCACTCTTTTGACATTAAACTCTGCTATTATTAGGAGTTTTTAATCATCGTCATTTTTGTAGTCATAACAGCTTTGGAACTTTTGGATACATGTTGTGAAACAATTCTATGTTATTAATTCTCTGTTTTTGTTTCCATAATACGTACTTTTGTTTTCATCTAACATCTTTCAGTTATCCTTGAAGTTGTCTATTGTGTGACAGAAATTACCTTTTTGCTTACTTTGCTGTCCTCCTTTTTTCATAACTTGATTCCATACCAAAGGAGTTATACACATAGTTGCTTCTAATGAAAACAACCAATATTGAAATTACTTACGTGTATATAACTCTTAGATTTTAGAAGAGATTTTTTTAGATTGGCAACTTATATTGTTTTGCACGCGTGCCTAACAGTTTTAACCTAGCCTTGCATTTTCGTACCATGTGTTGTGCATAACAAGATATTATTTTTGAAATCCTTTAAACAGACAATATTGATATTTTGCTCTGAGCATAGGGTCCTGGACCAGATGCACGCATAGTCTATATGGATAGTGCTTGTAATCCTTTCTTGTTGGACATGTAGACAGTTGCATTTGAAAAAGTATCCAATACTGAAATTTGTTTTAGAGTTTTTAATTTTTTTTAATTAAAATTTTAAATAGGTTATATGGATTGAAATGGCCCCACCTTTATTACATCATGACCACTTAGTGCTATCATAAAAGATTGACAATTATGCATATATCACTTGGCAAGATTTGAATCTGGGTCTTCTTCTTGAAAGTTGAGGAATTTAGCTAGTTCAAATAATGTCATTTGATATAGTTTAAAATAAGTTTTGCATAGCTAGTCTCTTGAATTTTCGGTGAGTTCTTTTAAATTGGCAATTAAGCATGTTCTGCATGTGTACTTTAACAGTTTTGAACAACTTAGCCTTGCATTCAGCTTTCTTATGTGTCATGCATAACAAGATGTTATTTTTTGCTTCATTTTAACAAACAATATTGATATGTTTGCTGTGAATATAGGGTCCTGGACCAGATGCACGCATAGTTTATATTGATGGTGCTTTTGATCTTTTTCATGCTGGACATGTAGAGGTATGTCATGACTCTTACCTCTTGTATACACTTTTTATCACTTACCTTGAGGTTATGGTTTTCCCTTGAAACCATGGAAGTTGTGGGTTGAACATGTTCCTTTATATGATTTGAATGCTTTCCTATGAAGCAACAATATTTTTTGTTGATGTCAGGAGCTGAACTAGACTTTTCATGTCTCCAAAATTTTTGTTGGTGGGAATGGATTATTTTTATATTTTAGTGTGCTATGTTTTATCTCGCTACACGTGGATGTTTAGATTTTTATGTACACATAGAACCAATGGCTGCCAGATTGTGCAATGCACTAGTCAGGTACATAAATGATATAGAAAACACAGAAGAAATGATCTATAAACAGAGGAACAACTATATTGTGTTTTCTAGTTAGTCTCAAACTTTCCATGTACAGCAGACACTCTCTTTTGTATCTGCTGTGAGTGAGGCTTGAAAACAGTTTGGTGTGGGTGTTTAAAATCCTGAGAAACGTGGCCTGTGAATTTCTCTGACTACATGCACTTATTTGATCTCGTTAGTCCATTTCCTTTTCTTTTTGTAAACATACATGGAAAAGAGTAATAGAGATGAGGGTTTATGTTTGGGGGTTTGGTCTACAAGGGAAACTTGTTTTTTTTTTTGGGTATTATTATCTTGAACTAATCATTTGAGAGAATATTTGGATGTTCTTGAAGTGTAACTTGGTGAATGTTTTGTGATTAACAGATACTAAGATGCGCAAGGAAGTTGGGGGATTTCTTGCTTGTTGGCATTCACACAGACCAAACCGTTAGGTATGTTCTCAGTTTGTAAGGTTGTCTCCCTTAAAAATTTATGTACCATCTGTTACATGTGTTTCTGGAAATTTTCCTAGCTTATAAAAAGTTAAACCATTTCCTTGCAATTCCTGTAAATTTGCTATATTCATATACATTTTTGGTGACACTGCCAACATGCATGATAAATTTATTAGGTCCAACTAGGGTTGGGTCTGCATTCCTGCATTGCAATTGCAGGATTGTTTTCTTAATTTTTGTCTTTTCCCTGTGACAGAGCAAACAGAGGACCTCATCATCCAATTATGAATCTACATGAGCGTAGTCTTAGTGTGCTGGCATGCCGATATGTGGATGAAGTTATAATTGGTGCACCATGGGAGATCACTAAAGATATGGTTTGTGAATCTTCTGTTGATTTGTTTTTTAACGAGTATGTTCCTTTATATTGTCTATATCTCCCATTGTTTTTTGTTAGATATGATAATTAAATCAAACAATATTTACTATTTAGTTTAAGTGTTATGTTTCTTGGAAGGTAACTCAAATTGTGCTTGAAAGTACTGATTTTCAACATACTGCCCTTGAATGTTGACAAAGGCTTTTTCTAAGCTACAAGTCTTAAAGAAAGCATTATCTTGCTTCTATGCAGTATTGAAATAAATGTGATTGGCAATTTATTGGCAAGGCCTGGAAGGAAAAAATAGTTTGATCAACAACTAGTCACCAATTAGTCGGAAAAAGATGCAAAGTTTAAAAAATAAAGGAAAAAATAAAATAAAATATTATTTTAGAAATAACAAAAATTAAATCTGATTTTAGAAATAACATCAGATTTTCCCCTTATATATACATATATATTTATAATTATATATTTCCAGATTTCCTTATTCTTTTTGCATTTTCTTTGATTTTTCCAAAATTTTCAGAATATATCACTGCTTCTATGACACTGTTGGATCTTATACTGAACGTTTAAATTGTTTTTGCAATAGGCATATTAACAGTTACTTGTGAACGTATTGCAATGATCTTTTTTCCTCCTAGCTAGTTGTCATATTAATTTGAACATAAGTTATTGTTAAATTGAGGCGTAATTGATCTTTGTTTTTAAAATAATCAAATATTAAAATTTTCTTTTAGAATCAATCTGAGATGACAAGTTTATCTTGTGTTTATCCACAATTTTTTTTTGATAAGTAACATTTATATACATAATTGGGTTTTTCTAGAGGATCCCAAAAACCTTATTACAAAAACGGGGTGAACCCATTACAGCCGCAAGGTTGAGGTCTCAAAGTGAGCCTCAGACCTGAACAGAAAGGGAAACTGAAACTGTCATAGCATTGGAGAGAAAAGGATAAGCAGGCCTCCACGAGGCTCAAAAACCAACCGACCAGGGACCGACAGCAGCCTTAATTGGCAGTAGTTTTCTCCGGGGTCCCAGAGGACCCATCAGCATGCGACTTGAGATTACGGAGGCACAGGATTGCCGACTCAGCAGCCCTAGAGATGTTCCCCATAGCGTCGATGGCCATATCGATGAGCAAGCTCAGGGGAACCTTCTCCTGATCCTTTTTCTGCACCGACTCAGAATCCGAGCTCAGGTGGAGAGGAGAGTCGTTCTCCACTTCGGCCTTGGCTTTCTTGAGCCGTCTGGAACGTCTGCCACTCGGAGGAGTTGCCTTGGCCCGCCTCCGACAGCGACTGCGACTGGGGGTGGCCTGGTCGGGAGGAGAGGGAGACTCGGTCTTGGGAGCGTCGGGGCCCGGGGACGCAGGCGGGTTGGAAGAGAGGGGAGGGACGATCTGAGGGGGGGCCCTGTTAGAAAGACAGTGGCGGAAGATAACGCCCATGAGCCCCTGGTGCCGCGGCCTGGACTTGCTCTTCCGAGCGGCCTCGATGGAACAACCGAGGGAGTAGTTGAGGAAGTCCGGGAAGCACAGCTTCTTGGACGCCCGCAAGTGGTTCACGAGGCTGATGTGGTAGCTGCGAAGAGGCTTGTCCGGATCGTCACAGCATATGAACTGCATCAACGGTTTCAAAGCCCAGCTCCACGGTTCATCCAGCTCCTCTCTGAAGAGGGAGGACTTGTCCCAGCCTATATTCTTCCCTTTGTCCGGAAACTGGTCCAACTCCTCTTGCCAGTTGTGCTTGTCCCGCCGAATGAAATGCCCGGTGGCCGGCATCCCAGTAATCTCGAGCAAGAGATCAAAGGTGACCTTCAGGTGGACACCTTTCACCCGAACCTCCCCATCTTGCCAGGTCTCCATGAAATCAGACGTAATTTTATCATCCGGGCCCTGAAAATTTATGAGGAAAGGGACTAGCCCGAGGGCTTTCATGAAGATTTTCTCCTCCTCAGACAGGGAAGAGAATTCTGGCTCAATGTAAGGTACAGCCATGGGGGGGGCAGGGGATCTACGAAAGAAGGCCTTAAGGCAGGAAGACGCTGCAGTACAGGGATGACTGCACATGATTCTGGGACGATGACAAAGATAAATGAAATCACCCGTTTCGCCACCTTGGAATAAAAAGAAAGGAAGCTTGCGCCGGAAGGACGGCGGATCGCGGAAGCCGCATGCATGGGAAACAACCGAAAAGAGGGGAGCCGTCGGATAGGGAGGAGATAGGCTCGCTTGGTCTCGATGACGAAAGAAAATCATGCCTAGAAAGGCGTTAAGAACGTGAAAGAAGCTGCTCGCCAACTCGTGACTGCCGCCCACGTCATGGGCCCTGACGGCCGCGCCGGGGGTCGTCTCACCGAGAGCAGTAATTGGATGCCGAAAGAAACCCAATCGCCAACTGTCCTCCATCCCAAGAACTTCTGACGTGTCCCACCTAGCTGATCTGGCGAGAATCATTGAGCTTTTAGGAACTCTGACGCCGCCACGTCAGCAAGATCTTGAGGGATTTCGAGATCCCACGTGGTGAGTTTGCCGGAGGAGGATCCTCTGTTGGCCAGGAGGTCAAGCAAAGAATTTCCTTCCCTGAAGATGTGCTGGCATCTGTGGGTCCTACTGCGGAGAATCCTCCGAATCTCTCCGATGGTGTTGTGGACCCTCCAGGCAGGGGTCTTATCCTTGTTCAAGTAGTTTATGATATTCATAGAGTCGCCTTCTATGATGATAGCTCTGGAGTCCTCCGAAATGAGGGCTAACCCTCTCCAAAGGGCTCTGGCTTCCGCGACATGGTTGGTCTGAATCCCAAGATCTTCAGAGAAGGCGAGGATAACCATACCACGATGATCTCTGACAGCGTCGCCAGCCCCCGCTGCTCCTGGGTTCCCTTTGGAAGCCCCGTCAAAGTTAAGCTTAATCCATCCCGGAGGGGGAGGACTCCACTTAGCGAGGGTACGGGGGTGAGGAAGAGGGTTCCCCATGGGGGAACAATCAGAAATATTAAAAGAAGAGAGGATACGCCCTTCCCGGGTCAGAGGACAGGGGCTGGGGCATTGAATGGAATTAGCATTTTCGGAAGCGAAAGCTAAGCCCTGATGGCCACCGAGGGAGGATCCCGGGTAGAGGTTCCAAAGATCCTGCAGTTTCTCTCAAGACAGACTTGCCAAATCAGGTGGTGGAGGCAGATGTCCCAGAGGAAACGGAGCTTAAGATTAACAAAGGGTTGGGGCCATTGGTAGAAGGCATCACACAAAGACCTGGGAGGAACCCATTGGACCTGAAAGGAAGACAGGGTAAACCCAAACACAGCCGAGGTGAACTCACAGTGGAGGAACAGGTGATCGGTGGATTCCCAATTGGACAGGCAAAGGTAACATCTGTTAGGGAGGGGGATGCCTCTTTTGGTGTTTATCCACAATTAATGGTCTTTATGAGTTTCTTTTTTGACATTGGGATCTTACTATTCTAAGACAGTGATTCAAATATTTGATGATCTTGATAGTTAATACAGATGGCATTTTCAGATTATAATTTAATTTTGTTTGCCCAATGCTTAAGTATAAATGTTTAACTTATATTGGTGTTTGAACTGATTGGACAAACTTATCTAAAAACTATTTCCCCCCTTGTTTCTTAAATTTCTTTTGGTTCTCAATGTTTATAAATTGTGTTGAATATTGTAATCTACATTTTTTGATATATGTTTTGAAACCTTTATATTTCTTAAACTGAACTTTAGTTAATAAGAATATATTACCATGAAATGTTTAGAGTATGCTTATTTTTTAAACAACTTCTTTAGGAGATAATATTATTTTTTTGGTTTAAATATTCCCTTTTTAATTGGTTATATGGGATTGAATTAGAACCTGCCCGCATTACATCAAAACTGCACTACCATGTTATTTCAACGAACGACATAGTGGTTTTTAGAGTTGGCAATTATGCATATATCATATGGCAAGATTCGAACCTGGGTCACCATAGTGGAAGCCCATGTTTTTTACCACTTGAGCTCATGCCATTTGATAGGAGATGTTGTTATTTGCACATTATCTAGAATTACAATATTCAAGTCCTTTTCCATGGGGCGATATTCCTTGTTCATTTCTTATCGATTCTTTAGAAGGTTTTGAAAGTTTATTGTTTATTTAATATTGTATTTTAATGTGTGGTATACTTGGCAAATATATGCCAGTGGCATTCTGCTGGTTATCAGGTTTTGATTAAAATTAGTTGTTAATGTCGATACAATCGTATCAAGTTTTATGTTTCCTATTTTTTAAATCATCAGATTCATCAAGCTCAAAATGTATTTTCTTCATCTGATGCTTTATGTATACATGTAATTTTTAATAATAAGTTATATGTGGCTTTTATTGGAAGGCACTTTCATCCAAATACCAAAATATTACATTTGCTGTTAGACCAATTAAACCATATCCAGCATGCCTTTCTATATCACAAATATTATTTATTTATATCTCTATCAAATATACTCTTCATCTTCCTCAAAGTGCTATGTTCTACAATCAGCCCCTTGACATTAGTTTCATTAAGAGATGAAATTTCATTTGGCCAGTTGCCTTTTAAAATTTGAATTTCACCAAGATGAAGATCAACACCGATTGGCTAAATTATCTACTACCCAATTTCCTTCTCTATAGATATGCTCACATTTCCAAGAGATTGCCTCCAATAATAGATGATGAACATTAACAATAATATTATTTTTAATCCAATCACCACATCCTTTTTTGTTGAAAACATTAATGATGATTTTTGAATCTCCCTCAATCGAAATATATTTCCATTCTTTGTCAATTACAATTTTAATCCCTGCAAAAAGTGCCCTAGCTTCTGCATAGTTGTTAGTTGAAGTTCCATATGATTTTGAGTAAGTGAGGAGAATCTTGCCTTCGTTATTTCAAAAAGCACCAACTTCACAGGCTTTTCCGGGATTTCTTTTAGAAGCACCATCAAAAATTAATTTTGATAAACCCAATTTTTGAATATTTCTATTTTACCCTAGATAGATCAAAGTAGATTCCGTGTTGTAATGCCATTATTGTAGATGACTCTTCCATGTATGTTCAAATCTTGTAACCAAGTTGTTACCACCTCTTTTTCCACACTTGAGACTTCCCATGATGAGCACCATATTTGTAAACATTTTGCAAGAGAGGCAATAATATGGTTCCAAATTTGGGCATGATTTTGAGATTTATTTTTAAAAAAGTTTATTATTCCTTCCAAGCCATAAATTCCAACAAATCATGACAAGACCAATCCTCCACAGTATACATATTGCTTTAGATTTGAAATAATGAATCCAACATTTCATGAACTCTATAAATTTTTATGGAGCTACCCAATATATTTTCATATTTAAAAAAAACTAACCCAAAATGGTGTGAGCAAAAGGACAGTGAAGAAGTAAATGGTCCGATGTTTCTAAATCCTGCTCACGCATGTCACATCCAAAAGGTCCATGATATCCTTTTCTTTGTAGGCTCTCTTTTGTAAGAATCTTACTTTGAACTGCTAACCAAAGAAATGTTGAGGCCTAAGGGAGAGCCTCCAGTGATCAAACATTCTTCCAAGGAAATTTCGATTGCTCTAAATCCTCACATCCCAACTTGACTGAGTATCCACCATCTTTAGCTATATTCCAGACCATCTCATCCTTTCATGTAAAAATCGACAAATAAAATTTTTGATGCATCTTTTGAAGTTCATCTGCAATTTGTTTGAGCTCCTCTCCTTCTAACCAAGTTACTAATAGAAATCCATGAGCTAGAGTTGTTGCTCATATTAGTATAATCTTTGACCTTTGGACCTTTATAAGCTAGGCATGCCTAAACCGATGTTGCTATTTTAAGTCAGAGATAAGAGGACGAGGCTTCAACCAAGCTTCAGACCAAAAATTTGTATAATTCCTCTCATTGACTGACCATCTAATATGCTTCTTGATCAATTGAAATTTTTTTGATATGAAGTTCCATGTTGATGATCCTTTGGGTAGGGTTGTTTTCCTAATTATTTTCATTGCATTAAGAGAACCACATGTTAAGGTTCATCCATGAGATTTGAACCTTAGTTTAAGATGTAAAAGTCCTTACACTCCACCAATTGCTCTAAACCCATGGGAGCTTTCCATATAAAAGTTATTTGAGAGGATTTGCAGTTTATTGATTAATTTGATTGGTTTTTTTTGTCTCTTTTTATCTTATGGAATGAAGTTACATTAATGTGTTGATTCTTATTTGAACAGATTACGACTTTCAACATTTCTCTAGTTGTTCATGGAACTGTTGCCGAGAGCAACAATTTGTTGAATGTAAGTTTGCTTCCTGTAATTCATCAAGTATTTAAAATATTTGTTGAATTTTATGGGCTACATATGTTTATTTTGTCTAAGGAATTGTTTTAGATATAAGCTTTTTGTGGGCTACATATGTTTATTTTGTCTAAGGAATTGTTTTAGATATAAGCTTCTCAAAGTATATGCACTTTGGAAATGTTTTATGCAGGGTGATGTTGATCCATATCAAGCTCCCAAGGCCATGGGAAATTTTAAGATTATAGAGAGCCCTAGAGATATAACAACCACTTCAATCATTAAAAGGATTGTTGCTAACCATGAAGCTTATAAGGTTTGCTTTTTCATATTGGACCATTTTCTTTTATTTTACTCTGCAGTTTATGTCGTGGAATTTATCTGTTACAACACAATGTTTGCATTCATATACTGCCAATGTTTATGCACTCAATTTTTGCATGAATGTTTAATAGCATCAAAGAATCAGAACATTTTTGCATGCATAGAGACAATTTCATCTTTGTTCTTTAATTAATAATTGATTCATCCTATAGTTTTTAATGTTATCTGTCTTTCTTGATAATTTTTAATGTTATCTGTCTTTCTTGATATTACAAGCTTCAACTCTATGGTGGGATTAGTGTCATAGTGTTTTTGTACATGGTTCTTAGAGCGATATTTACATTGTTTCTAGAAGTTTTAGTTTTTTTACAAGTCTTTTTGTGCAAGTGGTAGTTGTAACTTGTAAGACATATTCACATATTTTGTGTAACCTCTAGTTAGCATTAACTTGGATGCTAGGAAAGCCTGCTATATATACTGTTTTAACAATGGCTTATCACAATGTGCAATAAGCAATTGTGGATGTCTTATGACCTAAAGACAGAGTTAGTAGTTGAATATCTATGAGTGATTAGGTTTGTTTTTGTTAATGTTAAGTCCAACTATGCTACAATATTTGATGGTATAAAAGGTCAAAGGGGTTTAATGCCATTTTAAAACCCCTAGATTGGACTTAATCGAAGGTTTTGTTTTGTGGACATTAAGTAGGAGTCACTACAAAAGCCCCTAGACTATCTTTCTCATTTCTCATTTTGTTTTGTCGACGATGCTGGCAAGGAGGGAATTCTTGTTAAGATGGGTTTAGGCAGCATTTTCTTGTATTTTCTAACTGATGGCAAAAAACAATTCATTGAGGCAAAAGCCTATTTAATACATGTTTTAGGGTTACAAACTGGAAGATTGATACTCCCAATTTAGGAGATCGTGACAATTAAAATAATCTTCCAGCTAATGTAATCTAATATTCTAACATCCCCTCCTCATTACATTATTTGGGTTAGGAAATATAAGACCCTTGACTTTTGCTCTTGGCTTTGGCTTTGGCTTTGGCACTTGGCTCTGGTTGCTCTGGCACTTGGCTCTTGGGTAAACACCTTTGGGTCTCGTCTCTAGGTCCGCCTTTGGGTCTACTACCTTTGTGTCGGCCATTGGGTTTGTTGCCTCTAGGTCTTCTATTGGGTCTTTCGCCTCTGGGTCTACCTCTAACCCTTGCTTAGATAAACACCTCTTGGTTTGCATTTGGCTTAGCCTCTAGATCAGCTAGGTCTAAGCATATCAAGTACTCTTAGAGTACTTAAGCAAAAGTGGGATTGGCCTCACTTTGTTGCTTCAACTATGAGTGTCCTTATGGTAACCTTCTCATCCTCACTGCTTACAAGGTTCTCTGTTGGTCTCATGAGTACCCCCCTTAGGGTGAACTCATCATTTGTACTATGAAGGTGTCGGACTCTATCGAGAATGCACCTTTGTACAAGAATTTTAGAGCCTACATGGAGCAACTACAAGTGTCCTTATGAGGTTCACTTGCATTGTTTTGTGGAGGTGTCAGACTTTGCCGAAAATGCACCTTTTACAATCATTGAAATTTGCAAGAAAGATGAAGGTGTTAGACTGTCAAAAATGCACCTTTGACAATCATTGATAATTTTCCCTTCGTATAAAATCTTTGAGGAATATTCTTTAGAATATTTCAATGTTTTTATTTTTAAAGGGGAGTGGCTTCTTATAAAATTCCCCTTAAAAAAACATGCGCAAAATAATTAATGGTCCCCTTTTTTTTTCTTTAAATAAGGGCTTTTTTTTTATTTTAATGGCCCTCTCGATTTTTTATCAATAAAAGATGCCCCCTTTTGCTAGCACTCAACATACACCAACAATGGGATATCCATGGGAAGCATGGCCACGAGGTTGCCACATTGTTTGGAATCCTTGGACAGAAGCCAATATTCGACATTTAATGGTTTCGGGCCTTTAATTTGTATTGTGGACTTCTAGAAGTTGCCAATGTGGAAATCCGCTTAGTTGGAAGTCAAATTTTGATGCCTATGTGACACTCAAGACTAACCAATGCAACCACTGCCTCACTAGTCTCGGTTAATGAGCACATACGTTTCTTGAATCCCTTGCAATTGGACGAATCAGGAGAAATCCATGGCCCCAAAAAACTGCGCAACAATTAACATGTCAACAAATTCTGCCGACATCTTTCTAGGCGAGGCACCTCGCCTCCCTTGTCCTTTTGAGTGATCGTGAGAAGTTAGAAGTTGGAGTCAGCCTTCTCTTCACCATTACTGGAGGCAGCCATAGATACTAAAATTCTTTCTTTCAAACATCAATTTTGAATGCTTTGAGAAACTTTTGCCTTGGTGGATCCACCTCAAACCTACTGAAGATCGTGTGTTCCAGATTGTGTTGTGGCAGTAGGAGGATGTGTAGGAGTTTTAGACGTTCTTCCTCAAACCATCTCCTCCTCTGTTGTGGCGACAAACTGAAAGATTTTTGTTGTGCTTTATCGAGTGCAGGCTCTTTGCGTCTCGACACTTGAGCATACTCCATGGCCTGCAATCACGAGGTATATTACAAACCAAAACTCTTGTGTTCGGTTCCCTTCATCCATCATATCCACCATAACACCCTCTTGGAGGGCTTCTTGGTGTAACAACATGTAACAACCCAAGTCTACTCACCTGGTTGTACCACTCAGTTTAGCTCATTAGTTCACAAGGTAATTTTTTTTTTGTCTAGTTTACCATCATAGCTCATCCTAAGGGAAAAGTTTTCGAGTTAATTGGTTTGATGTTCACCCAATGTTTTATTTAGTACAAGGCATATTCAGCCACATTTGGATTTTTAAATTGTTCGGTTCCCTTCATTCACCATATCCGCCGTAACACCCTCTTGGAGGGCTTCTTGGTGTAACAACATGTAACAAGTCTACTCACCTGGTTGTACCACTTAGTTTAGCTCATTAGTTCACAAGGTAATTTTGTTTTTGTCTAGTTTACCATCATAGCTCATCCTAAGGGAAAAGTTTTCGAGTTAACTGGTTTGATGTTCACCCAATGTTTTATTTAGTACAAGGTATATTCAGCCACATTTGGGTTTTTAAATTGTTGCAAATGATTCCCAAGTGGACGAGATTGACCAAATCCCGTAGAAGGTGACATTTTGTGGGTCTATCTTCTCATTTGTCATATTCTTGTTCCGACATGAGTGTAGATCTACGGTTGGGGTTATCCTCTAGGGCCCATAACACCTAGAGGGTGGACACATATTCTTTCTGTCCCTTAGCATGATGAACCTCGGCCTAATTGGCCGAATTTTTCTAGACTTCACATACAAGGGGTTAGCATATATATGCCTAGTGCCTAGCTGATTGTCCACTCACCTGGAGTCAGCTAGGGCCATGTCATTACCCTGACTCTGGAGTTGGTAACACTTGACCATTTATGACTCACGACAAATTGTCCTAAACCAATCATCGTGGATTAGATTAGATTAGTTCAGATATAATTTATAGCAGGAGTTTCACTTGGCCTTGACACGATGCTCGCTAGTGGCTTTCGCTTCCCACTCTCGTGGTCCTAGAATGTCATCCTTGAATGGTGGGATCGGAACAGCCCAAAACAACTAATTGTATGCATTCAAATGCTCTAATAATGGAGCTAACGAATTGCACAATCAATTCCTTAAAACAACACTTCCAACAATCATCTTTTGTACCGTAGAAAAAGAGATTCAGAAGAGGTAAACAAGATAACAGTAAAGTAACACTTCGCACATAGGAATGTTGGGAAAGACTCGTTACAGGGTTTCTGTCTAACATAAAAATTGGTTACCCAGCCTATTTCATACGTATGGCAGTCACAAATGAAACGGAAGAAGACAAATTCAACATGTTATAATCAATAACGTGAACTAAACTTTCATGCTGGGATTATACTTGCATCCGGAGTCTCTCACTCCGCGGTATATGTATATAAAAACTAAATTATTTAAATAATCACCAAAGGGAGAATTGATTTGCAGAGTAAGTTCCCCAAGGTAAAAAAACGATGGTGGGTGGAATCGAAAGTTTCCAAGCTATCCTTTTTTAATAAGTTTTCTTCACGTCTGATGAAATATAGGCAAAGTAAAAACCAATACAATCAGGCAACAACAGACATGAAGTAATATAGAATAGTTTTATCAGTTTATCGTTCTATTGATCTCAGATATGGGAATTGGTTTGTGCTTTCATAGTCCAACACAGACAACTATACAATTTTGAAAGCTAAGCCTTCAGATAAGCATTATTCACCCAATTAAATTTGTTATTATTCACGTAAAAGAGAACAAATAGAATATGTGCTAAGAAATTCTCGTTAACTTTCAATATTCAACAACAATAAACATTCACCAATCAATGCAAACAACATACATTTAGCAGAGTAACAAGAGTTCGACTTGTGAAACCTTGTTTGCTACTGTCAAATTCTTTTCTTCTTTCCATTCCCACAATCTCCAGACATGCACAAGCAAGTTACAGACAAAACACCTAGTGCAAGATGCCAGATAGAGACATAAACACTCTTGGTGTAAGATGCTCGATAATGGATACCAGATAACGAACATAAGATGTAAAACCATCCAAATAAATTCCCACCCTTCCTTTTCGCTTTTCTTATTCTCAGAAATGATTAAAATATGCGGATCTACATGCCATTCCACTTCGTGACATTTGCCAACTAGACATCCATTGTGCCCAATAACAATAATATGGTGGTTTTTTATTTTATTTGAATTCTAATTTGTTCAATTTTATTTATTGATTAATATAATATATATTATATTTTATTTATTTTAATCCTATATTATTTTACAAACTCAATAATAGGCATACAAATAATATTTAATTCACCAAATGGTTTAATAGAAAATGGCTCCCATGCCCTAGGCACTTTCATTGCCATTGGAGATTTTATGTATTCATCATTTTTTGTCAACAACAAGCATATATTCAAGCAAGTCACACACATAATGCAAGTCATTCATGATGCACCTATATGAAATTTTATTGCGTGAGTTTCCATATACTCACTGGCCGTGGTGTCATTTCACACCGCCATCATATCCCATCTTGCCTTATTCGATCAACCTTTTTTTTGCTTGTCGAAGAAGTTTACCCGGTCTCACGCTAACCCGTGCATGACCAATAAATTTGGGACGGTAAATAGGTCAAATGAACCTGGAGTCCATCATGCTAAGGGACGGAGAATTTATACGTCCACCCTTTAGGTGTTATGGGCCCTAGAGGATAACCTCAGTCGTGAACCTGGGTTCTTGGGATGAGAGGATAGGTTCACAAAAGGCAACTTTCTATAGGATCCGGCTAGTCTCGACCACTTGGGCGATCGTCTGCAGCGGTCTATATGCCTAAACGTGGGTATTCTCTATGCCTCGTACTAATAAAACGTTGGGTGATCTTCAAAATGTTTTGTTTGGAAAATTGAATTCAATCGAAATTTTTGAGAACTCAGTAGGTAGGACTGGGTTGGACAACCAGGTGGGCTAAACTTGGGTTGTTACAGTTGCAAGCACAACAACCATCAGCAGTACCACATTCTAGGAATAAAAATATGTATAATTCATTAATTCATTTGTAGACAATAATTGTATTAAGAGGGTTGTTACATCCTTCCCTACAATCCAAAACATATACATTCATTCATGAATCCATCAATATATATGTTCATTCATAAATCATACAATATTCAAACATGTTCATGTAAACAACTCCACACAATGTTTCATATTTGCATTAATCCATAGATCTATACAACAATCAAAACATGTTTCCAAAACAATTCTACACAGTATCCCATATATACATTCACACATAATTACATATACATCCATAAATCCACATAGTAATTTAAAATGTTCATGTTCATTCAAACAGGAAAGGAAATTGTTCTTTCATGTCAGCCACATTCTCCCATGTGGCATTTTTGTCTGAGTACTGGTCCCACTGGATCCTGCATTGATCAATATTTCTCTTCCTTAAACTCTTGGTCCTGAAACAAAGTATCCTGACTGGACGGACTTCAATGTGCAGGGGGTTTGACATCTGCAAGTTAGAAACATCCCAAGTGTGAGAAGGATCAACAATATATCTCCTAAGGAGGGACACATGGAAGATATCATGGATTTTTGATAAACTAGGTGGCAAAGCAAGTCTATAGGCAACAAGACTTATTTTGCCTATAATTTCAAATGGCCCCACAAATCTAGGGTCAAGCTTAGAAGACTTAATGGAACTCTTTGTAGGTTTCACCCTTAAGAAGACTCTATCTCCCATAGAGAATTCCCTCGGTGTTCTTTTAAGGTCTGCATAGCTCTTTTGGCGATCCGTTGCCTCCTTGAGCTTTTGGTGAATTCCTTTTAGCTGTTCCTCCATCTCCTTCATAGTAACCAGTCCGGTCACTACACTATCCATCGGATTGTCCCAAGACAGAGGAGTCTTGCACCTGGTCTCGTACAGGGCTTCAAATGGGGCTATACCTAGTGAAACATGATAGCTAGTATTGTAAGCAAATTCAACTAGGTATAGATAATCTTCCCATTTGGTGTGTTGGTCCATACAATACATTCGCAACATATCTTCAAGGACCTGATTCACCCTTTCAGTTTGTCCATCTATTTTAGGATGATAAGCAAAATTGATATTAAGCTTAGTACCCAAAGCTTGATGTAAAGCGAGAATCCCTATATGAAATTATAACTTTTGGAAACCCATGCAATCGAACTATCTCTTTGGCAAATTTATTTGCAATGGCAAGTATATCATCCTACACATTCCCAGGTATGAAATGTGCAACTTTGGTTAATTTTTGTACTACAACCAGTATTGCATCATGTCGAAATCTAGTCTTGGGTAAACCAACCACAAAGTCCATCAAGACAACTTGCCATTTCTGTGTGGGAATGTCATGTGGGTACAATCGACCTTTTGGATGCAAATGTTCGGCTTTGACCTTTTGACAACTTTAAACTTTGAAGTTCAAACAATTGAAGTTTAAACTTTAAACTTGCATAAAAAAACCCTAAATCGGCCGCAACCACAAAAAAAATGAAAAAAAAATTGCAGATTTTTTGAAGAAAAATTGGCAAAAAATCTTTGCATCGCCGAGAGTTTGCCGATTGCATCGACATTTTAAAAAATCGGCAAAAAATCGGGATTTTGCAAGTTTTTTGCAGATTTTCTCAACTATGGTATAGACGTCACCTCCCTTTTGATGGCGGTAAGGATATCATGTTGTTCTAACTTTTCTACTTGGACCTATAACGCTACGTCGTGGGAAAGGATATTGTTGGACTTGGCATGTTTTCTGTCTACGAGCTTCAGCTGCATTGGAGCTGCATCGACTTCCATGGGAACAACGAGCGTGGCATGGTGAACTGTCAATGCTTCGACTTGGATTTTTTGATGTTGCAGTTTGGTAGGTTGCTTCTGTTGGATTTTCAAGTCGATGCAGGGCTTCTACTTAGTGTGTTGCACCTTCAGCGTCATCTTGCTTGCCACTGTCACCATAGTTGAGAAAATCTGCAAAAAAATCCTGCAAAAAAATCCTGATTTTGCTGATTTTATCCCGATTCATAGGCTAGTTGATTTTTTGCCGATTTTGCCGATTTTTTCCTAAAAATTTCTCATATGCATGAAAAAAACGTTTCTTCAATGAAAATTTGCATTTTCTTCGATTTTTTCAATAAAAAATGCCGATTATTTGTCGATTTTGATTCTTTGCCGATTTTTTAACCAGCCGATTTACTACCCGAATTCCGATTTTCTCAACTATGATTGCCACTATTCCCTCCATCGTTGCAATGCGGAGCGAGAGCCTCGAAAATACGAACTCATTTGCTCAATGGTTTTGTTGTTTCTATTTGAGCATCCACAAAGTAAATTGGAGCTCTAGAGACTTCTAACAACAATGAGGGAGCTCCATGACCGATCACACATTTTAGTGACACTCGTTGCCTGGCAGATTTCGATGGTTCAGGAAGGTCTGCATGAGTAGATTGGACCTTACTTCCTGTAGTGGGGAAAGTGTCAGCATGTCGCCAACGGTCAATGGGAAATCGAGGACCCAAAATTCGATGCCTGAAAGGGGTCTGGAACTTCTTGACCATGATCTCGTAGGTCTTTAGCATCTTGGATCTCGGATCTAGAAACAATGAAATGATAAACAAAGGATATGGAGAGAGAAACGAAGGCTATGGAGAGAGGGGAGGGGAGAATCATTGAAGAGTACCACCTCATGACTTGCTCTGATACCAATGATAGCAAAAAGCAATTCATTCATTGAGGCAAGAGCCTATTTAATACATGCTTTAGGGTTACAAAATGGAAGATCAATACTCTTGATTTAGGAGATCGTGACATGTAAGAAATATTAAAATAATCTTCCCGTTAATGTAATAAAATATCCTAACACTAATTGCAATAATTGGTTAGGAATACATACCCTTTTGTTGTTGTTTCTATTGGTTTTGAACTTCGGGTGCTCCTGTCTTTCCATTATGTGTATGATTCCATAAATCCAGGGATTTTTCCCACACCTGCAAGCACATATGATGATGCAAATGGGACTCAAAACAATTTACACATCTTGGGTACAAAATAAGGAGTGGGATTAGAATCTTTAATACCCTCGTAAGCTAATATGATGGTAATGGGAATCAAAGCAATGTACAAATCCTTGTTGTAAGAAGTAGGGAGTGAAAATGTGAAAAATAAAATACTGGTAATTTTATAGTAGGAAGGGCCTGAAAAGGGATAGTCTGAAACAAGAATAACTAGCTTTTCATCTAATCAAATAGGAGTAAAATGTTACCTACATGGGAGAGAAATATTATCCTTATATAATGAAGTATGAAGCATTGGAAGCAACACTTAACCCAAGTCTAGTGCCTTACTTTATAGTAGAGAAACAAATCAGTTAGGAAACCAAACAACACTTAGATAAGAACCAATTTGCAAATTTTATTACATCATGAACCTGAAGAGGTAAATTTTTGCAAAAGAAATTCAACCAATCATGACGATACATCTTGCCTACATGTAGTGACCGATATGGTTGATTTTGAATATGAGGAATTTAGATTAAGAATCGAAGATATACTAGATAATGTTACTAATTGCATTTTCCTTTTCCAGGCAAGGTACCATGCTGAAACAAATCAGTTAGGAAACCAAACAACACTTAGATAAGAACCAATTTGCAAATTTTATTACATCATGAACCTGAAGAGGTAAATTTTTGCAAAAGAAATTCAACCAATCATGACGATACATCTTGCCTACATGTAGTGACCGATATGGTTGATTTTGAATATGAGGAATTTAGATTAAGAATCGAAGATATACTAGATAATGTTACCAATTGCATTTTCCTTTTCCAGGCAAGGTACCATGCTGACCCCATTATGGCGACCGATTTTAAGCAAGCAAATGAAATGTGATTTAATTTTTGTGATCAAATTGGTGTCTATGATAAATTAAGCAATAAATCAATTGGAAACATCAAGGGAGGCCTAATAATTTCTGAAGAAAATATAAAATCTTTATGATCCTTTCTCGAGTTCTAACCAAACAAGAACGTGGCATGGTAGTTGAAGTTATATATGAGTGAGAAGAAGATGATTTTCTAAAAAATATACCAATCTTGTGTCATAAGTAATGTAGAGGCAGAGGCATGTAAGCTGTTGGACAAACTAGATTCTTTTAACCTTTTCCCTAATTGTTACATTTATTTAGATACAAGCAAGCAAGTCTTAATTCCATGCTCTTAATATCCACCATTAAGTGCTTAGAAGCGTTGGTGTACACCTTTCAGTGTTAGTCACTTTATATACAATAATCTATGTTAGATATCACTTATTTAGGAAATTTTCAATACTTACCAAGGCAGAATCTCCATAATCTGAACAGCTCTTGGAGTGAAAAAGGCATTAGTGACCATTCCTTGGGGAGATGTCCAAGTACATCGATTATTTGTAGTGTCATGCCTAGTTGATTCATGAAGGAGTTCTTGTATGACCAATGAAAATTTTGGACATTTGTGATGCGTTGGGGCATGCAACTGCATTTTTCGTGTAATGCAGGATACTTCTCGAAAGGCATCCCCTCTAGACTGAACCCATTATCACTCAATCAACTCATGATGCAAATCAATGAGCTTTTGCATTTACAAGAAAAATGCAATTGCTTGTCCCAAGGCATCACTAATGTCCAAAATTTTCTTTGGCTCTGTTACCAATGGTCAACACTCGAAGAAGGGCTCCAACACCTGCTGACTTTTGCAATCAACAAAAAGGGTTAACAAGTTTTGGGCCTAATAACGTTTTGCTTGTTGCTAAATCAAAGAGGCATGACTGCAAATATAGCAAGGTACTTGAACCTCTCAAGCAATGGTCACTAATGCCCTATTCACTTAAAGAGTTGCTCAGATTATCGAGATTCTATCTTGGTTTTGGCCAAGGTAAGCATTTGCTTGAGCAAAATCATGGCTAGACTTTTATTGCTCGAATTTGCACCCTTCTTTGGGGAGGAGGCGACTTTGTAGATTGGTTATTTTTGAAGGCCACTATGCCTTTCCTTTTGTAGTTCAAGGAGGATGATCGCTTTCGTATGACCTTGAAGATTTCCTAATTGGAAAACAACGCTCAATAGATTCAAAAGGTCCTTTTGATGAAGAGACTTGGACAATTGTCTAGAATGTCCTAGATAAGTGATATCTGACATAGATTATTGTATACAAAGTGTTTGACAATGCATCGAAATATGTTCTTTCTTATAGGAGTATGGAAGTAGGCCTTTCTCGCTTGTAACTAAAGAAAAGTAAGAATTTGGGGAGATGGGTAATACTATTTAGTTCGTGAAAGCTTACATTCATTTTCTTTGAAATTACTTATGACTCAAGATTGGTACATTTAACAAGAATCATCTTCTTTCACTCATCTATAACTTGAACTGTTATGATGAGTTTTTGCTTGGTTAGAACTCAAGAGGGGATCATAAGTTTTTTATGTTTTGCTCAATGCTAATTAGCCCTTCCTGTGTTTAAAATCAATTTATTGCTTATTTCACCGCAGACAAGAAATTGATCACAAAATTAAAATGACAACCATACTGCTGATTATACATTTTGTTTTCTTGCTCAAAATATTTGCCTCAGTCTGGTCTCAAGGGTACCTTGCCAAGAAAAGGAAAATACAAATAGTAGCATTCAAATAGTTCTTCAATTATTAATCAAAATTTCTCAGATCTGGAGTTCATGATATGTCACTACTCTACATCAGTGTTCATCTTAAATATTGGATATCCCACCAGACAACATTAACTTGGTGAAAAAAAGTTGTCATCAACTTATGATAATGGAATGTTGGAAACTACTTTGCTTCAAAGCCTTCCTTTCATTTCATTTCTCTTAGCCTTCTACCACCATGACTTCTTGATGAATACAATCATGGACTGTAGAGGTTCTTGCACATCAAGCACCTTCCCTAGAAAAATAAAATAGCTATATATAGTTTTAAGAAATCCCTTCCTTGCATAAAACATGTGAACTACTAACAAGGTTTGGTCATTGCAGCTAAACATTTCCACATCTCTGGCCTATACACAACCACCTTCATCGGCCCAATGCATTAAAGGTTATCCTACTGTGTACATGCACAAAATGGTGAAATACCAGGCCACAAGTCTATTTGCACATACACCATGCAAGTTAGTACCCAAAACCCATAAAATTATGAATTCATGGTGATTATAATTAAACAAATTCCTAAAATGGTTGTTGTTTGACATCCATCCTTGAAGAAATCGCTAATTTGGTACTCCAACAAACTTTTTTATTATAATTTAATCATATTAAAAATAGCATTAGACTTGAGAAGATATATAATATTTTTTGTTATAAGCTGGAGTTCCTATATTCCCCACTTCTGTAAAACAGATATGGAAACAGATGCGATACTTCTCTGATACTCTATCCAAACGCATCCAAATACATGGACACATATTTTGAAGTATATGAATATACACCTGTATATGAGCCTTATCTAGTACATCTGAATATGACATGAGCATGCCTAGAGTTGTATCCATGACATAAGATTAAAAAATGTTTTAAAAATCATTTTATATTAAAAAACAATGAAATTCCTCCACTTCGCTAATGAAATATCCTATATAAAATCGTCATGTGTATAAATACATGCATATATATGGTCCATATCTAATACATCCAATTATGGCTTGATCATTCTTAGAGTTGTATCCATGACATGAGATTAAAGAACATACACCTTTTTAAAATTTAACTTTATATTGAAAAACAAAAATTGAAAATTCTCCTGTTGGTTAAGGAAATATCCTATATAAGACTTATATGAACATTTTTATGTTTTATGTTTTTCTTTGAATATATAAAATGTATATGCTTTTTAGTATTTTGTATCCTGCTGTATCTATATTAGTGGGTCTTGGAAATTTGTCATACCTGTGTCCATATAAGATAACCATATCTGTCTCCATGCAACATAGTTAGTAGTTCCATTGTAATTAATATCGGTTTTGACATTATGATCATTAATTTTAGGATTACTAGGTAAGATGTAGCCGCTTTCTCTGACAGGACTTGCAGTTGATAGTCTGCCAGTAGCCATTGAAGTTTAGCTATCTAATAATTTGCCATTTTCAGTTGGGAAACTGTAGGAATTTATGCAGACACCATTCCCCTTGTGTGTAAAATTAAATATCTTGTTGTAATGGCTACCGTCTATCATGGCACTGCTAGCTTATCTTGATTTTATCATCATTTTCTTAGATTGGTTGACTAAAAACAAGAAATGCTTGTATTTAACAACATTCAACTCCAAAGTATTACACCAACTTTAATAATTGAAATGAATTAGTGATTAGAAGATCAACTGTCAGACAACTTAATTAGAGCAGGAGCATATTGTCATTTGTACCCGTAGTCAATGCTGGAATCTTGTTCAACCACTGACCATTTTCATTCATTGCATCATCAAAAGTTAGTGAAGCAATATAGAAGTGAATGCAATAGAATTCTTCCCTAACATATTTAGTCAGTATAACTAAAATGATTGAAATTGGAAGCTGGGTGCCCAAAGTCAAACTTGTAACTAGGCCAATGCTGTCCATCATATTGGTGAGTGCTGGGGATTTGAGAATAGTCAATTTGATTGATGATGATCGTTTTTTAAGTTTGACTTCTAATGTGATGAAATCTAGTCTGCTTTGGCCTAAGCTGGCTATGCCAGCATGCTAACATTGAAAGTTTAGGAAATTCTACTCAAGTTGGCCAAAAAATTGACAACCTTAGGTGGTTCTTTGTTTGCCTCTTGCTAATGTTTGTAAGGTTATTAATTACAAAAGTAAATATCAAGTGTGATAGCATTAATGGTGATTATCTGAATTTAGGTAGTCATGAATCATGTGATGGCACATTCCTCTTTGCTGGTGGATACAGAAGCCGCTTATGTTTCCAATCTTAAGATTGTTTCTCATTACTTTGAAATGGTTGTTAATGGCTTTGTGATCAAATGTGTCCCATTTGAGGGAATAATATGTGCACACTGATGTGTATTCCAATAAACATGTATATGGCCTCTGTATCATCAACCCAGCTTATCCACACACGTGTACTGTATCCACCACAACTTGCATCGCATTAGAGGACCTAACCTCCTCTATAGCATGTCTCAAAAGCTCAGCCTGGTAAGCTTCATTCGTGCGTTTTTTCAGAACAATCTATGGCTGTAAGGATAAAAAGGGACCTGATGGAGATAGCAGCATTAATTTTAATCAATTGTCAGTGTCTAATATCTATCTTAACATCAAGATGGAGCATGTTGTTCACATGAGTCTGCCTTAATTTCTTCAATTCAATCCTTAAATGTCTTATGCGACATAATTTACTTACTTATGTGCCTTTTTGAACATCTCTCACAAAGAAGAAGCAACATCATGTTAAATGTTCTATTTGCAAAAAAAACGTTGCCAATTGCATCTTTGCCTCTTCACACATTTGCATGTGATACATTTTGTTTTAATTGGTTATATGGGATTGAAATGGTCCCACCCGTATTACATCATACGTTTGACAATTATGCATGTATCGGTTGGCAAGATTTGAACCTAGGTCTTCTCCTTGAAAGTTGAGGAACATTACCAGTTGGGACAATCCTATTTGATATTGCATGTGATACATTTTATTAATAGTAGTTCCCATATTTTATGTTTGGAAGACCTCACTTCCGTCTCCACTTTAGCTCTATCATCTCCTATCCTTCTAGGCAGTCTTATCGCAGGCAATGTTTTAATATATTGCCAAATTTTATTTCTTTTTCATGCAATTTATTTACTTTGCCATCAAGTCCAGTTATTCATTTGGTCTCTTTGTTGTGATTATAGACTATATTTTCTATATCCTGGAGTTGTTTCTTTAGCTTCAATTTTCTCTATATCCTGGAGGAGTTTCTTAGGCTTTGATTATAATGTACCTGAAATACCTCGAATCGTAAAGTCTTTAACTTCCTATTTACAGTCACAAGAGTGTCCATCACAATAAGCATTTGAACTTGGGTCACACTCATACAATTGCATTATCAGGCATATTTAGTACAGGTAGCATGTTCATTGGGGCTTGGAACCTGCTTGTCATCAGAGCATTGCTCTGCCTACCTTTCAGACCCTTTGCGTCATTATGTATAGAATACTACATAAACATATTCCTGTGGCTTCTCACACAAGGCTTTGGTAAAAGACTAGTTTTTTTGGAGAGGAACATACCTCTCTCTCTATTATTAACAATTAGATTCTTGCAAGGCTTTGGTAAAAGACTAGTTTTTTTTTTGGAGAGGAACATACCTCTCTCTCTATTATTAACAATTAGATTCTTATAAGCTGAATACAAATCTCAGAAAACCAATAAAACATACGCATGCAGAAATTCAGATATAAGAAATAAAATCAATATTTCAATGAACGGTTCGCCAGGGAGGGCACGTCCCCGCCTTAAAGGCCAAGTGCGAATATCGCAGATGAAAGGATAAAATTAAAATGAATAATAGATGATCCATTTAATTAATTTCAATCAAATATATATGCAATAATAAACTCTTGGAAAACATAGCCGACTTGCTATGTTTGGTGTGTAGCATGACTCCCCTCCTCGGAAAGCTTTGTCCTCAAAGTTGGAAATGTCTGGAAAATACTTTCAGATTCCGAGGTAGCATCTTCTTCAGGTAAGTCTTGCCACTTGATGAGAAACTCTTGGATGTGACGAGATCTTAGTTTGCGTGTTCTGGTTTGTACCATTGCTTCTGGTTGGAGATATATACGCCCTTCTTTGTCCAACACTGGTAATTCTGACTGAGATTGTACTTTTTGGCCAATCACCTTCTTGAGACAGGAAACATGGAATACTGGGTGTATGCGTGAAGATTGGGGTAACTCTAGTTGATATGCTACTTTTCCAATGCGACGCACAATTCTGTAAGGACCATAAAATCGTGGCGCCAACTTTTGACTAGATTTGATCTTCAATGACAACTGCTTGTAGGGCTGAAGACACAAGAACGCCATATCACCAATATTGAATGCCCTTTCCGAACGATGCCTGTCTTTTTGCTGCTTAATACGATTTTGTGCTTGGACCAAATTGTCTTTCAGCATAGTGAGCATCGCTTGTCGCTTCTGCAACCAATCGTCTACTTGGGCCACTTTGGAAGATCTTGGTACATAATCTGCTACTGTTGGTGGCTTAGTTCCGTACAATGCTTCGAAAGGAGACATCTTGGTGGAATAATGGTAAGAAGTATTGTACCACCATTCTGCCAATGATAGCCACTGACTCCATTGATATTGTTTATCTTGTACAAAACATCGCAGGTAAGTACCCAAACATTTGTTAACTACCTCCGTTTGACCATCTATTTGTGGATGGTATGAAGAAATGTTTAATTTGGTACCACCAAGACGAAACAATTCTTTCCAAAAGTTGCTAGTAAAAATGGGATCTTGATCACTTACAATATTTTTGGGTATTCCATGCAATTTAAAAATTGAATCCATAAATACCTTGGCCACTTTTCTTGCTGAAAATGTATGTTGTAAGGCCTGAAAATGAGCATATTTGGAAAGGCGATCAACCACCACGAAAATTACTGTTTTACCTTCTGACTTGGGAAGACCTTCAATAAAATCCATGGAAATATGTTCCCATTGACAATCTGGAATAGGTAACGGTTGGAGCAACCTTGGTGATTTGATTGTTTCTCCCTTATTGCGTTGGCACACTTCACACTCAGCTACCCATTGCTTGACTTTTGCTTTTAACCCTTTCCAACAAAAGGATTGTTTAACCCTTTCAGAAAACCTGAATGACCTGTAGATGGAGAAGCATGTGACTCATCTAGAATCCGTGATGTGATTGTTGAATTGTGTGGAATGTAAATGCGATTCTTCTTGCGTAGTATTTTCTCCTCATATGAGAAAAGAGGGTGCTTAGATGAACCCATAGACAATTCTTGAATTATTTGAGCTGTTTCACCGTTGGACAACCATTCTTCCTGTAACTGAGACACCCATTGAGAACATGGTCCTGAAATGGCATTAATGACTACTTCATCTTCGTATTTTCTGGATAATGCATCAGCTACCACGTTTTCTTTTCCTTTCTTATATTCAATCACAAAATCATATCCCAACAATTTAGTCAACCACTTATTTTGTTCGGGATAAGAAAACCTTTGTTCTAGAAAATGCTTGAGACTATTGTGATCTGTTTTTATAATAAAACGGCTATTGATTAAGTAGTGCCTCCATTTCTCCACTGCGTGTAAATTAGCCAACATTTCTTTTTCATGTGGATCTACCCAAATTCTTCCTTGAAAGTTGTTTACTTTCAAATGCCAAGGGATTACCCTCTTGCATTAATATTGCCCCAATACCTGTTCCTAAGGCATCAGATTCAATGACAAATGGTTTTTGGAAATCCGGAGTTGCCAAAACTGGAGTCGTACACATAGCTTCTTTGAGAGCCTCAAAGGCTTGAGTAGCTGCATTGGACCAATGAAAAGCATCCTTCTTGGTGAGCGCTGTGAGAGGACCCGCAATTTTACCATAGTTACGCACAAATTTGCGATAATAGCCAGTGAGACCCAAAAAACCACGAAGTTTCTTGATGGTTTTAGGTAAAGGCCAATTCTGAATTGCCTTAATCTTATTGGGATCCACTTTAACACCTTCTTGAGATACTATATGACCAAGGTACTCAACTTCTTGAACACCAAAGGAGCATTTAGATCGTTTGACAAACAACTTTTCCTTGTGTAGGATATGGAGAACTCTTCCCACATGTGATAAATGATCCTTCCATGATTTACTATAGATGAGTATGTCATCGAAGAAGACTAGGACAAATTTGCGAAGGAATGGACGAAACACCTGGTTCATGAGACTTTGGAATGCAGATGGGGCATTAGTGAGACCAAAGGGCATGACCAAGAATTCATAATGACCTTCATGAGTTCGAAAAGCTGTTTTGGGAATATCCTCTTCCCTAACTCGGATTTGGTGAAACCCTGAACGTAAGTCTAATTTGATAAAGAATTTGGCACCATGTAGTTCTAGTAAATCATCAATGACAGGAATAGGAAATTTATCTTTGATTGTGATTTTGTTGAGAGGACGAAAATTTGGACACATATGCCAAGAATTGTCTTTTCGACGAGCCAAAACTAGTGGTGATGACTAAGGGCTAGTACTTGGCAATCCTTATGCTCTCATCTAACCTGGATGGGTTTTGTAGGTCCACTTCAACCTTAACATTTGCTTTCAACCCATTTCTAAAAGCCTCTACGACCACCTCTGGCTGTAATTCTGTTGCATAGTGAAGCATACTAGTAAATTCCGAGATATAGTCCTCTACCGACCCTCTCTGTTTGTGTGACAACAAATGCACTATGTAGGAACCTGTGGGACCTTCGTCAAAGCTATGAAGAAAAGCGTCTGAGAACTCCCGACAGTGGTTGTAGTTTTGGTCCTCACGTTAGAACCACATAAACCATTGATAAGCTTCAGTGCCTAATTTGGTTGCCGCAAAAGGAAACTTTTTTGACTCCCGGAATTGGTATAAGTCCAAGATGCTTGCAATTTTGGCTATCCACCATCATGACCTTCAAAGGTGGGGATGTCAATGCGTGGATAATTGGCTCCACTAGGACCTCTTGGTTGGTGGTGAACATTGTTCCTATCTTGATCCTCGTTATTCCTCTGTCGCTGGATGTGATTTTGGTAAGGTCTATCAGAACCCCTTTGTTGCTCAAAAACTTCTTCGTTACCCATATCCTCATTATTTCTGTGGCCGTTGAGATTTGGGGACTGACTATTATGACCTCTTTGGTGTGTATCGTCCTCATACGAAATGTTAGTACTCCAGTGGTGGGGACTAGGAGGATTTGATTTAAATACTCGGTGGAAGCTGGAAGTCATGGTAGTAATGCTTTCTATTAATTTGGCTAACATCTCATCCGAGACCTTGGGACGTCCAGTTTCTACTTGAGTGATGTTATCTTGGGAGGAGTTTGGGGAGGTATTGGATGCCATTTTGTTGATCAATGGATGACCCGGATTATAGCTACTGATTTTGAAAGGAGAAGAAGAATTTTGTGTACCTTGGTTTCGACGAGGTCTTCTTGGTGATTCCGAGTTCTCTCTGTTGGGAGTCTCCGAGCTTGAAAGTCGACCGTTGGATCCTTTGGTCCACCTTTTGTTCATGCACTTTTCAGAATCTCCTGCTTAGGAGTCTTTGAGCTTCAATTTTTTTTCAGAAATTTGTTAAATTGCCCAAAAATTTGGTTTATATTCCGCCCAATTGTTGCTCCAATTGCGACGCGGATTTGAATTTTGGCTCGCCTCCTTGACAACAATTTTTAACAATATCTTGACAACTTTTGACAATTTCCTGACGACTTTTGACAACTTTTGACAACTTTCTGACGACTTTTTTCAACTTTCTGACGACTTTTTGCAACTTTCCTGACAACTTTTGACAACTTTTTGATGACTTTCAGCAACTTTTTGCAACTTTCCTGACAACTTTTTGATGACTTTCAGCAACTTTCTGACGAGTTTTAGCAACTTTGACGACGTGACTTTTTAGCAATTTTTGGACTCGAATGGAGAGGACACCGAGACCTTACAAGGGACACGTGAACACAAGGCACTCGGACAACTGGCAACGGGAGGGACAACTGGGGACAACTGGAGACCGACCATTCGAAACTGACATGACTCAAAGCAACTGACAAATGGTGACGCGAAGGACGACTGGGGACAACTGGGACCTGCGACAAGGGACAAACACCGTGAGGACACACGGCTATGGAAGGACACACACGGGAAGGACACGCAATGGAACACGAAATGACATGAGGACGACAACGAGGACAACCCTGGACCAACGGGAAGCGGACACGCGGACACGAGGACGAAGACAACCAAAGCTAACCTGCGCGGGAGGAGACTCTGGCCATGTGACCGAAGTCACACCTTACTATTTGCCCCTACCGCGTTATAAATCGTAATTTGCTCGTAGCATGTCGAATGTGGGATATTTGTCCTTGCGAAAAAAAAATATATATAAAAATTTCGGTACCTTAGTATGCACCTTAATAATTCCGTGTCGTGTGCTCCGATTGGCCGGCGGATGGCATGAGAAAAAACGACTGTGCGCGCTCTATTCCACCACGATTCTGCTCGTTTCTTTGGCTTCCGATCGAAGGGGTGACGTTCGCAGCTACAAAAAGTTATTTGATGAATCCCAGTTGTGTGGAAACCGTGCTTGGCTCAGTGAAATCTCTTGTGGATTCGTTCGTTATACCCCACTTTTGCTGTTCCTTGGACGAACGCTTCGAAAGAATAGAATGTTGCTGCCCAGCGGAATATGTTTGAGACAAAATGCTGCTACCGGCGGATGGAGTTTTGAAGTAGTTTTAGCTGCTCCCCACGACTGCGTTGAGGCCGAATGATAACGACGAGTCCAGCGGAAGGTACGGGGAATTCTTCAGGATCTTTTTAAGGAAACTGATACCACATGAAGAGGAACATATCTCTCTCTCTATTATTAACAATTAGATTCTTATAAGCTGAATACAAATCTCAGAAAACCAATAAAACATACGCATGCAGAAATTCGGATATAAGAAATTAAATCAATATTTCAATGAACGGTTTGCCACTCAAGGAGGGCACATCCCCGCCTTAAAGGCCAAGTGCGAATATCGCAAATGAAGGGATAAAATGAAAATAAATAATAGATGATCCATTTAATTAATTTCAAGCAAATATATATACAATAATAAACTCTTGGAAAACATAGCCGACTTGCTATGTTTGGTGTGTAGCATTTTTGCAGACTTTGATGGGTGTTACTATTTTTCACTACTTGCATGTGTTCATACTGCATGACTCTGGATGACCTATCGCAAAAGAAAGTTGCTGCGGTAAGGCACATGTTTAAGATTTTTTTTTTCACCCAAAGTGGTTTCTCCCATATCTGCAGTGCCACCCTTCTGACCTCATGAAAATAATCTTCTTTAGCATGTATGAACTGTGATAAAGTAAAAAAAGCAGGATGGATAGATATTTGCAGGTAGTGAGTAAAACGGTATTTTGAGATTTTACCAAAGCTTGAAGATAGATTTCTGCTTCTGGATATAATAAGATATATAGACGACTTCTTCTAGATATGTTGAGATATATATAGTATATGTGTTTGGCAGTCTTCCCATTTTACTGCAACACAAAACATAATACAAATTGTTATTATCTATTGCAGTGAGACAGAGTAGCATGCCTACTATAGTAATAGAAGTGTTTGTCTAGGCAACTTGTGTTCTAGAAAAACAAACATGGCCAAATCAACGTTTGGGCATAGAACTATTCAACATGAATCTAACAAGACTATAATTATTTTTATAGAGCATAGAAATGAGCTAATTAATGTGTGGTTGATTTCTCTTGTAATGAGTTTCCTAACAATGTAGGGGATTGACAAATCGATGTGCTGTCATCTGATAAGTTTATTGAATATTGTCACCAACATCAGAAAGCTGGTTTCATGAATCATATGGTGGTTTAAAGTTCAACTACCTAACTTCATCAATTCAGTTTTTGATAATTGATGCAGCTATAAATTTGATGTATTACTAGGTTTTGCTTCTTTTATCTTGTTATAATAATTCTCAAAGCTTTGATCTTGTATGCAGAAGCGAAATGAGAAGAAAGTTGAAAGCGAGAAGAGATATTATGAGCAGAAGACTTACGTTGGTAGTGATTGAGGATTGTTTTGGGCGGCGTAACCCTAACTCATTCATATATTACTATGCCTGCCTCTGGCATGTCTTGTAGCCTTGTGCCCGGTTGTTTAACTGACCTTTATCAATGAAACAACTTTGAGCCTTCGATTTAGTTATTCTGGTCCATGTAGCTTCTAGGTTATATTCAATTTTTCTTTATCAACCCAAAAGAATCAGCAGTAATTCCTACACAATTTTTTTAGGGCTATTGATCTTTATCTTGAGCTCCCAATGATGTTTAAACACTGGAGCTCCTGTTTCCTTGCTGTATGCAATAGCTATATCTTGCATTTGTATTTGTAATTGTATTTTTATAAATTATTCTACTCGAGGCTTTTCCAGCATAGTTTTGCAGATGGAAAATATGTTTTGGTCATTTATAAAGATTCCTTATAATATGGGACCTCTAGATTGTATTTTTGATCAGAATTTACGGCAAGAACCAGATTGCAGAGTCAGTTCAGTTTATCTTGTTCTTGAAATATCTTAACAGTCAAATAAAGCTCCCATTGAAGGAAGCGTGTCTACTACTTGCAGATCAGACTTTGCCATTCTTCTATCTTATCCTTCATTGTATTATGCTTTTTATGCATATCATCCGCTGAGAAAAAGGTTCAGGATATCATAATGTGGCTAAACATTCACAGGTTGCAATTATTGATCTACTATGGCAAGTCGATGATGTATTTATGTTCTCTATACATGCATAGTTTTTATGTGGCGTTTGGTTGTATGCATTGGTTGCAATTGAGAATACAATGGTTGAAGTTTTGGTCAGGATTTTTATAGTTGGCTACTGTAGCCATAAACGGTGAGGGTGCTGTTCTCCTTATATGGTAAAACAGTCGTTATCTTGTAAATATATTCTGGTTGTATAGAAGAATGCTCATTTGATAATTTTCCCCTGGAGATTTTTGTTGTTCATTTTATCTAATTATCTTTTTTGGTTAGATAAAAACAAATTATGTAATTAATTATGGCAACTGTTTGTAGAAACAACAAAGTATTGTGCGTACACTGATAATAAATTTGAGAAGATACAACCTGAAAGTTGAGGATTTATAGTTTATAGTACTTGGCACAGGATATTCAGAATTTTACGGATATGTCTTACGTTATATGTCTTCGCACTTTAGTCCATTGTTTCAGTCAAAATTTTGTATTGACTCGGTTATTCATATTTAATGCTATTATGACTTTGAGATGAGTTTAACTTTTTCTTTTCTGAAGCTTTAATTGAATGTGAATGTGCATTTTCATGAGAGCTTCTGCCCTTAATAAGAATATTGTGCAGCTTAATGAATGTTTGCTAAGATTTGATTATTACTTAGTTAATATACAGTTTGAGTTTCTTTGAATTCAAAAAGAAAAGAAATGAATATAATTTTGATGAATGTTGGTCAAACGATTCTCTTGCAGAGTCCATGCTGAAAAGAATGTCTTTTATTTCTGAAGTTTTTTTTCCTCAAGAAATAAATATTGCATGTTATTATTTTCTTATGCTAACAAATTTGGAAGGCATATTTATAAAAAAATCAACCAGGCATCCATTAAACAAATTTATGCGTCTCCAAAATACAACGATGTATAAAGCATGCCATCCCCCAAACGAATCACCAAGCATCCATTGACTCAGTATGACACAGGAGTTCTCAAGCTGGCCGTTAAGTTGGGCGAGTATAACACACGAGTTCTTCAAGTTGACTGGTAAGTTGGAACATTAGTACTAGAGTTCTTGAGTAGGCTGGGGTCATTTATTTTGAAGAGAGTTTGTTCTGAAGGGCATGGAATTCTGATGGTTATTGGATGTGATTGGTTTTTGGATGGGATTGGTAAAAACCAATTCAAGAAAGGAAAATAAAACATATGAGAGAATTTAAATATAGAAGCATAAAGTTTTAATCATTGACGGCAACATTGTTAGCATTATTAGTATTATTAAAGCATTTCCAAGATATTTTGTTTTTGGTAGGTTAAATTTTTTTTATTTACTTTTTGGGTTGAAGGGACCCGTCCCTATTACATTGGGCATGAACACTGCCATCAAAACAAAATTGGCACATCCTGTGAGATTTGACAGTCTAGGACCCATCAACAGACATACATACTAAACAAGCCAAACCAAAAAACAGCAGCAATCGGGGCTGACCCCCTAAAGACGGCAAACACAAACCAGAACAGAGAGCAACAAAACCAAAAGCAGGCCTGTTGCCTGCTGCCACCTTCTCGCCGCTACTGGGACTCCTTATCCTCCTAAACGACATCTTTCTGGTTTGAGGCGAGGAGGACCCTAATCACCATTGGGAGTTCCTGGATCTCACTGGTGGTGCTGGCCAGGACTACACCCACCTCCTTGATGATGTTGGCAGCAGATTTAAGGTGGTCCACTGCTTTGCTGATGTGCTTGTCTTTTATTTTGTTTTAATCAAAATAAGATTTGCTCGTTTTAACAAACAAGACGAAAAGGGTCGACCCGATTCTTCTAAAGGTGTAAGAACGTAGCATATCCTCTGCGTTGTTGGCGGCCTTTTCATCATCATAGATGATGACTTCGGGCGAATGGCACGGGACCATTTTTGTCTTTAACTTCAAATGGCGGGACTTCTTGCTCTTTTGGGAGGGGCGGACAACTTTTTGTTTACTTCTCAGGCTAGGGCAAGGGGTGCATTGCTCCAAAGAGATAGGGTCCTTGGGAGTGGGGGCTGGGGTGGTCTCCCTCTTGGAATTGACCTAGGCGGGGGTGACATTATTCAAAGGAATGTCACCAGGGGAGTCCGATTGCGGAGGGGTCTCGACCGAGGGGTTCGCCTTGGCTTCTTGGGCAGACGTAGAGGAAGGTTTAGGGCTCGGGGGTTGGACCGAGGGCTCGCCAAAAGGTTGGTGAGCAAGGGCGTGCTTATAGATGACAAAAAAGAGACCTTGATGGCGAGGGGGCTTGTACGACTTTGTCCTTGAAATTCTCAACGGTAACAATGATGGATCGGAAGAGGAAATTGGGGATATTGATTGGTTTAACGTCGCGAAGATGATTAACAAAAGCAAGGTGGTAGGCGTGCAAGGGGCTGTCATGGTTATATGTAGCTAGGAAGTGGATCATGGGGACGATCGCAGTGTCCCACGGGTGAGGAAGGGAAGACCAAACCACTCCCCTTCTCCCAGACCAGGTCCTTCCCTTTATCAGGAAGTGCTTGGTTTCGTCTTTGAAATTATGCTTGTCCCTTATGACGGACCTACCTTTGGGAGCTAAACCGAAAATTTCAGCAATAAGATAAACGCTTACCTTGAAGCGAAGCCCACGGACCTGCACCGCACCGTTATCCCAAGAGCTGACGAAGTCATTGGTCACTTGATCGTCGACGTCGCTGAAGAGCTTAAAAAAGGGTATGAACCCCTTAGGACCGATCAACGCTTCGGTCACATCAAGCTGGAGTTTTGAGGGTTCGATGATGGCCATAGTGCAAAAAACTTTAGGACAATGGAGCTTCTGTAGTGTCCTCTGTCAAAATGGTTATGGACCCATCGACGACAACGCACGGGATGGTTTGGTCGGAGACTATATAGCCGAAGCCTAAGGCATGGGGGGCAACCAAGTGGTGGCTTAATTCTAAAATGGATATGGGAACGACAAGAGAGGAGGCCAACCTTAAAAACAAATGAAGACAGGGGAGGGGTGTTGTGACATGGGTTGGGAGACAAACTGCCAGAGTGGAATGGAAAGAGTGGTCGAACGAGGCAGGCGACGGGCGAAGCGGTAGGGGGAGAAAAGTGGGGGGTGACGATCAGACAACGAGGAATGGGGGAAAATGAGGGTGAGGGGGCGGAGGCACGAGGAAGGCGAAGGCCAACGGGAGATACTGGTAGCTTTGACACGATCATGGAAGCCCGCATGATTACCCGTACCTATGACACTATGGGAAATGATGAAAGGATTTAAAACACAAACTTCCTTGGTGTTGATAAACACCTTTGGTGTTAGGCTTACGCCTTTTGCGCAACACAAAATGTTATTTGGAAATTTGCTCCGCATCGCGATTGGCTACGTTGACGACGTCCTAGGGGAAGAAATCTTCCCAGATGATCAAGTTAACTTGGTTGGCTGCTTTGTTAGCCAACAAGTTTGCCACCTTGTTCGCCTCTCTGAACACATGTTGGATTATGTTTCGAGAGCGTTGTTTGAGGGAAGTTTGACAATCTTGGATGATGCTTCGGATGTTCTAGCCTCCACTATTGTTGTTGATTTTAATGTGGTTAACCACGTTTAGCGAATCTCCTTCGAAAATAATGGGGGTGGTCAAATCCTTGCTCACCTTGTTGCTTCTCCACAAGGCTCGAGCTTCAGCGTAGTTGTTGGTGGATGAGCCATCAAAGTTTGCCTTGAGCCATCCTGGGGGGAGGATTCCACTTGGTATTACTTTTGGTGTTGGTGGGAATTTGGGCTTTGGAACACTTAGTGGAAACCCCAGCGTCTTGAATAGGGACACCTCCATCCCAGACGAAGGTGAATCCGGGCATGGAATTAGGCTAGCGTTTTCGATTGCGAAGACTAAAGCTCTGTTGGCCACAACTTTTGGGTCTCTGAGGCGGTCGCTGAAGATGCGGTTGTTACACCCGAGCCAAATTTGCCACGTTGTATGGTGCAGCAAGGCTGTCCACAGGAACTTAAGCCTGGGATTTCGAAACACAGTGGGCCATTGATTGAACAAGTCAGGGATGGACTTGGGCCATACCCAATTGACCTAAAACTTACTGATCAGGTAGAAAAACACATCGAAGGCAAAGGGACAATCGAGCAAAATATGTTGGGTGGACTCCCACGCCTGGGAACATAGATAGCACATGTTGGGGACACCCTTTTGATCAGATTGTCAGTGGTGAGGATCCTGTTGTGGACCACGAGCCAGGAAAAATAGGCTATCTTCGGGATGAGATGTTTGAGCCAAATGGTCTTAGCTGAGATAGGGTTGTTCGTGGTGATAGTTATTTTTTGTGATTTTTCGACAAAAAAAGGGCAGATTTCATAGAGAATTGCCCTTCATTAGTACCTTTCTAGAAGAGCTTATCTGCCATTTGAGTTTCAGGAATAAAATTTACTCTGAAAATAGCCTCAGACTTGGCTCTATCTAAGACCGCATTTCTGACTCTGAAATGGAGCTGCTTCCACCTACGGCTGTCATGATTGTTGGTAATGAAGTCGGCCACTTTGGGCCCGAATTTGCTGTCGGTGAGATGCTTAATTGTTGTAATGACAGGGTCAGTGATGAGAGCCTCATCCCTAGCCCAAGGATCATACCAAAAGTCAATGTCCTTACCATATCCAAGCTGCCATCTAATCCCTTGCTAAAGGTGTTTGGTTTGGGTTATGGGCTGCCAAAAATGGGACCTAGTGCTAGGAGTCCCTTCATTCCTGAAGAAGTGTTGTTGTAGATACTTCCTCTTAATGATATAAACCTATTCCATGTTTGCATTGGTGACCATCTTCCAAGTTTGTTTGGTTAGGAGGCTCTGGTTCATCAAGCTGATCCTGCAAAGTCCCAACCCATCGTCGTCTTTTGGAGTGCAAACTTTGTCCCACGCCTTGAGATGGAACTTCTTTTGGTTGTCTGGCTCTACCCAAAGGAAGCACTTTTGGATTTTTTTCTAGGGCTTCACTTACAACCACTGAAAACAGAAAGGAAATATACCGGGATGCTTTGGAGGACAGACTTCATCAGGGTGGCTTTGCCTGCTTGAGAGAGGAGAGCCCCTTTCCATCCTGCAAGTTTCTTATGAAATATCTTGGTGACATTATTCAACATAGACTTGGCTGGTCTCCCCAGAAACATTGGCAGACCAAGATAAGTACTCGGGAGAGTAGTAATGGTGCATCCCAAGATGTTCGCAATCTTGGCTTGTTGTTTCATCGGGGTGTTGATGAAGTAAAGTTTGCTCTTGGTGAAGATACGTTGCCCAACGACTTCCTCGTATAGATTGAGGATGTATTTGATGGTCTTAGCTTTAGAAACAAAGGCTGTAGTAGCCAGCAAGGTGTCATCCACAAATTGCTGATCGGTCAATGGTTGGAGATTGGACGCAACCTTAATTCCAGTGATCAAACCTCTTGAGCAGGCAACATTAATGGCCCTACCCAGGCTCTCAGCCAAGATAATGAAAAGGATGGGAGAGAGGGGGTCCCCTTGTATCAGACCTCTAGTGGTGGGGAAATAACTTGTCGTCGAGCCATTGACAAGAACTAAAAACCATGAAGAGGAGATGCATTGCGAGATTAGCTTAACCCAGGTTTCGTAGAAACCAAACTTTAGGAGGACTTTGGCTAGAAAGCCTCGGTCCACTCTGTCGAAGGCTTTATTCATGTCCAACTTTAGGAAAAAGGCAAATTTGTTGGAGTTGTGGGTCGAGTGGATGAGCTCATGAATGGTGATGACTTCGTCAACAATATTTCTGCCCTTGACAATACTACCTTAGCAGGGATCAATGATGGAAGGGAGGATGCCTTTGAGTCTATTGGCCATGGCTTTAGACAATATTTTATAGATGACGTTGCACAGGCTGATAGGTCGGTAATCAGACAGGGACTTGGAACTGGGCCCTTTGGGAATAAGAGTAAGGAAGGTGGAATTAACGTCCCTGGGGATGGATCTAGAGCGCTGCATTTCAGAAATGGCTTGGCACAGATCGGGGCCAACTATGTCCCAGTAGGTTTGGGAAAATCTCGGGGGAAAACCATCCGGGCCATGGGCTTTGTCTGACTGCATGGAGTAAAGGGCATGGTGGATTTCCTTTAGGGTTTAGAGGGCTAGGGAGCAAATCGTTCATGGCATCGGAAATGGTATTGGGGATGTTCTCGAGGAGGATATCCGAAGCTTGGTCGGAAGAAGAGGAGTGGGAACCAAGGAGGGATTTGAAATGACAAATTGCTTCTTCCCCAATCTGGTGGATGTCTGAAGTGAATGAACCGTATTGCTTCAAGAGACCTGTAATCTTGTTAGCTCCTCTGTGTCTGAGAGTGGAGATATGAAAAACTTGGAGTTGGAGTCTCCTTCCTTAAGCCACAATGAAGTCCCGTAATAGTTCGATTAATTAAAATAACATAAGGTTACAACTTAAATAGTATAGGAAAACTTAGATTAACTACTAAGCGAAAAATAGGAAATATAGGAGAGAAAATAAGGATAGAAGGAAGGAAAGGGAATTTAAAAAAGAATTCTCTCCCGCCTATCGTCCACTCCCTTGCCGTCCATCTCGGTGACGCCATCACCTGCCATCCATGATGGTAAGTTAAATACTAACATTCTCCCCCTTAAGGTTGAGAGGGCTGACAAGACAATCTCTCAGCTTTATATATTGAGCTTTAGCAATACCTTTGGTGAACATGTCTGCAATGTTGTCCAAAGTGCTGCAATGTTTAAGCTCAACTACCCAGTTCTCCACCATGTCTCGGATGAAGTGATACTTCATATCAAAGTGTTTTGATTTGCTATGGTGGATAGGATTATATGCCAATTGAATGGCACTCATGTTGTCACAGTACAATCTGGTAGGACCACTTTGTCGTTCTCCAATCTCTTCAAGGACTTTTCTCAACCATAGAGCTTGAGTACTAGCATGTGATTGCTATATACTCAGCCTCAGTAGATGACAACGCTACAACATTCTGCTTTTGGAACTCCATGTAATTAGTCCTGACCCTAGACTAAAACAATTTCCTAATGTAGATTTATCATCTATATTGTTGTCCCAATCACTATCACTGAAGCCAACTAACTTTACAGAATTACATTTGTGGTAATGGATTCCAAAATCCAATGTACCCTTTACATATCTCAGAATTCTTTTAGTTGCTTGAAAATGCAGCTCGGATGGATCAGCCATAAACCTTGAAACAAGAGAAACAACATACTGAATATCAGGTCTTGTGTTGGTGAGAAACATCAAACTCCCAACCAGGCTCCTGTAAGTGGTCATGTCAACTTTCGGTTCTCCTTCATATTTACTCAATTGGATCCCATGATCCGTTGGAGTTGCAACTGATTTGCATTGCTCCATGGCAAATTTCTTGATCATATCTTGAGCATATTTGTGTTGACATATGAAGATCTCTCTATCTATCTGATGAACTTCCATGCCTAAGAAGTAATGCATTAAGCCTAGATCTTTCATCTCAAATTGTTTCATCATGGAGTGTTTGAACTCCATATTCATCTTATCATTACTACCCATAAATATGAGATCAATCACATATAAACAAACTATGAGAATGTCTTTACCTTGTTTTAGGTAGTAGAGAGTAGGTTCACTTTTTCTCCGAGTGAATCCATACTCCTTAAAATAGCCATTAATGCGAGAGTACCATGCTCTTGGTGCTTGCTTGAGACCATAAAGTGCTTTTTTTAGTTTGTAAACAAGGTTCTCCTTACCTTGTTCTTTAAAACCTTGAGGTTGTTGGACATAAACCTCCATGGCTCCAATGCCTTCAATTTGCAAAGTTTTATCATCTCCTAATTTGATTTGGGATTTATAGGTGGAATCCATTGTAGCAAAGAGCTCTTCTTTGCCACTCATGTGATTGGAACAACCAGTATCCAAAATCCAAGTGTCATTCAGATTTTGATCTAATTTTCCATAAGAAAGAAACATATTTGATGTTCCTTCTTCTTCACCATAGTTGCCATATTGACCGTTGCCTCCTTGAGTAGTCTTGGACCAACAGTCTCGAGCGAAATGACCGGGCTTGCCACAATTGAAACAAGCTTTCTTTGTTTTGTCACCTCCTCTTGATTGCTATTCCGACCTTGATTTTCACCTCTGCCTTGATTGCTACCTCTGCTTTTATTGCCACCTCTGCTTGTATTTCCTCCTCTTGAGCTGCTTCTGCCTATGCCTCTTATTTGTCCTCTGCCTTGGCCTCTTCCTTGTCCTCTTCCTGCACCCTCATTGGATGAGAAAGCTTTATGATCGCCTCCATAGCTCGTTGAAGGAGATCCCTGTAATCTCTCTTCATGAGACATTAATGAACAGATTAATGCATCAAAAGTTAGAGTGGAAAGGTCTTTTGATTCTTCAATGATGATAGCAATGCGATTCCATTTTTGAAGAAGTGTTCTCAACACTTTCTTCACAACTGCTTTAGGTTTGATTTCTTCGCCAAGAGTTTACATCTTGTTGACAACTGCTTTGACTCTTACGCAGTAGTCTCCAACTTTCTCATCTTCATTCATTTTGAGATTCTCAAAATCTCGTTTCAGGGTCTGAAGCCTTACTTTCTTCACCTGATCGATTCCTTGATAGCTGTATTTTAATGCTTTCCATGCATCTTGGGCAGATAAACAAGAGGTAATCCTCTGGAAGATGCTCTTCTCCAATGCAGCTTGGAGATGATACAGAGCAGAGGAATTGCTCTTTTGGGCATCTTTCTTTGTCTTCTTATCGGCTGCACTTAAAAGTGGTCCAATCTGAAGGTTCTGCAAAACCTTCTTCGACTATATCCCATAGTCCCTTACCTATGAGTAAGGTCCTCATCTTGATGGACCAATACTCATAATCAAACCCATTAAATTCTGGAACGAGTAGATTATTATTGGATGCCATAGCTTTTGGAAATAAACTAAAAAAACACACTTTTTTATTTCTCAATTACAATCAAAGCACTGTGCTTTTCAAAGGAAAAATTATTGATTTAAATCAAATCTAACTTGATCTACTCTCGTAGATATCCTATTCTACCTGCAGAGGTTTTCCTATCACTGGATTGACAAAGTTGTCAGCAACTGAATCACCGTCGTCACTGATAAGAATGATTTCGGGTGAATATGGTTCTGGCTCCAGTATTTCAACTGAGTCAATGTCACTAAGATGAGTATTCTCTAGCTCCTGTGGTGCAACTCCTACAGATTCTGACTCCTCAAATCTGCTTCCAAAGGAATTGTCTTCTGAATCAGCGTCATATCCTGCATCTGGTGTTTTTTGATGGGCTATTACTGCATTTTGTAATTGACTGAATAAAGTATGCAATCCATACGTTTGAACTTTTTTATCAAAGAATTTGGGGTTTTCTCTTACTAAAAGAGAACAAAGGGCATGATAGCATCCAGTTGACCTTATCATGAATGAGTTCAAGAATATTCCCTTTAAGATGCAAAAATATTCCCCCTGAAAGCCTCTTAGGCTATTACAAAAAAAAAATCACTTTTAAAGCCTCAGGCTTTTACAATAATTTTCTCTTAGGAAATGTCCTCTTTTTTAATGGTGCAAAAATAAATAAAAAAAACAATTTTATTAATAATATTAATTAATAATAAAACTAAATATTAATTACCCAGGTGTTGTAGGTGAGTTGGAGAGGAGAGGACAATCCTCCAAGGGAGGTCCCAGGTTCAAATCTCCACCCTACCAAAAAGCTGAATTGGGTATCCAAAATCCAATTGATAATGTTGGTGCGGGCAGGGTCGGGTGCGACTCTGGGTGACTTTGACGGTGTAGAACCCCTGTTCGTGGTCTCTCAGACCAAGGCGGCCCCGCAAGGGGTTTTTTGCTTAAAAAAAAAAACTAAATATTAATTAAAAACTTTAACAAATAATTTTTAATTAATATTCTAATTAAATTAATAAAAAAAATTATATTTTGCAAAGTAAAAAAAATAATTTCCAGGTCAGAGGGTTTCAAACCCGCGACCACATTTTTTCAAGCTCTTATCTCGTGGCCTCTAACCTGCTGTGATAGCTCACCACCTGTGAGCTGAGGGAAATACACTTCCCCTTATACCAAAGCCTCAACCTTAGTAAATAAAAAGAAATTTTAAAAAATTTGCTTTTTACCTTGTAGTGGTTCGAACTCGTGACCGAGCGGAGGGCAAAGTCCTTCGTGTTGGCTCCTCAAGCCAGTCGGGCTACAATGCCCAATGTGAAGGCTTAATAAATCGCCTTCTCTTTGTAGTAACGATGTCTCACTTATTTTTTTAAAAATATGGGACGAATTATCCCACATTCGCCCAAAAATGGATGCAGAGATGGTATATTAGCTTAAACACGCACTATGAGATTTGATTGCCTTCGGGTAATCGAACGCCTCCCTTTTGCCAATGATTTGTCCAATCACTATTCGACACGTTGCCCTGCCACGTCTTGCCACGTCACACTGTCACGCCTTGCCACGTCATACTCCACGTCACACTGCCACGTTAGCTTCGATCCGTGTGTCTTTGTTGTGTTAGCCTCGATCTACGTGTCCTTTCTTCGTCTGCCACATGTCCTCCTCTGGTCCAGTGGCTGTCGCCACGTGTCTGTCAAGGCAGCTCTGTTGTCTACCATGTCAGTTGCCTCGAGATTTGTGCCCCTGTCAGGTCAGTTGTGTTGTCTAGCCATGTCAATTGCCTCCTCAGTTAGCGTTCGTCCGCCATGTCAGGTCCTCGATCTACGTGCAGCTTCAGTGCCACGTGTCCTTGGGATGTGTGCTTGGGGCTTCGGCTCCTCTACAGGACGCTCCTCGGGATGCCTGTCTGCGGGGACTGCTCCTCCTTCTCGGTAGTTGGATGCCAGATAAACCCTAACCCTACGCTGTGCTCTGATACCAAATGAAGTCCCGTAATAGTTCGATTAATCAAAATAACAGAAGGTTACAACTTAAATAGTATAGGAAAACTTAGATTAACTACTAAGCGAAAAATAGAGCAGATAGGAGAGAAAATAGGGATAGAAGGAAGGAAAGGGAATTTAAAAATGACTTCTCTCCCACCTGTCGTCCATTCTCTTGTCGTCCACCTTGATGACGTCATCACCTGTCGTCCACAATGGTAAGTTAAATACTAACACACAATTGTCTAGATTTTTGGTGTAAAAAAATCTCTTCCTTTCTCAGGGTATTGTGGTAATCCGACAACAAGGTCCGCTCCTTAGTTCTTAGGCTGTCATCCCCCTGACCCTGCTGAAACCTGTTCTCAATCTGGAGGAGCCTGTTCCCGATGTTTTATTTATTTTCAAAGATGTTTTCGAAGGTTTCTCTATTCCAGACCTTCAGCTTTGCTTTAACCGCCAATAATTTTTGAGTTAGTTGGCTTGTAACAGTCTCAGGGAAATTTTCCCCCACCATTCAGCAATCCGATCTTTGAGTTTCGGATGTTGGGTCCACATTGACTCAAATCGGAAAGGGGTTTTGAACTGTGAATGGTTGGCAACTTCAAAAATCAAGGGGTTGTGATCAGACCCAATCTTCGGAAGTGCCTGCAAGATGGCATCTCCAAATAGGGGGAGTGCTTCCTGAGATAGGAGAAAATGGTCAAGTCTTACTTTGGATGAGATCTCCGTCCATTCTTCTGTTGGTCCAGGTGAACTGGGACCCTCTCAACTAGACATCCATGAGTTCATTTATGTCTACAAACTGAGCGAAGTCGCTTGTGGATTTGGAGGTTATCACATTCCCACCTTTCTTCTTTGAGGGATGTAATGGGGTGTTGAAGTCCCGAACTAGAATCCAGGGGATGTTGCTGAAAGCTTCTCTCATCTGGCTGAGGTTGTTCCATAGGGTCGATCTATCCTGCGGGCTATTGGGCGCATACACATTCGTCATAACCCAGGAATGTTGGGTGTTAGCGTCATGAAAGTAGATGTTGGACAAATGTCCTTCGTCTGAAATGACTCTCCCTTCCACTTTGGCAGGGTTCCAAAGACAGAGGAGTCCGCTTGAGGTACCAGAAGCAGGGGTAAAGGCGAACATGCATTTTCTCCATATAACCTTGGCAACTTTAGGTGACCAATGCTCATCTAATTTGGTTTCTTGAATAAGAAAAATAGGACTTAATTCCTTTCGCATAGCAGCAACCATTCTTTGTTTGGTTGCCCCATTTAACCCTCTCACATTCCAAGAGAGGATTCTCATTTGGAACTTTTGGAGGGTTTTTTGCCCCCTTTGCCTTGCTGCGTAGGGCGTTTGGATCTCTTAGTTTCTTTCCTGTTGAGCATTCCCAATTCCTAGAACAAGGTTCGTTGGGCACCATTGGCAATGTCCTCTGATGTATCTCTGCTCCTCAGGTCAGCCCTATAGGGCCTACCCTTTTTTCTGTCACCTCCCACGTTTATTTGGGATATTTTGAAGCTCCGGGTCTGTTTAGGGCTCCAAGATTTTGGGCTCTTGGGAGGATTCACCGCTATCAGCTTCGACATCGTGAAAAGCGGATGGGGAGTGGGGCGTCCTAGTTCCATTGGGAGGAGAAGACCTGGGCTGGGGTTTAGGAGATTGGGGGGATTGGAGGGGGGCTCTAAGATTGAGGGCCAAAATACATGGAGGAATTAGGGCACGAGGGTGGGGATGGAGGATAGGTTTTTTGGGGGATATTTTCCTTTGGGAGGGGTTGGTTCATTTGGTCTGAGGTATGGATTTCCTCACAAAGGGTCTCCTCATCATAGTTTTTAGCATTGTGACCAGAATTATTGAGTAAACTAAACTTATTGGATAAGGTAAACATACTACTTGCCATATTCATGTCGTCGACTGGAGGAGCGAGGGCCTGCTACTTGCATTTGAAATTTTGGCTTTGACCTGCTTTGGTTTTCGTCTTTTGGGTATTTCTGGGGGCCGATCGAACCGGCATCTGGGCTTTGGTCTGTGCACTTTTTAGGGTCGGGCACTGGATGGAAATATGCCCTTGTGAGTGGCATTTGGTGCAGCAAGCGGGTTTGTTTTCGTACTCCAGCGGTTGGCTTCGACAAAAAGACTTGTAGATCAGGTTAACATGATTTGGGAGCTGGATCTCCAAATTGACATTAACGCATATGCGGGTCTGCGTCAATCGTGATTGGGCACGGGTTTTCGAATCGATAGTCACAAGTTCCACAATCGCTCAAGCTATCCCTTGCAACACATCCTAATGGAAGAAGTGTGAGGGTAGATTTGGGAGCCGAACCCATATGGGAGCGCAATTGATGTTCTGGGACTCTGAATCGACCCATGGACCCTCTGCCAATATACGATTTGTGTCCTCCTGCGTGTTAAGGTGTATCATGAAGAACCCTCTGGACATAGCTAGCAGTTCTAGGCCTCCCCTGGTTTTCCACTTTATCGTCGCCCAACGACGGATCGAATCCATGTCGGGTCTTCCTCCCACAAATTTCCCTATAAGGAAAAAGGAATATAGGTTAGCATAGTCTTCCATTACTTTTGCTGGATAGAAAACATCGCATCCTTGAGTGAAGAAGGTGTGTGGTGCTATGGGCACGGGTTTGGGCTTCCCTGTGAGTGCTTATGCAAATGTTCCTGACCTGGTTTTACTATCACCCGCCTTTGTTTTGTTTGGAGGGTCTTTCCCCCCATAGCTCAATTCCCGTCATCTGACGCTCTCGGAGCGCTTTTACCTACTATTTCGATTTATGTCCCTTGACCGGTGCTTTCGTTGCTAGTGCAATTGGTGCGCGCTCACGATCCTCCTCCTTGGAGCTTACTCCCGCCTTTCTGCTTTCCTCTTATCGCATAATCGAAATTCAGAATTTTGCTCGCCATCTCCTCGCTTCTCCAATATTAATCCAATTTCAAGATTTTTTTTGTATCAAATCATTAATATCATTTTCATTAAGAAGTATCTCTTTTAGCCAGTTGCATTTAAAATTCAAACTACACAACTATTAATCAATTGCCTTTTTAAGTTTGAATTATAATAAGATAAACTGTAATGAGCTTCATGATTGGCTAAATTATTTCCTGCCAAAGATGGCATTTCTAAGATAATATTTCACCAACAACTCACATTATTTATAGATTTATAAAATAATGTGACTATAATATAATTCATAGGTATTTAAAATAATACGACTGGTGACTAAATTATAGGATCCATATTTCTTGAAAACAAGAATAATAATGTTTGAATTTTTTTTATAATATTAATAAAAATAATTAATTTCTTTTTTTCTTTTTCTTTTCTTTGGGGTATTTTGATATTTGTAGAATGCACCCTAACCGTTGCATAGTTTGTAGAATGCACCTTATCCTTTGCATATTTGGAATGGAATAGGTGAGTAAAATTTTGTTTCCATTTGTCTTTAAAACTGTCACATTTGCCAACTTTTTAAAAGGTGTCTTTGGAAACACCATCAAAATAAAGCTTGACAAACACGATTTTTGAATATTTTTATTATAACATGGATTAATGTAGATCTTTTGCATTGGTTAACATAATGTGGGCTTAATAGGGCCCCACTTTTTTATGAGAAGAATATTTGATGTTATGGTTGGAGAAAAAATTCTCTTTTCCCAACAAAGGAATGATAACATTAGCTATGTTTTGTATCAAGTACATATTTGATTGTTTAGCCGATTGGAAGAACTGACAGTTGCTTTTGTTTAATGTGTCAAATTCTATAATTGATCTGTCGAGTATAGAAGGCCTACTTTGTAATGACTCAATTCCCTAGTATACTAAGAATAAATCCTTATATTTTATCGATTTATAGAAGCCTTATATTTTATCTTCCACAATGCATATGCTATCCAAGTGCATAGGAAGCATTCACTGACAAGGTTGATCAGGAGGTGGGGTCTATTGGAGTCGATCAGGTCTTTTAGACGGGGCTAAAGATTGTTTTTAGTGCCAACCAATTTGCTCATATTGCTTAATCCATAATTGGCTAGAAAATCCGCTATGTGTTTCCCTCCTTGACCGGTGTGTTGTCATGAGATGGAATAAAATAACGGTGTCAAATGAATTGTTATGAACAATGGGCCTCCTAGAAAGAGGACCCTTGGGGTGTAGGGGAGGGAGAGATATAGGGACCACTTTTTGGTGTTGTGATGTAGTTGAAAAGAGGTTGGATGCTCATGGATCTGCATGGTTTTAGTCTGGGTTAGAATTTGACATCTATTTAAACGTATTTTTAATCCAAGACATTTTACAATTTTTTTTTGGTATTAGGTAGAGGTGGTTATAAGGTCCACAAACCTTTTACATAGTCAAAATGGGTTGGTTCTAGCTCCAAGCCCGTATAATCAAAATACAAAATAGATCTTCCCAAGACCCACATTAAGCCATACTTAGAGTCCACAATCCTATACTTGTCGTTGGACTATTCAAGGTAAAACAAAAACTAGACAACACCTAACACTTACTAAACATAACGCTAGGTTGTTGTACCGTACAATTGTCACTTCTCAGGCCCAAGCAAATGGGTTGCCTTTTGTCCCTAACATTTTGCAATTTGACTTCGAGTTACTTGTGTACATTTACATTTTGTAATTCTAGGAAGCTGTAAAATTTGTTAATATCCATATCATTAGCAATCCTTAGAAACAATATATATATATATATATATATATTATTTTAGGTCTCTCTTTCCAATATGTTTAGAGTTATTTGGATACATTTACATTTTGTAATTTTAGGAAGCCGTAAAATTTGTTAATATCCATATCATTAGAGCCCCCGAGGATTAGGTGGATTGGTAAGTGCTTGTCTGGCCAGGCACTTACCAAGAAGACATCCAGGTTCAAACCTCGGGGTAGCCTATTTGTAAAGGTAGTAGTCTGATTTGAATCCTTTGAATGTGCGCTAGACCGACGATGATGATACAAATATTGAGCGATAGGTGGTCCCTTTCACATCGAGTCAACAATAACGAGACATAATAGGTTTGGTGGGAGCAACCCTATATGGTTTGAACGAGACATAATAGGTTTAATGGGATCAACCTCTATGGTTTGAACCTTGCACTTGTCAGTTACTAAAAATAGTGTGGTTGTGACCAACTCTCCTATGTAACCAAAAAAAATATCCATATCATTAGCAATAGGAGAAAAATCCTTAGAAACAAATTATATATATAAAATATTGCGAGTCTCTCTTTCCAATATGTTTACCATGAATCAAAGACATATTTTACAATTTTGACCGAGTTATTTGTATACATTTACATTTCTATAATTCTAGGAAGCTATATAAAATATTGAGTCTCACTTTCCAATATGTTTACCATGAATCAAAGACATTTTACAATTTTGACTTTAGAGTTATTTGTATACATTTACATTTCATAATTCTAGAAAATAGTGAAATTTAACAAAAGAAGAATTAGTAGAAACAAATTATATATATAATATTTTGAGTTTGTCTTTCCAATATGTTTACCATGAATATGTGAATCGTATCAAATACATTACTCTTAGAACAGCTTTCAAAAGAATTTCAGATCTATTCATTTTGGAATTTATCTTGTAAGCTTGACGCTTTCTAAAAAAATTTAACCATCATTGAATTTTCATTTGATGGGTGAAGGTGCTTATCAAATTCTAGGCCTAGCTCTAGCCCTCTTCGAGATGAGGACTATTTTGCTACAAACTTATTACAAGGAAATATTTTTGTTTCTAAATATGCAATGATTCCTCTTTATCCAAAGGCGTCCATATTAGAATGGTTGGAATGATGCTTGGAATTGTACTTCTTGAGAAGGTTACGATTAGTACTCAAATACTTATTGTAAAGTCTTGGGCCCAAGCCCAATGCAGTGACAACTTGGGTAAAAAGTAGTTCTACAATTTAAAGTTGAAATTGTAGTTAAGTGCATGCTCGATGGTCTTAGATTCACTCTTACACAAAATTCAATGTAAGGGCCTAAGCCAACCTCTCCTTTGCAAATTATCAAAAGTGATAATTTTGCCTTTGCGTGTAATCGTAGTGACAAGTCAATACCTTGAGAATTTTGCCATTTTGAAATGCCACATAACAATTGGAATTAATCAATAAAAACCTCCAAAACCCTTCAAATTTTGTTAAGTAAAGGGCAAGGACCAATTTGCTCTAAAAAGGCTGGTATGCTCACAAGAGTGATCCACTCGAAAGGAGTGATTGGCTTGCAAGAATGAAGCATTAGCAAACATGAGTAAAATACTAGTAGACTGGAGCTATTCACTTGCTTCTTGGAGCGAATCGCTCGTGGATATGTAGAGGCATAAAAAGAGAAGCTCATATCTCAAGGATGGTCATTGGAAAGTTATATTTTGACATGTAGTGATGCTTTAACTCATTTAAGAAGACTTCTAAACCCTTTAAGGTCCTAATTAGAGGCACGTAACTTTTGGAGGTGCATCATTTTGTTACAGATACCCTCAAATTTCTACTTTTATTGGGAGTAAGTGTTTCTCACCCAAGGTAACTTAGGGGTAAACCCCTATAAATACGAACTATGGACTCCTTTGTAAACATCTTTGGACTTGAGGAATTAAGAGCTACACCATGAAACTCACATTGTGCTTGTTTTAATGAGGGTGATGAAAAATCAATAAGTCATTTGCTTTCTATTAATGACATTGCTCTCCTAAATTGTGGAATGCACGATTATTGTGGTACAACTCTTTTGTCCATCTTGTCATTCCTCCCACAATTTCAACTCATGTGAATAGGAATGCATTGTTGTTTATCTGATTTCTCATGTGTTCATTGATCACACTTTTATTGCTATGATTTTGAATGTATTTGCTTTCAATATCTCACACCCTAAACTTACAAATTTGCTTTCATGTATTTAATTTCTGCAATTAATTTCTTGTACTTTATTTTATGCAATTAGATTATATTAGTTTAGATCTTTGTAAAGATATGGGGGGCTGACCTAAATTTGAAGTTTTGAAGAGGTTTTAATCCTTCCATCCAATCTTGTTGAAACTAGAATTAAGGACGTATAAGAAGTTGGGCAATTTGCTAATTCAACAGTAAGCCAAGGCAAAAAATTGACATTGACGAGGCCGTGTTTTATCCAAATCCTTTGAGATAGGTCATGATTAGAAGAGTAATGAGAGCAGAGGATCTTGTAACTTTTCTTTACCTTAAATGTCTTGATGGGGTCAACTACCCACTTGAGATTATTCTCTCTTGTAATGACAATTATTTTGGTCCACATAAGTTAGTGTAGAAGCAAATTTTGGTTTTTATTGACCCATCCCAAATTGGAGAAAGGCATCAATCTTCTCTATTAAAAAATGTTAGTAGTTAAGGAGACTTGATAGTTGCACATTTTATCCTATGATATCAAGGACCCTAAACATGATAGAATGAAGGTTCTTGTTTTCCTATAGGGGCTTGTGACCTATCCATGTATTTGATCAAAAGCAACTTTGGTGCTATCCCTAACCTTCTATTGTAGATGTCCCAAAATGAGATCATGTTATGACTTGAGGAAATCCCACATGTGTGAACCTTGGGGAAGAATACTAGTCATAAAATTTATTTTCCTATCTTTATTGTCTAAGTATTTAGCCTTAATCATTTAGCTCTAGTAACTAATGTGTTTTTGATAAATTCTCCACACTATTTTAGCTTTAAAGTAGTATTCATATCAGATAGTTTTTATTCCTACTCCTATCCAATTCGCTTGCATACACTATGTCAACTTAGTAGTGGGAGTCTAAAGTTGTTAGAAGTACCTTGCCAAATAAAAAATCACATGATCTTATTCATTTCATCTACAGTTCTTACAAGCACCCTCAATGTTGAAAAGAGATATACTGGGAGGGGCTGTAATATTGATATGATAAACAAAATTCTTTCATCCATGCTAAAAAATGCGTCTTTCCAATTGAATAGTTTGATGGAAAAACATTAAATTAGGTCCATAGAATTTTAGTAAACCTGCCAAAGAGAACGAGGATATTGAGGTACTTGTTAAGAAGTTATCTAATCAAAAAATTTTAAACATTGGCCAATTTCCATTGTACCTTAGTTTAGGTATGGAGGAAGAAGAAAATTTAACCTCATTAATCTTTTGACCCGAAGTGTAGTGAACCCAATAGAGAAAGATTGATTATAATGCTAGAATAATAAAAAGGAATCACTTTTATTAAGGAATCGTTGTTGTATTGTATGGGGAACCCAACAATTAATTAATAATTATATTCTTCGATGCCTCAACTATACCAAATGAAAGGCCTATTTCTATGAGTGTGAAGGTGTGATCAAAGGTCACAACCTTTGTGAAAGAGAGAGTGATTAAATAATTAGCTAATAATGTGATTAGTATGGTGGTTAGGAGTAGAATCCTAACACGAAGCTTTGGTGTAACTATCCAAGAGTTGTGCATACCCTTTGCTTCACCTGTATTGGTTCTACCATGGAGGATGGTGTCATCCATAAATTGATTGTGTGTGAATTTAAGTAAGAGGTGATCTTTAGTCCTATACACATTGCTTGCATTGTAGTTGTGATCACTCTTTTCAAAACTTCAAACATAATACTATACAAGTTTGGAGAGATGTAATCTCCTTTTATCAAACATCACAAAGAAGCAAAGTAGCATTTTGGAATTCCATTGAGAAGGATTGAGAAATGGTTGGTCGCTCACAATTATATATCCATCATCTCCACCTTTGTTCAAAGCCAAAGCATATCAAGACCTTATCCAAAGAACTCCAATCTACATGATTGCAAGCGTTTCTAACATTGAGCTTAATGATCATAAATGCATATGCATTAGTTGATGGACCACTAACACTTCATCCAAGATTTGACATTGACAAATCCATCCTATTTAGTAAAGATAATATTATACAACATCAACTTTAGTCTTTTTGCCATTATTTTCATAAAGAGTATGGTGTTTCATAAAGGTACATGTTGAAAATTCCTAAAAGATTATGGATTACTAATCTTAAAGATTAAGATGATGTAGGTATTGTTTCATTCCTTGAGAACCTTATACAATTTTTTTATTTTTATTGAGGGCTTGCAAAATGTGTCCTCATTATTTTCTAGAGGTGTTGAAAAACCCAGAAGGAACCCATCAAGATCGAGGAACTTGTATTTTTTCAAGAGAAAAAGTGCCTTGCATGCTTATGATGCTGAAATGAGGGCCATAAGACTTCATTATATTTATTGCTCACAATCTTAGGTATGTGGCCAAGGATCTCTTGCCTTACTTCTAAATCTATGGCTAGATCCATGGTCAACATACCTTTGAATAGATTAGTTTCCTTCCTTTTGATGTCCAACAAATTTGTTAAGTTAAACCTTCATTTGAGAAGGTAGAAGAGATGTGATTCACATGAAGTCTAGCCATTATGGGTTGGTGATTCCTTCTCCTTGAGACATTATTCTTGAGATTTTGGCACTAGAAAATTTCTTCCCTAGCATATATCTCTTCCAATTGGCTCCTCAATTGTTCTTTTGCTAATATCTCATTAGTCAAACTTGTATTTTGCCATTTTTATTAAGTGCTATAAACGCCTCTTCATTCTCACATTTTTGGTCAAAGATATTGTTAAAAGTCATTTTATTCTACTCAATGAGTTTGCCCTTTATAAATTGGAGTTTGTGGGAGAATTTGTATATTTTTGAGCTACTTATTTTATGACACTCCTTCCCCTATTATTATATTGATAAGCAAATATTACATTATGCAACCAAAGAGATTCAATCTAAATGGGGATCTTTTGCATTGTGACTCTTATTTGATGTGAAGAAAGATAGGAGCATGGTATGAATCTCATGCTTGATGCATTATTTATTCAATCACTACATCAAAGTCTAATCAATTTGCTATTAGTAGAAATATCTCAATGTGTTTTGCTATAGTGGTGAAACACTTTCTTTTTTTTGTCCATGTGTAGGTATCATTTTTGGAAATGACATCCCATATGGTTGTTTGTTGTGCAAAGTCATTAACATATTTTTGTAACTTTATGATGTGTTGTATACTGCCTAGTTTATCCTTGTCATTTAGTATGATATTAAATCACCTATAATAATGATAAGTTGACCTTCATGATTTTCTAAAAAAGCCTTCAGTTCATTTCAATTCCCAAGGTTGGAGATGATAATATGGGGTCCATAGAATTTACCACTATGTGTCATGCTTCAATTGATACCCAAATCTAGTGGAGTCCCTAAACCAAGTAGGGCTTTTAAGGTGTGGCTAATCCCTTTGAAACTCCATGTGTGTTAATGTTGGTAAGACAATATATGTTCCATTTTTTTGCATTGTCATTCAACTATTTTGTTGCTATCCATTTTGTCTCTTGAGGACACAATATCTATGGGAAATAAGATTACATTTAGTTACAAACAAGATATTGTTTGTTAGAGGTACCTAGTAACCTAATATTCCAAGATTTGGATCTTCATAGTTCTTATGGGAGGACTTTTACTGACCTAAATTTAACATCTTTAAGGGTCCTCATGTATCTTTTTATAGCTTCAAACAAATAGAACTATTGAAATATATTTTAGAATTCACTTGCTTGTTTAAGGTTATTTTACTCAACTAAATTGTTAATAAAAATCTAAGATGTGAAATTGTTGTTCACATAATATAATCTTTGACTTTTAAACTTCTACAAGCAAAAGAGTCTCAAACCAATGGTTGCCACTTTGGATTAGAAATAAGAGGGTAAGGCTTCAACAAAGGCATCAAACAAAATTTTGTAGAAACCCCTCATTGACTACGATCTAATATATTTTTTGATTAATTGCAATCACTCTAATATAAAATTCTATGTTGTTAAACCCATCATGTGTAGGCTTTGTTTCCTCGATAATAACCTATATATTCTTGAACATGTTTACTCATAGCTCTATAATTTTTTAAACTTACCCTTTCAATATTCTTTCCTATATAAACCCTATCCTATTTGCAAAGAGAAAACCTATTTTTTTTCAATGAGTTTACACAAGTTTTTTTGAGGGGTCCTAGTCCCCTCGTACAAAGTCTTAGATCTCTCAAAGAGAGGCCAAAGCCCTTACCATTGCAGTAAGCTTGCAACTTGAGAAAATATAAATTTTATTTGTTGGAGAATAGTACATTATTTGGTACATGCCAATGTACCACCTTGGTACAGTATTAGGTTAGGTGTGTCCTAGATTAGAGTCTGAGTTTATATTTCATGTAATATAATAATGTACAGGAAATGCACAAGTGTCATGAAATTAAGTGTGCAACTGTTGTGAGTGTAAATGTGCGCAAGGGTCCATCGTGTAAGAGTGCACGTGTCCTTAGAATAGTAAAGTGAAGAGTTACAAAGAAGAGTGAAGGTCAAGAGTGCACCATATGAGGAGTCACATACTATTATATGTGTGACAAAGCATTGTAATTGGTATCGAAAATGCATAGCTTATAGCATGCATTAGTAGACCTTTATTATATATCATTTTTAATATTTTGTGAGTATTTCCATGTGATTATTTTGTGAATATTTTGAGTTATTCTTGTGTTATTATCATCTTTATTAAGTTCATTATACTGCAACTTTATATTTTGATATTGTGACTATTTTCTTGTAATATTTGCATTAAGTATTAGGTTTCAAAAGCTATTAGTGGCATCAGAGCCATGACAATTTTACTTGCACAGGTTTTTAAAAGTTGCAAACAATCTAAGGATATTACCACTGGCCAAGAAAATACCAGTGAAGTTAAGGATATTACCATTGGATAAGAGAAACCAGTGAAGATTAAGAATACATATTTTAGAAAACCAACTCAAGAAGAAAAGTTGGTTATTGTCATTCTACTTCAGATTTTGAAAAGTTTTAGCTAGATTGAGTTTACCTATGCCAATAATATATTTGTAATATAAGGCACTTTGCAATACATATCCAGGTCTCAAAGATAGACCTTGATATTGATAGAGAAAGGAGACTTGAAAAAATTCCCATTGAAGGCAGACTCAAAGACCCAAGAAGAAGGTCCTACTAAAGATTAAAGATAGAAGAAATAAGACTTCAAGATAGCAAAAAGTCTTGAGGACAGTCCTAGTTAAAGGACAACACATAGCACTTCAAAGGCAACATATTAGAAGTCCACATTGGACAAAAAATAAAAGAATTTAGGACAACAAAAGAGCAAGGTAGTATTTGGAAAGAAAAGAGTGAAGGCCACAAGGGCAATATTGAAAGTGAGTGAATGCCACAAAGGCAATATTGAAAGTGTTTGAATGTCACAAGGACAACATTAAAGAGAAAGGTAGCATTTGAAAGCCACAAGGATGTCATTAAAGAAAAGAAACATCAAGCTTAGAGAATGCAAGACAGCATTCATAGTATTGCTACAAGAAAGTGAAGCGTCACAATAACAAGAAGACTTGAAGTTAGAAAAGGCAACATATTCAGTAAAGAAATATACTGAAATCTAGAAGAACATTGAAGATAGGAAAAGAGATAGAGAAGAGTTTCAAGAGACAGAAAGGAGTTTTAAGAAAAATCTCATTTGATTTGGGACAATTGTCACCATTTGATGACAAGCCCATAGATATAGAGAATTAATGCTCATAATTAAACTAAGCACACGAGGGAATAATTAAGGTTCAAAGCTATAAGGAGTAAAGAAGTCAGAACAACAAATATTAAAGATAGATTCAAGAGTAGCCAAAGAGAACTAGCAAAGTAGAAGGTGGGAAGACAAGATATTAAAGGTAGTAATTTGGAGAGTTTAAAGCAACAATTTACAAGGCAAAGAATGTGACATATTAAAGTGATCTCGTGCATGAATATCTTACACCTACACCTGCAAGAAGGACAACAAAAGGAGATAGCTAAATAGACTGGTATCTAAAAGTGAGTAGCATGATAGAATACGTCTAGCTTGGAGAATGCAAATGAAGCTACGAGAAGACAAGAAAAGAAAGCAGATATTAGAAGAAGGCAGTAAGAATTTGAATATCGATGGCAACAAAAGAGAACGTAGTGGCAACTAAGGGTTGTATCCATAGTTTAAAGTAAATCCTTACATTCTTCACTATTTTTTTATTTTAATTGATTCTATGGGATTGAAATGGACCTTATCCATATTACATCATGAGCATGTTATAGTATTTTAGTAATTATGCATGCATTGCTAGCAAGATTCAAACCTAAGTCTCTTCTTTTAAAATTGAGGTATTTAACAAATTGATATCATGTCATTTGTTTCCTCACTATATATTCTTATTTCCTATTTTTAAATAAATAAAGGAATTTAAATTAAAAAATTCAGTTATTCTTTGACAACTCTTTTTTTGATCCATATTCATAGCCCAAATTTTCCAGGAAAACAATTGAACATTATCATTTTTATCCTTATTTAAGGGCTTAGCATCCTAATTATTAACAATTATGACATTTGTTTATACCTTCCCAAATTAATATCCCTTTTGGTTTTCTTTTCTCTTTGTTCTTTTTTTTTTGTTAAGTTGGAAAAGTGCATTTTTGAAAGGAATGCTAACCTTTTACATCAATAGATATGGCCAATCACTGTCCATTTCACCAAGAAGGATTTCCCACTGGCATAAATCATATACCAACCGTGTAACAACAAACACACTTCACTAACCACATCCAAAACTAGAAAATCAGCATACACCTTACATATCTAAATATCATATACTCTATGCTTTCCTGGCAGCCTCTTCCTATTGATCCCCATTGTCAATTCTTGTGGCATTATCATTGTCAACTAAATTATTTATGTGCACTAGGATATCATTCCCCCATTCCTTTATGGAATTTGCCATAACTCCTTCGTTAGCAAGACCATATGCTACCCTATTGGCTTCTCTATAAATATTATTGATAGACACATTCTCGAGTCTATCCAAAAGTGTTCAAGCTTCCACCATAATTAAATCAATAGTCCAAGTGGCTAGTTGTTCTCCCTTTAAAATAGTCACAATATTTTGTGAGTCTCCTTCAACTATGAGCTTATCTAGATTGTAATTGATAACCAAAGAAATTCCTACATAAGCTACTCTTACTTCAGTAAAATGACTTGTCTGTTCACCCAGTGGTTCAACAAAGGCTTTGATTACCTTACCTAGATGATTCTGGATCACCCCTCCAGCTCCCGCCATCTTGGGATTACCTTTTGAGGTCCCATAAAAATTTAATTTGAACCATCCAACCGGTGGCGATATCCATTTTGCATGAGTTTTGGGATGAACTCGAGGCATTAGTAATTTCTCTCTGACTCCCCAGCATTCCAATATCCACATTTCCTACTCTGATTCCCATACCTCCTTGAAGTAGATAGTGTTAAAATTCTCCATCAAGAGACTTCTTTCTCGGTTCTAAACCATTTTCCAGTCCATCTTCAAGTCCTCAAAGATTCTGTGGTTTCTTTCATTCCAAACTCTCCATCGTATATGTGGAAGTCTTAGAAGCCACAACTTCTTGATTCTTCTGCCTTTAAAAGGAGGCTTCCATTGCAAGTTCAAATATGAGATAGTTCTAGGGAAAACCCACTGAACTTGGAATTCACTACAGAGCTGATCAAACAAGTTTTTGGTAAAGGAGCACTTAAGAAGTAGATGATCAATGCTTTCCTCCTCTTTTTCACACAAAACACATCTATTTGGTAAGGAGAAACCATATTTTTTCACATTATCCTGGGTCATAATTTTATTATGCATAACCAACCACTAGAAAATAGTAATCTTAGGGATGAGATATTTGTCCCAAATCTTTACATGGGGCCACACTACCCCTACACCTTCAACCAAGTTATAACCAGACTTCACAGAATAATATCCACTCTTCGTTTTCATCCAAATAAATATATCATTCGATCACCAATGGTTGAGGATGTAGGCATTAAGGCATCTATTAAGACTTTCTAGGTGTGGATACAAGTCCTCATTGATGTTCTTAGCATAAATCCACTTCCACTTCTTGATGCCATTTTCTTCCACAATATAATCCTGAACCAATAGTCCATAAATAGGAGTCAAGATTGTTCTTAAGTTTGTAAACCTTGGGATCTCACAAAGGGAAGAGTTAAAGAGCCAAGTATCCTACCAAAATCTCACGTTAGCACCATCTCCAATCTGCCATCTACAACCCTACTGGATCAGAGGTCTTACCTGTTGAAGGCTATTCCAGAAACTAGACCCCTTAGGGGGGTTGAGGTTTTCCAAGAAGGAGGAATTACGTAAATACTTAGCTTTTACAATTTTGACCTAGGGAGTGTCTTCTTCCTTCGCCAACTTCCAACCCAAATTTCCCATTAGAGCTTTGTTCATTTTGGGAAGAGTTCTCAGTCCCAATCCCCCATATTGTTTAGAGGTACAGACTTTGTTCCAAGCAAGTAAAGATATCCTCTTCTTTTCCTCAGTCCCAGACCACAGAAAAATCCTTTGGATATGTTCAATATTTTTGCAGATTGATACTGGCATTTTAAAAATTGACATGAAGTAAATAGGTATACTTTGAAGGTAGGATTTCACAAGATGGGCCTTTCCTGCATGACTAAGAAGAGAGCCTTTCCAGGAAGATAGTTTCTTTGTAACACGTTCAATAACTGGATCCCACAAGGCTTCCTTCATACTCCTATGGAATAAAGGCATCCCTAGATAGGTTGTTGATAAATCACCTATGCCACAGTTGAATATTATTGCTATCTGCAGTTGGAGAGCTCTAGAGGTATTCATGAAAAAAATCTTGCTTTTATTAAAATTTATCTTTTGGCCTATTGCATGCTCATAGAAATGCAAAATCATCTTAATATGTCTTGCTTGTGGAAGATATGATCTTGTCGAAATTAGAGTATCATCCACAAACTATTGAAAAGAGATCAGTTCCAAAGTGGAAGCTAGCCTGATACCTTCTATGTCTCCTCTATTCATGGCTATTGTGAAGGCTCTACCCATAGCTTCAACTAAAATTATAAATAGATAAGGGGACAAGGGGTCCCCTTGTCTTAACCCCCTCTTTCTAGGAAAATAACCCATTGCAGACCCATTAACGAAGATGGAGATCATCACTGTGGAGATGCAATTTTTCATCATAGAGATCTAATCCTCATGAAAATCAAAATATTGGAGCACTTTGATCAGGAAATCCCAAGAAACTCTATCATATGCTTTATTCATATCCAATTTAAGAAACATACCTTCCTTTTATTATTTAGAGACAGAGTGCAGGATCTCATGGATCAAAATGATCCCATCAAGAATCTATCGTCCCTGAACAAAACCCCTTTGGTGTTTATCAATGACAAAAGGGAGAGCCATCTTCAGCCGGTTTGCAAGGACTTTGGACACAATTTGGTAGAGATTATTACACAAGCTAATTGGGTGGTAATATGCAAAATATTTAGCACTTGTAATCTTCGATATGAGGGCTAAGAACGTATAGTTCACATCATAAGGGATCCTTTTAGAGGTTTGAAACTCCTTAACTACCAAGGTGACCTCATTGCCAATGATGTGCCAAAACTTGTGATAGAAGAGTGTCAGAAACCCATATGGACCAGGAGATTTGTCTCCCTTCATGGAGAAGACCGCCTCTTTAATTTCCTCATTCGTAAAGGGGTTAATGAGATAGTCATTTATCCATTTTATAATATTTAAGGGAATATGGCCTAACAACATGTTCATCACCTCTTCATCTAGCTCCGAATCCACTCCTAACATGTCTTGGAAAAATCAAACAACTTCCCCTGTAATTTGGAAAGGATCCCTTGTAGAAGAACCATCAACAATCTTGATCTCTTGGATTTTATTAAAAATTTTATGCCTGAGAGTTGAAACATGGAAAAACCTCGTATTCATGTCCCCTTCCTTTAACCACAAAGCTCTTGATTTCTACCACCATAAAGCCTCCTCACACGCCAAATTATTGTGTCAATCACATAGAAGATCATTTTCTCTAGTTTGAACTTCCTCCGAATACTCTCCCAAATGCAAAGAGTTTTCTAACTCCATGATTTATTGTTGTAAAGTTGCCTTTTTAACCATAATATCTCCAAAAACCTCTTTATTCCATAGTTTTAAGTTTTGCTTAACAAATCTCAGTTTCTTTGCTACTTGATTCAATATATCCCTAGAAAAATCTTGCTGCCACCAAGATTGAATCCTGCTCTCTAAATAAGAATGAAGGATCCACATCTTTTCAAACCGGAAAGGGGTAGCAAATAGCCTTCTCATATTCGTTGTTTCCCAAATCAAAGGATTATGGTCTGATCCAATTTTTGGGAGGGTCGTGAGAGTAGTGTCCCCAAACAACACTAAGCTCTCCTGAGAAATCAACACCCTATCCATTCTAATCTAAATCAATTGACTCCCTAGTCACCTATTAGTCTAGGTAAACTTTGCTTGTCTAAGCTCCAAGTCCATCAAAGCATTTGAATTTATAAAATCACCAAACTCAATCATACTCTATGAATATCCTTCAATGCCTCCCTTCTTATCAAATGGATACAAAGGGGTATTGAAGTCCCCTACAATGATCCATGGGATACCTACAAAGACATGCCTGAGTTCACTCAATTCCCTCCATAAACTTCGTCTTCCAACCATAGTAGTGGGTGCATAGACATTTGTAATGATCCAATGGGAATTATCCTCCTTCGAAAAGAAGTGGATAGCACAAAATCTATCATTTGAGATAATTTTTTGTCCTTCCAATTTATTTGGGTCCCAAATACACATCATTCCTCCTGAGGAGCTCATTGAGGGTTGAGAAACAAAGTCATATCCTCTCCAAATCTTGTCTTTAACCATTGCTAATTTTACTTCTACCACCTTTGTCTCTTGTAATAGCAAAATGTCTAGGTGATTATATCTTCTCAACGTTTGTACCGATCTATGTCTTCTAGTCCCATTGAGACCTCGTACATTCCATGATAAAACCTTCATTTTTTAGATTTAGTTGATTTCTTCCCTCCCTTACCCATATTGATGATGGTTTGTGTTCCTCTAGCTATCTCTATTGTTGTTTCCCTCTTCCTTACCTTAGTTAAAGGGGGTCTACCTACAGTGTGTTCCTTGCCAACATCCAAGGGAGTTCTCTTTGCTTGATTCCTAGTCACCCTTGAGGATGTCATCATAACCTCCTCTGAATCGAAATCCTCTTGTATTGGAGCTACAGGATTCACCTCTATTATTTTTAGGATCTTCTTATCTTCCTTTAATGCTTTTCTAGCTTCATCTTGCCTATCTTGATTTGTAAGAATCGTGTCAATAGGGTTAACCTTTACATTCACTTCTAGAGGTTTTAGAATCTCTTGTTGTACCCCCTCATGATTCACCCATTGTGTCTCCTCCACAAATTCCACAACTTTGGTTGGGTCTCCCATTTCATCCTCTTTAGCTCCTCTCAAGCAAGCAAAAGAGTTAGGGTTTGCAAAGTCAAGGGGTTCCATAGCTCCAGGGAGGGGCTGGACTACCACAACTCCATAAGAGGGATATTCCATGTGTTCCTCCTCAACCACCACAATCGAATGGTGTGAGGTGTTTGCTTCCTTTTGATTATCCACCACGAGATCCGTACCTTTACCTTGCTCTGCATCTTTACTCTCCTTCCTCTGCCATACTTTCTTATTGGGAGCTTTCTTCTTCTTCGGGAAGAAGCTTGAGATATGACCTCTCCCTTTACAAAGATCACAAAGGGGTAGAATATTTTCATACTCCAACCTCTGATTCCAGGTACCCACTGGGGATGTTAGGTCTATTAGTTTTTGAAAGCTTCCTATCCAGATCAACATTAACACAAATTCGGGCAAATATGGGACTTCAACTTGGTTACCCTATCAATGGTAATAAAGGTACCAATACCATTTACAATAGCCATTAAAACTTCATCATGCCAATATTGAAAGGGAAGGTGAGGTAATCTTACCCAAACAATAGCTATGTTGAGACTTTGGGTGTGAGGATTAAAATCCACATCCCATTTTCTAAGAAACAGGCTACGCTTCCCCATCGACCATGGTCCTCCATCTAGAATTTTTTGCATGTCACTTACCTCAGTAAGTTTGATCATGAAGAACCCATTTGGGAGTGCCACAATATCCATGCAGCCCATTGGTTTCCATCTAGCAAAGGCCCACCTTCAAATAGTATCTATATTTGGCCTTGCCCCAAAAAACTTGCCCACCAAATTATGTTCCCCTTCTGCCTTCATGTTCAAAATTATCTTCAAGGGAATATTGAGAATGTCATCTTTAAATCTCAAGTTTAAGTGGCTTACCAATGGAGGAAGAGTAGTAGCAGGTTTAGAACCATGTACCACCTGGGCCGAAGAGCATTTCTATCCCACTTCTGGGGCCTGATTCTCCTGATCAATGTCTGCTTTGACTCATCTTACCCCTTCTCTGGGACCACTTTGTTGGGAGGTTCTTGGATTTTTCTTCCCAGAAAGCCATTCTCCAGCTCTTCATCCAAGGCCCCATCCATTGACGTACCTTCCAAGGCCCCATTCTGGCCCTACCCTACTCCGATTCCTGTGCCAACCGCTCCCCGTTTGTCTTCGATCGCTCCAAACCTTGGTTCATCCACTCCTTTTCCCGTCCGTTCCATTTTTAACTCAAACACCCATTTATGGGTTGAAAATAATTGAAAACCCTATTTTCTGGGTTTTCTTTTTTCCCCTTTTTAGGTTTCGATCCCTCGTTGGTTATTCGTCCTGCTTGCTACTCCCATAAACTAGGTCTAAGGAGAATGTTTTGTCGTTGCTGTTGCTCGTTGCCACTGCTACTTCCAACTTTGTTTGTGTTTTTTCTGCATGTTGTGTGCAAGGGTTTCTGTTGTGCAACCCACTACACACCTATTGTAATGTTGAATCTTGTAGTGGTGCTACGAAGCTAATTTTTCATAGTGCTAAAAATCAAGTTTCTTTTCTTGTTTTTTTCTTTTCTCTTTGTTCTTGCTCTAAGAGTCTCCCTTTTATTTTTCCATTCCCATAAATGCTTTTATCCTCATATCTCTCTTCCATTTTTTAAAATCTAAGTTATTTGTATGTTTATATTGTCAAACAAAAGCCTAAAAAGAAAGGCATAAATTCAAAAATACTTTCCTTTTTATGTTGCCCTGAAAATACTTTAATGCAATGGGCAATCTCCATAGTACGTATTTTCTTATATTGCCCAAAAACTCTAAAGTGCAATGCATATTTTTCCATATTGATTTCCTTATTATGATGCTCAAAAACTCCTAAAGTGCAAGTAACAACCTCTAGACTAATGCTTTTATTGCAAGAAGATATTTTATTACTGTTTAAGAAAATATAAAATGAATCTAACTTGGATCAAATTTAACCTCTTCTATTTTCTTTACTTAATAAATTGGCTTTGCATCTTCCTTCATAACTTTAATTATTTTTAAAGTTGAATGCACACATTGCATTTCCTCATCCTATGCATCCTTCTTACTTCCTTCAAATGTTGGCTCTAAATGAACTGTGATGTCCTTCATCATATGTAGAAGTAGAGGGGATTTATTTGCCACCTTTTAGGATTGAAAAATCCTTGGTCTAAGATAAATTTTACTTTAAAATTATTCCCTTGCTTTATCCCTAAGTTTCTATTATAACCAATATATTTAATCTATTTTTTAGTTTTCTAACTTTGTAATATTTTACCATGTTTTTGGTATCATAATATTTGTAGTATCAGAATGCAATGCTTTCATGATCAATTGGTTGATTCCATTCCCTTGATTCAAATTTAGTCTTAATAGATTTTAGCAAAGGTTTTGAAGTGTCCATGACAACACATACCTAGGCATAAAAAACATGCCTTCACTTCCCATTAGTTGGAGTGTATTGGATGAGCTTCCTTATAGTATTACTAATAATCTTCAATACCTCTTTATTGACAACCTGATATGAAATTATAAAACTCCTTACCTGCACTAGAAGATTTTTAAGGGTTTTCATATCCATAAAAAATTCTCACTCTATAATCTCAAATATTAGCCAATTGCCCCATAAACCATGGTCACCATATATTATTTTATCCCTTACTTACAAATTGGAAAATATGATGAACAAAAAAGTACTTTTGAAAGAAGAAATCATAGAATAATGTGAATGGAAGCCTCACTTCCATTCAATTGAGTTTTGAATCTTTAAAAAACCTAACCAACATTTGTTGAACTTGCATATTAATCCTTTACTTTCAAAAACTAATAAATGATGCTCGAGCATCTCATCCTTGACAATAATTTTTTATATATCAATTTCCACCTAGATAGGGATTACTATAAGTTCATTTTTCCTTTGGTTCTTGATGAAAAATATATTACTTTTTCAACTAGGGCATCCTCATTTTTGACTAAGAATTTTTTATGACATTTATTCTTCGGTATCCAATTTTTCCTCACAAAAATTCTTTATTGTTTGAATTTTCCTGAATATCTAAAGCAAGAGACTTGAATGTGGGGCTTGTGCTTACTCCCTAATGGACAAATATGCTATTTGTAATTGGTTATATGGGATTGAAATGATCTCATGTATATTATATCATGGCCACATGGTGACATTATAACAACTTGACAATTATGCATGTAGCACTTAGCAAAATTCGAATGTTGGTCTCCTTTAAAGTAAAAAAAAAAAAAAATCAAAGAATTTAACCAATTGAACCAATGTCATTTAAAAATCAAAGAATTGAACCAATGTCATTTGATTATGAATAAATATGTTATTATTTTCCATATCCATTACTTTATTCACATGAATTTTTTATTTATCCTTATCTATAAATTTATGATGATTGATATTAATAATATTTTGAACACATTAAAAATGTTTATCATATTTTTTTATTTGAATTATTTGACTACCACAATTTTAAAAAGAAGGAATATTTTAAGAGATTTGAGCACAAACAAAATCTATACAATTATTATATCCATATATTATTATTTAGTAAACTAGTTAAAATTTATTTTTTTCAATTGGTTATATGGCATTGAAACAGCCTCACCAGTATTACATCATCACCATATAGTGGTATTACAACAAAGCTTGGATATTATCCATGTATCACTTGGCAATATTCGAACCTAAGTTTCCTTCTCGAATGTTGATGAATCTAATCGCTTGAGCTAATGTCATTTGATTTAGTTTATGATTGTAAAATACACCTAAGTTTATTAAATATAAGAAACCATGTTATTATATCTCATTATTTTCTACAATATTTTTAAAAATTGTTTCTAAAGTTTGTTTTAAATATGTGAATTATTGAGTAGGACAACCATTTAGTTTAAGTTCACAATATTTTTTTGATCATATGGTAGGTAGTAAATTTATAAAAAAGAGCATATTCATCCAAAGGAGATAATGATTGGAAATGGTGTGGTTAGAATAAAAGATAACAATCTCTTTCTCTAAAATAAACATCTCAACAAATTAAGATAATTAATAATACCATGTAAACCAAACTAGGAAGAAATATAGAGTCTAAGGTTTATTTCAATATGTTAAAAAATATTATAAGCCCATGTGTAATAGGTTTAAGCTTATGCTATTTTCTAGATCTAAATCATTGTTTATTTACAGGTTTAAGCTTATGTTATTTTCTAGATCTAAATCATTGTTTATTTATGTAAAGATAAACTTTATCACCCAAATTAAAAATGCAAGGAACTCTATAAGGGTAATGAAGTTCTTCTTATTTGGCTTGAGTTTATAATAATTATTAATACCAAATGGTATAAATTAAATGCAATTATAAGAACAAAAGAGACACAAAATATTTTCTTGACTATATATACTAAAATTTAACTATACTATTAAGAAAATACATATTTGAAAAAATAAAATTTTCATAAGAAAAACTATACATGTATATATAAAAATTCTTAAAAAAAAATAAAAAACAATATTTTAAAATATTTGCATGAGAATATATATAAGATATGTATATTAAAAAAAATATTCAATTATTAAATGCACCATCATCATTAAATAAAAAAAATCACAATTATTTATTTAAATTGTTTGTTATGATAATATTTTGCTTTGAATTGTATGTACCCATAATAATTTCTTTCAAAAACTTCTTTTCATTTTGGACTCCAAATACTAGTATAAAATTTACAAATCAAAGACCCTGGAAGAGTATGGTCCATGGCTTTTTGAGGGTGGTAATATTTTAATTGTTTATAAATCAAATATTATTTTCATCTTTATAAGTACTTGCTATTTATTTTATAAATTATAAAGATAATATTTGTTTTTTTTTTGACATAGACTATATCTTTGAGATACTATTTTCTATGGAATTGTCATTTCTTAAGATCCGCATGTTTTTTATTGAGGTTAGTGCGAGAAACCCCTATGACCAATGCCCAGGACTGGGCATCCTCATCCCAACCATGACCTTTGATAAGGGTGAGAGTTGAACTTATCCATAGGGGCTAAACACATAACCATACACACACCTCCTCATACACTCGCCCACACCACGGTTTGAACCTTAGACCTTCCGAAGAAGAGCCACGGCCTAAACTGTTGCATTGTCCCCCTAGAACCTTAAGATCTACATATTTAATTCATGCATATTATATTAAAATATTTTTAATCAGTTTTTTCTTATTAAAAAGTAGGGGGCTAGGTGGATTGGTAAGACTTTTGGCACTTACCAAGAGGAGACCTAGGTTCAAACCTTGCGGGTATGCCCACTTTGTGCTAAAGATAGTGGTATGTTCTGAATACTCTGAGTGTGCGCCAGATTGACGATGATGATACGAATTGCGAAGCAACGATGGTTCCCATCTCATACTTGGTTAACCTTAACGAGACTGGTAGGTTTTGTGGTTGCCATCCTTGTGGTTTGAACCCTGCACTGGCCAGTTACTAAAAATAGTGGTTGTTACCAACTCTCCTATGTAATCAAAAAAAAAAGTAGGGTTTTGAAAGAATTGCTCTTTCTATTTTACTTCGATTTAGTCAAATTGAGTTATTTGATGTCGTCGAGATTTGAACCTTGTTGATACTACATCAACAATTTGTCCCAACCGTTGAACCAAGGACCCATTTGCAATATTTCTAACCATTAATAACAATTATTATATAGAATTAAAATAGACCAATGCTCATATTACATCATGATTATGCTATCACAATATCTCAAGAACCATGTTATCTTGCTATTACAATAGATTGTACCATTACCCATGAGAATTGAACCTTGGTGAGATCTTAAGAACCAAATATTTTCTTTGGTTAGACTTTTACTCGATGGGATAATTATTTGTATATTTAAAACTGCTTTGTTAAACAAAACCCTTTCAAAAGTATTGATAATCATAATGTTAAAATGTGTACTTTTATTTTTGGCCATGACCATCATTATACTTGTTTTGTATCATTGCATTAGCCCATAAGCCCTTTTCGCATTGTATGGAAATCTTCGTATTATATGGTGACACATTACTATGTTGATTTGAAGGTCATTAGGATCCTTAACATTGTATCATGAGTAATATTTATATTTTTGGTCACCCACTATTTTGTACTACTTATATATATTTTCATTGCCCATGAAAAATTTGGTGTCAAGGGCAACATATCACATCATTTATTCTCTTTACTTTATGTTATAAATATGAGTGATTTGTTGATTTAGTTTGATATTACCTTGATTATTGTAAATTTCAACATGGTGTCAAAGCTAGTGTGAATCTCAATTAATCAATATATGTATTTGTGCATGGCTTCTTTTGTGCTATTGATTTGTTTGAAGTTTGTTTTAAAGGTTACAACTACAAAACCGAGGTTTTAAATCAACATTGTTAGGATATTTGAAAAAACTCATTTGAAGGTTTCAAGGATCTCTTGCATAAAGGCTTTCAAAGTTACATTTATGAAAATAGAATTTTGGACAAGCATTTAGAAGGCTCCTATTTCTCTTGTGGTAGTGTTTCCAAGTTTACAACTATAAAACTATGATTTCATATTGATATCATTAGAGTTTTCAAAATATTTTTATCTTTTATCCTTCTATTTGTTCTACCAAATTCAGTATGTTCAAAGAGATAGATTTTGGGTTTTGAATAATTCATGGTTATGCTAAAAATTATTGGATCACCTCAATGCACTGAGAGATTTTTGGGTGGAGCCCATTGCACCATATTTTACTCTCAAGTTGGGTTATGTTGCATAACTTTATTATCATTAACATAAACCATTCACCAATATGCAAAAATATCAAATCATTCATCCACAATAACAATCCACAAATGAGAGAGAGATAGATAATACCCTTAAGGTAGGGAAACACCAATAATAATCCTTAAGGAAGGAATAACTCCACAAGATCTCCCAAGGTGAGAGGCCACTTCGTGGGCATAGACGATTACATAAGATTCTTCTTCAATGATGATTACAATAACAAATATCTCTTCTTTATATATCCATATTCTTATTCTACTTTGGGGAGCCTACTACTAATATAATATTATATTATAATATAATATAATATTATAATACAATCAACCTTGGGTTATGTGTGGCCCATGCCAACCCTTATACAATATAATAATATATCCCCAAATATCTATTCCTAGGTACCCTACCATGCCACCCTCCTTACAAATGTTTCGTCCTCGAAACATATGAAGAAACATGATAATATGATTTGCTAAGCAATGTTAGCAACTGGTACCAATCTCGATCATCCATCCATCCAAGTGAAACACGTTGATGTTGGTATGCCATTTTGTTACTTGAGTATCCAAATATGCTTTGTTGGCTCCATGCTTTTGTTGTTGTATTTTGATAACTTGAATGATGGGTCCACTTTTTCCTTGATGTTGATGATCCACTCTGAAAACCAGGATCCCTATGCTTTCTCTACCAAACACTGCCATAGTTGGTGCCCTTCTGATTCCATGTAGAACCATAATATTGTTGCCTTGAACCATACCTCCAAGATTGTTGATGCTCATGGTGGTGTGGATGGTGATATGGTGCAACCTTAACTTGATGTTCTACCTTCTTTGACTTCTCAACATTTGGCTCCATTGTTTTAAATTCTTCTACACATTGTCCTTTCATGTTCTCTTTGTTTGGTGTGTCCTTGTGCTCTTCTATCAAAGCTTCCTTGGACTCTGTTACTATTATTTCCATGGAATCTATTGTTGCTACTTCTTCCATGGACTCTGTTGTTGCTACTGCCTTCTTGGATTCTATTTCAGGTTCTTCAATTTGTTTCTCTACAACCACTTCTTGATTTTCCTTGGATCCTTGCTCCTTAAGCTGAGAAATATCCTGCAATGTTATCTTCTTTTTCCTGTACCATAACTTCATAAACTTCTTTTGCACATTAATGTTAACAGTACCCAAAGAATCTAACCAAGGATAACCAAGAACAATATCCTCATCATCCATCTCAATAGCATAGAAATCTGAATGTAAAACATATTTATCCATGGTGATCTTCAAATCTTCAAAAATCTAAACATTCTCACCCTCTAGTTGTATGTCCTTAATTTTTGTTGCTTGAACTTGCAACTTCTTAGCCAAAGCAATATTAATAAAATTATATCTGCTACCAGGGTCAATGGAAATAATAACCTATTCCTTTTGAATGCTTCCATGAACTTGCAAAATAGACTTTTTAGATTCAAACAAATTCCTTTGTCCATTTTCTAATTTATCTTCTACCAAAGGTATGGTTTCCTCTGTCTGCATATTGACATCTTTTTTATCTTCCCTGACCTTTTCCTCTTTCTTCTTGAGTAATTTTATTTCTTTTTCATAGTCTTCATTCTGTTTCTTGAAAACTTCCCAATCTCCTTTTATTGCATTTCGCTCATTTTGAATTCCCTGTAGTTTCTTTTCAAGGTCTTTGATGACATCCATTAGGCTATCTATATAATATGGGTCCCATCTACTCAAGAATGCATGCTCCATTGTTTCCCAAGTTAGTTCATCTTTATGAGGAATTCTACGATACCAAATCACAACTTCTCCTCCAAGATAACCAGAAAGCCAATATTTCCAAATAGGATCATGATGAAACAAGTATTTAAAATTTTTCCACCAATCCCTAACATCAATATCATCTTCTCCAAAAAACGTTTGGAGTGTCATTGTTCATGCCCTAATGCAACTAGGGTTTTTTTTTTGATAATATATCATGCCCTAATGCAAACTAGGGTTTTATGGAAATAAATATCTTCCCACTGATTTGAAGCTAAAAATCCACATAGACAACTAGATCTGCAATTTTTCTTCCAAACAAAATAAAGTGCAACTGATTTGCTTACCCGAACTAAACAAATTTCATCTTTTGAAAAATTCGCGACTTGAAAATTTGTCACTACCCTTGTTCTAGATGGCTGACTTCATAAGGTCGTATCTCCCTCAATACTACTCGGATTCCTTCATATGACCACTCATTTTAAAGCTCTTCAAATTCTGCACAAATTGATCCAAGAATCACCTGAATCGGATAAACTCTCGTAGAGATATGGCTTCTGAAAGATGAGACATTTTTCCAGAAAAAATCTGCAAAATTCATCACTATCCTTGTTTCGGATGACTAAATTCAAAAGGTTGTATCTCCCTCAATACTGCTCGGATTCCTTCATATGACCACTCATTTTAAAGCTCTTCAAATTCTGCACAATCTGATCCAAGAATCGCCTGAATCGGATAAACTTGCGTAGATATATGGCTCCTGAAAGATGAGATATTTTTCCAAAAAAAAATTGCCCTAATTTTGCAATTTCACAAAAAAATCCCCACTTTGCCAAAATCGTTGCTCTGATACCACTTGTTGCATAACTTTATTATCATTAACATAAACCATTCACCAATATGCAAAAATATCAAATCATTCATCCACAATACATTATCCACAATAACAATCCACAAATGAGAGAGAGATAGATAATACCCTTAAGGTAGGGAAACACCAATAATAATCCTTAAGGAAGGAATAACTCCACAAGATCTCCCAAGGTGAGAGGCCACTTCGTGGGCATAGACGATTACATAAGATTCTTCTTCAATGATGATTACAATAACAAATATCTCTTCTTTATATATCCATATTCTTATTCTACTTTGGGGAGCCTACTACTAATATAATATTATATTATATTATAATATAATATTATATTATAATACAATCAACCTTGGGTTATGTGTGGCCCATGCCAACCCTTATACAATATAATAATATATCCCCAAATATCTATTCCTAGGTACCCTACCAAGGTTATAAGGTTGAGAGTAATTGATTATAAGTTTTGTTGACTCTTGTTGCAACACCAAGTTATGCCAAATAAAAGAGAAGCAATTAATCATCTAAATTTTGAAGAGTGAATTTATAGGATGAACTTTTGAGAATCACAAAAAAAACAACATTGCTCGAACTCTATAGAAAAATTTGTGGGGGTCCCAAATTAGTGTTTTATGTGTTTTTTTAATATTGGGAATCATTTGACAAGTTCAAACTTCATTCATCATTTTATTTTTATTTTTTGTTTTGTAGTAATAAGGAACAAAATATTTTAATTCAAATTAAATATTGTCTCACCATTCCATTTCTTCTCTCTCAAATTTACTTTCGATATTAGGGGATATGACATATATGTGTGCTTTCTCACATTTGCCTAAGCATTTAAACCATTATAAGAGGATCTTGTCTCAATACTTCATAAGGCATGTGGGTCCTTGTCTAGTCCAGCTATCTTAGGTCTCTCTTGGCTATAAAGTAGTAAGCCCAATATATTGGAGGGCACATGTTTGCTAAGGAATGTGGGTTCGCTATAAATATCTTCACTTACAAGTCCCTATTCCTTTAATGTTTAGTGTGAGATACTTAATTAACCTAGCTTGATGGGAAATCATGTACTTAAGAGGTTAAGAATTTGAATATCCTTCCCTCTTCTTGGATTCTCTTGGTGTATTTTATGAAAGGGAGTGGAACCCTACCTTGGACCTACTATTTTAGTACTTAGATGAACACTCTAGGTGGTGGTTTATGGTTGGGGTGGAACTTAAGTGGAAAAATAAAATATTTATATATAAATACTTGTGGTCAATTTTTGATGAGGTTTAGACCAATTGGCATGGATATGAATATTTTCACATCCTTAACAAGGTTCATATCTCATGGGTGAACCTTACCATTTTGTTCTTATGGGGTGTGGGGCAAGTGACTCGGACCAAAGTGTTTCACACTATAGACCAAGGTTCCAATACCATGAGTTAACATTAACATTTAATAAAATGGCATGAGCTCAACTTGTTTAATACCTTAACTTTTTTTTTTTGGTAAGTAAGAGAATATTTATGATTAACACCGGGTTTTAACTGGTTGACCCAAAACCATTTTACAAAATAGGGTCCACTGACCAACTGGACAAAGGCCAAGCCCTAAAAGTTTAAACCGACAACAAAAAGGGCCAAGACCTACTCTTCCAACGAGAATACGACCAAACTAAACTATGGAAACCTAATATTATGGCCATCAGAAAAGAAAGACGCAAAATAGAACTAACAAAGACAAAATCCACTTTGAGCCTTCCAATCTAAAATTTTTCATTATCTATCACCATTGAGGCTGCATGAGGAATATTTTCAGTCCACGTGATCAAATTTGCTGCTACAATGCCTTCATTTGCCGGCCTATCGGTGCCATGTTTGCTTCCGGAAGGTATGAAAAATTATGGCCTCAGGTCGATCATGAATTAGAGCCCTTGCTTCGTGGATGTAGTCATCAAATCTCCAAGGAGCTCTCTTAGTGTTCTTTAGAAGATTTATAATAATAAGAGAATCACCTTCCACCAACAGTTTCCCTGGATAATTCTCTGCCACCTTGAGGCTCCTCCAAAGCTGCCCTCGCTTCGACCACATTGTTAGTTTGAGCTCCAAGATGTTTGGCAAAAGCTACAAGCACCTCACCCTTGTGGTCTCTAAGTAAGCCACCAGCCCTGACTTCACTGGGTTGCCCCTAGATGCCCCATCAAAATTTAACTTAATCCACCCTAGGGGGGTGGGGTCCATGTGATCATGGTTCTAGGACAGACTTGAGGATGATTGAGGCCATCAGTGAGAGGTAAGTTTAATGAGTGGCCTAATGAAGCTTCAAAAGGATTTGGAGGTCTAGATCTTGCGAGGCACTAAACAAGCATTCTCATTAGCATATACTAAAATTTTTGACGGGACGAGAGGATGAGTGAGAAACCTTATCCAAGAAGGCCCGACGATTCCTTTCCAACCATATCTGCCACAAGTAGTGATGAAGGCGGATCTTCCACATATACCTAAGACGCCTATTCAAAAAGGGAGAAGGCCACTTGGACAAATAAGTCAAAGATGGGTGAGGATGGACCCAATAAATATGAAACACTTGTAACGAGACCTAACAAGATTGAGACGAGAAAAATTACAATACGAGAAACAAATGATCAATAGACTCCCACTCAGACATACAAAGATAACACCTATTAACAACAGTCACACCTCTTTTTATTAAGTTATCCATGGTGAGGATCTTATTTTGGATGGCCATCCATGCAAAAAACCCAACCTTCGGAACAATGCTTTTGGGCCAAACTTCCAAGTGAGGGAAAGTAGGTTCATCATTATCAATAAGCATCGAGATAAGCGAGTCTTGACAGAAAATTCCCCATTGTATGAAGCTTCCCGGATAAGTTGGTCCTCAAGAATGCCAGAAGGGAGTAAAGACTTGTCTTAATTCATTCTCCGAGTATTATTGATGCCCCTGGTAGATCATTGTTCATTATTGGCTTCCAAACCCTTCTATTGTTTGACAAAGTAATAAAATCTGCAACTTTGGTACCAAAAACTTCAATTGTCCAAGCTCTAAGGGTTGAAAGGATGGGAGTCTGCGAGAGAGGGGATAGTCCTTTAACCATTTGTGGTCCGAGAAATCAATGTTTCTTCCATTTCCCAGTTTCCAACGTAGCCCTTTGCTTAGCAAGTTTTTAGTTTGAAGGATTGATTTCCAAAAAATTGATCCCCTGGGAGGAAAGGAATAACTTAAAAATTTAGTTTCTTGCAAATACTTTCTTCCGATTATAGTAATCCATTCTGCATTTGCATTTGTCAGAAGACGCCATGCTTGTTTGGCCGGGAGGGCCATGTTTAAATGTTGTATTCTCCTTAGCCCAATACCTCCAAACTCCCTTGGTTTGCAAACCCTATCCCAGGACACCAAGTGAAAGCGTTGCTTAGATTCGGAACCGAGTCCATAGGAACCTCTTACGGATCTGTTCAATTTTAGTGTAGACACTTGTAGGAGCTTTAAAAATAGAGAGAAAGTAGACGGGGATGCTTTGAATGGAAAACCCGGTGAGAAGCTGCCTTGCCCGGCTTGAGATAACAAATTCCCTTTCCATCCGACCCGACTTCCTCTGAATTCTTTCAATTACATTAGTCCACATGGAATCAGTAGCTCTGCCTGTAAATAAAGGAAGGCCTAAGTATGTGGATGGAAGAGTAGACAACTTGAGCATCCAAGAATCCTAGCAATCTTAATACGCCTACGAATGGGAGTGTTAAAGAAATAAATTTTACTCTTTGAAAAATTTACCTTTTGCCCTATGACATCCTCATATAGCTCTAGAATATGTTTTATGACCTTAGCCTCAAAAACCGATGCAAGAGTTAACAACAAAGTATCATCCACAAAGCTGTTCATGTGTAGCTGCTTGTGTTTGTGATGATGCTTTAATTTCTGAAATAAGACCAATATTACAGGCGGCTTTGATTGTCCTCCCAAGGGCTTCGGCCACAATGATAAACAACATGGGAGAGATAGGGTCACCTTGCCTTAGGCCCCTTTTACTTTGAAAGTATCCGGCGGGAGCACCATTAACAAGGGCTGAAAACCAAGGTTTCATAAAACATCCTTCCAAAAGCTTGATCCATTCATGATGAAAACCAAATTTCTGAAGAATGGCGAGAGACAAAACTCCGGTTTATGCGGTCATAAGCCTTGTTCATATCCGGCTTGAGAGCAAAAGCGGGTTTTTAGTCTGGACTACCGAATGGAGGGCTTCATGAGCTGTTATGACACCATCAAGGATGGACCTTCCGGGGACTGAGCGCCTTGACAAACATCAATAAACATAGGAAGGATCTTCCTCATTCTATTTGCAATCGCCTTGGTCAAAATTTTATAAACAACATTACAAAGGCTAATAGGTCTAAAATCCATCATAGATCTAGGAGTAGGAATCTTTGGGATTAAAGCAATAAAAGTGGAGTTAAAACTTCTCGGAATATGCTTTGTGGACTGAAATTCCTTGATAGTAGCACATACATCAAAACCTACAATATCCCAAAAAGCCTAAAAAAAATGAGGTGAAAACCCGTCTGGACCTGGAGCTTTATCAGGGTTCATTGAGAAGAGGGCCTCTTTGATTTCTTCATCCGTGAAAGGCTTAATTAACTCCCCATTCAAGTCATCAAAAATTAAATGAGGAATATGGTAAAGCATTGATTACGAAGCTAAGGCGGAAGCTGAAATGTTCTTCTCCTAAAAGATTATGAAAATAGGAAAGCTGCTTCATTTACGATCTCATTAGGACTAGAAAGGGATGATCCATCATCTCTAACAAGTTCTTTAATTCTATTGTGGCTTCTGTTCCTTAAGGTAGATGCATGAAAAAATCTTGTGTTGGCATCACCTTATTTTAGCCAAGTAGCTCTAGACTTTTGCCGCCAAAAAGTCTCCTCGCGAGCTAAAACATTATGGTACTCGGCAAGGGCTTTCTTTTCATCTTCTGTAGGGAAGAGTGCGGCAATCCCTCTTCAAGTTTTTTCTCAATGGTTGATAACCTTTCGAGAGATGACTTTCTTGTTGTCAAAAATATTTCCAAAAATTTCTTTATTCCAGGATCCTTAGATTTTCTTTCACCACTTTAAGTTTCTGTGCTAATCCGAATGAAGGCACTGCCACGACAAGAATCTTGCCACCATGAGAAATTATGTCTGTGAGATCAGGGTGGTGCATCCACATAGATTCAAACCTAAAAGGCCTTTTGAATTTTGGAGTCTCTTCAATTTCAAGTAAAATCGGGTTGTGGTCAGACCCAATGCGAGGCAAGGACAACAGATTTGCATCCCCAAAAGATTGTATTGCTTCCTGTGACAAAAAAAACCTATCAAGCTTTTCCATTATAAGTTGATTTCCAGACCTCCTATTGCTCCAAGTAAATTTAGAATTTTTTAATTTGACATCCAATAAATTGTTGTTGTTGATGAAATCTTGAAAGTCCTCCATACTTCTTCTTTGGAATTCCTACTCCCCCTTTTTTATCAGAGGGGTAAAGAGGGGTATTAAAGTCCCCCGCCACTATCCATGGAATATCTTGAAAAGCTTCCTTGAAATTATTGAGTAAATTCCATAGATCAGCTCTCCTAGGTACAGAATTAGGGGCGTACACATTTGTTAAAATCCAAGAAAGGTCACTAACCTTATCCTTAAAAATAATGCTCATTACCCTTTCCCCTAATTGAATAACCTTGCCTTCCACCTTCCCTGGATTCCAGGATACAAAGAAGACCACACGAGGTTCCATTGGCTTTGCAAAAAACTGCTTCTCCCTTTTTCCAGGATATTGAGGGCAATTTTTCTAGACAAAACTTCATCGACTTTAGTTTCTTGCAAAATAAGAATAGTGGGATCAAAATCTCTTCTTAAATATTTGACTAACCGTTGTTTAGGAAGGCCATTGAGCCCCCTTACATTCCAGGATATGATCTTCATTTGGAACTTTTAAAGTTTTTTCCTCTTCCCCTGCCTTGGACTTGAGGGGGCTTAAGAATTTTGTTCTCTTCAAAGGGAAGATTTCCAGTTGATGGAAACAGAGTAGTCTGAATTCCATTAGCTATCTCATCTTGGACCTCTTCTTTCCATTTTTGGGCATTTGACTTTCTTCCCTTTTTTTCTCACCTCCACAGTCAATCATGGGGGACTTCATTGAGCTTCTAGTCTGTTTCGGGCTAAATTTGGTTTGGGTAACTTTGTTGGATAACGATCTTTGGAAACCCCTTCTCTGGATTGGGACAAAGACAAAGGTGAAAAATGTCGCTTGGAAGGGTTGATTAACTCTGAAAGCACTTTTTCTCTTTCTGGACGTAAAAAGACTCATCATTAGGGCATTCTTTATGACCAACAGGAGGAGGATTGGAAGGTCCAGATTTGGTTGGGGAGTCAAGGTAAGCAGGGAGACCAAGAATTATATCCTCAACATTAGACCCTTCATTCTGATTTTCCTCTGTAATTATTTGGTTTTCAGCCAAAATGTTAAATTTATTTAGATTTTCGAAAGGAGAGCATACCTTTTGTTGGTCAGTTTGTGATGTAGCAATTTGCTTGTCCTTACCATTGTCCATGTGAAGCTCAGCCTCATTCTCCATTTGCCCCAAACCGAGAGGCCTTTGCCTTTTCAACATTTGGATCTTTAACACTGTACATCCCTGTGTATTTGCCATTATTTACGAAAGGCTGCCGCTTGGAATCATTATTCCTAGGAAGGGTTTCTTGGCTTCTCAAAAAAGAGCATTGTCCTTTGAGATGGCCTTGAATATTACGGTAGAGCAAAATGCCGGTCTATTTTCATATTCGATGACCTGTAATCTTGTTTTATTTCCATATTCTAACTCCACATGAGTAGGAAGCTCAGATTCTAGGTTTGCATTTACACAAATCCTAGCATGCGTCATTATGGTGCGTGCAAGGGTTGGATTGTCAATGGCCACCAAATCCCCTATGGTCTTGGCAATACCCTGAAGAAAATACTCATGCCACCAATGAAACGGGAGATTTGGGAGACGGACCCAAATGGGGGCAAAGTTTATGCTCTGCTTTTTCGGGTCAAAATCCTCAGCCCATCTCCTAAGAAAAAGACTTCTTCGGCCCAAGAACCAAGGTCCTCCTGTTAGAATACGACTAGCATCTTCACTATTGTTAAGGCGTACCGCAAAAAACCCCCTTGATAATGCAATAATCTCCATGTGTCCAGAAGTCTTCCACTTCAAGGATGCCCATCGTCGAATCGTTTCAATATCCGGCCTGCCCCCTATGAATTTGCCTACCAGAGAAAAATTTTCCATCGATATAAAGTCTGCCATTACGCTTTCAGGCACGGATACCTTCTGCCCATTGGGAGTGAGAGGTGGTAAGGAATGTAAGGAAACCCTATTGCCACCTTTAAGGGCCTGTGCAAAAGACTTATTGCCCTCAGAATTCTTGATGTGGGCCTTCTTATCAAAAATAATATCAGGGGGTTCGTGTCCCTCTAATTTTTTAAAACCCTCAGTGTCCTTGTCACTGTCCACCTGCTCTTCCTCAGTTGCTTCAGAACCTTGCTTGTTCCCTCCTTGAGCCTCAACGGCTTCCGGGGGTTTGGAAACCCTGTTTCCCACCTCCAGTAGAATGAGAATCATGTTTGCAGAAATTGCACCTGCCTCCGCTCCCGCTTTGCTCCATTCCTGCCTCCGCTAGAATCATAACAAAGACTTAATACCTTAACTTTTAAGGAATCTTGGGATTGAATATTTCTAGAACATACATGCACAATTGCTAAAAATATTGTTGTACTATCCATATGTGACCATGATGTAATATAAGTGGGATTATTTCAATCCCATATAAATACTTTAAAATTACTTATTGTTAATAAAATGACATGATCTCAGTTGGTTAAATATGACCACTTTCAAGGTGGAGACTTTAATGTAAATCTCACTAGGTGATATATACATAATAGCCAAAAATTATTGTAATATCATTATTTGGTTTGTTCAGATATCATGGTAATACAATCATGATATACTATGGATGGATTCCATATCAATCCCATATAACTAGTTTAATAAGATATTATGATCAAGCCCATTGGGTTTGGAGCGAGCAATGAGGAGTAAGGAATTTCTTATTATAAGCCAATGTTTCAATCCCATAGGTTAACCTTAATGTTTTAGACCATTAGGTTTTAATCACATAGTAGAAAGTGAGGATTTTCACATATTCAACCAAGTTTTCAATTCCATTGGAAAATGGTAACTTTTTAGTCAAATGGGATGATCTCATATGGTTAAAATTATTGATTTTCTATGCAAAGACCCAAGTTCAAATATTGTCAAGGTACCACTGTGTCATTCATTTAAATACCATGATAACTTGATCATGATGTAATATGGATGGGTCCCGTTTTCAACCTATATAACTAAATTAAAAAATACTTCTTGTCAATACCAAGGTACAAAGTGTTCTATATTTATTTGATGATCATTAAAGTCTTATTGATTTAGAGTTAAAGATAAATTGACAATCTATACCAAGGCACTAATTGTTCTATATTTATTTGATGATCATTAGAGTCTTATTGGATTAGGGTTAAAGACAAATTGACAAGTACAACTCTGTGTGTGATAGAGATCATCTTTGAAGGAAAGAAAAAGGTTTTATTTTGCATTTGGAACTTATGATTCTATTTTTGAGGGCAATATTTTATAGGTAACAACTTCATACAAATGTTTCTTTTTTTTTTTTTTTTAAATCATATAGATTTTCAAGCTTTACATAGTGATATCAGTTACAATCTTGTTATATTGGGTGAGAGGTAAAATTCTATAAGAACCTATAATCTTCTTATCCTTGAATTAAATATGGTTTATTCACAAAATTACATTGTTTTGAGGAAGTACAAAGATCCTTCACATAATGAGGTTTTTTAATGTCTTACTTAATATAGGTTGTTTTGAGGGATAAGGGAAGACTTTGCACAAGGGATAATGTTGAGTACCTCATAAAGTTAACAAAACAATAAATTAGCTTTTCTTTGTGATTATGATAATTTTCAATAATTCCAAGTGTAAGGATGTGATTGATCATTTTGGATTTTAAATACAAATTTATCTTTAAATCTTAGATTATAGTTTTTCAACCAATATACTATTACAAAACATTTTAATAAAATTTGGGACAACGACATAATAAACAAGAATAGAAAAACTATATAAATACAAGAACATTATCAACCCTCAACTTAATGATTCCATATAGAATAATGGCATGTATAGCCCACCCAAAAATATTATAATAGAAAAATTGAGAATTGAATCACATAATTTACAAAGCAAAATTGGTAGACAAGCACATCCAAAGACTTCTTATGCAAAATATGTAATTCAAATGAAAAAATATATTAAAAATATTATTTAATAATGTTTGTCCTACAATATTATTAGATGTAATTTCATAGACATATTCAAATTAAATTATAAATTCATGAATGATGTCAACCCTTGCAAAAAATATCTTACAAGCAAATATAAACACACCCAAATAGGTCCTATATGCCAATTTGGTTTTAAAAAAAAAATTGAAGTTCATAATCATCAACATAAATAATTTATAAACCAATTTTATTACACATTCAAAGAAGATATCATAAAAATACCATCTTAGAAAAAAAATAAAAATGTTTGATTTTGCATGTTATCCATTAGATATTTAAGTATCTAGAGATAAAGGATGGTTTAAAAGGGAAAAAAATACTAAAATTTGTTCAAAATTGGAAGGAATTATAAAAGCACAAAAGTCCTATCTTAAAATAAAATCTATAAATGATAAAAGAATATATATATGTGTGTGTGTGTGTGTGTGTGGATATGACTTTTGGGATCATCATCAATCTATATAAGATACCAAGGATTGGCAATATATAAATAAAATTAGTTTTTTACAAACCCAAATTATTTTCCAGTAGAACCCAAGGACCAATAAAAGAAGAAACTAAATGCTATTTTAACAATGAGATATGGTAGTAAATGTTGAAAATTAATACATTATTTGGTATCCCCATGTTACCTTGATGGTAAAAATATACATATTTAATAGATTAGGGTTGAGTCTTTAGTTTAGATGAATAATTTATAGTTCCCCTTTATGTAAGTGTCAATATGCAAGATATGCACAAGTGTTATGTAAGAGTGTAATGTGTAGGATATGCAGAAGTGTTGTGTAAGAGTGCAATGTGTAGGATATGCACAAGTGTTATGCAAGAGTGTAATGTGTAGGATATGCACAAATGTCATGTACGTAAGTGTACACATATGTAATAGGAGGATGTGCACATATATCTTATATTAGGAGTGCATGTAGGAGAGTAGGAGTCATGTAGAAGTGTACAAGTATCATGGGTTCAAGTATGCATGGAAGAAGAGAGTGAAGAGTCTAGTATACAAGTGGCAAGATGATAAGCCAAAGGTCATGGGAGTTTATATGGAGAGCAATAGTCAAGTACATGAAGAGTCACTTTCTATGTCTATATTATGGAGATAAAGCTCCATACAATATAACACAAAAAAAGAAGAAACAATATCACTTGATAATAATGCTTGTATGCAATTTTTTGAGCAATCCATATTGTAAGTATTATTCATGCATGTACATTAATGATTTTAGCCATTTTATAGTAATATTTGATATTATGAGTGAATGTTATTTCATTATTATATTAGCCTTGATATACATATTTGATTGCTCTTTTATATAATTCTACTCTTATTATTGATATTTTGACCTATAATATTGTAGCTTATTTATTAAGGGACTTGTGATATTTTATGGTAGTAAGGCTTAAAATCCAACAATGGTATCAGAGCTACCACTTAACTATGTACATTTTTTATAGAGTTATATTAGCCACCTTAATATTGGAGTCTGTCCACTTTGATAGTAGTGAAGACTTGGACTTTATTTTAGAAGGTCTGATTGAGAAGAGATTGAGGGGACAAGGATTAGTCACGCTGATTTAGATTCTAGGGTTTTTCCACTTGGTTGAAGGAAAATCAGTGAATACTATGACTTAACTAAGATTGATTGAGGTCCAACTCAAAGGAAAGTTGGACATTGATTTATTGAAAGACAACTTAGAAAAAAGTTGGAAGTTTAGGGACATTCAAATTCACCCTAATAATATTCTAGATTCTCTAGAGAAGAAGAGGAGAATCACTATTGAATATTGAGAGATAGCTAACTTACGATAAATTTGGTCATTCGAGGACAATCATAATCACCCTAATATTGATATTGGATTCTCTAGAAAAAAGAATCATATTTTATTCTTAGGTGCAACCTAAGACATTGGAGAAATATTTTAGATAGATGAGCATCATAGCTATAAAATATTGAGAAGGATCATAGCTTCCTGAGATAGATGAAACTTAAGCTTCTAGATATAAAGGAGAAGTTAAACTTCTAGAGAAAAGAAGCAATACAAAGCTTCTATAGAATAAATAATAAGTAACACACAAAGAAGAGAATAATGAAGCATTATAAGCTTCCAACGATAAGTAAATATTGAAGAACTAGGCTGACTAACAATATCTTTATATCATTTCAGTCTTTGACCATGGATCAATTTTTGAAGTAGGTTCTTCAAGGAGGATATTCAGTGCAACAGTGAAAAATATACAAATAAAGAGGCCATTATATAGAGGTCAATTTTGAGAGGGAACATGAGCAAGAAGGCTATAATTGGAGAACACAACTTTATATCTACTTGATATAACAAAACACTATATAGATTCAAGTTCTAGCAAGCGCTAGTCTTCACGTTAGACATAGAACAACAAGCACTCATAAGGTAGTAGAGATAGAAAAATAAGTGTTCATAATGCACTACAGATAGAATAAAAAACACTCACATAGCACTAGAGATAGAACAACAAGTGCTCATAAGGCACTAGAGATAGAATGGCAAGTGCTCATAGGGTGCTAGAGATAAAATAACAAGTCCTCATAAGGCAGTAGAGAAGAATAGCAAGCACTGATAAGGTGCTAGATAAGAATAGAAAGCACTCACAAAGTGCTAGAGGAAGGAGGGCAAGCTACTGGAGGATGAGCCTCCAAAGAATGAGACAGTAAAGGGTGAGCTATCAGAGAGCAAGCAACCAAAGGAGCCATCGAAGGATGACTTGCTAGGAGAATAAGTTGTCAGAGAATGAGCCAAAAAATAATAAGTTATCAAATATCGATCCACCAAAGAATGAGTCACTAGAGGATGAGCCAATAGAGGACAAGCAACCTAAGGACGAGCTACCAGGAGATGAAGAACAAGGAGAAATTCATGGTCATCAACATGACAATGGTTGAAGCTCCCAACAACAAGGATCTTCTCACCTCATCAATGCGTACTTTAAGTAGTCCACAAACCAGGCAGCATCTAACAACAAGATAGAGGAGTCAAAATATAGTAAGCTATTAGGTAGAAAAACCAAGCATTAAGGAATGTTGGAGAAATAAAATTCTCTAATTATCACCTGACATGCTACAACATTGAACATTGCATTGAGACCGACCTTAAGCATTGCATTGAGAGAGATGTTGAAAATAGTATGGAGAACAATGAAAAATTCACCAATGCAATCCCAGGTAACGTATAAATGTTATATTTGTTGCATAATTTTAAATTTTGGAGGGAAATAAATGAATTTGAAATTTGCTCTAAAATGGAGTTATAAGGTTTATGCACATTAATGTTTTTTTAAAGGTTATTTTGATTTGAATTTATTTTTTAAGATATGGAGTAATAAGGTTTACTACATAGGTTTATTTTTATAAGGTTTGAAAGATATTAGTTTCTTTTTAAAAGGCTTTGAAGACTAAAAGGTTTGAAGTTTATTAAGTTTTTAAGTATTTGAGAATTTGAAGAATTAGAGATTGGAGGAATTAAAAGGAGTTAAGTTTTTGAGTTTTTAGTTTCTAAAGGTTTTTATATTTGAAGAATTTTTGGTTTACAGATATTTGAAGTTTTTTAAAGAATTTTAAAGATTTGAAAAATTTTAAAATCTTTAGACTTTTTTTAAATTGAAATTTTGAAAAATTTAATGTATTAGGGAGTTAAAAGGATTTCTACATCAAAATTTAAAATTTGCAAATTTCTTATTTGAGTTATTTTTTAACTTTGGAGATATAAGGGTTTCAACTTTAACAAGATGGATAAGTGGCATAAAAGAAAATCACAATACAAGAGAGATTATCAAAGTGCAAGACCATACTATATGAGAGGAATATTTCAAAATAAAAAATTGTATCAAAAACAATATTTTGAGTTCAAAGGGAAAAATCATAAAAGATTTTTCCAAAATTCTTATCAAATATGTGAAATAATATCACATGAATCTCGTCAACAAATGTAAAAAGAAAAAAAAATTTGGTATATAGATTCAAGCGCTAGTCATCATATGACTAAAAACTTACATTGGTTTGAATCCTTAGAAGTCAGGGATAATATCTCACTAAAAATTGCAGATGATAAGATTTATCAAGTTCAAGGAATTAGTAGAGTAATACCTAGCATGCCATTTTTAGATTTTGTGCTAGAAAATATTTTATATGTTCCTAGACTATCAACTAATCTTATCTTAGTTGCTCAATTAGTTGAAAAAGGAAGAACAATGGAATTCAAATATACAAATGAACATAGCAAATGCATTATCATGAATCAAACCAAAATTGAAGCTACAGGGTCAATAAAGAATGGAATATTTGCCTTAGATACAATGGGATTCTCTCAAGAAATTATTGAACATTTGTCTCAAGATCAAATTAATGATAAGTTGCTTGATTTTTCAAAAAGACAAGAAATAGGAAATTGGATCAGGCATAGTCCAAGGTTATCTTACAAACATGAACAATAAATGAACTCAATATTCAAGATGATGAAGAAGATTCTAGAGAAGTAGATGTTCATGAACAATGAAAGGTCACATGAATATTGAAGATTGAAGACGAAGACCAAGATTGAAGACTAAAATCTTCAATAACCAAATAATGTAATACAAGGGTATGTTGAAGAATATTACATTATTTGGTACATGCTAATGTACCCCCATGGTACCTTCATGGTACAAATATAAATATATAATAGATTAGGTTTGAGTCTTTAGTTTAGATGAGTGATTTATATTTTCCCTTTATGTAAGTGTCAATGTGCAAGACATACACAAGTGTCATGTAAGAGTAATGTGCAGGATATGCACAAGTGTCATGTAAGAGTGTAATGTGCAGGATATGCACAAGTATCATGTAAGTAAGAGTGCAAGTGTATACTAAGAGAATGTGCACAAGTTTCATGTATGTAAGTGTTCAAATATGTAATGTGAGGATGTGCACAAGTGTCTTGTATTAGGAGTGCATGTAGGAGAGTAAGAGTCATGTAGAAGTGTGCAAGTGTCATAGGTTCAAGTATGCATGTAAGAAGAGAATGAAGAGTCTAGTATACAAGTGGAAAGATGATAAGCCAAAGGTCATGGGAGCTATCATATGGAGAGCAATAGTAAAGTACATGAAGAGCCAATTTTTATGTCTATATTATGGAGATAAAGATCCATACAATGTAACACAAGAAACACGAGAAAAAGGAGAAACAATATTTTTTATACTAAAGCTTATATACAATTTTTAGAGCAATTCATATTGTAAGTATTCTTCATACATGCACATGAATTATTTTGGTAATTTTATATTCATATTTGATATTATAAGTGAATGTTATTTCATTATTATATTGGCCTTGATATACATATTTGATTGCTCATATATATAATTCTACTCTTATTATTGATATTTTGACCTTTAATATTGTGGCTTATTTATTAAGGGACCTATGATATTTTGTGGTAGTAAGGCTTAAAAGCCAACAATAAATAACAATAAAGAATAAATTAGGTCTTAACTGCATTTTAATCTAAACCCTTTAATTTCTTTGAGATTGCTCCTATAACTTTAAATTTTTTTAATAAGTTATGTGTGGCTTCTATTGGGGGCCACTCCAATTACAAAAACAAAACATTACATTGCTCTCATTACATTCCTAACAAGTTAATGAAAGTGTATCCAACTTTATCTTTATATTAGAGATATGCTTCATTTGCCTTTCTGTCAAAGATATTATCCATCTTCAAACTACTATGTTTCAACAATCAACTCTTTTTATATCAGATGCCTTCCAAAATTTAAATTTTATCAAGATGAAATTTAACACTGCGAATGGCTAAAATATTTGCTTCCTAGCTTCTATATCTATAAATATCTTGTCTATAACAACCTCACAATTTAATAATATTTTTTTTTAGGGTTCTTATTCATTTCCCTAATATTCCAAGATATTATATTCATTATTATTTCTTGTTTTTATTTATGGGTTTAGCCCCACTTCTTTTTAACACTTTTGATCTTTGCTTTTGTTTTTCCATTTCAATATCCCTCTAGATTTTTTTTTCTCTTTGTTTTTTCTTCTTGGGTCTTCCTCTCTTTTTCATTTCCAACAATATTTTCATCTTCATAAATCTCTTCAATCTTCTTACACTGCTCATAGTAAGACTTATCATCTTTAGGTTTGCCTTGTTCTGAAGGATCTGAAGTGCAAAGAATAACTCAAAAGTAAAATCTTCTTTATGTTGCCTTGGAAACCCTAAAGTGCAAGGATGCTCTTTTGTAGCAATTACCTTCTTATTTTACCCTAAAAATTTTAAATTGTTATGGGTTTCCTCCAACCTCATTTCTTTATTATGTTGCTCTTGAAACCTTAAAGTGCAAGGGATAACATCTTCACCACTTTCACTTTTATTACCTGAAGAGGATTCTATACCACTTGATGAAAATGAAGATGATTTACCTAGAATAAAGTTGACCTCTTTTGTCATCTTTGTTTTAGGATTTATCTCCACATCTTCTTTTGCACATTCCTTCTAAACTTTCCAAATGATACTATAGTTAGGCTTTCTTTACCTCTTATTTTGGAGTGGAATATCCTTGATTTGATCTAGCTTCTATTACCATATTATTTCCCTTCTTCTTCTTGAATTTTATTTCATGGCTATAATTTTTTCTCTCTTTCTTCATAGTTTTCACTTTACAAACCCTTTCCATGTGTCCAATATCATAACAATTGTGGCAACAAAATGCAATATTTTTATAATCTACTTGTTGATCTCATTCTCTTGATTCAGATTTAATCTTAATGGATTGTGGTAAAAGTTTTGAAATACCCATAGCAACACCTATTCGAGTATATATAGCATGCTTTTGCTCCTTAGTATTTAGTCCTTGATGAAATCCCCTAGATTGCAATGGCATGTTTAATTATATTGGTCATCAAACAATTTGCTACTAAATACTTTTATATTTGTTATTTGGATGTAGTAACAATAAGAATAATAATGCTTTGTTATTATCAATTATTTGGATTGCTAACTTCTTAGACTTATATAATACTTTATTTATCCTAAACATAAATAGATCACCATCATATAACTTAACATAGTTACTATATAAAATTTTATACACCAAGAACCTTGGATTAGGGTGTATCATGTCGTTGGTTGATCTCAAGTGGATTTTCATTGTATTAGATTGAATAATTAATCCATTATTCCTATGATAAATACCCTTGTTTTGGTTTCTTATTTTTTTTCTCTAGGATTTATCAATCTATTATTTTTTTGTCCTTTTAGCTTAAGGATTTCTTTAGTTGGAATATTTTTTGCTCAAGTTACTTTCCATGTATAACAGTTAAAACTTTAGTTTTCCAAAAATTAACAAAATACATTTTTGTGATGGATAGTTGTGAGAATTACCTAAATATAACTATCCACATATGTTTTCTTCCTATAAAATTTTCTACCTCGTGAAACATCACTTTTATTATGTTTAATTAAATATTTGAGCTTCTTATATCTAGAGGATCAAGAAACTCCTCATTTTCACTTGCCAAGAAGTTAAGAAATATTTATCATTTTTTAAATAGGTTATATGTGGTTTCTATAGGTGCCACTTCCATAAAAATGCCAAAATATTACATTTGTTGTTAGGCCAATTAAATCATGACCAAGTTTTTATTTTATCAAATATAGTTTTCATTTCCTTTTCTATCAAATATATTCTCCATCTTCCTCAAAGTGTTATGTTTTGGAAATCAACTCCTTGACATAAAATTATTAAGAGATGAAATATCACTCTGCCAAGTATCTTTTAAAATTTAAACTTCACAAATATGAAGATCAATACTGTGATTGGATAAATTATCTGCTACTTGATTTACTTCTCTATAGATATGCTCATATTTCCAAGAGATTACCTCCAATAATAGATGAACATTAACAAAAATATTATTTTTTATCCAATATCCACATCCATTTTAGTTGATAGCATTGATGATAATTTGTGAATCCCCCTCCACTAAAATATATTCCATCGTTTTCCAATTACAATTTAATTACTTGTAAAAAGTGCCCTAGCCTCTACATAGTTGTTAATTGAAGTTCCATAACATTTTGAGTAAGTGAGGAGAATTTTGCCTTCATTACTATAAATAAAACTACCTCCATCCATTGGCTTCTAAGCCAAATTATATTAGGTCCCAATATGGTAAGGTAAGCGAGTGCTTATCCTTACTGGGAGTCTTATTACTATCGTCCTTTTAAAACAAAGCGTGTTGGTCCCACCTTTCTTTAAGGTGTTATTTATCTTTGATCTAGAGTAAAATTAAATATAAGAGCAATCAAAATATAAGTTGGCCAATATAAATAATAATAACCTTCAAGATAATATCAAATATGAATGAAAAAATACCAAACTCATTCAAGCAATAACATGAAGAAAAATTATAGTATAATTTCTTAAAATATGCATACAAGCTACAATATTATTAATGCTTGAATATGACATACATTTCCAAATACTCTTTGATACAATACATGGAGCTTTATCTCCATAATATAGCCATACAAGATGACTCTTCAAGTACTTGACTATTGCTCTCCATATGACAACTCTCATGTCCTTTGGCTTCTCATCTTACCACTTGTATACATGACTCTTGACTCTCTACTTACATGCATACTTAACTCTATGATACTTGCACTCTTTTACATGATACTTACACTTCTACATGCACATATAATACATAACACTTGTGCACATCATCACATTACATATTTGCACATTTAATTACATGACACTTGTGCACTTTATCTCATTACACACTTGCACTCTTACTTACATGACACTTGTGCATATCCTACACATAAACACTTATATAAAGAGGAAATATAAATCATTCACCTAAACTATAGACTCTCAAACTTTAATCTAATATTTATATTTGTACCATAGGTACCATGGGAGTACATTAGCATGTACCAAATAATGTAATATTCTCCAAAACCACCAACTTTTTCCAACTTTCCTTTGGAAGCACCATCAAAACTAATTTTATAAACCCAATTTTTGGACATTTTTATTTTACAATAAATCAAAGCAAATCCCTTTATTTAATTCCATTGCCATATATGGCTCTTTCGTGTATATTCAAATCCTATAGGGGGCTAGTTTGATTGGTAAGACTTTTGGCACTTACCAAGAGGAGACCTAGGTTCAAACCTCGCGGGCATTCCCACTTTGTGCTAAAGGTAGTAGTATGTTCTGAATCCTCTGAGTGCACGCCAGATCGACGATGACAATACGAATCTTGAAGCAATGGTGGTTCCCATCTCATGCCGGTTAACCTTAACGATACGGATAGGTTTGGTGGTTGCATTCCTTGTGGTTTGAACCCTACGCTAGCCAGTTACTAAAAATAGTGGTTGTTACCAACTCTCCTATGTAATTAAAAAAAAGTAGGGTTTTGAAATAATTGCCCTTTCTCTTTTACTTCAATTTAGTCAAATTGAGCTATTTGGTGTCGTCGAGATTTGAACCTTGTTGATACTACATCAACTATTTGTCCCAATCGTTGAACCAAGGACCCATTTGCAATATTTCTAATCATTAATAAAAATGATTATATATAGTTAAAATAGACCATGCTCATATTACATCATGATTATGCTATCACAATATCTCAAGAACCATGTTATCTTGATATTATAATAGATTGTACCATTACCCATGAGAATTGAACCTTGGTGAGATCTTAAGAACCAAATATTTTCTTTGGTTAGAATTTTACTCGATGGGATAATTATTTGTATATTTAAAACTGCTTTGTTAAACAAAACCCTTTCAAAAGTATTGATAATCATAATGTTAAAATGTGTACTTTTATTTTTGGCCATGACCATCATTATACTTGTTTTGTATCATTGCATTAGCCCATAAGCCCTTTTTCGCATTGTATGGAAATTTTCGTATTATATGGTGAGACATTACTATGTTGATTTGAAGGTCATTAGGATCCTTAACATTGTATCATGAGTAATATTTATATTTCTGGTCACCCACTATTTTGTACTACTTATATATATTTTCATTGCCCATGAATAATTTGGTGTCAAGGGCAACATATCACATCATTTATTCTCTTTACTTTATGTTACAAATATGAGTGATTTGTTGATTTCGTTTGATATTACCTTTATTATTGTAAATTTCCGCATGGTGTCAAAGCTAGTGTGAATCTCAATTAATCAATATATGTATTTTTTCATGGCTTCTTTTGTACTATTGATTTGTTTGAAGTTTGTTTTAAAGGTTACAACTACAAAACCGAGGTTTTAAATCAACATTGTTAGGATATTTGAAAAAACTCATTTGAAGGTTTCGAGGATCTCTTGCATAAAGGCTTTCAAAGTTACATTTATGAAAATAGGATTTTGGACAAGCATTGAGAAGGCTCCTATGTCTCTTGTGGTAGTGTTTCCCAGTTTACAACTATAAAACTATGATTTCATATTGATATCATTAGGGTTTTCAAAATATTTTTACCTTTTATCCTTCTATTTGTTCTACCAAATTTAGTATGTTCAAAGAGACAGATTTTGGGTTTTGAATAATTCATGGTTATGCTAAAAATTATTGGATCACCTCAATGCACTGAGAGATTTTTGGGTGGAGCCCATTGCACCATATTTTACTCTCAAGTTGGGTTATTTTGCATAACTTTATTATCATTAACATAAACCATTCACAAATATGCAGAAATATCAAATCATTCATCCACAATAACAATCCATAAATGAGAGAGATAGATAATACCCTTAAGGTAGGGAAACACCAATAATAATCCTTAAGGAAGGAATAACTCCACAAGATCTCCCAAGGTGAGAGGCCACTTCGTGGGCATAGATGATTACATAATATTCTTCTTCAATCATGATTACAATAACAAATATCTCTTCTTTATATATCCATATTCTTATTCTACTTTGGGAAGCCTACTACTAATATAATATTATAATACAATCAACCTTGGGTTATGTGTGGCCCATGCCAACCCTTATACAATATAATAATATATCCCAAAATATATATTCCTAGGTACCCTACCATGCTACCCTCCTTACAAATTTTTTGTCCTCGAAACATATGAAGAAACATGATAATATGATTTGCTAAGCAAAGTTAGCAACTGGTACCAATCTCGATCATCCATCCATCCAAGTGAAACACGATGATGCTGGTATGCCATTTTGTTACTTGAGTATCCAAATATGCTTTTTTGGCTCCACGCTTTTGTTGTTGTATTTTGATAACTTGAATGATGGGTCCAATTTTTCCTTGATGCTGATGATCCACTCTGAAAACTAGGATCCCTATGCTTTCTCTGCCAAACACTACCATAGTTGGTGTCCTTCTGATTCCATGTAGAACCATAATATTGTTACCTTGAACCATATGTCCAAGAATTTTGATTCTCATGGTGGTGTGGATGGTGATATGGTGCAACCTTAACTTGATGTTCTACCTTCTTTGACTTCTCAACCTTTGGCTCCATTATTTTAAATTCTTCTACACATTGTCTTTTCATGTTCTCTTTGTTTGGTGTGTCCTTGTGCTCTTCTATCAAAGCTTCCTTGGACTCTATTACTGTTATTTCCATGGACTCTATTATTGCTACTTCTTCCATGGACTTTGTTGCTGCTATTGCCTTCTTGGATTCTATTTTAGGTTCTTCAATTTGTTTCTCTACAACCACTTCTTGATTTTCCTTGTATCCTTGCTCCTTAAGCTGAGAAATATCCTGCAATGTTATCTTCTTTTTCCTGTACCATAACTTCATAAACTTCTTTTGCACATTAATATTAATAGTACCCAAAGAATCTAACCAAGGATAACCAAGAACAATATCCTCATCATCCATCTCAATAGCATATAAATATGAATGTAAAACATATTTATCCATGGTGATCTTCAAATCTTCAAAAATCTGAACATTCTCACCCTCTAGCTGTATGTCCTTAAATTTTGTTGCTTGAACTTGCAACTTCTTAGCCAAATAAATATTAATAAAATTATATTTACTACCAGGGTCAATGAAAATAATAACCTATTCCTTTTGAATGCTTCCATGAACCTACAAAATAGACTTTTTAGATTCAAAAAAAAATCTTTGTCCTTTTTCTAATTTATCTTCTACCAAAGGTATGGTTTCCTCTGTCTGCATACTGACATATTTTTTATCTCCCCTGACCTTTTCCTCTTTCTTCTTGAGTAATTTTATTTCTTTTTCATAGTCTTCATTCTATTTCTTGAAAACTTCCCAATCTCCTTTTATTTTATTTCGCTCATTTTGAATTCTCTGTAGTTTCTTTTCAAGATCTTTGATGACATCCATTAGGCTATCTATATAATATGGGTCCCATCTACTCAAGAATTCATGCTCCATTGTTTCCCAAGTTAGTTCATCTTTATGAGGAATTCTACGATACCAAATCACAACTTCTCCTCCAAGATAACCAGAAAGCCAATCTTTCCAAATAGGATCATGATGAAACAAGTATTTAAAAATTTTCCACCAATCCCTAACATCAATATCATTTTCTCCTAAAAATGTTTGGAGTCTCATTGTTCATGCCCTAATGCAACTAGGGTTTTTTTTATTTTGATAATATATCATGCCATAATGCAAACTAGGGTTTTATGGAAATAAATATCTTCCCATTGAGTTGAAGCTAAAAATCCACATAGATAAATAGATTTGCAATTTTTCTTCCAAACAAAATAAAGTGCAATTGATTTGATTACCCAAACTAAACAAATTTCATTTTTTGAAAAATTCACAACTTGAAAATTTGTCACTACCCTTATTCCGGATGGCTGACTTCATAAGGTCGTATCTCCCTAAATACTACTCGGATTCCTTCATATGACCACTCATTTTAAAGCTCTTCAAATTCTACACAAACTGATCTAAGAATCACTTGAATCAGAAAAACTCTCGTAGAGATATGGCTTCTTAAATATGAGACGTTTTTCTAGAAAAAAATATGTGAAATTCATCACTATCCTTTTTTCGAATGACTAAATTCAAAAGGTTGTATCTCCCTCAATACTACTAGGATTCCTTCATATGACCGCTCATTTTAAAGCTCTTTAAATTTTGCACAATGTGATCCAAGAATCGCCTAAATTGGATAAACTTGTGTAGATATATGGCTCCTGAAAGATAATATATTTTTCCAAAAACAATTGCCCTAATTTTACAATTTCACACAAAAAATCCCCACTTTGCCAAAATCGTTGCTCTAATACCACTTGTTGCATAAATTTATTATCATTAACATAAACCATTCACCAATATGCAAAAATATCAAATCATTCATCCACAATACATTATCCACAATAACAATCCACAAATGAGAGAGAGATAGATAATACCATTAAGGTAGGGAAACACCAATAATAATCCTTAAGGAAGGAATAACTCCACAAGATCTCCCAAGGTGAGAGGCCACTTCGTGGGCATAGACTATTACATAAGATTCTTTTTCAATCATGATTACAATAACAAATATCTCTTCTTTATATATCCATATTCTTAATTTACTTTGGGGAGCCTACTACTAATATAATACTAGCTTAGATATATAAAATATATATATATATATATATATATAAACACGAGAGTTATCAATCTTGAGGCGCCTATCTATCACACCCCCAAGAAATGAGATAGGCGCCTCGAGATTGATAACTCTCGGTATTTAATATTTGTGATATATATTTTTTAAATATTTTAAATCCACCGTAACCCTTAATGTCGACGGATAATTTTCTTAATGTCGACTTTTTAAAAAAAATATTAATATTGTTTACGGCATGGCTAACCTTCCTGGCTGCCATTTTAGGATGCCTATCAGTGTAATTATATTATAATATAATATAATATTATAATACAATCAAACTTGGGTTATGTGTGGCCCATGCCAACCCTTATACAATATAATAATATATCCCCAAATATCTATTCCTAGGTACCCTACCAGGTTATACGGTTGAGAGTAATTGATTATAAGTTTTGTCGACTCTTGTTGCAACACCAAGTTATGTTAAATAAAAGAGGAGCAATTAATCATCTAAATTTTTAAGAGTGAATTTATAGGATGAACTTTTGAGAATCACAAAAAAAACAACATTGCTCAAACTCTATAGAAAAATTTGTGGGGGTCCCAAATTAGTGTTTTATGTATTTTTTTAATATTAAGAATCATTTGACAAGTTCAAACTTCATTCATCATTTTATTTTTATTTTTTGGTGTAGTAATAAGGAACAAAATATTTTAATTCAAATTGATTATTGTCTCACCATTCCATTTCTTCTCTCTCAAATTTACTTTCGATATTAGGGGATATGACCTATATATGTGTGCTTTCTCACATTTGCCTAAGCATTTAAACCATTACAAGAGGATCTTGTCTCAAGACTTCATAAGCCATGTGGGTCCTTGTCTAGCCCAGTTATCTTAGGTCTCTCTTGGCTATAAAGTAGTAAGCCCAATATATTGGAGGGGCACATGTTTGCTAAGGGATGTGGGTTCGCTATAAATGTCTTCACTTACAAGTCCCTATTCCTTTAATGTTGAGTGTGAGATACTTGATTAACCTAGCTTGATGGGAAATCATGTACTTAAGAGGTTAATAATTTGAATATCCTTCCCTCCTCTTGGATTCTCTTGGTGTATTTTATGAAAGGGAGTGGAACCCTACCTTGGACCTACTATTTTAGTACTTAGATGAACACTCTAGGTGGTGGTTAATGGTTGAGGTGGAACTTAAGTGGAAAAATAAAATATTTATATATAAATACTTGTGGTCAATTTTTGATGAGGTTTAGACCAATTGGCATGGATATGAATATTTTCACATCCTTAACAAGGTTCATATCTCATGGGTGAACCTTACCATTTTGTTCGTATGGGGTGTGGGGCAAGTGGTTGGGACCAAAGTGTTTCACACTATAGACCAAGGTTCCAATACCATGATTTAACCTTAACATTTAATAAAATGGCATGAGCTCAACTTGTTTAATACCTTAACTTTCAAGGAATCTTGGGATTGAATCTTTCTAGACCATACATGCACAATTCCTAAAAATATTGTTGTACTATCCATATGTGACCATGATGTAATATAAGTGGGGTTATTTCAATCCCATATAAATACTTAAAAATTACTTATTGTTAATAAAATGACATGATCTCAGTTGGTTAAATATGACCACTTTCAAGGTGGAGACTTTAATTTAAATATCTCTAGTTGATATATACATAATATCCAAAAATTATTGTAATATCATTATTTGGTTTGTTGAGATACCATGGTAACACAATCATGATATACTATGGATGGATTCCATCTCAATCCCATATAACTAGTTTAATAAGATATTATGATCAACCCCATTCGGTTTGGAGCGAGCAATGAGTTGTAAGGAATTTCTTATTATAAGACAATGTTTCAATCCCATAGGTTAACCTTAATGTTTTAGCCCATTACGTTTTAATCACATAGTAGAAAGTGAGGATTTCACATATTCAACCAAGGTTTCAATTCCATTGGGAAATGCTAACTTTTTAGTCAAATGGGATGATCTCATATGGTTAAAATTATTGATTGTCTATGCAAAGGCCCAAGTTCAAATCTTGCCAAGGTACCACTATGTCATTCATTTAAATACAATGATAACTTGATCATGATGTAATATGGATGGGTCCCATTTTCAACCTATATAACTAAATTAAAAAATACTTCTTGTCAATACCAAGGTACAAAGTGTTCTATATTTATTTGATGATCATTAAAGTCTTATTGATTTAGAGTTAAAGATAAATTGACAATCAATACCAAGGCACTAATTGTTCTATATTTATTTGATGATCATTAGAGTCTTATTGGCTTAGGGTTAAAGACAAATTGACAAGTACAACTCTGTGTGTGATAGAGATTATCTTTGAAGGAAAGAAAAAGGTTTTATTTTGCATTTGGAACTTATGATTCTATTTTTGAGGGTAAGATTTTATACGTAACAACTTCATATAAATGTTTCTTTTTTTTTAATTTTTAAATCATATAGATTTTCAAGCTCTACATAGTGATATCAGTTACAATCTTGTTCTATTGGGTGAGAGGTAAAATTCTATAAGAACCTATAATCTTCTTATCCTTGAATTAAATATGATTTATTCACAACATTACATTGTCTTGAGGAAATACAAAGATCCTTCACATAATGATTTTTTTTAATGTCTTACTTAATATAGGTTGTTTTGAGGGATAAGGGAATACTTTGCCCAAGGGATAATGTTGAGTACCTCATAAAGTTAACAAAACAAGAAATTAGCTTTTTTTTGTGATTATGATAATTTTCAATAATTCCAAGTGTAAGGATGTGATTGATCATTTTGGATTTTAAATACAACTTGATCTTTAAATATTAGATTATAGTTTTTCAACCAATATACTATTACAAAACATTTTAATAAAATTTGGGATAACGACATAATAAATAAGAATAGAAAAACTATATAAATACAAGAACATTATCAACCCTCAACTTAATCATTCCATATAGAATAATGGCATGTATAGCCCACACCAAAATATTATAATAGAAAAATCCAAAATTGACTCACATAATTTACAAAGCAAAAGTGGTAGACAAGCACATCCAAAGACTCTTAATGCAAAATATGTAATTCAAATGAAAAAAATATATTAAAAATATTATTTAATAATGCTTGTCCTACAATATTATTAGATGTAATTTCATAGACATATTCAAATTAAATTATAAATTCATGAATGAGGTCAACCCTTGCAAAAAATATCTTACAAGCAAATATAAACACACCCAAATAGGTCCTATATGCCAATTTGGTTTTAAAAAAAAATTAAAGTTCATAATCATCAACATAAATAATTTATAAACCAATTTTCTTACACATTCAAAGAAGATATCATAAAAATACCATCTTAGAAAAAAATAAAAATGTTTGATTTTGCATGTTATCCATCAGATATTTAAGTATCTAGAGATAAATGATGGTTTAAAAGGAAAAAAAATACTAAAATTTGTTCAAAATTGGAAGGAATTCTAAAAGCACAAAAGTCCTATCTTAAAATAAAATTTATAAATGATAAAAGAATATATATATATGTGTGTGTGTGTGGATATGACTTTTGAGATCATCATAAATTTATATAAGATACCAAGGATTGGCAATACATAAAGAAAATTAGTTTTTTACAAACCCAAATTATTTTCCAGTAGAACCCAAGGACAAGTAAAAGAAGAAACTAAATGCTCTTTTAACAATGAGATATGGTAGTAAATGTTGAATATTATTACATTATTTGGTACCCCCATGTTACCTTGATGGTAAAAATATACATATGTAATATATTAGGGTTGAGTCTTTAGTTTAGATGAATAATTTATAGTTCCCCTTTATGTAAGTGTCAATATGCAAGATATGCACAAATGTTATGTAAGAGTGTAATGTGTAGGATATGCACAAGTGTTGTGTAAGAGTGCAATGTGTAGGATATGCACAAGTGTTATACAAGAGTGTAATGTGTAGGATATGCACAAATGTCATGTACGTAACTGTACACATATGTAATGCGAGGATGTGCACAAATATCTTATATAAGAGTGCATGTAGGAGAGTAGGAGTCATGTAGAAGTGTACAAGTATCATGGGTTCAAGTATGCATGTAAGAAGAGAATGAAGAGTCTAGTATACAAGTGGCAAGATGATAAGCCAAAGGTCATGGGATTTTATATGGAGAGCAATAGTCAAGTACATGAAGAGTCACTTTCTATGTCTATATTATGGAGATAAAGCTCCAGACAATATAACACGAAAAAAGAAGAAACAATATCACTTGATAATAATGCTTGTATACAATTTTTTGAGCAATCCTTATTGTAAGTATTCTTCATGCATGTACATTAATGATTTTAGCCATTTTATAGTAATATTTGATATTATGAGTGAATTTTATTTCATTATTATATTAGCCTTGATATACATATTTGATTTCTCATTTATATAATTCTACTATTATTATTGATATTTTGACCTATAATATTGTAGCTTATTTATTAAGGGACTTGTAATATTTTATGGTAATAAGGCTTAAAATCCAACTATGGTATCAGAGCTACCACTTAACTATGTACATTTTTGATAGAGTTATATTAGCCACCTTAATATTGGAGTCTATCCACTTTGATAGTAGTGAAGACTTGGACTCTATTTTAGAAGGTTTGATTGAGTAGAGATTGAGGGGACAAGGATTAGTCACCCTGATTTGGATGCTAGGGTATTTCCACTTGGTTGAAGGAAAATCAGTGAAGACTATGACTCAACTAAGATTGATTGAGGTCCAACTCAAAAGAAAGTTGGACATTGATTTATTGAAAGACAACTTAGAAGAAATTTGGAAGTTTAGGGACATTCAAAGTCACCCTAATAATATTCTAGATTCTCTAGAGAAGAAGAGGAGAATCACTATTGAATATTGAGAGAGAGCCAACTTAAGATAAATTTGGTCATTCGAGGACATTCATAGTCACCCTAATATTGATATTGGATTCTCTAGAAAAAATAATCATATTTTATTCTTAGGTGCGACCTAAGACATTGGAGAAATATTTTAGATAGATGAGCATCATAGCTATAAAATATTGAGAAGGATCATAGCTTCCTGAGATAGATGAGCACTTACGCTTCTAGATATAGAGGAGATGTTAAACTTCTAGAGAAAAGAAGCAATACAAAGCTTGTATAGAACAAATAATAAGTAACACACAAAGTAGAGAAGAATGAAGCATTATAAGCTTCCAACGATAAGTAAATATTGAAGAACTAGGCTGACTAACAATATCTTTATATCATTTCAGTCTTTGACCATGGATCAATTTTTGAAGTAGGTTCTTCAAGGAGGATATCCAATGCAATAGTGAAAAATATATAAATAAAGAGGCCATTATATAGAGGTCCATTTTGAGAGGGAACATGAGCAAGAAGGCTATAATTGGAAAACACAATTGTATATCTACTTGATATAACAAAACATTATATAGATTCAAGTGCTAGCAAGCGCTAGTCTTCACATTAGACATAGAAAAACAAGCACTCATAAGGTAGTAGAGATAGAAAAATAAGTGCTCATAAGGCACTACAGATATAATAACAAGCACTCACATAGCACTAGAGATAGAACAACAAGTGCTCATAAGGCACTAGAGATAGAATAGCAAGTGCTCATAGGGTGATAGAGATAAAATAACAAGTCCTCATAAGGCAGTAGAGAAGAATAGCAAGCACTAATAAGGTGTTATATAAGAATAGAAATCACTCACAAAGTGCTAGAGGAAGGAGGGCAAGCTACTAGAGGATGAGCCTCCAGAGAATGAGACAGTAAAGGGTGAGCTATCAGATATCAAGCCACCAGAGGAGCCATCGAAGGATGACTTGCTAGGAGAATAAGTCATTAGAGAATGAGCCAAAAAATAATAAGCTATCAAAGATCGAGCCACCGAAGAATGAGTCACTAGAGGATGAGTCAATAGAGGACAAGCAACCTAAGGATGACCTACCAGGAGATGAAGAACAAGGAGAAATTCATGGTAATCAACATGATAATGGTTGAAGCTACCAACAACAAAGATCTTCTCGCCTCATCAATGTGTACTTTAAGTAGTCCACAAACCAGGCATCATCTAACAACAAGATATAGGAGTCAGAATATAGTAAGCTATCAGGTAGAAATACCAAGCATTAAGGAATGTTGGAGAAATAAATTCTCTAATTATCACCTAACATGCTACAACATTGAACATTACATTACGAGCGACCTTAAGCATTGCATTGAGAGAGATGTTGAAAATAGTATGGAGAACAATGAAAAATTCACCAATGCAATCCCAGGTAACGTATAAATGTTACATTTGATGCATAATTTTAATTTTTGGAGGGAAATAAATGAATTTGAAATTTGCTCTAAAATGGAGTTATAAGATTTATGCACATTAATGTTTTTTAAAAGATTATTTTGATTTGAATTTATCTTTTTAGATATGGAGTAATAAATTTTTTCCCCCTTTTTTTGGAGCGATTGGCGGAGCGATTGTCGGGATTCCCATGGTTGGTGGGTGGTTGGTGGGTGTGGGTGGTTTAGCCCATGGTATTGTGCCCATTGTATTCTAATACCACATAGTGGTTTAGGGTTGTGAGAGTTTCCTTTATATTTTATTGTAATGTCCCATTTTCGGGCAAGAAAGGAAAATAATAATATCAAGGAGGAGTGGCTCTTGTTTTTGCTGGAGTAGCCCACATCGGGTGAACCAGGGTAAATCTCGTGTGTCATATGTGCATTGTGTGGTGTCATTTCTTCTAAGTTATTTATTTCTGCATTATTTTTGAAATAAGTTTCTGTAGATCTCTTCATTTGGTATCAGAGCCAAGTTGTTAGCCATAGGGGGACGCCTTTATTGCTAGGGTTTCATTTCATTTGAAGGGTTTCTAGGGTTTCTAGGAGGGAGAGAAAACCTATTTTGGAGTGTGAGTTTTTTCGTAGAAGGAGCTTGAAGGAAAATGATAGGAAATCATTCAAGGATAGAGATCGAGAAATTTGATGGAAAAAGCTTTGAGCTATGGAAGTTGAAGATGGAGGATCTGCTCGTGGACAGAGATCAGTGGGTTGTTATTTCTGAACAAACGAAACCTACAGGAACATCCGATGAAGATTGGGAAAAGATGAATCGAAAAGCAAGGAGTCTGATTCGACTGTGTCTTGCAGATTCAGTCCTAATCAACATTTTTGGAGAAGCTACTGCAAAGGATCTCTGGGAGAAATTAGGGGCTTTGTATCAATCTAAGTCCTTGGTGAACAAATTGTTCCTCCGAAAGAAACTGTACAATCTCAGGATGAATGAAGGAGATTCAGTTGCAGATCATCTGAATTCATTCAATACAGTGGTAAGTCAGCTTACATCTATTGATATTAAGTTAAGTGAGGAAGATAAATGTATTACCTTGCTATGCTCTTTACCAGATTCATGGGATAACCTAGTTGTAGCAATTGGTAGTACAACTTCATCTACATTGAAGTTTGAAGATATTGTGGCATCTCTAATATCAGAGGATATGAGGAGAAAAGCCATGGAGGGCACTTCAAAGGAAGCCCTAACAGTGAGAGGGCGTGCCAAGGAAAAGGATAAAACAAGATACGGTGATAGATCTAAGTCTAGAGGTAGATCCAAGTCTCGTGGAAAGTTTGAGAGAAAGTGTTGGAAGTGTGGCAAGCCTGGTCACATGAAGAAGGACTGCAGATCAAAGAATGTTGATTCTGGAAAGAGGTCTGATGAATCCACTTCCACAGAGACACATAAATCTACTGATGAAGGAGGGGATGTATATCTGGCATCCTGCTCCACACGATCAGATAAAAATGATTGGTTGATCGATACTGGTGCCTCTTTTCATATGACTCCTCACAGGGGGTGGTTCAGTGAATATGAAAGATATGATGGAGGGGAGGTACTGTTGGGAGATGATTCACCACTTAAGATCATTGGTCATGGAAGGGTGAAAATACTATTGCAGGATGGTAGGGTTAAGACCCTTCCAGGTGTGATGCATATTCCAGGCCTTGTTAGAAATTTAATTTTTGTAAGCAAAATGGTTGATGCAGTAGTAAATGTTAGTTTCAGCAAAGATTCATGCAAAATGGTTCGAGGATCAATGGTGTTAGCAAGAGGAGTTCGTATTGGAACTTTGTACAAGCTATTGGGAAGAACTATGACAAATGAGTGCAATAGCTCAACTATTTTTGAGGTTGAATCAGATAAAATCTCAACACTCTGGCATCAAAGAATGGGACATATTGGAGAAAAGGGATTGCGTACCCTGCACACAAAAGGTATGGTTCATGGTATCCCTGATTGCTCAATGGTTTTTGATTTCTGTGAACACTGCATTTATGGAAAGCAGAATCGTGTGAGTTTCCCATCTGGTGCTGCTAGAGCAACAGGGATATTAGATCTGATTCATAGTGATATATTTGGTCTTGTCCCTATACCATCACTTGGAAAATCATGGTATTATGCTTCTTTTGTTGATGATTTTTCAAGATATGCATGGATTTATTTTCTTAAGAGTAAAGATGAAGTGTTTGATAAATTTAGAGAATTTAAAGCACTTGTTGAAAATCAAACTGATAAAAGAATTAAGGTGTTGAGGTCTGATAATGGAGGAGAGTATTGTTCAAATAAATTTGAGGATTTTTGTAAGCAGTGTGGTATTGCAAGATAGAAGACTACTCCATATACACCTCAACAAAATGGAGTTGCAGAGAGATTGAACAGATCTCTGATGGAAAAGGCTAGGAGTATGCTCAGTGGTGCAGGTTTGACACAGGAATTCTGGGCTGAGGCAGTGAGTGCGGCATGCTACTTGCGAAATCGATCTCCTACATCAGCATTGCCAGATCAAACTCCATTTGAAGCATGGTTTGGTAAGAAACCCTCTCTCTCACATCTTAGAGTTTTTGGTTGTGATGCATACATGCACATTCCAAAGGAGAAAAGAAGTAAGCTTGATAATAAGGTTGTTAAATGTATCTTTATTGGTTATAAAGATGGTGTTAAAGGATATAAACTTTGGAATCCAGAAACTAAAAGAACGGTGTACAGTAGAGATGTGGTGTTTAGGGAAACTAAAAGTGATCACAGGAAGGAAGTAACAGAAGAAGAACCTGAAAAGGTCCAATTTGATCTCATGGAAGAAGATCACACAGAAGAGGATCTGGTAGAGGAGCAGACAGATGAGGATCTGGATGAGGATTTGTATGAGGATGAACAAGAGGTTCATACACCTGTGGTAAGGAGATCAACATGGGAAAGAAGGCAACCTGAAAGGTACAGTCCATCTGCATTTCCTACTTCTTTTGTATTATCTATTACTGATGAAGATCCTAGAACTGTTAGAGAAGCTATAAATTTTGAAGAGGTAAACCTTTGGGAAGAGGCCATGGATGAGGAAATGATGGCCCTGAAAAAGAACAGAACATGGGATTTAGTGAAATTACCTGGTGGAAGAAAAGCAATAGGTTGTAAATGGATTTTCAAGAAGAAGCAGAATGTTGAAGGTAAAGTGGAGAAATACAAAGCTCGCTTGGTGGCTAAAGGTTATTCTCAGGTAGAGGGAATTGATTATGGTGAAGTATTTTCTCTTGTTGCAAAGCTAACCTCAATTAGATTTTTGTTATCTGTTCTGCTTGCTTTTGATCTTGAATTAGAGCAAATGGATGTAAAGATTGCATTCCTTCATGGAGATTTGGAGGAAGAAATCTATATGAGACAACCTGAAGGTTTCACTATTGCAAGAAAGGAGGATCTTGTATGTAAGTTAAAGAAATATCTGTATGGATTGAAACAGTCACCTAGAATGTGGTATCAAAAATTTGATACTTATGTCTTAGGAATTGATTTTGTTCGTAGCAATGTTGATCACTGTGTATATTCAAAGAAAATTGGTAATGTACTTGTCATTATAGTTTTGTATGTTGATGACATGTTACTAATTGGAAATAGTAAGAAAATGATCAGGGAAGTGAAGTCTCAGTTAGCATCACAGTTTGATATGAAAGATCTTGGCCCTGCAAATTTTATTTTGGGCATGAAAATAAACAGAGATCGTTCTAACAGAAAGCTATGGCTGGATCAAAAAAAATATGTTGAGACAGTATTAAAGAGATTCAATATGCAGGATTGCAAACCAGTGAAGGTACCTATTCCTTTGGGGGAAAAATTGTCTGCTGAACAATGTCCAAAAATAGAAGAAGAGGTAGAAGAAATGTCCCATGTTCCTTATGCAAATGTTGTAGGTAGTTTAATGTATGCCATGGTCTGTACTAGACCAGACATTGCCCATGCAGTGGGAGTTTTGAGTAGATATATGTCCAAACCTGGTAAAGAGCATTGGACTATTGTGAAAAGGGTTTTCAGATATCTACGTGGTACTTCTGATTTTTCAATCTGTTATGAGGGTACAGGTAAAGAAGATAGATCCTTGGATATAGAAGGGTTTGTTGATGCAGATTGGGCTGGAGATCTGGACAATAGAAGATCTACTAGTGCTTATGTATTCAATTTGTTTGGAGGAGTTGTTAGTTGGATGAGCAAAAGGTAAACTGTTGTTGCTCTTTCAACCACTGAAGCTGAGTACATGGCAGCCACCGATGCCAGTAAGGAAGCAATATGGCTACAAAGACTATGTGCTGAAACTGGGTTCTTTCAAGGAGCTGTGAAGATAAATTGTGACAGTCAGAGTGCTATATTTCTAGCAAAGAACCCTGCTTACCATTCCAGAATGAAGCACATTGATACAAAGTTCCATTTCAGCAGGGACATGATTGAACAGAAGAAAGTGTTGCTGGAGAAAGTGGATACAAAGGAAAATGTTGCAGATGCTTTAACCAAGGCAGTTAGCACAGAAAAGTTCAGATTTTGTACAGTTGAAATGGGTTTGGCAAAGTATTCAACAAGTGGGAGAATGTTGGATGTGTCTCATCCTTTGTCGAGGAAATATTGTACGATAGGCACGAGAGGGTAGGAGGAGCGGAGCTCCTCACGAGGAGGGCGAAGCCCTCCTCGGGGGTGTCGGGGGGTCCGGGGGCGGTAGCCCCCCGGCCATGCCGAAGGCGGTTTTTGGCAACGTCGAAAAAAATTTTCCCCCTTTTTTTGGAGCGATTGGCGGAGCGATTGTCGGGATTCCCACGGTTGGTGGGTGGTTGGTGGGTGTGGGTGGTTTAGCCCATGGTATTGTGCCCATTGTATTCTAATACCACATAGTGGTTTAGGGTTGTGAGAGTTTCCTTTATATTTTATTGTAATGTCCCATTTTCGGGCAAGAAAGGAAAATAATAATATCAAGGAGGAGTGGCTCTTGTTTTGCTGGAGTAGCCCACATCGGGTGAACCAGGGTAAATCTCGTGTGTCATATGTGCATTGTGTGGTGTCATTTCTTCTAAGTTATTTATTTTTGCATTATTTCTGGAATAAGTTTCTGTAGATCTCTTCGACAAAGACAAGATATTGTTGATCTATCTGTGTTTATAGGAACATGTATTTTCATAGGAGGAGCAAATAGAGAGAGCCGACCACCTCCTCCAAATGGTAGATAAAGAGCAATGATGGGGTATTTATAGGTATAGGGAAGAAAGGCCCTATTAGCAATACACTCGTCAAGCGATCCATGTAGTTGCATCCATATAGTTGCACTTAGATTTTTGTGACTTCTTTGTGATTTGAATAAAATTAGAATTAAATTAAAAATAAATTTAGAATTAAAATTTAAAATTTAAAATTAAAATAGAATTTAAATTAAATAAAAGAGAATATTAATACACATTCGTCCGCAAAATTGTGAAACCACCTGGCGGATAATAAAGTTCAGTGATTGCATGAGAATTTACAATTGTCAAGTGAAATATTGAGAATTTCATCTATTTAATGGTAATAGGAAGTATGTTAAATGGGGGGAAAAAATTTTCGACGGTATTGAGGAAAAAGAAAATTATAGCCAGTATTTGAGATTGGGAAGTCTGCTAACAATATATTAACAGGTCGATATTTCTTGACCTTTTGAATATGTTTCACTTGGTTTGCTATATGCAATGATTGTTGAAGTAATGGTGATTATATAGTTTATGAAATAATTTGATTACTGTCGCATAATATTAAATAAAAAGTTATGAAATTTGTGAATCATTGTTGGTATTTTGGTCTTTGGATGAATTGATATGCTGCAATATTAAGTAGACTTAAATAGATAGTTAATGAATATTCCTGAATAATTAAGAGTTTGAATCTATAATCTTAAATGCAGTAGAAATCATAATTTTGAATATTTGACCTTAGGAAATACATTAGTTTTTATCTGCAAATATAGGGTAGATTGCATTCATTCTCTTAGATGGACGCTCTGATCCCTTGAAGAGTTTCCATATATTGTCGAGGACGTAATTGACCATAGTGTACTACCGCTTGGATAAGTGTCTGGAGAGGTCTTTCAGATGTTAAAACTGGAAGGATTTGTATTATATTTGAATTCTATGAGATGAAATACCTTTCGAAAGATGTTTCTAGTGTATTGCTTATAAGTTTGGTAACTCTAGTAATTTTTTTACCTCTAGAAGTTATGTAGGAAGTGTTTGTGTATAATTCAGCCAAGTGATGGTGTGAACCTTTGTATCCACATAACATTAACTTGGAATGCCTTATTTAATATAAAATATATATATCTATATATATGACTATACATCCTTTCGGATAATGATTTGTTTTTTTGGTAATTAAAAGAGGGTTTTGAAAGGCATCCCACAACCTTGTACAATAGCTCCAATAGGAGTGCAACTCAGGACAACAAAACGAGGGTTTTGAAAGGCATCCCTCAACCTTATACAACCACTCCAATAGGAGTAAAGAAGCAACCCGATCATCGTACTTAAAGATTTAACATTCCCTCATGTCGGTAAAACTAACAACCAAAAAAACAAGAGCGACAAATATTTTCAAATAAATTCAAATAAACAATCCCGCTCAGACCAAACAACAAATTGAAACCAACTCCCGCAGTGCAAATTGAAAGCTAAGACCCTGCAATGAAACCACTTCAAAGCATAGAAGGTCACTATAACTCTTCCAAGAACCACCCAAAATGTCAAAATACAAACCCATATGCCAACAGATCCACACAAGTAAGATCTGGAGAAAGATGCTCAACACCAACAAACTACCCAAGCACCCGAAATCCTAACTCGGTGCTAGCCAAGGAAAGCAACCAGTAACTACTATAACAACAACACCCCGAAATCACCCCCAATGGATTTGGGTCAGCATTTGGCCCTATCCCCCTCAAGGACCTCGACCCGATATATAGTGGTAAATTAAAACTAAAAGATATGTAGAGTCGACTGACCAAGACCCCAACTGATAGCCAACCCAAGCAGATTTGACACTCACCAAACCAAAACACATGTCCAAAGCCAAATAGGGGACCACCAACCAGAACACTCCACACCACAACAAAAGCTCCAAATCACCCCTGCAGGTTGGGCTGGCATATGGCTCTATCCCCCTTAGGGACCTTAGCCAGATCTACAATGGCTTACCGAGCACTCAATAAATCTAAAATGAACTAGAAATACCCCATGGCTAGCAAAAGACACCGCCCACCACCGAAACAGAGCATACAAACCAAAAGGAATGGCCAAATATAAACAAGGTAATATAGGGGGCCTCTCGCTTACAAGGATCAGAGCAATAGAGCCGTAGCGGAAGCCCCTAAAACACTCATTCACTTGAAAATTAATAATGATTTGTTTTTTAAACAGTGAGTTAGAAATGAATTATTATTGGATAAATATTGTTAAATTGAATTGAAAGAAAGTGACGACTTTGTGACCACATTCTAATATTTGAAAATAATATAAAATAAAAATTAAAAAATAAATTTTTTGATAGTTTATTAAATGTTGGGTGATCATCAAAGTATCCCTTGATCGATCAAAATTTTTATATTGTGTTTTCATTAGAAAAATACTGGATTGGACAACCAGGTGGGTAGGACTTGAGTTGTTATAGTTGGTATCATAGCTCTAGGTTGTGAAGCCCTAGGCTATAAAACCCTTAGGTTGTAGAAATTTATGTGTTAACCTTGAAAGCTTGGAAGAACCTAAACCAAACAATTAGCATAGCTCTTGACATCAAAAGGGGAAGTTCATCAATAACCCCATAACAACTCAGCAGGAAGAGCAAGTTGTTATTCCAATAAATAAAACTCTATAAATTAATGAGGGTGTGATTGCAATATCTCGAATGGAAATACCAATGAATGAGAACAATGGACCACAAGCTAGAGAACCTATCAAGGAAAATAAGAACTTAGCCAAAATAGTTCAACTACTTTAAGGCTAGATGGATCAACAAAGGGAACATATGGAGCAAAAGAGAGTCTAGATGGCTCAACAACATGAATTGATAGTCCAATAGAAGAGGTTGAAAGAAAAGACATATGTAGAATCTAAGAGGACCAGCTAAAATCAAGTACAAGTTTAATTGATCAAGGATATGAAAATGTTAAAATCAACAAATTTGATGGTAGAAAACAACAAATCTAATGGAATAAAGGATGGAAAAATGGTCTCAATTAGATTCTTGAAGGAACAATGCACAACACAAGAACACTGGATAAATTCTTTGAGAAAGGTAGAGATTTCACAAAGGTGAAATTTAAAAAAAAATACAAGGTACCACCATGATAAAGATAGAGTTTTCGTAAAGGTGGAATTCAAATTACAGTATTAAAAACTACCTATACTTGGTAGAACTTGTTCACAATAATAGCCTAGATATGGCTCCAATTTAAGCCTTGTATGGGAAGGGTACATGACTCCTCTCTCATGGGACACTTTGAAAGATCGTATAATGATCGAAACGAACACTGTCGAGATGATAGAGAAACAAAGGCTAAAGGAAGCTTCAGATCGCCAACGAGCTATGTTGACCACAAAAGGATGCCAAAATAATTTTTAGTAGAGGATAATTTTTTTTAAGAATGAAACCTTCAAAAATAGCCAACCAGTTTTCTAAGCTCAACCTCATAATAGTGGGACCCTTTGAGATTGATGACAACAAGTTGGCCTTACCACTCAATATATTGAAATTTCTAACACCTTACACATGTATCTTCTCAGAAGATATGTTGTTGATACTTTCCATATTTGGAATGATTCTCATTAGTAGATGTCAAGTTAAAACAAGTTATGAATTAAAAAAAAAACTGACAGCTATTTTGTAATAACGAGAAATGGATGAGCTCATATCCATAATTAAATCATTTCAAGAGCAGATGGAACAACTAGTGTTAATAATTAATCACCCAGGTGTTGTAGATGATTTGGAGAGCAGAGGGCAATCCTCCAAGGGAGGTCCCAGGTTCAAATATCCACCCTACCAAAAAGTTGAATTGTGTATCCAAAATCCAATTGATAATGTTGGTGCGAGCAGGGTCGGGTGCGACCCCCGGGTGACTTTGACGGTGTAGAACCCCCCTGTTCGTGGTCTCTCAGACCAAGGCGGCTCTGCAAGGGGTTTTTCGCTTTAAAAAAAAATGTTAATAATTAATCTACAAACAAAGCAAATAGAGCAACAACAAAAGATAATGAAATATTTTGTTGAATAAGACAAACAGGTCAAGGAAAGGAACAACAAGAATCCTAGAATAAGTATTGATGAAAATAAGGAAAGAAAACCTCGAGCATCAAATATAAGTTGCTTCACCCATGGAGGACCATATTATGCTAAAAATGCCCTTATAAGAAAGACAAAGGGAAGGGAAAGATGTCAGAAGTCCATCCACACATGATTGGAATTCACGATAATTAAGGAATGAACTAGATAAGGTCTTTTTCAACGGAAATCCACCCAGTCCAAAATTTTATCTGCTAAAATAAGTATTTGGAAAAAGGGATATGAATCAGATAAGGTCCAATACTACATGTCATGAATAAATATTTTTCTTATCTTTTTGAACTTTAATTAAAACACAAAGAGGACTGTGATTAAGACTAAAGGAGAAAATGTAATGACCCTCCCTAGAACTCTTTATGATATTGCTAATGATAAGATATGATATCGTTACTTATGTTTGATAGATAGCAATGATAATGCTTTAATGATTAAAGAGCATCCGTGATATTACTATTTGATGGTTATATGTGATATCGTTATCTTGATTGATGAGCATATGTCGAACAATTTTCTTATTTGTTTGAATGAACATTGTTAAATTTTTGCCTTATTTGATATAAATTTATGGATGAATGTGAATTTGTTTGATATACCATGATGAAGAGAGTATGTTTTTTTGTAATAAATGCATTAAAAATACAGGCACTGTGTTTAATTTTGGTGGGGGAGAATGTAACATCCCTCCAAATTTAGCTATCAATTTACTTGTTTTATTTGCAAGGACAAGATACTGTTGATCAATCTGTGTTTGCAAGAACAAATTTTTTCATAGGAGTAAATCGAGAGTTGGACACCTCTTCCAAATGGCATATAAAGAGCAGCACTGGGGTATTTGTAGTTCTAGGGAAGAAAGGCCCTATTAGAAATACACTCATCAAGTGATCCATGTAATTGCATCCATATAGTTGCACTTAGGTTTTTGTGACTTCTTTGTGATTTGTATTAAATTAGAATTAAAATTAAAAGTAAAAGTAAAATTAAAATAGAATTTAAATTAAATAAAAGAGAATATCAATACACATTCATTCGTAAAATTGTGAAACCACCTGGTGAACAATGAAGTTCGATGATTGCATGAGAATTTACAGTTGTCAAGTAAAATATTGAGAAGTTCATCTAATTAATGGTAAGAGGAAGCATGTTAAATGGGGGGAAATTTTTTTGACGGTATTGAGGAAAAAGAAAATTATAGGTAGTATTTGTGATTGGGAAGTCTGCTAACAATATTTGAACAGACCCTTCTTGACCTTCTGAATATGGTTCACTTGGTTTGCTATATGTAGTGATTGTTGAAGTAATGGTGATTATATAGTTTATGAAATAATTTGATTTTTGTCGTGTAATATTAAATAAATAGTTATGACATTTGTGAATCATTGTTGTATTTTGGTCTCTGGATGAATTGATATGCTACAATATTAAGTAGACTTAAATAGATAGTTAATGAAGAATCCTTAATAATTGAGAATTTGAATGTATAATCTTAAATACAGTAGAAATCATAATTTTGAATATTTGACCTTTGGAAATGCATTAGTTTTTATCTTCAAATATAGAGTAGATTGCATTCATTCTCTTAGATGGCCACTCTGATCCCTTGAAGAGTTTCCATATATTTACATGGACATCGTTGACTGTAGTGTGCCATCGCCTGGATAAGTGCCTGGAGAGGTCTTTCGAATGTTAAAATTGGAAGGATACATATTATATTTGAATTTGATGAGATTAAATGCTTCCATAAGATGTTTCTAGTGTATTGCTTATAAGTTTGGTAACTCTAGTAATTATTTTACCTTAAGAAGTTATTTATGAAGTGTTTGTGTATAATCCAACTAGGTACTGGTGTGAACCTTTGTATGCACATAAAATCAACTTGGAATGACTTAGTTAATATAATATATATATATATATATATATAACATCCTTTCAGATAATGATTTGTTTTATAAATAGTGAGTTAGAAACGAATTATTATTGGACAAATATTATTAAATTGAATTGAAATAAAGTGACGACTTTGTGACCACATTCTAATATTTGAAAAAATAATAATAATAAATAAATCCTTTGATATTTTATTAAATGTTGGGTGATCATCAAACTATCCCCTGATCGATCGAAATTTTCAAATTGTGTTTCCAGTAGGAAGGATTGGATTGGACAACTAGGTGGGCAAGACCTGGGTTTTTACCGTTGTTACTATTAATTCTAACAATATAATCTAATTTTGTACAGTAATGAACTATATTCAAATTATTTGTGCTACACTTTATATATTTTCTTTTGGTGTCACAACATGCATTTACTATCATAGGTTCCAAGTCACTATTGGATTCCTTAGCTTGCTTTTGATGTTGTGTTTCTAGGATTTCTAGAGCCATACACATTTTTCTTATATTATCTATAGATATTATTGCACCTTATTTGAAGTATCCTTTATTAGCATTCTGTAGAATTGATTGCAAATATGATCTTAGTTTTATGATTTCTTTTTTTTTTTGGTGGAAAACATCCCAAAAGGGATGCCACTTTCGGGTAAGACCCAAGGAGGCAGGGGTATCCATTCCACCAAAAACACCCAGGACTCAAACCTGGCCTACCACCTTTGACATACTCAAGGAGCAAACAAACACATAAAACCAATTTAAAAATAAGTAAATAACAACAAAAATAATAAAATAAAATAAAAAACATGCTCCTTGAGTGTGTCAAAAACAAAAGCACAACCAAACACGCACAATAAGATAAAAGAAACCACAACACAAACCACATATAAAAACACAAGAACCACATAACAAAACACAAACAAGACAAAAACAACAGAACACTACAAAGACATAACCCAAAAAAACATGAAAATAAACACAACCAAAACCTAAAAAATTAAAAAAATAAAATAAAAATAAAAATAAAAAACAACCAACAACAGACAATAAACAAAAACAAAAAACATAGAAAACACTCACACATAAAAACATGAAATAACACAAACAAAGAGAAACCCAAGAACAAGAACGAAAAAACACAAGAACAATAACAAAAAACATAAAAATAAAAATAAATAAAAACAACAAAAACACAAGAACAACAAAAAACAACACAAAGAACACAAAAACAAAACAAAATAAAAAAACCCACCCACCTTAAAAAACTAAACAAAAAAACAAAAAACAAAAAAGAAATAAAAAATGAACAAAACAATGACCTATCTAGACCAGAAGACTATTAAGGCAAGAATCAACAGAGGAAACAAAATAAAGAAAAGAATGAGCTAGGGAACTAAAAAAAACTGAATGAACCAAAGAGAAGCAAAAAAAAACAAGAAGAAACTAGGTACCTTCAGAACTGGAGCCATCCAAAGAAATGATAGAAAGAAGAGCTTCCCTAATTTGAGAAGCCCACCATATAGGGGGTGGCCATAACAAGTAAGATCACCTTTGTCCAAAGCCCAATTAGCTAAAGCATCAACACTCTTGTTTTTATCTTTGACCACATGATTGTAATCAACTTTCAAAAATCCCATCTGGATTAACCGAATCTTCTCAATAATTCTTTTTATTCTCCAATCCACCTTATGATTCTTAGAAGGATTATTCAAGATATTAATCATAAGTTGAGAGTCAGACTCAACTAACACCTTTTCCCATCCAACATTAGTAGCCTCCTGAAGGCCTCTGAGGATACCATACCCCTCAGCAAGGTTATTGGAAAGAATACCCAAATTCTTAGCAAAAGTAAAAACCAGGGAGCCATCTGAAAGTCTACCAATTCCTCCCACACTAGCTTTTCTAGGGTTCCCTCTAGAGGCTCCATCAATATTGACTTTTCCAAATCCTTAGAAGGAGGTTTCCAATTTCTATTCCTATCCATATTACTAATACTCACATTCCCTTTAAGTTGGTTGCCCTTAGAAGTTTTAATCTTCAATCTTTGCATCACTTGATCCCATCTTTGGTGGGATTTTTGGGGGTGATTAAGGAGATGATGGACTGATTCAACTAAGTTGGCTATGGTCTTTTGCCAAATATAGTGAATATCCTTCCTATCTTGATTAAAAATTTGGTTGTTCCTTTCATTCCAAATATTCCAAAGAAGAATGGTAGAACACATCCAAACTAACTACCTAATAAAATGATCAACACCCTCTTGATTAGGCCAATCCCTCCAAAGCTATTCAAAAGTAAAAAAATTGGACCACTGTAAGCCAAGTAAAGTGGCCATTCTCCTAATTTCTGGGTATTCTTCTTCTTGAACGGTTGGAAAAAAATCAGGGCTCTGGCGATTTGGCGGGAAAACCTCTGAACTGGCGTCGGGCGATGCTCGACGGTTTCTGGCTCGTTAGATCTTACCAGAGACTTTGGCGTTGTGGTTTTAAATTACTCTGAAGGTTTGTTCGTTGCTCCGGGAGGGCCCGATGGGGTCTCCTCCAGTCCCTCTTGCGGGGAGAAAGAGTTCATATGCTGAGATGTTGAAAGAAAACCCCTCGTCTTCCACTGGTGAAGCTCAGAGGACTACTTTTCAAATGCTACTCAAGAATGCTGGCAACAGCCCAAATGCTCACCGCATTAATGGATGCCTCCCGCAATCCGCTTCCAGACCTAAGATTATTATCGAACCCAAGATGGTCGAGGAAATAATTGTCTATCGAGCTAACCATGACTTGATCTGCAAATTCATGGGCATCCGACCTTCTCTGAATTTTTTGCATACCTGGGTTCGACAGAACTGGGAGCCACAAGGTGAGTACTCTTTATGGCCAATAAGCAATGGGTATTTTATTATTAGTTTCTCTTCTTTAGTAGATAGAAACAGAGCATTTGAATCAGAAAAGAGAAACCACGGACCAGTAGGGTTATTTGTTCAACCCCGGAGAGTGGGCTTTGATCCTCGCATTGAACCCACGACTGTTCCTGTCTCGGATCCGATCGTACGCTCTCCCGATGGAGTTTTGTGGTGAGCAGGTTCTAGAAATAATAGGTAATTCCCTAGGCAGATATATTGGAGTCTCTAGAGACACCATAGAGGGAAATACAACTATTTTTGCCAGAATCTATGTAGAAATGGACATTAGCTAGCCTTTATCAGCTGAGGTGGAGCTTGAGTTGGCAGGAGTTCCCTGGATCCAACAGTTAGACTATGAGGCCCTACCTTTCAGGTGCAGAGTTTGCCATAAGCATGGACATTTGGCAAGGTTCTGTCCTAACACCTCGAGCACAAAGGCGGAGGATTCGACTGGAATGCCAAGCCGCCCTAGAGAGGGTAAGCCCACCCCTGTCAATGAACCTTCCAACACTTCTCCAGGTCCTGATGCTCAGAAGGATGGCTTTCAACAGCCGAAACGAAGGAGAAACAAAAAGAAAAATGGTAAGGAGTATATGCATCTCAAGCCAAACAATCGGTATGAGATTTTTAAGTCATTACTGGATCTGGAAGACCAAGTCATGGAGGGAGTGGATGGGAATGGTGAGATTAACAACACTCACTCTCAAGATTCTCCTTCATCCACTCCTGTTGCCGATCAGGTGACTGCACCCTCTGAGAGTATGCAGCCGGAGAACCCTGGGGCATTGGTGATACACTCCCCAGCACAGTCGGCTATTAAAGATGTTACTATGGGAAATGCAGATAAAAACAGAGAAAGGCCAGCTTTAGGGATCACTCAGGTGGAGAAGAGATCTAAAAACAATAACTCTCAAGGAGCGGGAAGAAAATCCAATAAGGAACTGCTCACAGCACAAGGAGATAAGCTGATCAATGGAGGATCGGTGAGGTCAATTGATTCTTACTGCTCCCAAGGTTTTCAATGATTATTCAATCTTGGAATGTTAGGGGTTTAAACAGTAGAACCCATCAATCTGCTATTCAAAGACTCTTAGGGAAGTATAAAACAGACTTTTTGCTTATCCAAGAGACAAAAATGTTGTTGGATCTTATGAGTAAAACTGTTAGTAGGATTTGGAGGGGCGCTGGGTATATGGATGTGGCTGCCCAAGGTGCCTCAGGGGGGATTGTCACTCTTTGGAACCCCCTGGAATGGACTACTCTAGAACATATTTCCTGGAGGGGTGTTCTCACTTCTCACTTCAGGAATATTGTCACAGCTGAGCATGTTTTAATTACAAATTTCTATGGGGCTCAAAGCCTTGATGGCCAGAGGCTCCAATGGAAAGTTGTTCACAACATGAGGTCCTCTAGACAAGTTTGTGACTGGATCATTGCTGGAGATTTTAATGCCAAATTATCTACTCGGGATCAGGAAGGTGGAACCCCTGTTTTGGACCCGGGGGACAGGCTTCTGATTGCCCAGGTCCAGGCTTTTCACTTAGTGGATATCCAAGGTCCTGGAATTTTTTTCACTTGGACTAACAAGAGGAGGGAGCCACACTGTAGGAGGGTAAAGTTAGATCGCTTTCTGGTCTCAGAGGAGGCATTTGTTAAGTGGAATGTTAAATTCCAGATTTTGGATGGCCCTGTTTTCGATCATTCCCCCATCCTGCTGGAGGGTGGGACTCAGACAGGGCAGTACCACAAACCGTTTAGATTTGAAAATTTTTGGCTACAAAAGGAGGATCTTCATGAGAAAATTCTGCAATGGTGGGATGAAGGTCGTCCACATTTTGGGACAGCTATGTTTAAATTCCACAAACAGCTTCATTTTGTCAAAAGTAAACTAAAACAGTGGAGGCATGCCAATAAGTCGGATTTCCAGCTGCAAAGAGCCCCCTTGATGGTCCGCTGGGAGGAGGTACAGAAACAATTCAGGGAAGGAATAATTACTAAACAGCTTAAAACTGAAGATGATACCCTGCGCAAAGCTGTTGAGGACATTGATAACCAAGAGGAAATTTATTGGAAACAGTGGGCTAGAAATTCTTGGTTATTGGAAGGAGATAGAAATACAAAATTTTTCCATCGATCAGCCTGTGCTAGAAGACAGATGAATAACATGGCAGCTCTACATGATGAGAATGGATACTCCTTTGATACTCTTCCTGGTATGCACTCCCACTCTATGGATTACTTCTCTAAGCTTTTTGCAGAAAATAGGGAGCAAGATGTGGGGGCTCAAAATGAAGTTCTTGATGTTATTCCCCCTATTGTCACTTAAGAAGAAAACCTGGATCTCCTTAGACCCATTGATAGAGATGAATTGAGGTCTGTGGTCTTTGGAATGAGCACAGGCAAATCTCCCGGTCCAGACGGTTTCCCTATTGAGTTTTTCCAGGCCTTTTGGGATACCTTGGAGGAAGATGTTTTGGCTGTTACAGAGGAGTCCAGAATCAATAAGAGAATGCTTAAGGCTCTAAATCACACCTTCATCACTTTAATTCCTAAGGGGGAGGAAGGGGTTCATATCTCTGATTTTAGGCCTATTGCCTTATGTAATGTGATTTACAAAATTATCACAAAGATAATAGCTGAACGTCTTAAACCTCTCCTTCATAACCTCATCTCCTCAGAACAAGGGGGATTTGTTGAGGGTAGACAGATTTTGGATGGAGTGGTTCTTGCCCAGGAGGCTATTCATTCAATGCAAAACTTCGGCAACAAAGGAATGTTCATCAAACTGGATATGTCCAAGGCTTATGATAGAGTGGAGTGGGGCTTCCTATCAAAAATGTTGGCCGCCTTTGGTTTTTCCCAGGACTGGATAGACTGGGTTATGAGCTGTGTTTCCACGCCTTCTTATTTTGTTCTAATTAAGGGGCTTCCCTCGCCTCCTTTTGGAGCTTCTCGCGGTCTCCGACAAGGGGACCCCTGCTCTCCCGTATTAAGGTTGGTTCAGAAATTCTGACTCATTTGCAATTTGTGGATGATACAGGCCTGGTTGGAGTGGCCAGTCTCAGGGAAGCCAGGGGAATCAGAGACTCTATCAATGTTTACCTTAGGGCCTCCAATCAGGTTATCAATGACAGAAAATCCAAAGTGGTCTTTTTCAATCTTGATCAAAGGCTTCAGGACAGAATTATGGAGATTTTGGGCTTCACTAGAACCTCTCTTCCTATAGTCTACTTGGGGGTTCCTTTGCACTTCAAGAAATTGAAAATTGACATTTGGAAAGATCTTTTGGATGGCTTCAAAGACAGAATGAACCATTGGTCTCTTAAATGGTTAAGCTATGGTGGTCGATTAACCTTCTTACAGTCAGTTATCCAAGCCATGCCAATTTATAAATTCTCTATCCTGGCTGCCCCACCTTCTATTTGGAAAGAGTTGGATAAATTGGCCAGAAGATTCTTATGGGAAGGAGCAAAGGGTGAGATGAAATGGGCCTTGGTTGGTTGGGATAAAGTTACGCAGACACAAAGAAAAAGGAGGGTTGGGATTGAGAAGCTCTAAACTCAACAACATAGCCTTAGCTGGTAAATTGTATTGGAGATGGATTTCCCAGCCATCTTCTTTATTCAGTAGAATCTTAACCAGCAAATATCTGGGCCAAGTTCACCCCTCTGAAATAAGCCGCTTCCCTTTGGATGGTAATGGATCCCTAGTCTGGCAAGCTCTCAAGTTGGGTTCTCAAGTTATTAAAGACCAATTGTTCTGGAAAGTGGGAAGAGGGGAGAAGGCACATTTTTGGACTGACTCTCGGGACCAGTTTCCACCCATCATTGTGGAATATCCTGAATTGCTTCCAATTAAAACTACCATAGAATCCCAGGGATGGGTCACTATTGAGAATTATTTCAACACTAGCCAGTTGGGTGAGTATAAATTCAAGAAGTTTAAGCGGTTGGAGGAGTGGCCGATCACAACCCCTCCGGCGCTAGCAACCATTTTGACCAACATCTTGACAACACGATTTCTCACGGGCAGAGATGAAGAGGATGAGTTAGCTTGGGGCCATGGGAACCTTAGGGTTTATACTATGAAGGCTGGATATGATCAGATCCTCCCAGAGCCTCCCCCGCATTCATTTTCGGTTCAATATTGGAAGAAGATTTGGCATTCCAAGTGCTGGCCGAAAGTGAACTTCTTTGCCTGGCAGTTTATGCACAATGGCATTCTCACCTTCGATTTCCTCAAAAATAGAGGAATCATTGGCCCTTCTCAGTGTATTTTATGTCATAAGAATGAGGAGACTGCTGATCATTTGATGTTTGAGTGCTCTTTCACAGGTCAGATTTGGAATCGGTGGTTTTCCTTTTTTAAACTCCAGAGTAATGGTGCTCTGACTCGGAATAATATCTGGCAAATATGGAAGAAAGGCAGATTTAAATCTAAAGCCCTCCGTCTGGGGTGGGATCTTGGTCTTTCCTTCATCTGGTGGCAAGTGTGGCTGGAAAGAAACGCTCGAATCTTTAGAGAGACCTTCTCCTCGCTTGATGGAATATGGCAGGTTATCTGGAGCAAAGTCACAGAGACGGTTGCCATATATGCTGATGAGGAAATTACGGCTGAGCTGGGTCCTCAGGAAGAGAGAGCTATTGCACAGGTTAGAAAGAACATAGCCAGTTGGAAGCCCCCCCCAGCAGGCTGGGTTAAAATTAACACAGATGGAGCTGCAAAGGGCAATCCGGGAAATGCTGGAATTGGTGTTGTGTGTCGTGATCATGCTGGAACTGTGCTTTACTGGGAACTACAGGGTCTGGGAAGAGCCACCAATAATGAAGCCAAAGCCTATGCTATCAAAATTTCTTCCATCTGGGCTGTCAAGCAGGGATACAGAAAGATACTCCTTGAGACAGATTCTCAAATTCTGGTTGGCGCTCTTGATTGTTTGAGGAACTTTGCTTTGAAAGCTTGGAAGATACAAATTTTAGTCTCTCAAATCAAGGACCTTTGGAAGGAATTAGAAGATGTGATCCCTATCCATGTGAGTCGTGACTTAAATTCGACGGTTGATTTCCTTGCAAATATGGGTGCGGAAAAGGAGGTTGGAGTTCAGCTACACAGTGACATGCCTGTGGAAAATGCTGAGATTCGACAGGGACTTGCAAAATTCTTGAATCAATGAGAAATTTTTGTACTAAGGATGATTTTTGTCGCGTTTTCGCGACCTGCTTTGCTGTCACGGCCCTTGGCAGGAAACTGTCACGATATCGCAACAGGTTTTGTCGCCACGGCCTTGGGAAGGTTTCTGTCGCGATTTCGCGATGCTTTGAGCGCAGGGGCAATAAGGAGGAAAATAGTCGCAATATCGCGACGGTTTTTGTGTTTCGGATATCGCGACAAGTTTGAGCGCAGGGACAACAAGGAGGAAAACAGTCTCGATATCGCGACGGTTTTTGTGTTTCGGAGACAAGGGGAAAAACCATCGTGATATCGCAACAAGTTTTGTCGCCACGGCCTTTGGAAGGTTTTCGTCACGATTTCGCGACGCTTTGAGCGCAGGGGCATCAAGAAGGAAAAGAGTCGTGATATCGCGACGATTTTTGTGTTTCGGAGACAAGGGGAAAAACCGTCGCGATATCGCGACAAGTTTTGTCGCCACGGCCTTTGGATGGTTTTTGTCATGATTTCACGATGCGTTGAGCGCAGGGGTATCAAGGAGAAAAATAGTCGCGATATCGCGACGGTTTTTTTTTTTTGGAGACAAGGGGAAAAACCGTCATGATATCGCGACAATTGTTGTTGCCATGACCTTTGGAAGGTTCCCGTCGCGATTTTGCGATGCTTTGAGAGCAGGGGCAACAAGGAGGAAAATAGTCACGATATCGAGACGATTTTTGTGTTTCGGACACAAGGGGAAAATTTGTCGCGATATCACGACATTTTTTATGCCTGGGAGCCAGATAGAAGAACTTTCGCGATTTCGTGACACATTTGGCACACTGAAGACTTCTGGAAAAGACGTCGCGATTTTGTGACCATTTTGGAGCTTGTGCATCATGAGGATAATTCGTCGCGATTTCGCGACACTTGGGAGGACTGGTTGCAGATTGATAATCTTATCGTGATTCCACGACACTTTTGGCATAAAGGGGGCAAACGGAAAATGTGTCGCGATATCGTGACCTTTTTGAGGGATGACTGCTCTGAGGAGAACCCGTCGTGATATCGCGACAATGTTGGTGGTCAAGAGTTGTTGGCTTTGGCTATCGCGATTTCGCGATCGGTTGCCCGGTTGTGGCTTTGGCTGCCTTGACTGTCGCGATATCGTGACATGTCACGATTTTGCGACATGTCACGATTTCGCGCCTGGTTTTCTTCTTGTGCTTTGTGTTGGGAAGTGCTGCCCTTTTGCCCTTTGTGCTGGCTTCTTGCTTCCTGGTTCTTGGTTGGGATGTTTTCGATCCCTCTTGTATATACTCTTTGTATTAATATAAGCTTTTCACTTTCTTCAAAAAAAAAAAAAAGTGGCCATTCTCCTCCATAGCTCAGAGGCTAAAGTACACTCAATAAAAATATGGTTGATATTTTCTACATTCTCTTCACACATTTCACATCTAAAAGGGCCATGAAAACCACGCTTCATAAGTTGCTCACCAGTAAGCACCCTACGATGCAATAAAATCCAATTAAATAACCTCACCTTAGTCCAAAGCTTTTGAGCCCACAATCAAGAAAAGATGTCAGAATAATGGTTGGGATTATTATGGCATAAGGTCAAATAACCTTGAGCAACTGAATACTCACCCTTAGTAGTGTTGTTCCATCCAAAACAATCTTTTTCATGAGACCAAGAGAGGGATCTCATATAAAGGATGCCTTGGATATCTTGTCTTTGCCTTTTTGGGATTTGAATAGGCTAGTCCTCAATAGGGATCCAATATCTACCAACCTTTGAATTACCAGTATGGTACCGATAGTAATTAGCCACCTTTATCCAATTAGCTTGGTGAAGCTCCTCCATCCAAGGCCTCCAATCGAGAAACTGAGTTATCAAAGGCTTGTGACCATCCCTAGAATCTGTCCAAAAATTTGCATGTTGACCATTATGAATGATCCAAAATAATTTTTTCTTTATCAAATCCTCACCAGTCTTAAGAACTGCTAAAATGGGAGAACCTTTGGTAGGAAGTTGATAGCGAACAAGGTCTTCGGGACTTTTGTTCTCAGCATATTTAGCACGGAGATTATTAGCCCAAAGAGCATTGGGGTTATGCAACATCCTCCAATATAATTTAGCAGCTAAAGCTTTGTTGTTATTAATTGAATACCGTAATCCTAACCCCCTTCACTCTTAGGAAGACATAAAGTGTCCCATTTCACCAAGGCCCATTTTATTTTCTCCTTAGTACCTCTCCAAAGGAAACGATGATTGATTTGATCCAATTCTCGAAGAACAGCCTTTGGGATATTCAAAATGAAAGAAACATAAATAGGAATAGCTTGAAGGACTAATTTTACCAAGGTGATTCTACCCTTAGAAGAAAGCCACTTGTTGGTCCACTTTCCAATTTTCTTCTTGACTTTGTCCAACATCCAATTCCAATATTTATTTTTCTGCCTTTGAATATTTATGGGAATACCTAAATAAGTGATTGGAAGAGAGGTATTCTTATATCTTAGTTTATCCAAGACCATGGATTCTTGTCTAGCAGAGCAATGAAAGAAAATAACTTTAGATTTGTCTTCATTGATCAACCGCCCAGTAGCCTTAGAAAAATAGCTAATGATTTGCTTAATATTAGAAGCTTCCTTAACTGTAGCTTTACCTAAAAGAGTAGAGGATTCCACAAATTGAAGATGAGAGATAGGTCTAGCTCCATGAGCAATGGTAACTCCCTCAAGGGTTTTGTTTTCCCTCTTTTTGGTTATAGTCCTACCCAAGCATTTAGTAAGAATGATGAATAAATAAGGGGATAGCGGGTCACCTTGCCTAATACCTCTGGAAGCTGGGAAATACTGAGAAGGCCTTCCATTGATAAGAACTAAGTAGAAAATTGAAGAGATACATCCCATAATCCAATCCATCCAATCCTTAGAGAAACCAAATTGCCTCAAAACTTTGATAAGGAAGTGCCAATCCACTCTGTCATAAGCTTTGGATAAGTCTAACCAAATGAACATGGAAGGAGAATTTTGCATATCCATGGAATGGATGGCTTCCTGAGCAAGAACTATCTCATCTACTATTTGACGTCCTTCCACATAACCCCCTTGCTCTGGTGAAATAATCTTATGCAAAAGAGGCTTCAACCTTTCTGCCATGATTTTAGTAATGATTTTGAGAAGAACATTACATAAAGCAATAGGTCTAAAATTTGAGATATGATCAACCTCTTGAGATTTTGGAACAAGAGTAATATAATTTTTATTGATAACCTTCAAAATTTCTTTGGCTTTCCTGGCTTCTTCCACCACCTCTAATAAATCAACATGAAGGATATCCCAGAACTCTTGGTATAACTCAATAGGAAAAACATCAGGACTCGGGGTTTTCCCTTTTTGCATTTTAAAAACTACTTGTTGAAGCTCATTGATAGTAACAAGAGCAATCAAAGTAGAGTTCTCCTCAGAAGTGATAAGAGAAGGGATTGCTTGAAGAACATTATATTGTGAAGCTAAGTCAAGGGGAGTAGCAACAAAAATATTGGAAAAGTAATCAACAACAATAGAGTTCATGCCATCCCAAGTATAAACAACATCTCCAAAATTTGATTTTAAGGAAGAAATAAAGTTGTGAGATCTTTGAGATAGAAGAGATTTGTGGAAGAAATTTGTGTTTCGATCTCCTTCTTTGAGCCATTGAATTCTAGATTTTTGCTTCCATAATATTTCTTCTCTTTTTTTCCATTCCTCTAACTGAGTTGTGAGTTTAATTTCATCTACACTTCTCTTCTCTGTGAGGCCATCTAAATGGATTTTCTTATTCAAATTTTCAAGATGAGCAATAACTTCATGTTTTTTTTATGAACATCCCCAAACTCTTTCCAGTTCCAAGACTTGATTTTGGATTTAATGTATTGCAGTATTTTGGCAAAACAGAACATCTTAGTCCCATGCCTAGGTTTACCTTCCTTCCACCATTGTTGCACATGAGATCTGAAGGAAATATCTCTAAGCCACATTAATTGATAACGAAAAGGAGAGAAACTCACATTGGTTTTCCACATTTCCACCATGATTGGCCAATGATCCGAACCAACATTATTAAGAGTCTTCACTTTAGGAATGTGACCATGGATTAAGAAATTTTTAGAGAGCAAAAACCTATCCAATCTCTCCATTATACAAGCTAAGCCTTGCCTTCTGTTAGACCAAGTCATAAGGCCATTATCTAGTTGGATATCCACAAGATGGAGGTTTGCAATATATTCACTCATGAGGTTAGTGCTTTTGTCCAAATTTCTATTTCCTCCCCTTTTCTCATCTAGAGAGAGGATGGTATTGAAATCTCCTTCGATCAAGATCCAAGATTTAGGAAAATGAGAGATAATATGAGTAATATCCTTCCACTGTCTTCTTTTTTCTTCCAAATAAGTCGGAGCATAAACAGTAATGCAGAGCATAATCTGGTTGGAATGTCTACTTTGAATAGCTATAGCTAATAAACCCCAACTTCCAACCATATGGTGAATAACTACCTCTTTTGGATCCCAAAGACAAGCAATGCCACCCGAAGTCCCTTGGGAACTAAGGGAAACCACTTTTCTAGTTGGCCAAATTTTACTGGCAATTAAGTCCATATCCTCCATTGACATCTTTGTTTCTTGAAGGAAAACAAGATGTGGATGATTTACTTGAATCATTCTTCTAATTTCATTTTGTTTTGAAAGACTCCCTTTGAGTCCTCTAATATTCCAAGTGATGACCTTCATTAATACCAGGGCTAAAAAATTTGGGAAGGGCATTAATCTTACCTTCCTCTACAAGCTTTTCACCTTCTTTTACCATATGATATTGATTGGTCTTGCGACCTACTTTTTGGTTAGAATCCATCTTCAATTTTTTGTTCCCTGTTTCTTGACTTATTCCAATTGAATCTGAGATGGTTTCTAACCTTGAAGAATGCTCGTACACAGCCAAAATTTTACTAGATGGTTCAACGAAGTCTATATTGGGACCTGCATTATTTGAAGTTTTGACATTTGAAATATTGTTTTTCTTATGTAAATTTTCTCCTTTTTTTCTGTTTAAAACCTTTGATATTTTGGTTTGTCTTTGAGTTCTTCCCTTCATATTTAAATTGTGTTTCTAAGATTTCAGTTTCCATTATTTCCTCTTCCTCACTAGGGACATCATTTGCGGAAAGGATTTCAAACATATTAGCAGATGACTTTGATTGATCCTTCATAACTGGTTTTTTTTTAGTGTTCTTCTTCTTAGGTATTTGGAAACCTGCTGAGTTTATATCTTCTTTCTTTTGATCAAGAATTTTATTTGGGCAAGCATTGGCCAAATGACCATATTCATGGCAAATTCTACAACGAAAAGGAATGTTCTCATAGTCCACTACTTGCTCCCAAGTGTCTTCCCCAAATTGTAATGTGATATTTTTAGGTAGGGGTTTGTCAAAATCCATTAAAACACAAATCCGAGCATAAATAATATGTTCAAAATTTTGAGTACAACCAACAGTCATCATAAAAGTTCCTAAAGAGTTTCCAATTGAAGAAAAAATAGTAGGATTCCAAAATTCAATAGGGAGGCCAAAGAGTCTAACCCACACGAGAGCTATAGAAGGCATCTCTTCTTCGGCTTTAAATTTAGTATGCCAGGGCTTCATGAAAAGCCCTTCCCTTCCAAAAAACCAAGGACCCCCTTGAAAAGTTTTCTCTCTATATTCATTATTAGCAAATAAAACAAGAAAATAACCATTTGGATAAATAGAGATTTGTAACTCACCTTTAGTTTTCTAGCTTTTTGCAGCCCAGACTTTGAAAGCAGATAGACTTAGACAAAAACCCATGAACCAACAAATTAGTCCTCTTTTTTCCAAATCTTCAATGTCAGTCTGAATGTCACCCATATCAAGCTTAACAATAGGAGTTCCATCATCTGCTTTAAGACATCCTGACTCTATTTTCTTGGGATCAATCTTAGGCATTCTTAGAGGTTTATGGGAAGCCCTAATATTGATATTAGCATTGGGCTAAGGCTGTCCACCACAAAGGGCATTCCTAAAATTCATTTTTGGGACTGAGTCTTCAAAATTTTTACCCTTGATAGGGGTTTTCATAGTAGAATTATTTTGTGGGTGCACCTTAGCACTAGATTCACTTGAGATATGAGCCATTTTTTATCAACTGCTTGAAACTTGTTTCGTGATCTCTTTAATCCTTGCCCTAGATGTCGTGGAAAGGTATGGTTTTCACTTTTCTTTTGTGCAGCAAATTGGAAGCCGTTGTCACTCAAGTTCATAGTATGATATGTTGAAAGATAAATTTCTAACCCATATTGTATCCCCTGTAACATTTCTTGCTAAAATATTGAGCATAAACCATAAAAATATTGTCTGCTAGGGTCCGAAGGCCCTAAAAACCGACCTCTGGAGCTGCTTGCACTTAACCCAGATGAAACCCTCGCATAACCGCTTACCAAATATGTCATTCACATATAGGGATGTGCTAGGATCTGTGTTGGTCCAATGATATGAAAATTGGTGGAGACATTCTAAGGTTTTTTAGGCATCTACCCTCAAAATTTCAACTCAATCCGAGTCCGGATGAGTGAGATATGGCCGAAACAAGTTCAAAAGTTTGGGCAGTCCTACGAAAAATGTCTCATCTATCAATATTCATTTCTCTCATCTCTATCCTATCTAAAGAGAAGTACTTCTCATCAATCGAACTACAAATAGTTCATAGAAGACTCTTAGTTTTACGATTTCTTCATTACTTGATGACATACAATTTTGATTTTCCATAAGAGTCCTATGTGTATATTTTGATTTTGTTTCACTTTGTGCAATAAACCCTTGTTGATTATTCTTTTGTTGATATTGATATTGTGACTGATTTATTTTATTTTCTTGAGGAGGTCTTTGGTCTTAATACGTCTTTTTTAGAGGTCTTATTCATGCCCCTATTATTCCAAGATATCATTTTTATCGTCACTCTTTATTTGTGGGTTTAGCCCCACTTCTTGTTAGCACTTGGAATGTTTATTTTATTTTTCAATATCAATATCCCACTCAATTTGTTTTCTCTTTGTTTTCTTCCTCTCTTTTTTCATTCCCACCAACACTTTCATTTTCATCAATCTATTTGCTTTTTTCACACTTTCTATAGTGAAACTTGTCATGTATAGGTTTGTCTTACTCAGAAGGATTTGAAATACAAAAAAAAAATCTAAAGCATTTTTTTCTTTATGTTTCCCTAGAAACCTAAAGTGCAAAGATGCTCCTCCATAGAAATTACCTTCTTATGCTACCCTAAAAATTATAAATTGCTATGGATTTACTCCATTTTCATTTATTTATTATGCTACTCTTGAAATCCTAAAGTTCAAGGGATGACCTCTACATTGCTTTTATTTCCATTGCTAAGAGAGGATTCCATACTACTTGATGAAAATGAAGACAATTTACTTGGAATAAACTTGACCTCTTCTGTCATATTTAATTTAAAATTTTCCTCCACATCTTCCTTTACAACTTTAATTCATTTTGAATTTGAACTTACACATTGCACTTTCTCTATTTCATCATTTTCACTTTGTAATCTCTTTTCATATCTCTAGTCTCATAATAATTGCGATATCGGGATGCAATGTTTTCATAATCCACTCGTTGATCCTATTTTGTTGATTTAGATTTAATCTTAATGCATTGTAGTAAAGGACTTGAAATATCCATAACAACACATGTATAGGTACGTATAACATGCTTTCACTCCTTATTAGTTGGTCCCTTCTTTAAAAATTTTCCTTAGGTGTTTCCAATATTCTTCAAAATATTCTTATTGATGAGTTGATATGGAAGTCCAAAAAGCCTAACCCACATTAGAAGCTTTTAATAGTTTTTGTCTCAATATAAATATTCTCACTCCATAGTCTTAAATAAATGGGATCTATCCCCCTAAACTATGGACCACCACCCATTATTTTATCATTGATTTCTAAACTAGAAAATATGACAAAGAAAAAACTTTTAGGAAGAAAATTCATAGACTAATTTGAATTCAATCCCCACTTTCACTTGATCCAATTTTGAATTTGTGAAAACCTTAGCCAATATCCATGAAACTTACATATTAACCCTTTAATTCTAAGAACCATATATCATGCTTCATCATCTCATCCTTGATTATCACTAATGGTGTAACATACGCTCCTTGGATTGAACTTGCAACTTATTTACTCTTCATTTTTTCTCCAACTTGGGCATCCATACTTCCATCTAGGGCATATTGATTTCCCATTAGACCTTTCAAATATAACTTTCCTTTCATGCTAACTAGTGTAACTTTCTCTTGATCACTATGTGGTCATGATGTAATACAAGTGGAACCCATTTCAATTTCATATGATCATTTTTATTACAAGATATTGCCTTTAGTAGAAAATATAAAAGGAATACCATCTAAACCAAAGTGAGGATGGTTTTATTTCTATCATATAAATAAGGATTACAATGGGTTTATTGTTATTGTGTAAATTATAATGGCTTTATTATTTTCATGTGGACTATGTGAAATAGATGTAGAACCCTCTTATATTTTATTGGACACATGGGATTGAAATTTCTTATGGTCATGCATGTAAACATGGGTTAGTTTATCCTCTTCAAACTCATAGTTTTGTATTATATATATATATATATATATATATATATATATATATATATATATATGTGTGTGTGTGTGTGTGTGTGTGTGTGTGTGTGTGTGTGTGTGTGTGTGTGTGTACATATATATAAGTGTTATAGCATTCAATAACCAATAAACTATGCATCAAGAATTTCACCATTAGATGAAATGGTCTAGAGAAATGAAAAGCAGAAGAAGCAAGAGATTGTGCGAGGGTTTCATATGGGTTGAGTGCAAGCAGCTCCAAAGGTTGTTTTTCGGGGCCTTCGGGCCCTAACGACCAATATTTTTGTGTTTTTTGCTCAATATTTTAGCGGGATATGTTGCAGGGGACCCAAGATGGGTTAGAATTTTATCTTTCAATAGATCCTCATACTGTGAACTTGATTGACAATGGCTTCTGATTTTCTCAACAAAATAAAATTAAAAATCATACCTTTCCTTGGTGTCCATGGCATGGATTAAAGAGATAACAAAACAAGTTTCAAGTAGTTGATCAAAAAATGGTTCAGATCTCAAGCGAATACGGTGCTAAGGTGCATTCCCAAAATAAATCCACTATGGAAACCCCTTTCAAGGGCAAGTATTTCCAAGACTCGACCCCAAAAGTGAATTTTAGGGATGCCCTCTATGGTGGAGAGCCTCATCCTAATGCTAACATTAATCTTAGGGCTTCCCGTAAACCTCTAAGAATGCCTAAGATTAATCCTAGGAAAACTAAGTCAAGATGTCTTAGGGCAGTTGATGGAACTCCTATTATTAAGCTTGATATGGGTGAAATTCATACTAGCATTGAAGATCTAGAAAAAATAGGACTAATTTCTTGTTTCTTGGGTTCTTTTTCAAGCCTATCCACTTTCAAATTTTGGGCTACAAAAATTTGAAAAACTAAAGGTGAGTTACAAATCTCTATTTATCCAAATGGTTATTTTCTTGTTTTATTTATTAATAATGAAGATAGAGAGAAAACATTTCAAGGGGGTCCCTAGTTCTTTGGAAGGGTAGGGATTTTTATGAAGCCTTGACATACTAAATTTAAAGTCAAAGAAGAGATACCTTCTACAGGTCCCATGTGGGTTAGACTCTTTGGCCTCCCAATTGAATTCTAGAATTTGACTATTTTTCTTCAATTGGAAACTCTTTGGGAAATTTTATGATGAATTTTGATTGTACTCAAAAAATTGAACATATTATTTATGCTCGAATTTATGTTTTAATGGATTTTGACAAACCCCTACCTAAAAAGATCTCATTACAATTTGGGGAGGACACTTGGGAGCAAGTAGTGGACTGTGAGAACATTTCTTTTTGTTGCAGAATTTACCATGACTATGGTCATTTAGCTAGTGTTTGCCCAAATAAAATTCTATATCAAAAGAAATAAGATACAAACTCAGTAGGTTTCCAAATGCCTAAAAATAAGAACACTTAGAAAAAACTAGGTATGAAGGATCAATCAAAGTTATCAGCTATTATGTTTGAAATTCTTTCCATAAATGATTTCCTATGTGAGGAAGAGGAAATAATGGAAACATAAATCTTGAAACATAAATTAAAGATGAAGGGAAGAACTCAGAGACAAACCAACAAATCAAATGTTTTCAACAGAAAAAAAGGAAGAAAATATACACAAGAAAAACAATATTTTAAGTATTAAGACTTCAAATAATACAAATCCCAAGATATGTTAGAAATAGATTATATTACATCATTTGGGTCATGTAAATGTACCTTCCTAGGTACATACTTAGGACATTAGATTACTTTAGGGGAAAGTTATCTAGTTACTTCATGCAATGTAATAAATGCACAAGTGTCAATGTGCAAGTTGTATATGTGCAAGGTGTCCCTTGCACAACTAGGTAGAGTGTTGGCCAAGGAACCTATCTTCCTATATAAAAAGGGCCTCATTGTAACAAGGATAATATAGAAGCTTAGAGCATATTCGTAGGTAGTAGCATAGTGTTGTGTAGATCACCATATATTGGTGATGGGTGCAATGTAGTCCAGTAGCTTTGTTCATGGAGTGTCCATTTCCTCCATAGCTACATTGTATTCATTTTTATCATTTCTATTTATAGCATATTTTAGTCATCTTGCATATTTACTTTCTTTCATATTATTCTGCATCTTGTGATTGCTATCTCCCATTGCACACTGCATCAAAATCTAACAGTGGTATCAGATCCATGGTAGATCTAGCCACAATAGATCAATAGGAAAACCACCATTATCATTGAGCCTGAGTTTTTTGTCAACCTGATGCATTGTTGGACCAACCACTATCAAAAAATCTCAGAAGAGTCTAGGTGGTAGAATTAGGGAGAGCCACAAGTGAGGACTGAAAGAAATCTTAGTTCCAAAAATATTGAGATTACATTTGGCTAGAGTCTTTCCACAGAGTTGCAGGAAAAACTCGTGAAGACTAGGACTCAACATTCAATCCACTAGATTGACAAATCAACTAGTGAAGATCATTCAGGATATCTAGAATTTGTTAACTATTACCCAAAGTTTCTTTTGTTGTAAAAAATTAATTCTTAGATGATTGGGACACCTCCTACAATAGAAATCTAGGAGACTTCAACTTCGTTACCCGAAGGTCAACGTGCCTTCATAGTGCAGAGATTAGTTCCTTGTGCAAGAAAAGAATATTATGGAAGAAGACTTTTGGAGAAGAGTCATGGTGAAGTTAGGAGACTGGAGATCTCCATTGCTAGATTGAGAACTTCACAGAAGAAGAGAATGCCATAGTAGCCTTGATCTAGAAGAAAATGCCATAGAAGCCTTGATCTAGAAGAAAAGGCCATAGAAGCCTTGATCCATAAGAAAAGGCCATAGAAGCCTTGATCTAGAAGAAAATGCCACAAAAGCCTTGATACTGAAGAAAAGGCCACAAAAGCCTTGATATTAAAGAAAAGGCCACATAAGCCTTGATACTAAAAAAATGCCATAGAAGCCTTGATCCTGAAGAAGACTCCAAAAGAGAGTATCTGATTCAAAAGCAGATTAAGATTTTAGTACTAATACTTTGTTGTAGGGAAAGGAGATTTAGTGAGTTGGGAAACTTCCTACAAGAAAGTTAGGAAGAGTATCTTCTTCAGAATCAATCCAGCACCTGAAGCAAAATTGAAGGTAAAGAGATCAGGAGAAGATCTCATTGAAGAACTTCCAGTCTTGGAAGAAGAAGGACTAGGAGAGTCCTGCTCAAATCTAGAAGCAGTAGAATCAGATATCTAGAAGAAGATCTCACCACCAACACTTCCAGGAGCAGAAGGTTGAAGAAAAGGTCTCAAGGAAGACCAGAAGAAGCTGCAAGATCAAAGACCTTGGGGAGGTCTCAATGAGCATCCAGTAAAAGGCTTGGAGAGCCTTACTGAAGAAATCATCAAAGGAGAACTCATTGGAGAAATTCACTACAAAAGATAGTGAAAGATTTGGGACAATTGTCGCCATCTGACAACAAGCCCAAAAGAAGAAGAATTTGGTAAGGAGTGCCAAATCTTAGAAGACCTCAAGACATTTAGAATCTTGAGAAGAAGATCCTACTTGAAGTTAGAATTCGATAAGAAGACTTGAAGATAGGAGAAGCCTACCAAATCCAAGAGATTTGAAGATTACCTCTCACAACAAGAAGGCATCATTTGTTGAGATAAAGACTTCTAAAATCTATAGCAAAAAGGAGGATACTACAAGAGGAGAAAAAGCCACCAAATCCTAGGCTCATGAAAGAAAGTTCGAGACCATTTTTTGGTGAAGAAGAAACTAAGCAGCAAGATCCTACTCAAAGCAACAACTTGGTGATCTTAGACACCAAGATCTACATCCTCTACAAAAGCGACAAAAGAGCTACAAAATCTTTCAAAAAGGTAAGCAACTATTGGTGCAAGTAGATTCATTAATTGGATTACTTATCAGATTTATTAAAGCACCTTAATTTGGATTAAAGTTGCAAGAAGGAAAATTGGATTACAGTCTTCAAAAGTGCAAAAAGAGAAAAGTTCCTTTTAAGGTTCATTTGCACATTAGTTAGGAGTTGATTAGATTACAAAATTACAACTACATCTATCAACTACCTATCATCTACTTTGGAAAAAGAAAAAGAAGACTAAGTCCTACAATATTAATTGTAGTGAAATTGCAGAATAATTATTGAAGGTTCATTTCAAATTATTCTTGATTAGTTGCAGTAAATTGATTAAGTGCATTATAAGTTATTTTGAGAGTTTATTGGAGTGATAAGGTGTGATTTTTAGTGCATTAAAAGTGAAATATTAGTGGGTTCATTTGCACTACTATATTACTCTCAAAAATCTTAGTGTTTGTGTTCTTGAGAAAGGCACAAAATCAAAATTTGACAAAGTGTCTAAAGACACTATTAGTGCACAAAAATATGCAACACATAGTGGCCAAGTGAAGCCACAAAAATAGGTTAGAATCCTCCAAAACTTGGAGAAGAAGACAACTAACCAAAATCAGAAATAGAAGCTTCAAATATTGAGACTTGGTGAGTCTCAAATCCAAAGCATTACAGGGTTAGTTGCAAGGAGAAAAGTGCAGAAAATTGCATCAAATAAGGAGCTTCTATCTACTTCTATCTAAGCTTGGATTTGTCATCAAAGTATCCAAGCAAAAATGGGAAGGTGTCTAATCAAAGAGACAACCTCAAAACCCCTACATTGCATTCAAAAATTCTGCCACAAAACCAGAAATTCAGACCTAAAAAAAGAAGTGCAAAAGAGGGTGCAATAAAGGTTATTTTATACATAAATTTGTTACATTGTATTGCACTATCCTAATCTGGTTTATACAGGAAAGAGGATAGATTTGAAGGTGCCTCAAAGGCACAATATCCATAGGGTAAACCAACCAACGATAGTCGAATACTTGCACACTCCAAGCAAGGCAAAAGAGCACCATAGAAGGGTTATATTCCCTACTTCTTGGACAACCAAACCTGCAAGCAATCAAGGCACAAAAGCAAAGAAGGGAGAAGCATTATATTCAAGTCTACAAAAGGAGCATAACAGGTTGAAGGAAAGTAATCAAAGCAATACGTCACCATAGGAGTGCACTCTATACCATTATTGGAGCTCCACCAAGGCTCCACCAAAGCTCCACCATAGCATTGCTTCTCACTCAAGGCACCATAAAAAGTGTCTACAACAAAGAAAATGAAAATACCAAGCTTTTCTAATAAGGATAGTGAAGGGTTACATTGAAGGAGCAAAGGACCATGCACAAGGAGGAAGTGACACTTGTCACTTGGAATAAAACCCTAATATTCCATACATGAGCACTCATCTTGGTCAAAGAAATGTTACTAACAATAGGTTGGTACATTGAGAATGTATGAGACACTTGTCTACAAAGAGAACAAGCGCTCACCTAAAGAATGTAACTCCTAGGTGTTACTTACAGGAGGCTACAAGTGTCATCTAGCATCTTTCATTCCTCAAGCGCTCAAGAAGAAAATGGATGTGCCACTTGGCACTTAAATCAAGATTCCATTCCATTTAAAGGGTACCAAAGACCAAGGACTTTCAAGCATTCAGAAGCATTCACTCATCCACATTCAACACTCTGTAGTCTTCACGCATAGGGCAAATTTGCAGCATGGAAGCAAGGAGAAGAGCCTTTAATGCTCTGGTCAAGGGAGGTCAAAGGCAGAGATTAAAGGCGCCATAGTTGAAGCATTAAATCCAAGGAGGATTCCAAGCTTTCCATTGGAGGGAACGACCAAAGTAAAGACACTCACATTGCAGCCATCTCACATCCGAAAATAGTGTCGATTATTGCGGTATTCGAATATTGCAAGGTGAGATTTATTCCCTACTTTAATGTGCTTTCATTTCAGGGAGTTATAAGGTTGATAAATCAAGGTTAAACTTAGAAGAAATTAACCATATTGAAAGCAAAGCATCAAAGGGAATAATTTATCAAATCAATATAATATTTGCAATATTAAACTTAGGAGTAATAAGGGTTTCTACTGGAAATTGATTTTAAAATATTTGCAAATATTATTGTGGTCTAATTTTCCAAATTTTGGGAGTTATAAGGGTTACTACATCAAATTAATTTATTGGAAATTAGATACACTAAAATTAAATCCTAAAGGGATATTAAAAGAGGTTATTAAGGTTTTTTCTAAGGTTGGAAATTTAGCAATATTCTTGTCTCAAAATTTCTCAAAAAGGGACAAAAGAAATCCAACATTAAAACCTCTTCAAAATTGGAAAAGTGCTTAGTTCAATAGGAGTAATAAGGTGTTAGAAAAGTTGATTTTGGATATTTACAAAAACTTTACAAAATCAACCAAAAATTGAACTACAATTTACAAAAGCACTATATTCATCTTATATCTTATCCAAAACATACTAGGGAGTCATAAGGCATTCTACAAAACTTGGTAATATCAGCATTTATCAAAGATTATCAAGTTGCAAATCCATTGGGAAAATATAAGCTTTCTACAAAACCTAAAATTCCATTAGGTTTATATACTCTCATCACTAGGGAGATATAAGGAAGTCTACAAAACCTAAGGATTGATAAAGGTTTTATAAAATCAAGCTTATATATTTAGGAAGCCATAAGATAATAGCTTTCTATATCCTAAACTAGGGAGCCATAAGGATGTCTACTTCCCAAAATACTGCAAACACCAATAAGAATAATTGCTTCAAAAAGGAAAAAGCCAGTGCCATAAAACTTGGGATCATGAATCTACTCATGAAATCTGAAGGAATGTTAGACCTAACTTCAAAAGTAATCCATAGTGAAGCCTTAGAAGATAATTTTGATACTATGGAATGCTATCTTCAAACCCATCTCAATGAAGCAATTGACAATGGAAAAAGTGACATTTCACTTTCCTTAGACTTTGTGAGCATATTATACATGGCATTGCTCACATATAAACACTACAAGGATGAAAATGTAGAACAAAAAGGATTGATAGAACTACTCAAAAAGAAGGCAGAACTTAATGAATCATATCTAGAAAAGCTTTTTCAATCCTCATGCAACATTGGCACTTCAGGTTCTACTAACTCAAGATCTTATCATGATGCCTTAAGTGGTTGTTCAGAAGCTTCTGTACAGATTGAAGACAGGAAAGGAGAATCTTCCTTACAAGAACCAAGTAGCAACACAACCACCTATGAGAGCACAAAAACCAGAATCAAAGGCAAAGCTAAAGATGAAGAAGAAGATGAAGTAGATAAAGGAGGAATACAATGCAAAGTCAATTGAAAGAAGAACCTTTAGCTACAACTACAACTTACTCTGCATCATCTGAAGACACAGTAAGCGATGAAGAAGAATACAAATTCCATTATCCAATGGAAGGAGATCCACATTGAAGACTAAAGTCTTCAATACCCAAATAATGTAATACAAGGGGGTGTTAGAAATAGATTATATTACATCATTTGGGTCATGTAAATGTACCTTCCTAGGTACATACTTAGGACATTAGATTACTTTAGGGGGAAGTTATCTAGTTACTTCATGCAATGTAATAAATGCACAAGTGTCAATGTGCAAGTTGTATATGTGCAAGGTGTCCCTTGCACAACTAGGTAGAGTGTTGGCCAAGGAACCTATCTTCCTATATAAAAAGGGCCTCATTGTAACAAGTAGAATATAGAAGCTCGGAGCATATTCGTAGGTAGTAGCATAGTGTTGTGTAGATCACCATATATTGGTGATGGGTGCAATGTAGTCCAGTAGCTTTGTTCATGGAGTGTCCATTTCCTCCATAGCTACATTGTATTCATTTTCGTCATTTCTATTTATAGCATATTTCAGTCATCTCGCAGATTTACTTTCTTTCATATTATTTTGCATCTTGTGATTGCTATCTCCCATTGCACACTGCATCAAAAGCTAACAAGATATAATTTATTGAACCTTCTAGTAACACTTTGGCTTTGTACATGCATTCTTCAAGGTTAGAATCCATCCTAGATTCAATTGGAGTAAGTCAAGAAACAGGGAAAAAATTGAAGATGGATTCTAATCAAAAGGCAGGTCCCAAGACCAATCAACATCATATGGTAAAAGAAGGTGAAAAGCTTGTAGAGAAAGGTAATATTAATGCCCTTACCAAAATTTTTAGCCCTAGTATTAATGAATATCATCACTTGGAATATTAGAGGACTCAAAGAGAATATTTCAAAACAAAATGAAATTAGAAGAATGATTTAGATAAACCATCCACATCTTGTTTTTCTTCAAGAAACAAAGATGTCAATAGAGGAAATGAAATCAATTGCTAGTTAAATTTGGCCAGTTGGAAAAGTTGATTCCCTCAGTTCCTAGGGGACTTTCGGTGGCATTGCTTGCCTTTGGGACCCAAAATAGGTTGTTATTCATCATATGGTTGGCAACTGGGGTCTTTTGGCTATAACTATTCAAAGTAGACATTCCAACCAAATTATGCTCAACATAATTGTTTATGCTTCGACTACTTTGGAGGAAAATAGAAGATAGTGGAAGGATATAACTTATATTCTCTCATTTTCCTGAATCTTGGATCTCGATCGAAAGAGATTTCAATACCATCATCTCTCTAGATGAGAATATGGGGGAAAATAGAAATTTGGACAGAAGCATTGACCTCGTAAGTGAATATATTGCAAACCTTCATCTTGTGGACATCAAGCTAGATAATGGCCTTATGACTTGGTCTAACAGAAGGCAAGGCTTAGCTTGTATCATGGTCAAGAGATTGGATAGATTCTTGCTCTCTGACCATTTCTTAATCCATGGTCACATTCTTAAAGTGAATACTCTTAACAATGTTAGTTTGGATCATTGGCCAGTCATGGTGGAAATGTGGAAAACCAATGTGAGTTTCTCTCATTTTTTATTTCAGTTAATGTGGCTTAGAGACAGTTCCTTCATACCTTGAGTGTAACAATGGTGGAAGGAAGGTAAACCAAGGTATGGGACTAAGATATATTTTTTCAAACGGTTGTAATACATTAAATCCAAAATCAAGACTTGGAATTGGAAGGAGTTTGGGGATGTTCAACAACAAAAACATGAAGTTATTTCTTAGCTTGAAATTTTGAATAATAAATTCCATTTATATTACCTCACAAAGAGTAGAAGTATAGATGAAATTAGACTCACAACTCAATTAGAGGAATGGGAAAAAAGAGAACTCTTATGGAAGCAAAAATCTAAAATTCAATGGCTTAAAGAAGGATATCGAAACATAAATTTCTTCCAAAAATATCTTCTAGCTCGAAGATCTCACAACTTTATTTCTTCCTTGAAATTAGATTTTGGAGATGTTGTCTACACTTGGGATGGCTTGAAATCTATTATTGTCAATTACTTTTCCAATATTTTTTTTGCTACTCCTCTTAACTCGACTTCTCAACAGAATGTTCTTCAAGCAATCATTTCTCTTATCACTTCTGAGGAGAACTTTATTTTGACTACTCTTGTTATTATCAATGAGCTTCAACAGGTGGTTTTTAAAATGCAAAAAGGGAAAACCCGAGATCTTGATTCTTTTCCCATTGAGTTCTATCAAGAGTTTTGGGATATCTTTCATGCTGATTTATTAGAGGTGGTGGAAGAAGCCAGGATAGCCAAAGAAATTTTGAAGGTTATCAATAAAACTTATATAACTCTTGTCCCAAAAGCTCAAAAGGTTGAACATATATCAACTTTTAGGCCTATTGCTTTATGTAATATTCTTCTCAATATCAAAACTAAGATTATGATGAAAAGGTTGAAGCCTCTTTTGCATAAGATTATTTCCCCTGAATAAGGGGGTTATGTGGAAGGGCATCAAATAGTGGATAGTATAGTTCTTGCTCAGGAAGCCATCCATTCCATGGAAATACATAAATATCCTTCTATGTTCATTCATTTAGACATATCCAAAGCTTATGACAGAGTGGATTGACACTTCCTTATCAAAGTTTTGAGGCAATTTGGTTTCTCTTAGGATTAGATGGACTGGATTATGGGTTGTATCTCTTTAGTATCCTACTCAATTCTTATCAATGGTAGGTCTTCATAGCTATTCCCAACTTCTAGAGGTATTAGGCAAGGTGAACCCCTCTCCTCTTATTTATTCATCATTCTTGTTGAATGCTTAGGTAGGACTATAACCAAAAATAGAGAAAACAAAACCCTTGAGGGAGTTACCATTGCTCATGGAGCTAGGTCTATCTCTCATCTTCAATTTGTTGATGACTCTACTCTGTTAGGTAAAGCTATAGTTAAGGAAGCTTCTAAAATTAAGCAAATCATTAGTTGTTTTTCTAAGACTATAGATAAATTGATCAATAAAGACAAATCTAAAATCATTTTCTTTCACTGCTATGCCAAACATAAATCCATGGTCTTGGATAAATTAAGATATAAGAAGACCTCCCTTTCGATCACTTATTTAGGCATTCCTATCAATATTCAAAGACAAAAAAAGATTGGAATTGATTGTTGGACAGAGTTAAGAAGAAAATTGGAAAGTGGACCAATAGGTGGTTTTCTTTTGGGGGCAAAATTACCTTGGTAAAATCAGTCCTTCAAGTTATACTTATTTATGTTTCTACCATGTTGAATATCCTAAAGGTTGTTCTTCGATAATTGGATCAAATCAATCATCGGTTCCTCTGGAGTGGTACTCAGGAGAAAAGAAAATGGGCCTCGATGAAATGGGAAACTTTATGTCTTCCTAAGAATGAAGGCGAGTTAGGATTATGGTCTTCTATTAATAACAACAAAGCTTTAGCTACTAAATTGTATTGGAGGATTTTACATAACCCCAATGCTCTTTGGACCAAAAAGCTTCGTGCTAAATATGTTGAGAACAAAAGTCCTAAAGATCTTGTTCAATAACCTATCAAAGGTTCTCCCATTTTAGCGGTTCTTAAGATTGATGAGGATTTGATAAAAAAAAAGTTATCTTGGATCATTCATAATGGTCAAGTAAATTTATGGATAGATTCTCGGGATGGTCACCAACCTTTGATAATTCAGTTTCCCAATTCGAGGCCTTGGTTGGAGGAGCTTCACCAAGCTAACTGGATAAAGGTGGCTAATTATTGTCGGTACCATACTGGTAATTCAGAGATTGGTAGATATTGGATCCCTATTGAGGACTGGCCTATTCAAATTCCAAAAAGGCAAAGACAAAACATCCAACGTGTCCTTCATATGAGATCTCTCTCTTGGTCCCATGATAAAGATTGTTTTGAATGGAACAACACTGCTAAGGGTTAGTATTCAGTTGCTCAAGGTTATTTGACCTTATGCCATAATAATCCCATCCAATCATGTGATATATTTCCTCAATTTTGGGATCAAAAGCTCTAGCCTAAGATGAGGTTTTTTACTTGGCTTTTATTGCGTCTTAGGGTGCTAATGGGTGAGCAACTTATGAAACGTGGTTTTCATGGCCCTTTTAGATGCGAAATGTGTGGAGAGAATGTGGAAACTCTTAGCCATATTTTTATTGAGTGTACCTTAGCCTCTGAGCTATGGAGGAGAATGGACATCTTACTTTGCTTACAGTGGTCTAGTTTTCTTACTTTTGAACAACTTTGGAGGGATTGGCCTAAATAGGAGGGTGTTGATCATTTCATTAGACAGTTAGTTTGGATGGGTTCTACCATTCTACCTTGGAATATTTGGAATGAAAGGAACAACCAGATTTTCAATCAAGAAAGGAAGGATATTCACTATATTTGGAAAAATACCATTGTCAACTTAGTTGAATCAGTCCAACAACTTCTTAATCACCCTCAAAAATTCCACCAAAGATGGGATCAAGTGATGCAAAGATTGAATATTAGCTCTTCTAAGAGCAACCAACTTAAAGGGAATGTGAGTAATTGCAAGACGGATAGAACAAGGAATTGATAGCCTCCTCCTAAGGATTTTGGAAAATTCAATACCAATGGAGCCTCTAGGGAAAACCCTGGAAAAGCTAGTGCGGGAGGAATTGGTAGAATTTCAAATGGCTCCCTAGTTTTCATTTTTTCTAATAATTTGGGTATCATTTCCAATAACCTTGCTGAGGGGTATGGTATCCTTAGACGCCTTCGAGAGGCTACTAAGGTTGAATGGAAAAATGTGTTGGTTGAATCTGACTCTCAACTCATGATCAATATTCAGAAGACTCCTTCTAATAATCATAAGGTTGATTGGAGAATAAAAAGAATTTTTAAGAAGATTCAATTAATCCATATGGGCTTTTTGAAAGTTGATTACAATCATATGGTCAGAGAACAAAACAAGAGTGTTGATGCTTTAGCTAATTGGGCATTGGATAAAGGTGATCTTACTTGCTATGTCCACCCTCCCAAATGGTGGGCTTCACAAATAAGGGAAGCTCTTCTTTCTATCATTTCTTTGGATGGCTTCCGTACTAGAGGTACTTAGTTCCTTTTTACTTTGTTTTTTGCTTCTATTTGGTTTAGTTAGGATATTTTAGTTCCCTAGCTCAGACATATCTTTCTTATGTTTCCTCTGTTGAATCTTACCTTAATAGTCTTTTGGCCTAGAAAGGTCATAGTTGTGTTATGCTTTTTTCTTTTTTTAGTTTTCTAAGGTGTGTGTGTTTTTTTGTTCTATTTTATTTTTGTGTTTTTTGTGTTGTTTTTGTGATTTTGTTGTCTTTTTTGTGTTTTTGTGTTTTATTGTGGTTTTTTTATTTTTTGTTGTTTTTATGCTTTTATGTTGTTTTTGTTTGTTTTGTGTTTTTTTATGTTGTCTTTAGTTTTTTTTTTCGTCTTTGTTTTTTGATGTTGTGTTTTTTGTCTTTGTTTGTTCTTATTTTTGTTTTTTTAGGCATGCTCGTTGAGTCTGCCGAAGGGGGTAGACCAGGTGCGAGCCCTGGGTGTTTTTGGCATAATAGATATCCTTACCTCCTTGGGACTTACCCAAAAGTGGTATCCCATTTGGGGTGTTTTCCACACACACACACACACACATATATATATAAAGTATATCAAATGACATCAACTTAAATTAGTTAAATTTTTCACTATCATGGAAGAAATCCAGGTTTAAATATTGCCAAGTGATACATGTGTAATTGCCTAGGTGTTATAATACTGTTATGTGTAGTTATTATTTAATAAATTTTGTATAATCATTTTTATTAAAAATAACTATTTAGTTTGGTAAATTATAGGGAAGAAATACCATCAAAACTATAATGATTATGGTTTTATCATTATTGTATGTAATAAAGTTTATTTTTTTATTTTTTAATTGGTTATATCAGATTAAAATGACCCCACATGTTAATACATCACCACCATGTAGTGGTATTACAATAACTTGGATACTATCCATGTGTTACTTAGATTCAAATTTGGATCTCCTTCTTGAATGTTGAGAATTCTAATTGGTTGAGCTAATGCCATTTGATGTTATATAAACAAAGATTACATTTTTATTAATTTGATGTTATTTTTATCAAAGAGAGGGGTCCCAATCCCCTCATATTGAGTGAGGTTTGAACCTTGGACCTCTCAAAGAGAGGCCAAATCCCTTACCACTACAAGATGTTATTAATACATATATTGCCAAGTGATATATGCATAGTTGATCAAGTGTTATTATCCCACTATGTGTGGTCATGATGCAATCCTATATATACATATATATAATGGTATTCCTTCCATATTATCTATCAAATGCAATGTATGTATATATATATATATATACACATAGATAATAGGAAGGAATACCATTATAGTGATGATGTTTTTTTTTTTTGTTATTGTATTACATTTAATTTATTATCAAAATTTTAAATGAATGGTATTACTACAACTTAGCTATGATGCATGTATTGTTTAGCAAAATTAGGCCTTAGATTTTCTACTTGAAGAAGAATTTAATTGATTGATTTAGTGCCATTTGAGACAAATTCTTTTTAAAAAATATTATGTGGGAATGAAATGGGTTTCACTCATATTACATCTACATCATGACTACATAGTGGTATTATAGCAACCTAGCAATTAAGCATGTATCACTTAGCAAGATTCAAACCTATGTTTCATCCGTCAATAAATTTAACAAGTGAGATCATGTCATTTGATAACTAGGCTTATTGTTATTATATAAATGATGATGTTGGATTTATTATTCTCATATATACAATGTAAATTGGATGTAAAATCCTCTTACTTTTTTTTTTTTTTTAATTGGTTATATGGGTCTAGACAACTCCATCCATATTACAACATAGCACACAATAGTATTATTAATCACCTATTATATATATTAACATAGGTCTTCTTCTTAAAAAAACATAATTTTTCTAAATAAGATATGTGTGACCTCTATTGGGGCCATTGCCATAAAAAATAAATTATTACATTGATGTCATTACATTTTTATCAAGTTAATTAAACTATACCTAACCTACCTTTTTATCAAAGATATTCACCATCTTCTTCAAATTGATAAGTTTTTGCAATGAACTCCTTTATATCATTTTATTAAGAGATAATATTTTGAAATTGAAATTTTGTCAATATAAAGTTCAACATCGCAAATGGCTAAAATCTTTGTTGCTTGGTTTTATATCTATAAATATATTGTCTATAGTAACCTGACAGTTTCTTAATACTTTTTTAGGGTTGTTAGTGTCCCTGATATTCCAAGACATTATTTCATTGTCTTTTTTGTTTTTATTTGTGGGTTTAGCTCCACATCTTGTTAACAATTATGATATTTGATTTTATTTTCTTATATCAATATCCTTGTGAGTTACTTTTTCTCTTTGTTTTTGTTTCTTGGGTTTTCCTCTCTTTTTTCATTACCAACATTTTCATCTTAGTTAATTTCTTCAGTTTTCTCATACAATTCATAGTAAGACTTATCATCTATAGGTTTGTCTTGCTCTAGAGGATCCAAAGTGCAAGGAATAACCTCAAAGGCACATTCTTCTTTATGTTGCCTTGGAAACTTTAAAGTGCAAGGATGCTCTTCCATAGCAATTACCTTATTATGTTGTCCTACATACCCTAAGTTAAGGATTTCCTCCATCCTCATTTATTTATTATGTTGCTCTTGAAACCTTAAAGTGCAAGGGATAAACCTCTACATCAAATTCACTTTTATTATTAGGAGAGGATTCTATACTACTTGAGTAAAATGAAGATGATTTACTTGGAATAAACTTGACCTCTTTTGTCGGCTTTATATTAGGATTTTCTTCTATGTCTTTCTTTGTGCCTTTAATTTCCTCTAAACTTGAACTTATACATTGTACCTTCTCATCCCTTATATCCTTATTTGTTTCTTATAACAGTTGATCCAAGTGAGCTATGGTGGCCATCGCCATTGCCATATGAGATGGGGACCAACGATCGCTCGGGATTCATACCGTCGTCGTCAGTTTGACACACACTCAGAGGATTCAAAGTAGACTACTACCTTTACAAAGGGTTAGCTTCCCCCTAAGGTTTGAACCTAGGTCTCTTCTTGATAAGTGCCCAACCACACCTGCACTTAACAATCCACCTAGCCTTTGGGGGTCATAGAACTTAGATATTAATCCTTTACTTTAAAGAACATTATATCATGCTCTATTACCTTATCCTTGATAATCATCTATGACATAACATAGATGATTACCTTATCCTTGATAATCATCTATTACCTTCTACTTAGATCAAACTTGTCATATCTTTCACTTATCTCCAACTTGGATCCAACTTGGACATCCATACTTCTAACTAGGGCATCTCCTAGATCAAACTTGTCATATCTTTCACTTATCTCCAACTTGGACATCCATACTTCTAACTAGGACATCTTGATTTTTAGTTAGCGCATCCTAAGTTTCTATTAGGACTTTCAAATTTTTTAGACTATCTAGTGGGGCTTACTCTTGACTTGCACTCGCCAATGACTTATACTTCATTCTCACTCGTATTCCCTCTCTAAAAAGAGACATAATTTAATCGAGTGAACTAAAACTATTTGATAACCTTTTTATTTTATTTGTTTCGGAGGGGGAACAACGTAACAATTTGAGGTTTGGCTCTTCTTTCGAAGGTTCGAGATACAAACCGCGACATCGCGACGTGTGTGGTTGTGTGTTAATTTTCTATTGATAAGTGTAGCTCCCAAGGATCATGACTGGAATAAAAATACTCAAACCCTAAACGTCGGATGTAGAAGTTTTCCATGCTAACCAAATTAAAAAAAAAAAAACCGTCTTATTTTATTTATTTTTCAATTAAAAATAAAATCTCAATACTCATGATAAAATTACCACCTACTTAAAAGATTTAAAAAGATGTCATAGTACGGTCCACCCTATTCTATCCTACCCGTTGAGGATCGACTCAAAGCGATCTGATACGTAGATGGCGCAAACGATCGGACGGCGGACACTACTTCCCGCCTCGTAGCACGGCCCGTACAAAAATGTGAAACATACCGCACGCCTATATAACCAGAGGAGCAACAACATTTGCATAGCACTCCATTCCACTCCCAGACGAATCGTAGCCTCGCATTCCTAACTCTCTGAGCATTTAATAATGGCGCGCACGAAGCAGACGGCAAGGAAATCCACGGGAGGGAAGGCCCCGAGGAAGCAGCTGGCAACGAAGGCGGCGAGGAAGAGCGCCCCCGCCACGGGAGGCGTGAAGAAGCCGCACCGCTTCAGGCCCGGCACCGTTGCCCTCCGGGAGATCCGCAAATACCAGAAGAGCACGGAGCTGCTGATCAGGAAGCTCCCCTTCCAGCGGCTGGTGCGCGAGATTGCCCAGGAATTTAAGACGGACCTGCGCTTCCAGAGCTCTGCCGTGGCGGCGCTCCAGGAGGCGGCGGAGGCCTATTTGGTGGCGTTGTTCGAGGATACCAACCTGTGCGCTATCCACGCGAAGAGGGTGACCATCATGCCCAAGGATATCCAGCTTGCTCGCCGTATCCGTGGCGAGAGGGCTTAGGGTTTCGATTTCTTGTTTCTTTCACGGTGTGTTTTCGCACCACTGTTTGCTTTGGAAATTGTTTGTCACGCTTCCTTAGGGTTTTTGCTTTGATGTCGATCTAGGGTTGTGTGGATCGTTGCTTTGATGTCGATCTGGGGTTTTTGCTTTGTCACGTTTGCTTAAGACGCCTGGAAATTCTCCAAACATCGAGGACGGTGATGACATGATGACGTGCACGTAGGGAGGGCAGACGCGCGGGTTGCTGCGGTGTCGAAGCTTTACGACAGGTGCCGGTGCTCAATGACAGCCATGAGTGACAGGAATCAGCGCCACGAAATGCAGTATGTATCGTGTCTACTGAATCTGTGCTAGGTATGCTACAAGGAAGGCATCAGTCCACCTCTGAGGACCTCTGGGTCGTTGAAATATACGTGGCAGGAAGACAACTTTTGGTAATTGCAAAAGGGTAAAGGAACACAAACATGTGGGTGGCGCCTTAGGAATCTGGCACATACAAAGACTTATACAGGCTGAGATCCAAGCGTCAGTTCTCAGCTTTATTGATTTTTAAATTTTTTTTATAAATTTATTTATTTTTATTTTTTTATTTTTGGAGAAACGTAAATCTTTTCCTTTTTCGTGCATATGAACTTGAGCAGAATAGTTGGCAAGCGGCACATAGCATGGAAAATTGAGGTCAAATCCCACTAATTCAGGTGAACTTGAGCAGAATAGTTGGCAAGCGACACATAGCATGGAAAATTGAGGTCAAATCCCACTAATTCAGGTACTTTGTATTATTGAAACAATAATATAGTGGTTGGGATGTCAAATTGAGAATCAAAGCCAAAACCTACAACAGGGGGAGGACACACCCATAACTTACAACTTGAACTTAAAACCATACCCAAAACCTTTAAACCTCCAATAAAGCATGTGGTATGGTAGATTACATGCAGTACACACCCATAACTTACAACTTGAACTTAAAACCACACTCAAAACCTACAATAAAGCATGGGGTATGGTAGCTTATCTGAAATGTCAAATTGATAATCCACCTAGGGGCTTTGGGGTTTTACATAGGAGAACTTGAACTTAAAATATATAAAACAAGAGAATTCATTAAACCTGATTTGGACTTAAAAATAAAATTTAAAATAAGGTAAGAAGCTTTAAATTCAAAATTTGAGAATAAATTGTAAGACCTGAAAATAGACTATGTGTTGCCTTTGTGGGGTTGGGCTTTGTAATGTCCCAATCTTACATGTGAGGCCATTGATAGAGAGTTGTAAGTTTCTTATTGTTTTACATAATAAACTATTATATTGAGAATTTTCTAGCTGAGTATTGGAGAGATGGGGTTGTTTCTTTGGAAAAAAAATGGTGTAGGGGAAGAGGAGAGCTTGCCTTGGTGGTTAGATGGGCACCCATATAATTGTTGTTGGGGTATGACTTAGGAGAGGTGGAGGAACCTCAATGACTATCATTTTTACCTTTGGTGGCTCTATACATAGTTGCTCTTTTGCCTTTAAAATGTTATAGAGCTGAAATACCAATCTTTGTTGGTTTGGAGTGATGAGTTGTAGAAGCATGTGTGCTTTTGTGCTCTCCCATTGTGGTCCAATCCTCCACTTTGGCTTGAGGGGGAGACATAGTGGGTGTTATAGGAGCCAACTTTGGCATATTGCGAGGTATAAGTGAGCAATCTTTAACCTTGTGGTTTAAAGCTTGACATTTGAAGTAGTTATTTGATAGGTTAATATACACCACCCATTACAAAATAGTGGTGTCCCCCACTTATATCTCAATGACCTTAAGATCCTTGGACATGTCAACCTCATCACAAACTTGTTGATTTCTACCAATAAGACAAACTTGATTGTCACAATACGGTTTAAAAAGGGCCTAAGTGGGAGGGGAAGACCAGGGAACTTGACCCAAATTGGGACTTTAGAGGTTCTTTCCTTTGAAATTGAAGGAGAAGACTATCAAGGAGCTTCACATGCTCCATGGCTCGTGCTCATAAATTGCCTTGGCTTGAGTAGCATTTGTAAACCATAAGAGAAAAAAACCTAAGACCACAATGATGCTTTGTTGGGAATGCACCCTACAAAATACCCAACTAGGGTAAAAGATTCCAATCATTTACAAACATTGTCAAACTCGACCAGAGGCAAACTGAGCTTACCTTGTCTCTCCATCAGTAGAAATTTCCTGGGACATTATGAGTGCTATTTTTGTTTGCCTTCTTCCTTGTGGTGCTAGTTCTATTTGTTAGTTTGTTGCGATTGGGGGCCATTGAAAGCCTTAGAAAGCCAAGAAAACCCTAACGCAAAGCAAAATGGCTCACACTAGAGAAAGAAACCCTAGCATAGTGGACAAAATATATTATAGTTTTGAAGTTTTTTTAAACTACATTGTATATAGAGAGTAAACTTATTTACAAAAAGTGCATATAGCATGAACTTTTAGAATTGAGGAGGTCGAATCCCACTAAGGCCCGTTATTCATTTTTACTACTTTAGAAGAAAATATATATCATAATTTTGAAGGTTTTTTTTTTTTTTTTTTATTTGTGGAAAACATCCCAAAAGGGATGCCACTTTCGGGTAAGACCCAAGGAGGCAGGGGTATCCATTCCGCCAAAAACGCCCAGGACTCGGACCTGGCCTACCACCTTTGACATACTCAAGGAGCAAACAAACACACAAAACCAATTTAAAAATAAGTAAATAACAACAAAAATAATAAAATAAAATAAAAAACATGCTCCTTGAGTGTGTCAAAAACAAAAGCACAACCAAACACGCACAATAAGATAAAAGAAACCACAACACAAACCACATAGAAAAACACAAGAACCACATAACAAAACACAAACAAGACAAAAACAATAGAACACTACAAAGACATAACCCAAAAAAAACATGAAAAATAAACACAACCAAAACCTAAAAAATTAAAAAATAAAATAAAAATAAAAATAAAAAACAACCAACAACAGACAATAAACAAAAACAAAAAACATAGAAAACACTCACACATAAAAACACGAAATAACACAAACAAAGAGAAACCCAAGAACAAGAACGAAAAAAACACAAGAACAATAACAAAAAACATAAAAAAAAAACAAAACAACAAAAACACAAGAACAACAAAAAACAACACAAAGAACACAAAAACAAAACAAAATAAAAAAACCCACCCACCTTAAAAAACTAAACAAAAAAAACAAAAAAGAAAAAAGAAATAAAAAATGAACAAAACAATGACCTATCTAGACCCGAAGACTATTAAGGCAAGAATCAACAGAGGAAACAAAATAAAGAATAGAATGAGCTAGGGAACTAAAAAAAACTGAATGAACCAAAGAGAAGCAAAAAAAAAAACAAGAAGAAACTAGGTACCTTCGTAACTCGGAGCCATCCAAAGAAATGATAGAAAGAAGAGCTTCCCTAATTTGAGAAGCCCACCATATAGGAGGGTGGCCATAACAAGTAAGATCACCTTTGTCCAAAGCCCAATTAGCTAAAGCATCAACACTCTTGTTTTGATCTCTCGACCACATGATTGTAATCAACTTTCAAAAATCCCATCCTGGATTAACTCGAATCTTCTCAATAATTCTTTTTATTCTCCAATCCACCTTATGATTATTAGACGGATTCTTCAAGAGATTAATCATAATTTGAGAGTCGAACTCAACTAACACCTTTTCCCATCCAACCTTAGTAGCCTCCTCGAAGGCCTTTGAGGATACCATACCCCTCAAGAAGGTTATTGGAAAGAATACCCAAATTCTCAGCAAAAGTAAAAACCAGGGAGCCATCTGAAAGTCTACCAATTCCTCCCACACTGGCTTTTCCAGGGTTCCCTCTAGAGGCTCCATCAGCATTGACTTTTCCAAAATCCTTAGGAGGAGGTTGCCAATTTCTATTCCTATCCATCTTACTAATACTCACATTCCCTTTAAGTTGGTTGCCCTTAGAAGGTTTAATCTTCAATCTTTGCATCACTTGATCCCATCTTTGGTGGGAGTTTTGGGGGTGATTAAGGAGATGATGGACTCGATTCAACTAAGTTGGCTATGGTCTTTTGCCAAATATAGTGAATATCCTTCCTATCTTGATTAAAAATTTGGTTGTTCCTTTCATTCCAAATATTCCAAAGAAGAATGGTAGAACCCATCCAAACTAATCGCCTAATAAAATGATCAACACCCTCTTGATTAGGCCAATCCCTCCAAAGTTGTTCAAAAGTAAAAAAATTGGACCACTGTAAGCCAAGTAAAGTGGCCATTCTCCTCCATAGCTCGGAGGCTAAAGTACACTCAATAAAAATATGGTTGATATTTTCTACATTCTCTTCACACATTTCACATCTAAAAGGGCCATGAAAACCACGCTTCATAAGTTGCTCACCAGGAAGCACCCTACGATGCAATAAAAGCCAATTAAAGAACCTCACCTTAGGCCAGAGCTTTTGAGCCCACAATCGAGAAAATATGTCAGAAGAATGGTTGGGATTATTATGGCATAAGGTCAAATAACCTTGAGCAACCGAATACTCACCCTTAGTAGTGTTGTTCCATCCAAAACAATCTTTTTCATGGGACCAAGAGAGGGATCTCATATGAAGGATGCCTTGGATATCTTGTCTTTGCCTTTCCGGGATTTGAATAGGCCAGTCCTCAATAGGGATCCAATATCTACCAACCTTTGAATTACCAGTATGGTACCGACAGTAATTAGCCACCTTTATCCAATTAGCTCGATGAAGCTCCTCCATCCAAGGCCTCCAATCGGGAAACTGAGTTATCAAAGGCTTGTGACCATCCCAAGAATCTGTCCAAAAATTTGCATGTTGACCATTATGAATGATCCAAAATAATTTTTTCTTTATCAAATCCTCACCAAGTCTTAAGAACTCGCTAAAATGGGAGAACCTTTGGTAGGAAGTTGATAGCGAACAAGGTCTTCAGGACTTTTGTTCTCAGCATATTTAGCACGGAGATTATTGGCCCAAAGAGCATTGGGGTTATGCAACATCCTCCAATATAATTTAGCAGCTAAAGCTTTGTTGTTATTAATTGAAGACCGTAATCCTAACCCCCCTTCACTCTTAGGAAGACATAAAGTATCCCATTTCACCAAGGCCCATTTTCTTTTCTCCTTAGTACCACTCCAAAGGAAACGATGACCGATTTGATCCAATTCTCGAAGAACAACCTTTGGGATATTCAAAATGGAAGAAACATAAATAGGAATAGCTTGAAGGACTGATTTTACCAAGGTGATTCTACCCCCATAAGAAAGCCACTTGTTGGTCCACTTTCCAATTTTCTTCTTGACTTTGTCCAACAACCAATTCCAATCTTTATTTTTCTGCCTTTGAATATTTATGGGAATACCTAAATAAGTGATTGGAAGAGAGGTCTTCTTATATCTTAGTTTATCCAAGACCATGGATTCCTGTCTAGCAGAGCAGTGAAAGAAAATAACTTTAGATTTGTCTTCATTGATCAACTCGCCCAGTAGCCTTAGAAAAATAGCTAATGATTTGCTTAATATTAGAAGCTTCCTTAACCGTAGCTTTACCTAAAAGAGTAGAGTCATCCACAAATTGAAGATGAGAGATAGGTCTAGCTCCATGAGCAATGGTAACTCCCTCAAGGGTTTTGTTTTCCCTCTTTTTGGTTATAGTCCTACCCAAGCATTCAACAAGAATGATGAATAAATAAGGGGATAGCGGGTCACCTTGCCTAATACCTCTGGAAGCTGGGAAAGACCGAGAAGGCCTGCCATTGATAAGAACTAAGTAGGAAACTCGAAGAGATACATCCCATAATCCAATCCATCCAATCCTTAGAGAAACCAAATTGCCTCAAAACTTTGATAAGGAAGTGCCAATCCACTCGTTCATAAGCTCTGGATAAGTCTAACTGAATGAACATGGAAGGAGAATTTTGCATATCCATGGAATGGATGGCTTCCCGAGCAAGAACTATCTCATCTACTATTTGACGTCCTTCCACATAACCCCCTTGCTCTGGGAAATAATCTTATGCAAAAGAGGCTTCAACCTTTCTCGCCATGATTTTAGTAATGATTTTGAGAAGAACATTACATAAAGCAATAGGTCTAAAAGCTGAGATATGATCAACCTCTTGAGCTTTTGGAACAAGAGTAATATAAGTTTTATTGATAACCTTCAAAATTTCTTTGGCTTTCCCGGCTTCTTCCACCACCTCTAATAAATCAACATGAAGGATATCCCAAAACTCTTGGTAGAACTCAATAGGAAAACCATCAAGACTTGGGGTTTTCCCTTTTTGCATTTTAAAAACTACTTGTTGAAGCTCATTGATAGTAACAGGAGCAGTCAAAATAGAGTTCTCCTCAAAAGTGATAAGAGAAGGGATTGCTTGAAGAACATTATATTGTGAAGCCGAGTCAAGGGGAGTAGCAACAAAAATATTGGAAAAGTAATCAACAACAATAGAGTTCATGCCATCCCAAGTATAAACAACATCTCCAGAATCTGATTTTAAGGAAGAAATAAAGTTGTGAGATCTTCGAGCTAGAAGAGATTTGTGGAAGAAATTTGTGTTTCGATCTCCTTCTTTGAGCCATTGAATTCTAGATTTTTGCTTCCATAAGATTTCTTCTCTTTTTTCCCATTCCTCTAACGGAGTTGTGAGTTTAATTTCATCTGCACTTCTCTTCTCTCGTGAGGCCATCTAAACGGATTTTCTTATTCAAATTTTCAAGATGAGCAATAACTACATTTTTTTTTTTTATGAACATCCCCAAACTCTTTCCAGCTCCAAGTCTTGATTTTGGATTTAATGTATTGCAGTCTTTTGGCAAAACAGAACATCTTAGTCCCATGCCTAGGTTTACCTTCCTTCCACCATTGTTGCACATGAGGTCTGAAGGAAATGTCTCTAAGCCACATTAATTGAAAATGAAAAGGAGAGAAACTCACATTGGTTTTCCACATTTCCACCATGATTGGCCAATGATCCGAACCAACATTATTAAGAGTCTTCACTTTAGGAATGTGACCATGGATTAAGAAATTTTCAGAGAGCAAAAACCTATCCAATCTCTCCATTATACAAGCTAAGCCTTGCCTTCTCGTTAGACCAAGTCATAAGGCCATTATCTCGGTTGGATATCCACAAGATGGAGGTTTGCAATATATTCGCTCATGAGGTCAGTGCTTTTGTCCAAATTTCTATTTCCCCCCTTTTCTCATCCAGAGAGAGGATGGTATTGAAATCTCCTCCGATCAAGATCCAAGCTTTAGGAAAATGAGAGATAATATGAGTAATATCCTTCCACTGCCTTCTTTTTTCCTCCAAAGAAGTCGGAGCATAAACAAGAATGCAGAGCATAATCTGGTTGGAATGTCTACTTTGAATAGCTATAGCCAACAAACCCCAACCGCCAACCATATGGTGAATAACTACCTCTTTTGGATCCCAAAGACAAGCAATGCCACCCGAAGTCCCTTGGGAACCGAGGGAAACCACTTTTCCAACTGGCCAAATTTTACCGGCAATTAAGTCCATATCCTCCATTGACATCTTTGTTTCTTGAAGGAAAACAAGATGTGGATGATTTATCCGAATCATTCTTCTAATTTCATTTTGTTTTGAAAGACTCCCTTTGAGTCCTCTAATATTCCAAGTGATGATCTTCATTAATACCAGTGGCTAAAAAAGTTGGGAAGGGCATTAATCTTACCTTCCTCTACAAGCTTTTCACCTTCTTTTACCATATGATATTGATTGGTCTTGCGACCTACTTTTTGATTAGAATCCATCTTCAATTTTTTTTTCCCTCGTTTCTTGACTTATTCCAATTGAATCTAAGATGGCTTCTAACCTTGAAGAATGCTCGTACACAGCCAAAATTTTACTAGATGGTTCAACGGAGTCTATATTGGGACTCGCATTATTTGAAGTTTTGACATTTAAAATATAGTTTTTCTTGTGTAAATTTTCTCTTTTTTTTTCTCGTTGAAAACCTTTGATTTGTTGGTTTGTCTCTCGAGTTCTTCCCTTCATATTTAAATTGTGTTTCTAAGATTTTAGTTTCCATTATTTCCTCTTCCTCACTTGGGACATCATTTGTGGAAAGGATTTCAAACATATTAGCAGATGACTTTGATTGATCCTTCATAACCTGGTTTTTTCTCGAGTGTTCTTCTTCT